>CM020247.1:166142-1366142 GCA_009819775.1 Phoenicopterus ruber ruber | reverse complement strand
AGGAGGAGGAATCTTCCCCTTCCACCTGAAGTGCCCCTACGTAACAGGTACGATGCCCTGGGGCTGGAGAATGAAGAGAGTGTGAGTAACGGGCAAGACCCAGGAAAGACCAACTGTGCAAAGTTGGTCCAACCACCCACCCACATTAGAACCAGTGCCACCAGAAAAGTATGTAGGGTGTTAGTAATTGGAGGCTCCTTGCTGAGAGGCACCAAAGCACCCATTTGTCACCCATACAATATCTCTAGAGAATTTTGCTGCCTGCCAGGAGCTTGCATATGTGATGCCACAGAGAGTCTGCCAAGCCTGGTAAAGCCTGCAGACTATCACCCGTTCCTACTATTCCAAGTAGGGTCGAATGATGCTGCAACAAGGCCACTCAGAAATATCAAAAGACACTTTATGTCCCTCGGAACAATGTTAAAGGGATCAGGAGCACAGGTGATGTTCTCCTCTATCTTCCCAGTCAGAGAAGGGAGAGTCGACAAAAAGGAGATGAATTGAACAGGTGAATGACTGGCTGCGTAGCTGGTGCCATGCTCAAGGTCTCAGCTTCTATGATCTTGGGCATACCTTTGAGAAACCGGGCCTGTTGACAGCTGACGGGGCTCAACTGACCAAGCGGGGCAAGAGTGTCCTGGGTAATAAGCTGGCTGGACTTATAAACAGCTTTAAACTAGATTTAGGGGGGGAAGGGGATGGTGTTCTAAGCACTCGAGAAGAGCCAGGGGCTGCTGAGGCATTAGGAAGCAACAGGGAAACACCTGTGAATTGCCTCAAGGAAATTAGGGCGAGCTCCTCTAGAAAGGTGATGTGGCCAATAGCCCAGCTGAAGTGCCTCTATACCAATGCACGCAGCAGCATGAGTAACAAACAGGAGGAGCTGGAAGCTGCTGCCCAGATGGAAAACTATGACCTGATTGCTATCACAGAAACTTGGTGGGATGAATCACACGATTGGAGTGCTGTGATTGATGGCTATAAACTATTCAGAAGGGACAGGCAAGGAAGGAGAGGTGGGAGAGTTGCCCTCTATGTCAAAAATGGGATTGATTGCACGGAGCTATCTTTGAAGAACAGCAATGTGCAGGTCGAGAGCTTATGGGTTAAAATTAGAGACCAAGCCAACAAAGGAAACTTTGTGGTTGGTGTCTACTACAGGCCACCTGATCAAGAAGAGGAGGTTGATGAAGAGTTCTTTCTTCAACTGCAGGAAGCATCACGCTAGCAGGCCCTGATCCTGATAGGGGACTTCAACCACCCGGACATCTGCTGGAAAAGTGGCACAGCGAACTGCAAGCAGTCCAGGAGACTACTGTAGTGCGTTGAGGACAACTTCCTAGTACAGGTGATGAAGAGCCTGACCAGAGGAGAGGCACTGCTGGACCCATTGTTAACTAATGAGGATGAACTTATTGGAGAGGTCAAGACTGGAGGTAGCCTGGGCTGCAGTGATCATGCCCTGGTAGAATTCTCAATCTTGAGGTGTACAAGATGGGTAAAAATTAGAGTCAGGACTCTAAACCTCAGAAAGGCAAATTTTTGGCAGTTTAGGGCATTAGTGCATGGGACCCCTTGGGAAACTGTCCTCAGAGGCAAAGGAGCGAATGAGAGCTGGGAGATATTTAAAGACAATTTTCTTAGGGCACAAGAGCTCTCAATCCTGATGTGCAAGAAGTCGGGCAAGGGAGGCAGGAGGCCAGCTTGGCTAAGACCTCTTAGCCAAACTAAAACACAAACCCAAAATGCATAGGCAGTGGAGGCAGGGATATACATCCTAGGGAGATTATAGGGATATGGCCCGAGAGTGCAGGGAGGGGATCAAAAAAGCCAAGGCACAGCTGGAGTTGAACTTGACTAGGGATGTGAAAAATAACAAGAAGGGTTTCTTCAGGTACATAGGACAACAAAGGAAGATGAAAGAAACTGTACCCCCGCTTCATGAGCAACATGGGAGACCTGGCTACAACTGACATGGAGAAGGCTGAGGTACTCAACAACTTCTTTGCCTCGGTCTTCACTGGCAAGTGCTCTAGCCACACCGCCCAACTCACAGAATCCAAAGGCAGGGACGGGGAGAATGAAGTACTGCAACCGTAGGAGAAGATCAGGTTAGAGACCATCTAAGGAACCTGAATGTGCACAAGTCCATGGGACCTGATGAGATGCATCTGAGGGTCCTAAAGGAACTGGCAGATGAAGTTGCTAAGCCACTATCCATCGTATTTGAGAAGTCATGGCAGTTCGGTGAAGTTCCCACTGACTGGAAAAGGGGAAACATAAATCCCATTTTAAGAAGGAAAAAAGGAAGACCTGGGGAACTACAAGCCAGTCAGTCTCACCTCTGTGCCCAGCAAGATCATGGAGCAGATCCTCCTGAAAACTATGCTAAGGCACATGGAAAATAAGGAGGTGATTGGTGACAGCCAACATGTCTTCACTAAGGGCAAATCGTGCCTGAAAAATGTGGTGGCCTTCTACGATGGGGTTACAGCATTGATGGACAAAGGAAGAGCGATTGACATCATCTACCTGGACTTGTGCAAAGCATTTGACACTGTCCTGCGCAACATCCTTGTCTCTAAATTGGAGAGACATGGATTTCACGGGTGGACCACTCGATGGATAAGGAATTGGCTGGATGGTCACACTCAAAGAGTTGCAGTTAATGGCTCGATGTCCAAGTGGAGACCAGTGACAAGTGGTGTCCCTCAGGGGTCTGTATCAGGACCAGTATTATTTAACATCTTTGTTGGCAACATGGACAGTGGGATGGAGTGCACCCTCAGCAAGTTTGCGGATGACACCAAGCTGAATGTCTGCTGGAAATACAATGCAGCAGAGAGGAAACAGTCCAGGAGGTTCCTGGAGTGTGTGGAAGATAACTTCCTCGCACAGCTGGTGAGGGAGCCAATGAGAGAAGGCACCCTGTCGGACCTGTTGTTTGTGAACAGAGAAGGTCTTGTGGGTGATGTGACGGTTGGAGGCCATCTTGGGCATAGTGACCATGAAATGATTGAGTTTTCGATTCTTAGAGAAGTAAAGAGGAGGGTCACCAGAACTGCCACCTTGGACTTCCGGAGGGCAGACTTTGGCCTGTTTAGGAGTCTGGTTGGCAGAGTCCCTTGGGAGGCAGCCCTGAAGGGCAAAGGAGTCCAGGAAGGCTGGACATTCTTCAAAAGGGAAATCTTAAAGGGGCAGGAGCAGGCTGTCCCCATGAGCTGAAAGACGAGCCGGCGGGGAAGAAGACTGGCCTGGCTGAGCAGAGAGCTTTGGCTGGAACTTAGGAAAAAAAGGAGAGTCTGCAACCTTTGGAGGAAGGGGCAGGCAACTCAGGAGGACTACAAGGATGTTGTGAGGTCATGCCAACTACTGGGGCAATTACTGTAGTTGGTGGTGTTGTTTGGGTCCCTATCTCAACCATGGTGTCCTCAGGTGCAGTTTGGGTCCCTGCCTCAACCAGAGTCCTCTGAGAATGCTGAACTGTGGCTCGATAGGCACAAGCCAGGCCCCAGTACAGTGCTAGAAGCTGCTGGTTTTCATTGGGATAGGCAAGGCACCCTTCTATCAGGTGGCGCGTCAGTTTGCCAGGGTTGCTTGCCTGTTCAGGTAAAGTCCCAGGCTATGGGAGGTGATAACCGTCCTAGGAACCTGCCCAAGTCCTTCCACACACCCTGCCACCCTGGGACCGGCCGCCTCAGGTCACGTTTCAATATAGCCTCACCCAAAAGTGGTGTTCTCTTCCACCAGGATGAGACCATATTCCACAAACCCTGCAATATGCCAACAATATTAATTAGTAGTACTAAGCAGCTCATATAAGGGTGAGCAAGGACCTCAGGAGCCTGCATAATAAACCTATCCACATCAATCCTGGGTAGGGAGAGGGAGATGTATTCCCTCATCTTCTCCGCCAGATAGCCCCCCCAGCACAGTAAGGCCGTCAATGCCAGGACAAAGCACATACCCATTGTTTGCATTAACATGTTGCCAAAAGTAAAGAGATAAACAGTGCAGCCAATGAACTTTTTGACCCGTGCAGGAGCTTGTCACTTAGTAACTACTACAGCTATGGCACGCTTAATACAAAAGTGCTGCTGTTGTTGTGCCCCACGTTGGGCGCCAAAAAGGACTGTCATGGCTTAGCCCCAGCTGGAGGCTGAGCTGCACGGTCGCTCACTCAGCCCCCCACCTCCCCGCGGGACTGGGAGAGAATCAGGAAAAAGAAAGGCAAAACTCGTGGGTTAAGAACAACAGCAGTTTAACCGGACAACAAAGGGAAAGAAAACAAACAAACAAGAAACCCCAACAATAACAACAACAGTGTGTACTTAGCAGTGCTTCCCATACAGGTCGCTCCCCACCCGGAGCCCGATGCCCAGCCCGCTCCAGAGCAGCAGCGATCCCCTCCCACCTCCCGGTCATCTGGTGATGGTCACATGGTATAGAATAGACCCCGGCCAGCTTCTGGTGAAAATTAACCCTATCCCAGCCGCAACCACAGTTATTCTTACCAGTGTACTTGATCCTCCACGATCAATAAAATTATAGAGGTATTCACTTAGTTGGAATTGATAGAAGTAGGTGAGTAGTATAGGGACAACTTTATGTGTCGTGTCATGTTGTGAGGCCAGTCAACCTCACCTCCGTCCCTGGAAAGGTGATGGAACAGCTCATTCTGGAGGCCATCTCCAGGCATGTGGAGGAAAAGAAGGTGATCAGGAGTAGTCAGCATGGATTCACCAAGGGGAAATCATGCTTGACCAATCCGATAGCCTTCTACGATGGCATGACTGGCTGGGCGGACGAGGGGAGAGCGGTGGATGTTGTCAACGTTGACGTCAGCAAGGCTTTTGACCCTATCTCCCATAACATCCTCATAGGTAAGCTCAGGAAGCGTGGGCTAGACGAGTGGACAGTGAGGTGGATTCAGAACTGGCTGAATGGCAGAGCTCAGAGGGTGGTGATCGGCGGCACAGAGTCTAGTTGGAGGCCTGTGGCTCGTGGTGTCTCCCAGGGGTCAGCACTGGGCCCAGTCTTGTTCAATTTATTCATCAATGACCTGGATGAAGGGACAGAGTGCACCCTCAGCAAGTTTGCTGATGACATGAAACTGGGAGGACTGGCTGATACACCGCAAGGCTGTGCTGCCATTCAGCGAGTCCTGGACAGGCTAGAGTGTTGGGCAGAGAGGAACCTCATGAGGTTCAACGTGGGCAAGTGCAGAGTCCTGCACCTGGGGAGGAATAACCCCATGCACCGGTACAGGTTAGGGGTTGACCTGCTAGAAAGTAACTCTGAGGAGAAGGACCTGGGAGTCCTGGTGGATGACAAATTCACCATGAGCCAGCAATGTGCCCTTGCGGCCAGGAAGGCCAACGGCATCCTGGGGTGCATTAAGAAGAGTGTGGCCAGCAGGTCGAGGGAGGTTATCCTCCCTCTCTACTCTGCCCTAGTGAGGCCCCATCTGGAGTACTGTGTCCAGTTCTGGGCTCCCCAGTTCAAGAAGGACAAGGACAAGGAACTACTGGAGAGAGTCCAGCGGAGGGCTACAAAGATGATGAGGGGACTGAAGCATCTCTCCTATGGGGAAAGGCTGAGGGAGCTGGGGCTGTTTAGCCTGAGGAAGAGAAGACCAAGAGGGGACCTCATCAACGCTTATAAATATCTCAAGTGCAGGTGTCAAGAGGATGGGGCCAGACTCTTTTCAGTGGTGCCCAGCGACAGGACAAGGGGGAATGGACACAAACTGGAACACAGGAAGTTCCATCTGAACATGAGGAAAAACTTCTGTACGACAGAGCACTGGAACAGGCTGCCCAGGGAGGTTGTGGAGTCTCCTTCTCTGGAGATAGTCAAACCCCGCCTGGACACAGTCCTGTGCAGCCTGCTCTAGGTAAACCTGCTCTGGCAGGGGGGTTGGACTAGATGATCTTCAGAGGTCCCTTCCAACCCCTACCATTCTGTGATTCTGTGTCGTGTCGTGTCGTGTCATGTCGTGTCGTGTCCCCCCACTGCAGGCAGTCACATGTAGCATTTGCCCCAGAAGTCCCTCCCCTCTTCTGATCACGTGTTCTGTTGTGATTGGCTGGCAGGAGCAGCCACCCCTTCCAGTTTACCTGAAAGTACATCAGACCAGGAAGTCCCTTTCCCTACATACACATGGGAGCGCCATTTTGATTTCAACTCCCATTTTATGGGAGGGTACTGCCATTTTGTTAAACACTATAACCCACGTGTTTTCATACTGCTCTGTGATTGGCTGATGGTGATTTCTTGAAATCATTATACACATGTGTTCTCAGACAGCCATGTGATTGGCTGGCAGGATGAGCCACCCCTTCCTGTTTACCCCAGAAGGATGTCAGAGAAGGAAGCCCCCCTCCCACTAAGTATGCAGGACCCACCATGTTGTTTCAGCCTCCATTTTATGGCGGGTAACCACCATTTTGAAAATGTCATGCCCCGTGTGTTTTCATACTGCCTTGTATGTCTAGCAGGACTATCCACCCCAAACATTTACCCAGAAGCACATCAGAAAAGGAAGTTCCCCCTCTCACTACATATAGGGATGCCTCCACGTTTGAAAGCGTTATTCCCCATGTGTTTTCATAGTGCATTGTGATTGGCTGGCAGCCATTTTTGACACTGCCATACCCACATGTTCTCAGATCTCCCTCTGATTGGATGCCTGCTTCCTTTGGACAAGGAAGCGCACTGATATAAAAATATATACATTTATATACAATATGTACACATATAGAAATATATATAAAAACATGTGTGTGCAAATATTTAGATATATTATTTATTTTTATACACACTGTTTTATATGTTTATAAAGCTATAGAAAGGTAATATATTACATTCATGAAACAAATATTAATATTTATATTTATTTAAACTATTAAATTATTCGAGAAATTTATTTTTAAATTTAAGGCATTTATAATTTCATCTATTAATAAATTCAATTAATTTATTAATTAATAGTTATTAAAATATCAGTTGATACTCTATCTTTCTATAGACATTAAATATATATATAGGTAAAAGCATACATATAAAATGGATTAAACATTATTTAATAAGAGCTAGTGGGATGAATAATTAAAGTTTAAATGTGAATCGAAAGGAATTAAACAAAAGTGAAAGGCAGGTTTGGAGACCCCTACTTTACCAGGCTGCAGAACAAGCCCTGACATGTCTGGGGTGGGGGGAACTTCAAGAGGGTGGAGGGGTGACAAAAGAGTGGGGAAGCATGGACAAGTTGGAGCATGCCTATGGGAAGAGCTACGGACCTCTCCTAGGAGGCCCACTAAGAAGCCACCTGCACAAATCCTGTCACATGCAAAGAAGAGGTCAATCCTTTGAGATGGACCGAGAGGCCTCTGCATCCAGCCCCAGCCCAACAGGATGACCATGCAGGATTACTGGGGCAGACTTTGGGCTTTGCAAGGTGCTGCAAGACACAGGCAACACTGGCTGCAAAAATTAAAAACCAGAACAAAATGACAACTTGAGAACAACATGTGAGTGGGAACGACAAGAAAAAGACCCTAAAAGAGATTCCCAAAAAGGACCACGCAAACCAGAAGAACCGACCAATGGGCCCATGAATTACAAACTAGATTTCGAGGTAAGAGTCACACAGAGAGGGTTGGGGGAGGGGGGAGCTCCCTTTGCCCATCGTTGTGCTGGATCTTAGAGCTACTTGTAAGACCATTCTGGGATACAGGCTGATGCTATATGTACTTCCTTATAGATAGAATGTTTCAAAAAGCTCTGTCTGACTGACGAGAAGTCAGGAGTGTGTTATGACTGTTCTGCCTTCCTGTCTGGACCTGCATCAGTCAAAGAAAGGAGAACAGGCATAGAAGTGACAGAGGCATTCAAGGAAAAAATGGAAAAAGCCTGGAGAAGTCTGACTGGCAACCAACTCCCCTCTTATCCCGTTAATAAAATTTCTCTGTTTTTGAGTTAAATTGATTGTCCAGTGTTTCATTCTGGAGAAAATGGCTACCCATGGCTTGGATGGGCGTACTCTGCGCTCGGTAGGAAACTGGCTGGATGGCCGGGCCCAAAGAGTTGTGGTGAATGGAGTTAAATCCAGTTGGCGGCCAGTCACAAGTGGTGGTCCCCAGGGCTCAGTATTGGGGCCAGTTCTGTTCAATATCTTTGTCAATGATCTGGATGAGGGGATCAAGTGCACCCTCAGGAAGTTTGCAGATGACACCAAGTTGGGAGGGAGTGTTGATATGCTGGAGGGCAGGAAGGCACTACAGAGGGACCTGGACAGGCTGGATCAATGGGCCAAGGCCAATTGTATAGGAGGTTCAACAAGGCTAAGCGCTGGGTCCTGCACTTGGGTCACAACAACCCCAGGCAATGCTACAGGCTTGGTGGGAAGTGGCTGGAAAGCTGCCGGGTGGAAAAGGACCTTGGGCTGTTGGTTGACAGCCGCCTGAATATGAGCCAGCAGTGTGCCCAGGTGGCCAAGAAGGCCAATAGCATCCTGGCCTGTATCAGAAATAGTGTGGCCAGCAGGACTAGGGAAGTGATCGTCCCCCTGTACTCGGCCCTGGTGAGGCCGCACCTCGAGTACTGTGTTCACTTTTGGGCCCCTCACTCCAAGAAAGACATTGAAGTGCTGGAGTGTGTCCAGAGAAGGGCAACGAGGCTGGTGAAGGGTCTAGAACACAAGTCCTATGAGGAGCGGCTGAGGGAACTGGGGATGTTTAGTCTGGAGAAAAGGAGGCTGAGGGGAGACCTTATCGCTCTCTACAACTCCCTGAAAGGAGGCTGTAGAGAGATGGGGGTCGGACTTTTCTCCCTAGTAACAGACAACAGAACAAGAGGAAATAGCCTCAAGTTGCGCCAGGGGAGGTTTAGATTGGACATTCGTAAAAATTTCTTCACCGAAAGGGTTGTCAGGCATTGGAACAGGCTGCCCAGGGAGGTGGTGGAGTCCCCATCCCTGGAGGTATTCAAAAGACGTTTAGATGAGGCCCTACGGGATATGATTTAGTGGGGGACTTGGTAGTGATAGGTTAATGGTTGGACCTGATGATCTCGGAGGTCTCTTCCAACCAGAACAATTCTATGATTCTATGATTTCGTACATGTGTGAAGTAGTAACATGTCAGTAGACATGTCTATGCTGCCACTTCTGTTAAAAGAGATTTACTATGCTCGTGGGGAGGTGGGAAGCTTTGGGGGTAATAAATCTACTTTTTGAAATAGATAAAAGGAAAATTGCAGATCTGAAAAGAAGGCAAGTAGCCACCTGGCTTGCAAGCCAGGATGCTTGCAACTTACACACGCCTACAAGAAAGCACTTTAAAAGAAACAAGGCGATTGTGGCAGAGGTGGATACACGACAGGCAGACTTGGTGGATGTTGTCACGTCCCAACTTTCTGCCCACAGCAATGCTGCATCCCAGCTATGGGTCATAAACAAACTGGCAGAGAAGATGGAGGAGTGACACAGGTTCGCCAATCTACTTTGCTGGAATTGAGCACAAACGGTGCTAAGGTTCACAATTCAGGAATACAATTTATTCATTCAATATCTGGGCATACAAGTTGTCATTCAATAACAGAAAGTTCACTAATTGCTAATCCCGCTTTTCAGTAAAAAGGAAGAGAGAAGTGGGGGGAGAGAGAGAGAGAGAGAGAGAGAGAGAGAAATCATCAGTCCAGGGTCCAGCATTGGTCCAGCCAATGGGGGTCTCTGGTCAGTGGTCAGGGAGGCCCTCCTGTTGAGTCATGAGGTTCAGAAAGGACCCCCTTGCTTTCTAAACTCCTTCTCAGAGAGGAGTCTAGGTGCGGCTGAGTCCAGTCCTAGTCTCAGACTTGGTCAACGGTTTATGTCTAAAGGAGTATATCATGTCCTGAGAGGGCCGTCCTGGACGACTCACTTTGAGCGGGATACCCTTGGGCTAAATTAAAAGATATAGACAGAGACAAGATAGATGTAAAGGAAAGATCACCACCCTGGGTTCCAGCGATGTCTCTGGTCTGGTTCTGTCGGATGGTGGGCGCACACCCAGTCCCTCTGAGTTGCGCTATTTATTGACTTGTCCCACTGCATATGCTAATTACTTCGCATGCGTAGTCTGTTGTTCTCGAACCTTCTCAGAATGGGTCGGGGGGTTTGAGGGTTTGGGGGGTTTGAGGCTAGTGATTTCAGTGCCGCCCCCCGCTCCTGTCAGAGACACAGGGACAATGCTCTCTCAGGCTTGTCTGTTTTTTAAGCAATTACACAAGATAAGGCCCAGAAAAGCACTATCCTGCCCCCACAAGATCCTCCCTTCCAGCTGCACCTTATCTTGTTAGTGTGATAACATCCTTCACACCAGGTCCTCCTTTGTCCAGTGTTTGAGACAATAACTCTTTCAGCCCCTCCCAGCGGGGAGGGGGGGGAGTGAGCGAGCGGCTGCATGGTATTGGGTTACAATTTGGGGTTAAACTATGACAGTCCTTTTTGGCGCCCAATGTGGGGCTCGAGAGGGGCCCAGCTAGCTCAACCGAGAGAGCATCAGATTGAGGGTCCAGGGTTTGAATCCCCTGATCAGGCTCAAAGGGTTGAGATAACAACAGACTTGACCAGAGTGTGTTAAAACAATTTGTTATAAGCATCCATTGTATTACTTTAATTGACGCTGGTCACAATGTTGTTTTATTTCTTTAGAGAGTTGTTCTCAGATTTGTACCATGCAGCACCTAACTTACTGTTTATGCTGTTTGTCACTGTTTATGCGTGGTTTGTTACCTCTGGGCTTTGGATTAGGTTTATTGCTTCGGTGTGTGGTTTAGCACTGGCTTATGGCATGGTAAAATCATTGGTGTTTAGACCAGTTTACTACCTGTATTCATATACGTTGAGGGGAGGGCAACGTGCAGAACGAAGCAGCACCAACAGTTACAGCTTCGTACTTCGGGACCAATCTGGTGGGGACTATCAGTAATTATTCCTTTATTTTTCCCTTCCCGGGGGGTCACCAGGGGGAAACTTCCTCCTTTGCTTTCTCTTTCCCCTCCTGGGTAAAAATGTCTTCCTTTGCTTTCTCGTGGCCCTCCTGGTTAGTTATGGGAGTTTCTGAAAACTTGGAATACCTTTGGGATGTTCGGATGGGCTTGCTATTCCTAGTACTAGGAATAAATTTGTGTCAAATCTTGCTTAAGCTTAGAAGCCAGTGCAGACGTAGGCGCAGGGCCACCCCAGTCCCCTGCTACAGCCCCCGCGGCCGCGTCGTCCCCCACCACGGGCGCCGCGGCCGCCCCACCCTCCGCTATGGGCACCGGGGCTGCTCCGCTCCTCGCCACACGGGTACCACGCCAGCCCCCGCCCCGGCCCCCGCCGCAGGCACCGCGGCCACCCAAGGTCCCGCCAGGGCCCCCGCGACCGTCCCAGCCCCCGCTGCAGCCCCCGCGGCCGCGCCAGCCTCCGCCATGGGCGCTGCAGCTGCTCCACCTCCCGCCGCGGGTATCGCGGTTGCCCCAATCACTGCTACAGGCACCGAGGCCGTTCCACCCCCTGCTATGGGCATCGCTGCTGCCCCAGTCCCTGCCGTGGGCACCGCGGCTGTTCAAGCCCCAGCTATGAGCACCGTGGCTGCTGTGATAGGTACTGCAGATCCACCCGTGCCGGTATCAGTTGCCCCTATACAAAAGAAGAGAAACACAAAGAAATCAGCTCGCGTCCCGAAAGATGAGGATGAACCAGGGACATCACAAGAACAGGGAGAAGCAGACTCGGAGATAATCACCTGACCCCTATCCCTGACTGAGCTGTGAGATATCCAAAAAGATTACAGCCATAATCAAGGTGAGCAGCTTGTCACCTGGCTGCTCTGATGCTGGGACAATGGGGCCAGTAGCCTGGAACTAGAGGACAGGGAAACCAGGCAGCTGGGATCCCTGTCTAAGGAAGCGGCCATTGACAGGGCAGTCGGAAGAGAGCCAGAAGCCCGCAGTCTCTGGACGAGACTCCTGTCAGGTGTGAGGGACAGGTATTTCTTTAAGGAAGATATTATATGCCACCCAAAGAAGTGGATCACTATGGAGGGAGGTATTCAGTTTCTGAGGGAATTAGCTGTGCGGGAATTGATTTATCATGACCTGGATGACCCGCAGACACCCGTAGATCCAGATGAGTCCAGAAGTTTGTACACAGTGCACCATCATCATATGCCAACTCATTGGCAACAATGGGTTGGAAAGACGATGAGGCACCACTGGTGCGTGCAGTGGCTAACCAACTCCGACAGTATGACGACAATATCTCTTCCTCCTTATGGGCCTGTGTCTCAGCTGTGGAAAAACTGGCCAAAAGAATGTGCCGGGAGCTGCGGCAACTCAAAGAGGATAGGTCCTACTTGCCACCTGTATGGACCAGTATCTCAGCTATTAGGAGAGGTACCCTGTGGTTTTACCTCTGTGACCATGGAGAGGACATGAGAAAGTGGGATGGAAATCCCACGCCGACCCTAGAGGCGAGGGTACGTGAGTTGAAAAAGAAAACAGCTACAAATAAGGGTTCTTCCAGGAAAAGTGCTGCTCCAGTCTCCAGTGGGCAGCTCCCCAGATGGGGTAGAAGGGCTTCTGATTCGTTCTTACAAGAAATGAGAAACAGGGATGAGATTCGACCCCATGTGTCCCACACGAACCCATTGGTTGATAGCGGGTATTATAATCAGAATTAGAGGGGCCCTGCCTCCAGCCAGGTGGAGGAGAGGGACAACCGAGTTTACTGGACTGTGTGGATTCGATGGCCTGGCACATCAGCCCCGCAGAAGTACAAGGCCCTAGTGGACACTGGTGCACAGTGCACCCTAACGCCATTGAACTATAGAGGGGCCGAACGCATTTCTATTTCTGGAGTGACAGGGGGGTCTCAAGAGTTAACTTTATTGGAGGCTGAAGTGAGCCTAACCAGGAACAAGTGGCAAAGGCACCCCATTGTGACTGGCCCGGATGCTCTGCGCATCCTTGGCATAGACTACCTCAGGAGAGGGTATTTCAAGGACCCAAAGGGATACCGATGGGCTTTTGGTGTAGCTGCTGTGGAGACAGAGGACATTAAGCAGCTGTCCACCTTGCCTGGTCTTTCAGAGGATCCTTCCATTGTGGGGTTGCTGAGGGTCAAAGAACAACAGGTACCAATTGCTTCCACAACGGTGCACCGGTGGCAATATTGCACCAACCGAGACTCCCTGACCCCCATCCATAAACTGATTCGTCGACTGGAAAGCCAGGGAGTGATCTGCAAGACTCGTTCACCTTTTAATAGTCCTATGTGGCCAGTGTGGAAATCTAATGGAGAATGGAGACTAACAGTGGACTATCGTGGCCTGAATGAAGTCACGCCACCACTGAGTGCTGCTGTGCCAGACATGCTAGAACTTCAGTATGAACTGGAGTCCAAGGCAGCCAAGTGGTATGCTACCATTGACATTGCTAATGCATTCTTCTCCATCCCTTTGGCAGCAGAGTGCAGGCCACAGTTTGCTTTCACCTGGAGGGGCATCCAGTACACCTGGAATCGACTGCCCCAGGGGTGGAAACACAGCCCCACCCTTTGGCATGGGCTGATCCAGACTGCCCTGGAAAAGGGTGGAGCTCCAGAACACCTGCAATACATTGATGACATCATTGTGTGGGGCAACAATAATCCAACTCCTTCTGAGAGCCAGTTTTGCCATAAAACGAAGCAAGGTCAAAGGACCTGCACAGGAGATCCAGTTCCTAGGAATAAAATGGCAAGATGGACGTCGTCAGATTCCGACAGATGTGATCAACAAAATAGCAGCTATGTCTCCACCAACTAACAAAAAGGAAATCCAAGCTTTCTTAGGCATTGTGGGTTTCTGGAGAATGCATATTCCAAATTACAGTTCTATTGTAAGCCCTCTCTATTCAAGTGACCCGGAAGAAGAATGATTTTAAATGGGGCTCTGAGCAACGACAAGCCTTTGAACAAATTAAAAAGGAGATAGTTCATGCAGTAGCCCTTGGGCCAGTTCGGGCAGGGCAAGATGTTAAAAATGTGCTCTACACCGCAGCCGGGGAGAATGGCCCTACCTGGAGCCTCTGGCAGAGAGCACCAGGGGAGACTCGAGGTCGACCCCTGGGGTTTTGGAGCCGGGGATACAGAGGATCTGAGGCCCACTATACTCCAACTGAAAAAGAGATCTTGGCAGCATATGAAGGGGTTCGAGCTGCTTCGGAAGCGATTGGCACTGAAGCACAGCTCCTCCTGGCACCCCGACTGCCGGTGCTGGATGTTCAAAGGGAGGGTCCCCTCTACACATCATGCAACTGATGCTATGTGGAGTAAGTGGGTCGCATTGATCACACAATGACCTCGAATAGGAAACCCCAGTCGCCCAGGACTCTTGGAAGTGATCATGGACTGGCCAGAAGGCAAAGATTTTGGAATGTCACCAGAGGAGGAGGTGACACGTGCTGAAGAGGCCCCACCGTATAATAAACTGCCAGAAGATGAAAAGTGATATGCCCTGTTCACTGATGGATCCTGTCGTATTGTAGGAAAACATCGAAGATGGAAAGATGCCGTGTGGAGTCCTACACGAAGAGTTGCGGAAGCCACTGAAGGACAAGGTGAATCGAGTCACTTTGCAGAGGTGAAAGCCATCCAGCTGGCTTTAGATATTGCTGAGCGAGAGAAGTGGCCAAAGCTCTACTTCTATACTGACTCATGGATGATAGCAAATGCCCTGTGGGGGTGGTTACAGCAATGGAAGCAGAGCAACTGGCAGCGCAGAGGCAAACCCATTTGGGCTGCCGAACTGTGGCAAGATATTGCTGCCTGTGCAGAGAAGCTTGTTGTAAAAGTACGCCATGTAGATGCTCATGTACCCAAGAGTCGAGCCACTGAGGAACATCAAAACAATCAGCAGGTGGATGAGGCTGCTATGATTAAAGCGTCTCAAGTGGACTTGGACTGGCAACATAAGGGTGAACTATTCCTAGCTCGGTGGGCCCATGACACCTCAGACCACCAAGGAAGAGATGTAACATACAGATGGGCTCGTGATCGAGGGGTGGACTTAACTATGGACACTGTCGCACAAGTTATCCATGAGTGTGAAATATGTGCTGCAATCAAGCAAGCCAAGTGGTCAAAGCCTCTCTGGTATGGAGGACGATGGCTGAAATAGAAATATGGGGAGGCCTGGCAGATTGACTATATCACACTCCCACAGACTCACCAAGGCAAGCGCCATGTGCTTACAATGGTGGAAGCAACCACCGGATGGCTGGAAACATATCCCATGCCCCATGCCACCACCCAGAACACTATCCTGGGCCTTGAGAAGCAAGTTTTATGGCGACATGGCACCCCAGAAAGGATTGAGTCAGACAACGGGACTCATTTCTGAAACAACCTCATAGACACCTGGGCCAAAGAGCATGGCATTGAGTGGGTGTATCACATCCCCTATCATGCACCAGCCTCCGGAAAAATAGAACGGTACAATGGGCTGTTAAAAACTACACTGAAAGCAATGGGTGGTGGAACCTACAAAAACTGGGACACACATTTAGCAAAAGCCACCTGGTTAGTTAACACTAGGGGATCCACCAATCGAGCTGGCCCTGCCCAGTCAAAACCTTTACGTACTGTAGAAGGGGATAAAGTTACTGTGGTGCATGTAAAAAACATGCTGGGAAAGACCGTCTGGGTTATTCCTGCCTCGGGCAAAGGCAAACCCATCTGTGGGATTGCTTTCGCTTAAGGGCCTGGATGCACTTGGTGGGTTATGCAGGAGGATGGAGAAGTCCGATGTGTACCTCATGGAGATCTGATTTTAGGTGAAAATAGCCAATAGTCTGAACTGTGTGCTGTTAATTGCTATAATATACTGCATATAATCATTTATATTATGTATATATTGTATATAATCATGTATATAATCATTTCTATAGTTGTGTTCTATATATGAAAGGTATTACAGCAAGAATCACCCGACTCAATGAAGAGCAAACTCTGATGAAACCGAGCAGAGTGCAGCAGTGATGGACTGACTTCAACAACTGGCACACAGTCAAGATTGACATCTTCGACCTGCCGACTGCGGACAAGATACACCAGCTGTACCAGATACACTGACTATAAGTTCCAGATGCAGCATGCAACAATCCGACACCGCACACCATCTCTCCTGCCCTGAAAGACTATTAAGGCAGATGGAACCCGAAATCACGGACTAAATGAACTCAACAGACATTTTGGAGAGATGGTCCATAGACTAAGGGAATGATATCTGTGTGTATATATATTAAAGACATAAAGTGGCAGTGATTAACTGGAAAGTGAGAGACCTGAGCATGACGTTAATGGTATGGAATAAGGGGTGGATATTGTCCTGGTTTAGGCCAGGATGGAGCTAGTTTTGTCTTCAGCAGCTCCTGTGTTTTGGATTTAGTGTGAGAAGAACAGTGATAGCACACTGATGTTGCTTGTTGCTGCTAAACAACCAAGGACATTTTGCAGTTTCCCAGGTTTTGCTAATGTGCAGGTGCAAAAACTTAGCAGGGGTAGAGCCAGAATAGTTGATCCAAACTGGCCAAAGAGAGTATTCCATACCATAGATGTCATGCCCGGTATAAGTGAGGGTCAGCCCGTGAGCCACTAGGCTTTTTTTTTAGACCCTTAACTTGCCTTAATCCTTAAGCTTCCCTTCGGGTTGCTTTTTGTTTCCCTGATTTTTCCTTTTTGTTTTTCATTCGTTTGTTCGGCTGTTTGTTCCCTTGCCTGCTCTCTCTGGAACTTGCTGTTCTGGGATAGCTGAGTGGGGAATACCCCTGCTCCCTGCCTGCTGCTCGGGACGGGCTGTATCGGTCATCAGGTGGTGAGAAATTGTGTATCGTTTATTTTATATATTCTATTCTCCTTATATATATTATCATTATTAATATATTTTTATATTTTTCCTTTGCTGTCCTGGTGAACTGTTATCTCAACCCGTGAGTTTTCCTTTCTCTCCAATTCTCTTCCCCACCCCACCAGGGAGCAGGGGAGTGAGCAAGCAGCTGCATGGTATTGGGTTACAATTTGGGGTTAAACCACAACAGCCCCTCAGTCTCTTACAGATGTGCAAACTCTTTTCCAAACACAACAATGGAATTAAGTACATCTGAATGGTGACAGACATATTATCCAAGAATGCCAGGGGTCATTAGTCTAAAAGGAAAAACGGGTTCTGAAATAGCTGGGGCTTTTAAAACAATTTTTAGCAGCGGGCACAAGCCTCAGAAATTACAGACTGACTGAGGAAAAGAATTTTTTAAACCAGCTTTTAAACAAGCTGTTAAAGCAGTGTAATGTTCACCATTTTGTTACTAATAATGAAGTAAAAGCCTTTGTCATAGAACGTTTTAACAGGATGCTCAAAACCAAGATGTGGTGATATTTTACAGCATGCAACACTTTGTTATATTGATGTGTTTATAAAGAGCTATAATCATAGCTTCCACAGATCTATCAGAGCCAGGCCTGTGGATGTGAACACTTCAAAACTCCACAAGGATATGGAAAATCGTATGTGGAGGTGTGTTTAAAATTAAAGAATCTGCACCTCTGCTCAAAAAGGGGGGGCACATGCCTAGAACAAAAGAGAGATTTGAGAAAGGTTGTGAACAGATGTTCTCAGATGAAATTTTCATAGTAGCTGAAATTGTGAGAAGGGGACAGATACCTGTGTACCATTTATTAGACTATGATCATGAAGCAATTAAGGGGACATTTTGCCCTAAAGAACTTCAAACAGTGAGTTCTGAGGAGGACAGAATCTACAAAATTGGGAGGACCATTGCTGCAAAAGGGAAAGGAAGAAAGAAACATCTGCTGATGAAGTGGCATGGCCAGCCCCCAAAATTTAACAGTTGAATAGAAGCTTCTCAATTCCAGGACATCTAGTGACTGGCAGTGGAACAGCAGGGGGAAAAGAAGGATGGCAGATAGGGTTTTCTACACCACCCTACCCAGCAAGGCCAGCACCAGAATCTTCCCACAAAACACCAGCTTGCTATTTACTGTACAGCTGATGAGGCCCCTGGAGCTCTTGGGGAAGTGGGAGGTGGGGCTGGCAGAAATATGGTACCAGCACAGCTGGAATAACATCAATGAAATAGGGCTGCAGGGCAAGACATAGCAGTATACTTTGCAGAAAGGCTATTATCCATCCTTCTCCATGTTAATGGAGCATATGAACCATCTTATTAACCCCCCGACAACAAAGCTTCAGCTGTTAACTCTCCAGCAGTGGGCCTGGTCTATGACCCCCTCATAAAGAAAACAAAGCTCAAAATATATGAAAAGCTTTACACTTTCTCTGCAACTGGGAATCTGGCACATATTTAGGGGATTTCTCCTGGGTGTTGCTGCTAAGTAATTTCCCTTTGTGGTGGACATCAGTGGAAGGGTTAACTTGCTCTACTTCTACACAGATCTTGTAGAACACCAGCTTTTCAGGGAATTTGGGGTTCCTTTATTGCGCTGTGTTCCGACCAGTGGTAATAAAAACAACATCGTTACAGTGATATATGATAAGCCACTCTATGTGCCAGTAAACTGCCAGCACATCGACACAATTTGCACTGAGATAAAGACTCAGCAGAAGAAACATTTCATTTTGGGAAGGTGACCATGAAGCTGCATCTTTGGTCCCAGAAGCTTCTGATATTTTAAGAAACCACACCAACATGGTAGTGGTAAAAAATTATGGAGATCTGTCCTCGTACATGAATTATTACAGAGCTCAGGCCAGCAATGGTCTTCCTGGTTTTCAAGGTGGTCCTGTGATGTATGGTGTACCATTGAAGGTATATTGCATAGCCTGTTTAGAAAGGCCATCCCACTTTTGAAAAGGGGCTTGGAAATTGTTAAGGCACACGTTAAAAGCACTGCTTAAGATATTGCAAAACATGTTTGGACATATCATGGTGTCACGGCCCAACTTTCTGCCCGCAGCGATGCTGCACCCCAGCTATGGGACATAAACAAATAGTGGCAGAGAAGAGGGAGGAGTGACTCAGGTTCGCTGATCTACTTTGTTGGAATTGAGCACAGACGGTGCTAAGGTTCACAATTCAGATTTAATGTCACGTCCCAACTCTCCCTGCCCGCAGCGATGCTGCACCCCAGCTATGGGTCATAAACAGATAGTGACAGAGAAGAGGGACGAGTGACTTGGGTTACTATGCCAATTTATTCATTCAGTAACTGGGCGTACAAGTTGTCATTCAATATCTGGGCATACAAGTTATCATTGAATAACAGCAAGTTCACTAATTACTAATCCCGCTTTTCAGTAAAAAGGAAGAGAGAAGGGGGGGGAGAGAGAGAGAGAGAGAAGTCATCAGTCCAGGGTCCAGCGTTGGTCCAGCCAATGGGGGTCTCTGGTCAGTGGTCAGGGAGGCCCTCCTGTTGAGTCATGAGGTTCAGAAAGGACCCCCTTGCTTTCTAAACTCCTTCTCAGAGAGGAGTCTAGGTGCGGCTGAGTCCAGTCCTAGTCTCAGACTTGGTCAACGGTTTATGTCTAAAGGAGTATGTCATGTATACCCTTGGGCTAAATTAAAAGACAGAGACAGAGAAAAGATAGAGGTAAAGGAAAGATCACCACCCTGGGTTCCAGCGATGTCTCTGGTCTGGTTCTGTCGGATGGTGGGCGCACACCCAGCCCCTCTGAGTTGCGCTATTTATTGACTAGTCCCACTGCATATGCTAATTACTTCGCATGTGTAGTCTGTTGTTCTCGAACCTTCTCAGAATGGGTCGGGGGGTTTGAGGGGTTGGGGGGTTTGAGGCTAGTGATTTTGGTGCTGCCGCCCCCCCCCCCCCATCATGCAGGGGTGATGCTGCCTCAGGCTTGTCTGTTTTTTAAGCAATTACTCAAGATAAGGCCCAGAAAAGCGCTATCCTGCCTCCACAAGATCCTCCCTTCCAGCTGCACCTTATCTCATTAGTGTGGTATTCCTTCACACCAGGTCCTCCTTTGTCCAGACAATAATTCTTTCAACTTCTCAGTTTCTTCAAGGTCCTTCTTTGCCGAATGTTTGAGACATTAACTCTTTCAGCCCCTCAGTCTCTTACACATGGACAAGTTGGAAACATAGTCAAATCAGGAGGACTTGGGACCTGTGTATATTCAAAGAAAAAGCCTTGAAAGAAAGAGAGCCATGTCACACCCCTGGAGGGAAGGCCCCCCCCCCACCCCTTTAAAAGAAAAAGGAAGGGGGGCACCAGACAACAGTCTGACCAGGACAAGAAGAAAAAGAACAACAAGCCAGGCTGAACAGTGCAAAAGAAAAACACAGAGAAAGAGGTCCCATTCTACCACTAGAAAAGGAAATATATTTTAAAAGGGATGGCTTTTGTTCATGGCTGCTCAGGAGAACGTACCAAATCTGAGCTGGAATTGTTTTAAGTATCCCCAACACAGACCAGCACTGAGAAAAGACTGTTTATTGAGGTGCCTCCACTTCCTGCTATTGCGGAGTCTGCACTGCTGGACTTTTTCATAGCTGGAAATGGGGAAGAATACATAGATTTGAACAACAGCCTGCTGTACCTTTGCTGCAAGATTGTAAAAGCTGACGAGTTCAACCTTGGAACCGTTGAGGCCGTGGACCTTGTGAATTATCCACTGGCCTCTATTTTCAGCCAGCTGAATATTATGCTGGGGCACTGACTGATAAGTCAGAGCAACAATGGCTAACCCTACCACACCTTCAAAGAGTTGCATCTCAATTACAGCCATGACGCACTGTCCATGCACTTCTCCACTGGGCTGTTCTACAAAGACACAGCTGGGCAGCAGGAAGCGGTCATGTTGGATGGCATTGGTAGAATAGAACAGAATAGTTCAGTTGGAAGGGACCTACAATGACCATCTAGTCCAACTGCCAGACCGCTTCAGGGCTGATCAAATTTTAAACATATTATTAAAGGCATTGCCAAAATGCCTCTAAAACATTGACAGGCATGGAGCATCGACCACCTCTCTAGGAAGCCTGTTCCAGTGTTTGACTACCCTTTCTGTAAAGAAATGTTTCGCAATGTCAAGTCTGAACGTCCCCTGATGCAGCTTTGAACCATTCCCACGTGTCCTGTCAATGGACACCAAGGAGAAGAGATCACAGAATCACAGAATGGTAGGGGTTGGAAGGGACCTCTGGAGATCATCTAGTCCCCCCCTGCTAAAGCAGGTTCACCTAAAGCAGGCTGCACAGGACTGCGTCCAGGTGGGTTTTGAATATCTCCAGAGAAGGAGACTCCACAACCTCCCTGGGCAGCCTGTTCCAGTGCTCTGTCACCCTCACAGTAAAGAAGTTTTTCCTCATGTTCAGGCAGAACTTCCTGTGTTCCAGGTTGTGCCCATTGCCCCTTGTCCTGTCGCTGGGCACCACTGAAAAGAGTCTGGCCCCATCCTCTTGACACCTGCACTTGAGATATTTACAAGCATTGATGAGGTCTCCTCTCAGTCTCCTCTTCCTCAGGCTAAACAGCCCCAGCTCCCTCAGCCTTTCCCCATAGGAGAGATGCTCCAGTCCCTTAATCATCTTTGTAGCTCTCCACTGGACTCTCTCCAGTACTTCCTCATCTTTCTTGAACTGGGGAGCCCAGAACTGGACACAGTACTCCAGATGGGGCCTCACTAGGGCAGCGTAGAGGGGGAGGATAACCTCCCTTGACCTGCTGGCCACACTCTTCTTAATGCACCCCAGGATGCCGTTGGCCTTCCTGGCCGCAAGGGCACATTGCTGGCTCATGGTGAATTTGTTATCCACCAGGACTCCCAGGTCCTTCTCTGCAGAGCTGCTTTCCAGAAGGTCAACCCCTAACCTGTACCGGTGCATGGGGTTATTCCTCCCCAGGTGCAGGACCCTGCACTTGCCTGCGTTGAACCTCATGAGGTTCCTCTCTGCCCAATGCTCCAGCCTGTCCAGGACTCGCTGAATGGCAGCACAGCCTTCTGGTGCATCAGCCAGTCCTCCCAGTTTCGTATCATCAGCAAACTTGCTGAGGGTGCACTCTGTCCCTTCATCCAGGTCATTGATGAATAAATTGAACAAGACTGGGCCCAGTGCTGACCCCTGGGAGACACCGCTCAGTACAGGCCTCCAACTAGACTGCGCCGCTGATCACGACCCTCTGAGCTCTGCCATTCAGCCAGTTCTCAATCCACCTCACTGTCCACTCCTCTAGCCCCCACTTCCTGAGCTTACCTATGAGGATGTTATGGGAGATAGGGTCAAAAGCCTTGCTGAAGTCAAGGTAGACAACATCTACCGCTCTCCCCTCATCCACCCAGCCAGTCATGCCATCATAGAAGGCCATCAGATTGGTCAAGCATGATTTCCCCTTGGTGAAGCCATGCTGACTACTCCTGATCACCTTCTTTACATCTACATGCTTAGAGATGACCTCCAGAATGAGCAGCTCCATCACCTTTCCAGGGATGGAGGTGAGGCTGACTGGCCTGTAGTTTCCCGGGTCCTCCTTCTTGCCCTTCTTGAAGACTGGAGTGACATTGGCTTTCCTCCAGTCCTCAGGCACCTCTCCCGTTCTCCATGACCTTTCAAAGGTGATGGAGAGTGGCTTGGCAATGACATATGCCAGCTCCCTCAGCACTCGTGGGTGCATCCCATTGGGGCTCATGGATTTGTGGGTGTCCAGTTTGCCTAAATGATCTCTAACCCAATCCTCCTCGACCAAAGGAGGGCCATCCTTTCTCCAGGCTTCCTCTCTTACCTCCAGGGTCTGGGATTCCTGGGGGCCAGCCTTAGCAGTAAAGACCGAAGCAAAGGCGGCATTCATTAACTCTGCCTTCTCTGTATCCTTTGTCACCAGGGCTCCCACCTCATTCAGCAGAGGGCCCACATTTTCCCTAGTCTTCCGTTTGCTACCGATGTATTTGAGCTTGGAGGAAGTGATGTTTGAATATTGACCAGGTTTCCTTCAGTATTCTGGGATGAATCCCATCAGGCCCCATGAACTTGTGAATATTCAGCTAATACAGGTCGTCTGAGGGGAAAAAAAGCATTGAATGCCTCCGCTTTTTCTTCATCCCTATTTGTCAGGGGACCATCTTCAACAAGTATTGGCCCAATGTTTTCCTTGGACCTCCTCTTGCTATTAGCATACTTTAAAAAAGCCCTTCTTGTTGTCTGACACAACACTGGCCAGTTTCAACTCTAGTTGAGCTTTGGCCTTTTATGTCTTCTCCCTGCATATAGGAACCACAGCTCTGTAATCTTCCTGCAAAGCCTGACCTTGCTTCCAGACATCGTACAATTTCTTTTGCCTCCTGAGTTCCAAGAGGAGTTCCCTGTTCAGCCAAGCTGGTCTTCTGCCTCGCTTGCTTGACGTATGACACAATGGGATTGCCTGTGCTTTTAAAAGGTGGTTCTTAAAAACTGACCAGCACTCATAGACTCCTAAGCCCTCAAAAGTAGATTCCCAGGGGACACTGCTAAGTAGCTCCCTGAGTAGCTTAAAGTTTTTGCTCTCTTGAAATCCAGGGTAGCAACTCTGCTGACCTTTTTTCCCATTACACTGAAAATTTTAAATTCAACCATTTCATGATAACTGTGTCCAAGACAGCCACCTACCGTCACATCTCCCACGAACCCTTCTCTATTCACAAACAACAAGTCTAGGAGGGCATCTTTCCTCATTGGCTCCCTGAGTACTTGTGACAAGAAATTATCTTCCACAAACTTCAAGAATTTCCCAGCCTTGCTCATCACAGCAGTATGGTATTCCCAGTTGATGCCTGGGAAGTTGAAATCTCCCATAAGGACAAGGGCTACCGATCCAGAGATTTCTCCTAATTGCCTATAGCATAACTTATCACTGCTATCATCTTGGCTGGGCGATCGATAGTAGACACCCACTACGACACCTGCTTTGTTTTCCATCCCCCTAATCCTCACCCAGAGGCTCTGAACCACATCATCCCTAACTGTAAGGGCTGTACAGTCAAACCTCTCCCTTACATACAGTGCAACTCCTCTACCTCACCTGCCCTGCCTATCCTTCCTGAACAGCCTATAGCCCTCCATCCCAGCACTCCAATTGTGGGACTTATTCCACCAAGTCTCACTAATATCAATGACATCATAGCTCTGGGAATTGACCAATGCTTCCAGTTCATCCTGTTTGTTTCTCATACTGCGTGCATTGGTGTCCAAGCATTTCAGATGTGCTCCTGAGCCCTCAGTAGTCCCTGGAGCAGTGTAAGTGTTCCCATTAGCATTGCCACCCTCAGGTGATGCCATGCCAACCCTTGGCTTACCTTCAATGTTCCAGATGGTATCCCCTTCCCCCCCTCTCAGTCAGTCCTGCCAACTTACAAGTAAAAATGCATTTCCCCCATTGGGACAGGTGGATCCCATCAGGCTCCAGCATTCCTTGTGTTTCAAAGACTCTTCTATGGTTATAAAAAACAGAGTTTTGGCAGAGGCACCAGTCCTGGAGCCAGGTATTGATGTCTTGGGTATGCCTGTTTCTTCCAAAGTCTTTCCCCATTTCTGTGAGGATGGAGGAAAACACTACTGTCGTGGTTTAACCCCAGATGGTAACCAAATACCACGCAGCCGCTCACTCACTCCCCCCGCCTCCCCAGTGGGGTGGGGAGGAGAATTGGAGAGAAAGGAAAACTCATGGGTTGAGATAAAAGCAGTTCACCAGGACAGCAAAGAAAAAGATAATAATATATTAATAATAATTATATATAAGGATAATAGAATATATATAAAACAAACAATGCACAGTTTATCACCACCCAACAACCAATACAGCCTGTCCTGAGCAGCAGTCAAGGAGCAGGGGATATTCCCCCCTCACAGCTATCCCAGAACAGCAAGTTCCACAGAGAGCAGGCAAGGGAACAAACAGCCAAACGAACAAACGAAAAGGCCCAAACAAACAGAAAAAAAGGAAAAGCAGGGAACAGAAAGCAACCAGAAGGGAAGCTTAAGGGAAATGGCCCACCGGCTGACTCTTACTTATACTGGGCATGATGTCTATGGTATGGAATACTCTCTTTGGCCAGTTTGGATCAACTATTCTGGCTATACCCCTCCCAACTTTTTTGCAGCTGCACATTAGCAAAACCTGTGAAACTGCAAAATGTCCTTGATTGTTTAGCAGCAACCAACAGCATCAGTGTACTATCACCATTTTTCACACACTAAATCCAAAACACAGGAGCTGCTGGAGACAAAACTAGCTCCGTCCTGGCCTAAACCAGGACAACTACCTGTGCTCCTGAATCTTTTATCATTCTTCCCAGGGCCCTGAAATCTCTTTTGATCGACCTTGGACTTCGTGTTGCAACATCATTAGTATCCACATGAAAGAGCAGGAGTGGTTAATAGTCTGAAGGCTATACTAAGCTCATCAGTCATCTGGTGACATCCCTGAATCAGGCCTCAGGGAGGCAGCAAACTTCCCTGAAAAGAGGGTCCGATCTGCAAATGGGTGCTTCCATTCCACATAGGAAGCGGTCACCTATGACCATAACTCATAGTTGTTTCTTCTCAGCACTGGTCTTAATGCAGCTCTTGATACAAGAGGTTGGTCGATCTGACCTGGTGAGAGTGCTTGCATGAGTTCCTCCTCTTCTATCTCATTATGCGCTTTGTCTACCATACCCAGAGCCTCATACCTATTCTGTAAAGGTAGCTGAGAGGGTAAGGAGGTGTTCCTATTACAGCTCCATACAGTAACCTGCTTTCACCTATCCCTTGTAACATTGCCTTCCTCCTGGCACAGAACAGATACTGGACCTACCTCCATAGTGGCCACACTGAGTTGTCTTATGTGTACCAGAGATGGCAGAGCACAGCTCTATTGGTCGATCTCCTCAGACTCAGATGCTCCTCATTCTTCCTCCTGAAGCTCGGTCACCAGGTAGAGCAGTTCATCTACCTGGTCACACCTCTCACAGGTGTGCTTGCTATCACCGTTCATCTCTGGGAATGTCCACACACACACTGTGCAGCCTGAAGCCTGTGTGGTCACTTGCTCTGGCAGGAGCTCTGTCTGTGTGGCTGCATTCATTCTACCAGGTGCTAGAAGTTCAGGATAAGCAGAGGACATAATTTTTTGCTGGGTAGTCACCATGCTGCCATGTGCCTGTCCACTGGGAAACATATATGCGTGTTCGTTGCATTCAGCTGGGCTGATCGTTTTAGCCTGTTTAAAGCACTCACGCTGCCAGGTGCAGGCTCCGCCTCTTGCTGGCTCATTCAGTCAGCGAGTCCAAGCTTAGCCACTTGGGGCATGCCCCTTGTTCAGCTGTAGTCTCCCTGTCCTCCTGTATCCCTCTTGTGTCCCTCACTGCTGCTTGCTGCTGCTGCTGCTGGTGCTCCTCACACTGCTCCGGATGCTCGTCTCTGCCTGGAACAGGAGGATCGAGCCATCTGTTCTTTCAAGACAAGCTTTTGTCGAATGGCATTGTTGTGGTTTAACCCCAGCCAGTAACCCAAATACCACACAGCTGCTCACTCGCTCCCCCCCTCCCCAGTGGGGTGGGGAGGAGAATCGGAGAGAAAGGAAAACTCGTGGGTTGAGATAAAAACAGTTCACCAAGACAGCAAAGATAATAATATTATATATTAATAATGATAATAATAGTAACAAAATATAATGATAATAGAATATACAAAACAAATGATGCACAATTTCTCACCACCCGACAACCGTTGCAGCCTGTCCCAAGCAGTGATCACGGAGCAAAACCGAGAGCAATCTTGGAGCGATCCCGAGCAGCGATCTCAGAACAGCAATTTCCCCAGCAGCAATCTCAGAACCACAAGTTCCAGAGAGAGCAAGCAAGGGAACAAACAGCCGAACAAACGAACGAAAGCACAAACGAACAAAAGGCCCCCAGCCCACCGGCTGACCCCCACTTATATACTGGGCATGACGTCTATGGAATGGAATATTTTGGCCAGTTTGGGTCAACTGTACTGGCTATACCCCTCCCAGCTTTAGGTGTTTTCAGGCTAGAAGGGGCATGAGTCTGAAGGACGCATTGGACTAAATCAAGCAGGCTGGACCCCTTGATGATATCTCCTTTGTATACAAAGCTTCCCTGCTTGTTCCAAGAAGAAATATGCTGGTGTTGCCAGCATATTTCTTCCTGTTTACCCAGGAGGACTTGTATATTCCTCTGATACCATGGATGCACATTATCTAGTGCTTCCTGAACAACAAGGTCAGGGTCCTCAGGAGTCTCCAGGGACTTTTCCACTTCTGTCTTGTTTTCTTCCAGAAAAACAAGAGTTATTTTCCCCCTTGCTCTACTTCGCATATGCCAAGTACTTTTGAAGAGCAGCTGTATACACCTCAGCTTTCTCGTAGGCTGTCAAGCCTAGTTTCTGGAGAATGTCCCTCATTTCAGCATCCAAATAGTGGACTGCATCAACCCTCATGTCTTCCCCAGGTAATGGTGGCACCCTTAGCTGCTCCAGCTGATTTGCAGTAGATACATTTTTTCAGCATATTCCATGACTGCTTTACCAAAAGCCCCATGATGAGCAGAAAAGCAAAAATTAGAAAAGGACTGATAAACCCACTGGGTTGCTTCACTAGTAGCTTCTTTCTTTTCAAGGACAGACTTTTACTACTCAGACTTTGAATGAATTAGTGGTCCTTTTTCCAGCACATTTATCTGGTAGGATGTTAATGTTCCCCTTCAAGGTATTCAGGGCAATTTCAGAAATGGCCTTTATCAGGTCATCAGAAGCAGTGCAGAGTATTGCTTTACTCTGCCAGGGGGAAGACTGGATCAACAGCTCCAGGAGGGACAGGTTACTCTTCAGTCTCTTCAGACATTGTGCTCCCAAGACCCAGAGTATAGAACTTAGTCTCTAGCTTTGTCAATGTTTAATATAATCCCTTTCATAAAATGATAGAGATCTACCTTAAAACCAGTTAAATTTTTGCCCCTACTGCTCCCATTATGGCTGTTCCAGACTCTACTGCTCTCATTGGCTTAAATATAAAACTGCCTCACTGGCTTAAACCTTTCTTTTTCTCTCTAGTTTATACTCTGACACATGTATAAGCAGTAACCATATTCTCTTATCCTTTGCTACACTAGATAGGCTGTGCACTTAATAACATCTCAAAAACAGGCTCTCCATTCTCTTGATCATTCTAATGCTCCTTCTCCTGATTGAGTTAAATTAATCTTTCTTGAATGCAGATACCTAGATTAAAACAGACCTCAAGTCTCATCAGAGTCCTGTATAATGGTATTAATACTGTCCTGAAAATACATCATCTGCTACTTCTTAGGGTTGTATTTACTTTTTTCATTGCCACATCATGCATTTCTGTTTTGTAACACATTTAGTAACCCATAGGAGGATATTACAGAAAATGTCTCTCCCTTTTTCCATGACGGGACTTGCAAGAATTCACTGGAGCTCAAGAAGTCTCTTCTACATGGCTCTCTTTAAGCACACCTTCCAGTAAGGTGGCTACTATGATGTGACCCTCTTCCCTGTGATCCCACTACATCTTATACTTGCCACAGGAGAAAAAATATATTGTGCCGGATCCAGCAGCCCAAGGGAGGCGAGGCTGCTGCAGCTCCATGCCCCCAGATCCAACCAGTAGTGAGGCTGAAGGTGTATTCCCAGTAGGCACACACACATAAAGCGCACATGCTAATGATACTAAACTGGGAGGTGCTGTTGACTCTCTCTCGGGACAAGAGGCCTTGCAGAGGGATCTAGATAGATTGGAGCATTGGGCAATCATCAGTGGCATGAAATTTAACAAGAACAAATGCCAGGTTCTGCACCTGGGATGGAGTAACGCCAGGCACAAGTATAAATTGGGAGAGGAGTGGCTGGAGAGCAGTCTCTTCAGACGTGCTCCCAAGTCTGCACAGATAGCAACACAGGGTGTCAGTCTGGCCCTTCTCTATTTATTGGTGAACACCGGTCCCCTCCCACCCCCTGCCCCTCAATATGTAAATGGCTGGCTGCTCTGGCAGGAAAGGACCAGTCCTTAGCCTAAAAACCTCGCAGGTAGTAGCGTTTAAATCGACAACCAGGTACCCCTATGGTGCCTTTGTAGCATCTTCAAATGCTTTTAAAATGAACGGGGCCTTGCCAGGATACATCTGCCTGGCTAGGGACGCAACCTGGAGCTTATCTTGGGGATTCTTAAATAGCACCATATATTTTGTGTTGGGAGTGATGGTGCAGCTTTTTTTACCCTGGCAAGAAACATTCTGGACAATCTACAGGATACTAAGATTCCCGTGATGCACATACTTAGTAAAAGCTTTCTCAATTTCATCACTCTCACAGAGTTCATAAAATCATCGAACACAACCATATTTACTTTATTAGGGGGAAATAAATGGTTATCACTAAGACTTTCACATAAGTCCTCCACAAATTTGATAAAAGGATATTTACAGAGCGGTTCCTGGTACAACGGCTGCCAACAGCTGTAACACCACACAATAGTCTCAGGCATAACAGACAGCAAGCGGTCGTCATTCTCCAAAAGATTTTTTACAAAATAACTTTTCCCACAGTTGCTAGGGAATAGCAGAAAAGGGGTGCTTCCAGTGCATACCCATGATCAAAAAACATAGGGGAGGCTTTTAAAATTTTTAGTTAGTACCCTTTTGTCATAGACTACCTTCTGCGTCTCCCGGAGGGGCCTGTTTCTTTTCTGCACTTCTGCTTGTTCCTAACAGTAGAGCGCTGCACTATCACGGTCTTTTTAGGGTCGTCACTGTCTGGATTTATGCCATAATCCAACACAAGATTCCTTAGGGCCTCAAAACTGATCTGTTTTCTCTGTTTGTTGCATTTAGAATGATGCCTTTGACATTTAAACAATACTTTCCTCCAGACTGCAAAGTAGTCGTAGGATTTGGGGTGCTCTAGGTGCACGTATGCTGTGGTGAAGCATGCTATAAAAATGTTAGTGTCGCGCTCCAGGGTCACGCATCCTTTGGCGTGCTTCCATGAGACAGTGGCCGCATCCTCATCAATAAAATCCAGGAGGACACATCGTAAACTGCAGAAAAGAGGTAACCATACAACTCATCTGGTTCTCTTACTGTGGTGGTGTTGGGTAGGTTGGATCGCTGTCCACATTTTCCCCCACAGAGAATTTAAACACAGTTTTGCAATTTGGCGTTTGACAGGGTTTTACTTAATGTGTTCAGGCTGCAAAATGACATCTTCTTTCTGCCTGTAAACTTCAACATATTTAGCTTTTTGGTCATCATCTATGCACCAGGCTGGGTAGCCTGAAGCTTCCTGCTTCTGGTGGAGGTGGAGCTTCTGGCGGAGGTGGAGTCTGAGAAAAGACTGTTAGCCCTCTGTTCAAAATGCCAAACCTCATAGATTTCACAAACCCTGTAGCCTTTCTCCAGAGCCTTGTTCAGTTCCGTGGAACACCAAGTACCCACAAGGGCTCTTTCTTCATCACTGTGGGTGCAGAGGGCCTGGCAGGTTTCAGCACAAGTGTGGCACAAGGGAAACAATAGCTTGCCATTTACCCTCATGGGAAGCACAGGGAAAAAGAGCCCATGAGGTGGGTCCACCTTTACTTTGACCATCCTGAAGTAGGCTGTCAGAGTGTCAACATTCTCAAAAATAACTTCGGGATGCCCAAGAGGATATTGTTTTGTTTTGTTGATGAAGGGATAGAGGCTAGTAAAATCATAGTAATATATCTTTTCATCAGGGGCTGCTTTGTAATACAGACAAATGACATTTGTCCTGCTGCCAAAAAGTGCATCTCTGGGGACCAGTGGCATGGGCAGTTTGATCCTGGCTAAGAACTCTGCAAGATCCCCATCTGATTTTGACATAGTGACCCACTCATGCTCCCATAGAGAGCTGATGTTAAAACCTGCTCTCTTTCGCTTGTCCATCTTTTGTTGTGCTGTGTAATACAAATATCCAAAGGTGGCCCCTGCCAGAGAATTCCGGTCATTTTCATGGTAGCATTCGATACAGCCGTGGGAAAAGCATCCATTAAATTCGAAATCTGTCAGCACCCCATCAATGACCGCACAGCCACCCAAGAAGTAGGATCCTACTTGATATTCACCACCTTGTAATGCGTGACAGATTTGAATATTTTCATTTTTGGGCACATAAATAAGCTATTGAATAGAGGCAGTTGAATAGCTCTTTTTCCTCTGATGAGAGCCATCTGGAGGGAGGTTTGCTACCATGTTAGGTTTAAGGAACATAAAACGGTATCTGGCTATGCAAGCAGAGGCCGGCGTAGTGTACTGAAAGGGATCTATACGGCGATAAGCCTTCACCTTTTCATCACCCTCTTTCTCATAGAATGTGCGATGGGTCATCACCATAATCTCCCTCAAAATTTTTACATCTTGCTGGCAATAGTAACTCAGTTCTTTTTGCAAGTCAAAAATCTTCTCCTGCTTAGTTGTGTGCCATGCCAGGAATTGCTTTTTCTCCTCAAGCATCATGCTGTCCACCCCATAATATTCTGGTGGTGGAAGAAGGCCCACATAACTTTGAGTTTCAGTAGTGTTGAAAAAAAGGAGGGAAATAGCCTTTGCAACCCTTGATACTCAAAGCTTGGGTAAGGCTGCTTAGTTTCATGGGTAAAATTTTAAAGAGTCTATGAAACTCAGGCTGGGTACTTCTTTACCACCTTGGGGGATTAAATGCACGTCCGTTTTTTCCTTCAGAAGCTGACTAAGTAGTCATCATAGCCTTTGGCATTATGCACTAGGACTGTTTAGCCCCGAAACTTTGTGTCCATAAACAACTGAATAAAGTCCACGAGACATGTGGCCCCTTTCAATTCCCATTCCCTTTCAGTTTTCCTTTCTGCCCCTTCTTCTTCACCCCAAGGGGCATCCGGAGCTAACTCCATAGCAAAAAAAAATGTAGTTCAGGACATGTGTTCTGTTTTCCTGCATGCATTCCATGTCATATAAAACATAACCCTGCCTTGCTTCTGCATTTTTCATTGTGGGCATGAAACACTGGTGCTGGTTAAATTGCAGATCTGTTGATAGCACATTCCAGGCTTCCAGCCTTTACATTTGTTCTGGTTTTCTACATATGCTGTAGAGGACCGATACTGAATGTGGTTTGTCTCGACATTGCCATCCTACCACCACCACCCCCCGCCCGGTGGCCAAAGGCGCGAAAAGAAAAAAAAAAGGCACGAAACAGAAGGTGGCTTCTAAGGGGACAGCACATCTGGCAAGAACCGCACGTACACGGTCGCAGTCTGCGCATGAGCGGGAGGGGGAGCCCCTATAAAAAGAAGCACGTGTGCTCTCTGGAGGGCCTTTTCCTTCCCTGCCTCCTGCTGTCCTCGTGTCTCTCCTGGGTCCCGGCCGCGACGAAGCTTAAGACGATTGAAGGCCTCAGATGGAGCCAGCGGAACATCATTGGACTCGGAGTGGTGGTAGCTAGTTTCCTCCCTTTCTCCAACTCTCTCCCTCTAACTTTTCCCCTCTATCCCTCTCCTCTTCCCCGCTTTTCTCCCCTGTTTGTAAAAAATAAAGTTAAAAGGTTGTACGATATTTGACTGGTTTTGATGTCTTAATCTTGTCCCTGGGGTCGTAATGAAACCTCCCCGATATTGGATTGGGACATTTTAATTGGCATCATGGACAGGATCCCTTGAGATGAGAGTGTCGTACAACCTTAATGTGGTGTGCTGCGCGAGTGTGTGTGAACGAGATGTACGAGCAAGTACGAAGTGAGTGCGGAGTTCCGATCCGCGGTTCTGCCCTCCCGTGAGGGAAGCAGCCGGAGACGAATGAAGCGTAAGAAAGGAGTGAATGTTGGTTTCCTCTTATTAATAATCTGTATATTAGTCTATGGTTTGGCCTCCTGAGAGTGTATAGGGGGGACTTGGACTTTTTAAGTGGGACCCTCTCAGGACGACACCCCCTTTGTAGGACATTTAGTAGTTTATGGTTTGGCCTCCTGGGAGCGTATAGGGGAGATTTGGACTTTTTAAGGTTTGGCCCTCCTGGGACGAGAATCCCCTTTGTAGGACATGGCTGCCCAGAAGGCAGGCGATTTTTGTGAGGAAACCGACAAATTGTATGATTTTTTGGAAGCATATTGATCTCGTCCCTCACCCCCGGGATGGGATTGGGCAAGGGACCGCTGGTTCCAATTGCAAAGCATAATCGACCGAATAATGGTTTTGCATAAAGAAGCAAAAATTAAGAAAGGGAAGGGAAAAGCCATAGTCTGCGCTGTATTGGGAGCATGTTTAGCACCTGCGGTGGAGGAGAGGAAGCGGGCGCCTTGTCAGGCAGCGATAACAACGCTGCAAGAACAACTACAAGAAAATAAGTGGGCGCTGAAGGAGGAGAAGCGCCAGAACCTAATACTGAAGGAGGAGTTGAGAAATCAACTCCTAAGAGAGGCAGACACTCTGGCTGAAACAGAGGTGCTGCTTGAGGAAAAGGGGGTACAACAGCTTTACCCCCAAAAGGACCTGAAAAAATTAAGAGAAACCATAGACAGCCCCCCCCATATGTGCCCGCTAGTCAAAACGGAGTACATATACGATGACAACACCGATAATCGCCCCCAGGTTGTCACCAAGGAAATTCCTTTCACAGCCACCGAATTGGTGAAGCTGCGAAAGGACTTTGCTAGAATGGCAAGGGAATCTGAAACCGAATATGTGTGGAGGATTTCCCTGTCAGGGGGCGATGGGATCCTGCTGTCGGAAAAAGAGGCAGAGGGATATTGGGGCCCAGGCGTGTTCCTAACAACCGGTGACCGCCGAGCCCCGCGGTCATTAACCCAGAGGGCGGCATATTGGGCGGGGGGCTGAACCCATTGGAAAGGGGGGATCCCCTAGCCATAACGGGCTCAGTGGACCAATTAGTGGAAAGCATACAGAAGGCAGCCTGCCTCCAAATGATGTATGATCGGGAGCTCAAGCCCAACCTGAGCTCCCCGATGCTGCTGCCAGTAGATCCTGAGTGAATGACACCCCTAATACGGGGACTCCCCGATTCTCTAAAACCAATTGGGATCCAACTACAGGGGAGAATTCAAAATATGCCCACCAAAGAGAGAATCGCAGCAGCCCTAGAGGGTACGGTGACCCCCAAACATCGGAGGCTAGGACGAAAGGTGTGGACCTGGGGGGAAATAGCGCAGGAATTGATCAATTATGGGAGAAAATACGGGCCAGTTAATCGGACTTACCAAAAAGTCGAAACAAGGGCTGTGCGGGCAGCAGAGTCAGGAAACGTATAGACGTCCTGAAGGGGAAGCAATGGCGGGATACCCAGGGAAATTCGTGGTCTTTCGGTGTCCCCCAGGTTAGACAGCTAACCGGAACTTTCGGTGCGGCAGTGTGCTTGCTGCAAGCGGCGCCTCCCCTTCCCCCTTCCCGACTGATGAACGTGAAGCCCTATCCGTTGCCGTTGGGAGCGAGGGAGGGCATCACACAAGTACCGGAAGATCTGGGAAAACAGGGAGTTGTGATCCCGGCGCAATCCTCCTTTAATTCCCCTGTATGGCCAGTCCAAAAGCCACATGGAAAATGGAGACTAACTGTGGATTGTCAGAGGCTAAGCAGCAATACAGGCCTGCTGCTAGCTTCAAGGGAGGCTGAACGAACCATTCGAAAGCAACCTATGGTTCTCCGAGGCCCATTTAAAGTAACCAAGGCAGTCCTAGTGGGAACCCCACCCCCTGACGGGGTGGCTCAGAGAGCCTCTGTACGAAAGTGGTACACCCAAATAGAGCACTGTTGTGAAATTTTCTCCGTGTCTGGAGGAGCCACCAAAATATTAAACATACAAGACGAAGTAGACTTAAACAAAGGAACCCCCCAACTTCCCCCTGTAATACAGGTAGCTCCCCCATTTTCAGAACAAATACTTAATGCATGGTTCACAGACGCCTCATCAAAGCAGGAAGGGAAAGGTTTAAATATACGTGGAGAGCAAAAGATGCCAGTGGGAAAGTCCATAGAATCCACACTAAGTGGATTATTCCCTCCTTCTGACCCGAGGAGCGAGTTTGTTTCTGTTTTGTTTCAGGGACGAAGACCTGACCAAAAAATGCACATGTTGTTATTGATCATCCTAATTCAGGAATGCATCCATGAAGGTGATGAAAAACCACTCCACTTACCTTCCCCCAACCCGTTACAACCCCTTCGAGAACAACGAATTCGTGTTGTTAGTGAAAGCAGTAAGCCAAACCTTCAATTTAAGCCATTGCTGGGTTTGCGGAGGACCTCTAGGGTTATCAAGTTGGCCATGGACATCCACACCCCTCACCCCAGACCAGATCGTAAGCAACTATAGTGAGACCACAGATGACACATGGGATGACAGTGGGACATGGCCAATCCAATTTCCGAATGTGGGGGAATATTGTCTAAACCGTACTCAGGAGAGAGGGATCAAAGTGGGGAAAAGTAAATGTCGGTGGACACTCACTCGTAAGGTAATCAATAAACACAGGGATATTTACGCATGGATGTGGCTCGATGAAACTGGGCGCAATCGGGGATTTGAGGGGTATTGGTCAAACAAAAATGAAACCTTAAGTATCCAACAACCCAATTATCACCCTTACAAACAGACTTGCGAATGGAAAGGCAGCTCTGGCACTTGGTATTGCACTGGCCACATAAATAATCGCCCAACCTCATTTTTCAGCCCCCTGGGCAACAAAGGCACAACTTATTTTCAATTTCCAAAAAGAGCCAATGGACCATTTGCTCAGGGTGTCAGAGCTAAAAAGGGGCATTATTGGATCTGCGAGCATACTGCATACAAATTTTTACCCACAGGGTGGTCGGGAATTTGTTATATAGGAATTATCAGACCTCTATTTTTCCTTTTACCAGAGATAGGCGGACCTCGGTTAGGAATAAGACTATATGACAACCTCAGAGACAGAAGTATTGCCCGTAAGACGCGATCTATTGGGATTAATTTGGGTGGGACGCAAAAATGGGGAGACAATGAATGGCCCCCTGAACAAATAATCCAACATTACGGACCTGCAACTTGGAATCCCAACGAGCCAATATCAGGGGCAAGAGAACCAATTTATAATTTAAATCGAATAATCAGGTTACAAGCAGCCCTAGAAATTATCGCTAACAAAACCGCTGACGCAATAGACCTTTTGACCTGGCAATCCCAACAGATGCCCATGGCAATCCTTCAACACCGGATGGTCCTAGATTACTTATTAGCCGAAGAGGGAGGTGTATGTGGGAAACTGAACATCTCCAACTGTTGTCTAGAGATAGATGACGTGGGCGAAGTGGTTCTCCAACTAACCAAAGACATCAGAAAAATAGCCCACGTCCCCGTCCAAACCTGGAACGGTTGGAGTGGTGACTTATGGTCTTGGTTACCAGGGGTGCCGTGGGTAAAACAGTTGTTATTGTATTTAATGTTCGTGGTTGCTGCTTTAATGTTTTTACCTTGTGTGATCCCTTGCTTTGTTCAATTAATCTGACATGTCGTATCTAATATGCACTTTATTCCTACTACCTCACCTGACGGCATAAAAAGATTCGTGCCGTTCACCAGCCACAGCCAACCGCAGTGGCTATTATTTGAACCCTCTCATACTTACCAGTTGTTCTATGTTTGAAACCCTCTTGTTAACTTAATTTTCAAGTTTGTTCTGTGAAGTTAAACGTTGTTAAGAGTTATAAGAGAATAAGCTTGCACTGAGCAAAACCTTTATTATTAAGCATTTTTTCCTCCCTACCCCATGTTGTTCCTTCTTCCTGCGATCTCCCTTTGCCCCTGCCCCTATTTCTCTCCTTCTCTTTCTCTCCCTTTCTCTGTCTCTCTCTCTAAGGAAACTGCAATGTCAAGTCACAGGGTGGTGTAGAGGACCGATACTGAATGTGGTTTGTCTCGACATTGCCATCCTACCACCACACCCCCCCCCACCCCGGCGGCCAAAGGCGCGAAAAGAAAAAAAATGGCGCGAAACAGAAGGCGGCTTCTAAGGGGACAGCACGCCTGGCACGAACCGCACATACACGGTCGCGGTCTGTGCATCTTAAAGTTAAAAGGTTGTACGATATTTGACTGGTTTTGATGTCTTAATCTCATCCCTGGGGTCGTAATGAAACCTCCCCAATATTGGATTGGGACATATGCCTTGCACTTCTCTCGGAAAACCATAGTCAAGCAATCAATTTCTTTTTAATAGTCAGGGTCTTGTGCCTCAGAGTAAGTATTCCCCAGACCTGAACAACAGCCTGCAGCTGGGGCATCTTATCCTTTTCTCCAAGTTAAATTCACAGTCAAAAGAGAAGCAGAGCCAGCTGTATTGGGTTTACGTGGCAAGGTTTTGGTAGCGGGAGTGGGTTGCAGGGGTGGCTTCTGTGAGAAAATGCCAGAAGCTGCCCCCATGTCAGGTGGAGCTAGTTCCAACCTGCTCCAAGATGGAACCGCTACTGGCCAAAGCTGAGCCAATCAGCGATGGTGGTAGCACCTCTGTGATAACATATTTAAGAAGGAGTAAAAACTGATGCGCAACAGCAGCTGGAAGAGAGAGGAGTGAGAATATGTGAGAGAAACAACTATGCAGGCACCAAGGTCAATGAAGAAGGAGGGGGAGGAGGTGCTCCAGGTGCCGGAGCAGAGATTCCCCTGCAGCCTATAGTGAAGACTGTGGTGAGGCAGGTTGTTCCCCCTGCAGCCCATGGAGGTCCATGATGGAGCAGATATCCATCCTGCAGCCTGTGGAGGACCCCACACCAGAGCAGGTGGATGTGCCCTGAAGGAAGCTGTGACCCCGTGGAGAGCCCATGCAGGAGCAGGCTCCTGGCAGGACTTGTGGCCCCATGGGGGACCCATGCTGGAGCAGTCCATTCCTGAAGGACTGCACCCCGTGGAAAGGACCCATGATGGAGCAGTTCATGAAGAACAGCAGCCCGTGGGAAGGACCCACGTTGGAGAAGTTCGTGAAGGACTGTCTCCTGTGTGAGGGACCCCATGTTGGAGCAAGGGAAGAGCATGAGGAGGAAGGAGCAGCAGAGGTGACACATAATGAACTGACTGCAACCCCCATTCCCTGTCCCCCTGGGCCACTTGGAGAGAGGAGGTAGAGAAGTCGGGAGTGAAGTTGAGCCCAGGAAGAAGGGAGGGGAGGAGGTGTTTTAAGATTTGTTTTTATTTCTCATTATCCTACTCTGACTTTGATTGGCAATAAATTAAATTAATTTCCCCAAGTCGAGTCTGTTTTGCCTGTGATGGTAATTGCTGAGTGATCTCCCTGTCCTTATCTCGACCCTTCGTCGTATTTTCTCCCCACTGTCCAGTTGAGAAGGGTGAGCAATAGAGCGGCTTGGTGGGCACCTGGTGGCTAGCCAAGGTCAACCCACCACGCTGGCAATAACATTTACAGCTATGGCCATGGTTATACAATGTATGACAAAGCTCACAAAAGTTTCTCACCCCAAATACCTTCCTGACATCCTTAACGCCATAATCATGTTCATCGTGTAAAAGGAGGAAACAGGTCTTGGGATATCTTAAAAATCCCCTAGGCCTTTTTTCCCCTCATAGAGGAGGATGATGCCTATATTAACATGTAGCAGACCCTCCAACAAAGGGATGTCACTCAGCATGACCTTCCTGTGCACACACCACCCCGGTTTGTCATGTAGCTCTTTTGCTCTGCTTAACAATTCTGCATCTGTCAGATACCTCACAGCTGTAAGTGCTGCGAGCCTCTCAGCAAAACAGAGATTATTGTCACTGTTATTTAGATCAATTACATAGCACCACTTTTTGTCTATAATTTTGGAATGGGGGATAGACTCTAGGGTTTTGCGTACCCCACCCCCAATGGCTTTTACAATAATGACAGCCAGGAGGAAAGTCTGATCAAAACACAGTTGTATTTTACTTGGCAGGAGAGTACTATCCCAGTCTAAAAATTTTGCAGCCTCCATATTGTTTAAATTAATAGCAGGAGAATATAAAGAGTCATGCATGCTAGCAGCTTCAAGACAGAGCTGAGCGTAATCACCAGGTTCAAACAGCTGGCGTAAATGATCAAAAATTTGCTCTACACCCCGAACAAATGTTTCATAAGCTTCATGTACTGATATTTGATCTAAATTAACATATCTGTATTCTTCTACTTATTATCTAGCTCAGAACCTCTGGATTGGCCATCCCCACTGCCTAACATGCTCCATGGAAGCCACAGTGCGATGTGCCGACTCCTCCACCACCCTTGCTACATTTGAGGGTGGGGGTTGGGCTTTCAAATGCATCTTCTACACTTGTGACAATGCAATCATCAGGCACAGTCAACATGGGTTCACAAAAAGGAAAGTCCTGTTTAACTAATTCGATATCCTTCTATGATAAGGTCACCCGCCTAGTGGATGAAGGGAAGGCAGTGGATGTAGTTGTTCTGGATTTTAGGAAGGCTTTTGACACTGTCCCTCACAGCATCCTGGACAAGTTGTCCAACTATGAGATGAGCAAGTACATGGTGCGCTTGATGATGAACTGGCTGAACAGCAGGGCTCAAAGTGTTGTAGTGAATGGGGCTACATCTGGCTGGTGGCCAGTCACTAGCAGTGTTCCTCAGGGCTCAATCCTAGGGCCAGTTCTGTTCAATATTTTTATCAATGATCTGGATGCAGGAGCTGGATCCACCATTAGCAAGTTTGTTGATGATACCAAACTGGGAGGTGTTGTTGACTCTCTTGAGGGACAAGAGGCCTTGCAGAGGGATCTAGATAGATTGGAGCATTGGGCAATCATCAATGACATGGAATTTAACAAGAACAAATGCTGGATTCTGTGTCTGGGATGGAGTAATGCCAGGCACAAGTATAGACTGGGAGAGATATGGCTGGAGAGCAGCCCTGCAGAAAGCGATCTGGGGTGCTGGCTGACAGTAGGCTCAATAGGAGTCAGCAGTGTGCCCTGGCAGCCAAGAGGGCAGACCGCATCCTGGGGTGCATTAAAAACAGTACAACCAGCGAGTCAAAAGAGGTGATTATCCCTCTGTATTTAGCGGTGGTGCAGCCTCACCTTGAGTACTGTGTGCAGTTCTGGGCCCCACAATTTAGAAAGGATATTAAGGTACTTGAATGCGTCGAGAGAAGGGCAACAAGGCTGGAAGGCATGTCCTATGAGGAGCAGCTAAGGACTCTGGGTTTGTCTAGTTTGGAGAAAAGGAGTCTGAGGGGGCGACCTCATTGCTCTCTACAGCTTCCTGAGGAGGGGAAGTGGAGAGGGAAGTGCTAATCTCTTCTCCTTAGTATCCAGAGACAGGATGCGTGGGAATGGTTCAAAGCTGCATCAGGGGAGGTTCAGACTTGACATTAGGAAACACTTCTTTACAGAGACGGTAGTCAAAAACTGAAACAGGCTTCTTCGAGATGTGGTGTCGTGGTTTAACCCCAGCTGGTAACCGAATACCATGCACCGCTCACTCACTCCCCACGCCTCCCCAGTGGTGTAGGGGAGGAGAACTGGAGAGAAAGGAAAACTCGTGGGTTGAGAGAAAAACAGTTCACCAAGACAGCAAAGAAAAAGATTAAAAATATATTAATAATGATAATAATAATATATAAGGATAATAGAATATATAAAACAAATGATGCTTAATTTCTCACCACCCAACGACCGATACAGCCCGTCCCGAGCAGCAGTCAGGGAACAGGAATACTCCCCAGCAGCTATCCCAGAACAGCAAGTTCCAGAGAGAGCAGGCGAGGGAACGAAAACAGCCAAACGAACAAATGAAAAAGGCCCGAACGAATGAAAAAAGGGAAAAGAAGGGAACAAGAAGGGAAGTGGCCCACCGGCCGACCCTCACTTATACTGGGCATGACGTCTATGGTATGGAATACTCTCTTTGGCCAGTTTGGATCAACTATTCTGGCTGTACCCCTCCCAAGTTTTTGCACCTGCACGTTAGCAAAACCTGGGAAACTGGAAGATGTCCTTGATCCTTTAGCAGCAACCAACAACATCAGTGTACTATCACCATTCTTCTCACACTAAATCCAAAACACAGTAGCTGCTGGAGACAAAACTAGCTCTGTCCCAGCCTAAACCAGGACAGGTGGTTGATGCCCCATGCCTGTCAGTGTTTCAGAGGAATTTGGGCATCGTCCTTAATAACATGCTTTAACTTTTGGTCAGCCCTGAAGTGGTCAGGCAGTTGGACTACATGATCGCTGTAGGTCTCTTCCAACTGAACTATTCTAGTCTAGTCTATTCTACAGTGTTCAATGGCCTTCAGAAAACCATTTTGCATTTATGGGCTCTTGTGGTTCCCGTAACCCCTTGCCAATACGATGCTTGCAGTGACGCGAAATTTGCTTAGCTTTCCTAATTCCTTCATTCTAACAGTGGTTTTTTTTCCCCATTTGCAAGCCTGTAAGCCAAGATCTCAGAACTAACAGCCCCACCAGACCTTTTTATCACCACCATCCTGGCTGCTATGCCCAAAAATAATCATGGTCTTTCAGCTCTGCAACACCCCCATCGCTCTTACTGATCCCCTTGCTTTTTCTGTGGTAGCTATGATTAATAAGAGCATAGGGCTGCAGTCTGTGTCCCAAAGCCTGCGTCTTGCTGCTTTTCCAGTAGTCGTTGTCTAACAGGCCAGTCTTGATTGCATGGTCGGTCTTCTGCCTCTTCTTTGCAGCATCGCCCTAAGAATAAGGAAACACATAGAGCACCAGCCTGAACCCCAGAACTGACGTGCGGAAAGCAGACTCCACAACTTGTAAAGTTGTAAAGTAAGTATGTTTATTCAGCGCTGAGCGGCACGGGGGGGTCGCCCCACCACAATCGTGCGCGCTGCCACCGCAGCAGTTTGCCTGGTATTTATGCAGCAAAGTGTTACATATTCATCATATGCCTATACATATTCATAACCTTTCCCCGAAAAGGCGGTCTTTATTAAAATGAGTTCGCTGCCTTTAACTCCTCCCAGTTGCGCACGCGCAGTGCCTCCTGGTGGTCGTGGGCCGGGGTCTCAGGGATGAAGGCCATACATCTTCCTCGCTATGCACTTTTCACCTTCGCCGCAAAACTTGATGAAACTGGTTCTTTTGACAAGGAGCCCGGAATTCATTCTCCCCCCTCTGATAAGCTCCTGTTTTTTAACAATGTGGTTTCTTTAGCAAGGTCGGTGGTCAGTCATGACTGTCCTGCTTATCTCCCAGCAAGGTTGGCTCGACCATTCTACCGCTTCAACACGTTCTTTCTTTTTTAAACATCTTACATCTTACATGATTAGCTTAGACTAAGCAATGTCTCTACTATTAACCCTTGAGTGTTAGTTCCCTCTATCAGAATGGTCTTACAGGTAGCTGTAAGATTCCCCCACAATGATGGGCAAAGGGAGCTGCCCCCTCCCCCCACCCCGAAATCTAGTTTGCCATTCATGGGCCCATTGGTCGGTTATTCTGGTTTGCGTGATCCTTTTTGGGAATCTCTTTTAGGGTCTTTTTCTTGTCGTTCCCACTCACATGTTGTTCTCAAGTTGTCATTTTGTTCTGGTTTTTAATTTTTGCAGCCAGTGTTGCCTGTGTCTTGCAGCACCTTGCAAAGCCCAAAGTCTGCCCCAGTAATCCTGCATGGTCATCCTGTTGGGCTGGGGCTGGATGCAGAGGCCTCTCGGTCCATCTCAAAGGATTGACCTCTTCTTTGCATGTGACAGGATTTGTGCAGGTGGCTTCTTAGTGGGCCTCCTAGGAGAGGTCCGTAGCTCTTCCCATAGGCATGCTCCAACTTGTCCATGCTTCCCCACTCTTTTGTCACCCCTCCACCCTCTTGAAGTTCCCCCCACCCCAGACATGTCAGGGCTTGTTCTGCAGCCTGGTAAAGTAGGGGTCTCCAAACCTGCCTTTCACTTTTGTTTAATTCCTTTCTATTCACATTTAAACTTTAATTATTCATCCCACTAGCTCTTATTAAATAATGTTTAATCTATTTTATATGTATGCTTTTATTGGGATATATAAAAAATTTTTAAAAATTTCTATAGCTTTATAAACATATATACATATAAATATATACACACATATAGAAGTATATATATAAAATAGTGTACCAATGTATAAATTAAAAATATATTTATACATATTTTTACACTCCTTTATATATATTTCTATATATGTATACATTGTATTGAAATGTATATAGTTTATATCTGAGCACTTCCTGGTCCAAAGGAAACAGGCAGCCAATCACAGGGCTGCTTGTGAACACATGGGTAGGACAGAGACAAGAAATGGCCATCAGCAAATAACAGAGCAGTATGACATTTAACAAAATGGGAGCTCCCTGCCATAAAATGGTGCAAGCTCTGTCATAAAATGGTGGCCAAAACAAAATGGCACCCTACTGTGTATGTAGGAGAAGGACCTTCCTGATCTGATGTACTTCAGGGTAAACCAGAAGTGGGGGGTCCTGTTCCCGCCAGCCAATCACAACAGAGGACGTGACCAGAAGAGGGGACTTCTGAGGCAAATGGCCCCTGAGGCTTCTGGGAGGAGGTGGGACTTCCACCAGAAGCTGGGGGCATGGCATCTGTCACTTTTTTGGGTTAACCTTGGCTGGCTGCCAGGTGCCCACCAAGCCACTCTATCACTCCCCCTCATCAGTGGGACAGAGGGGAGAGAAAATACGAAGAAAAGCTTGTGGGTCAAGATAAAGGCAGTTTAATAAAGAAAAGCAAAGGCCGCATGTGAAAGCAAAGGAAAACAAACAGACAGATTTATTCTCTAGTTCCCATCAGCAGGCAATGTCCAGCCACTTCCTGGGAAGTAGGGCCTCGGTACATGTAGCAGTTGCTTCAGAAGACAAATGCCTTAATAATGAATGCCCCCTCCCCTCCTTTCTCTTAGCTTTTATTGCTGAACACAATGTCATATGGTATGAAATATCCCTTTGGTAGGTTTGGATCAGCTGTCCTGGCTGTGACACCTCCCAACCTCTTGCCCACCCCCAGCCTACTGGCCTTTGGATGGGTGAGGATTGGAGAGACAGCCTTGATGCTGTGCAAGCACTGCTCAACAGAATGTTTGGTGTATCAACACCATTCTAGCTACAAATACAAAGCACAGCACTATGAGGGCTGCTATGGGGAACATATTAACTCCATCCCAGCCAGACCCAATACAGTATCAGTGGTACCTATAATACTGCCATGCAGATTATCTCCCATACTGGCACAGTGAAGTTCTAGGGGATCACTGGGATATGGCTTCATCCACCTGATTTCTATACTGGCCATAAGCTCTTGAATAGAGTCACAGATCACATGGTCCTGACATCTGCATAATGTCAAACCACAATGTTTTTGAGTACTTCTAATTTAATTTCTGGTTTGAAAACAGTGAGGAGAGATGATGCAGGGTTCTTTCTGGAACTCAATAAGAAATGTCCAACATCAACTGGCTTAATAAAATAGTTGTTTTAATAAGACTGAATAAAAAGAGGAACATATAGGTAGCAAATATATCTTACATCCCTTCAGATGCTGAGAATCCTGTGTTCATGCTGCATTTGACAGAAACCGGATGAATTTTCCTACAGCGTGTTGTGCAGATTCTGTCTGTGGAGAGGTTTCCCCTTTTTGGTTGTTCAAGCTATTATAGGATTTTCTTACAAGAAAATCAACCGTATTCATAATTTCTACTGTCAAACAGGAGGATGTTCCCATGAGAACTTGTTGCTGCAGTTTTAGATAAAGGCAAGGCCACACAGGTGGTGCAATTGCCCGTACCAAGTGGGAGCTACCAGCAGGCTCCTCTATTAAAATGAGCTGGCTGAGTTTATCCTGCAGCAAAAGGATACGAATGAAACAACACAGGCCTGAAGTCCACGCTATACTTTTGCACCACAGTGCAGCACAGCACAGGCCTGGGCCTCCTCAGGTTAACTGTATTGCAGTTCATGAACTTCTTGATGTACAACGGTCTTCCTGTCAGGATCACTACACAAGGTTGTATCCAAGGAAGGAAAGAGAACACCTCATCTCTCAGAGAGAAAAGAGATTATATGAAGTGAATTTATGTAATAGACTCTTTATGCTCTCTTGCAGAACCACAGTTGGGTCACATTTGGGAGCAAAGATATGGTTGTATTATATTCCAGATGTGGGGTGCTGATCACCACTTTTTTGATACAATTTTTTTCTTACTGCTTCTGGCAACCTATAGTTCACGAATAGCTAGTATTTACACATGGCATAACAATTATAATTTGATGATTTAGTCTGTGTCCTCACTAAATTGGGTTTGGGTGGCTATCACCAATGCTGTGTAGTCTAAATTGACTGAAAGAACAACTATTATGCATCAACTGTTGCTGTTTCTTATTAAGCTTACTTTGTAGTTATGGTTAAGCATCACCACATACATAGAATCATAGAAAGGTTTGGGTTGGAAGAGACCTTTAACGATCATCTAGTCCAACTCCCCTGCCATGGGCAGGGACAACTTTCACTAGACCAGGTTGCTCAAAGCCACCTCCAAACTGACTTTGAACACCTCCAATGATGGGGCATGCACAGCTTCTCTGGGAAACCTGTTCCAGTGTCTCACCACCCTCATCATAAAGAATTTCTTCCTTATGTCTAATCTAAACCTACCCTCTTTCAGTTTAAAACTGTTGCCCCTTGTCCTGTCACTACAGGTAAAAAGTCTCCATCGTTCTTATAAGCCCCCTTTATATATTGAAAGGCCACAATAAGGTCTCCTGTCCTGGTTTAGGCCAGGACGGAGCTAGTTTTGTCTCCAGCAGCTCCTGTGTTTTGGATTTAGTGTGAGAAGAATGGTGATAGTACACTGATGTTGCTGGTTGCTGCTGAACGACCAAGGACATTTTGCAGTTTCCCAGGTTTTGCTAACATGCAGGTGCAAAAATTTGGGAGGGGTAGAGCCAGGATAGTTGATCCAAACTGGCCAAAGAGAGTGTTCCATACCATAGACGTCATGCCCGGTATAAGTGAGGGTCGGCCGGTGGGCCACTAGGCTTTTAGACCCTTAACTTGCCTTAATCCTTAAGCTTCCCTTCTGGTTGCTTTTTGTTTCCCTATTTTTCCTTTTGGTTTTTTTCGTTCGTTTGTTCGGCTGTTTGTTCCCTCGCCTGCTCTCTCTGGAATTTGCTGTTCTGGGATAGCTGGGGTGGGGAATACCCCTGCTCCCTGACTGCTGCTCGGGACGGGCTGTATCGGTCGTTGGGTGGTGAGAAATTGTGTATCGATTGTTTTATATATTCTATTATCCTTATACATATTATCATTATTATCATTATTAATATATTTTTATCTTTTTCTTTGCTGTCCTGGTGAACTGTTTTTCTCTCAACCCACGAGTTTTCCTTTCTCTCCAATTCTCCTCCCCACCCCCACCGGGGAGAGGGGGAGTGAGCAAGTGGCTGCATGGTATTGGGTTGCAATTTGTGGTTAAACCACGATATCTCCCCAGAGAACAATGTGCCCTTGCAGCAAAGGCGGCTAATGGTATCCTGGGCTGCATTAGGAGGAGTGTTGCCAGCTGGTTGAGGGAGGTGATCCTTCCCCTCTACTCAGCACTGGTGAGGCCACACCTGGAGTCCTGTGTCCAGTTCTAGGCTCCCCAGTACAAGAGAGACATGGACATACTGGAGGGAGTCCAATGAAGGGCCACAAAGATGATGAAAGGACAGGAGCACCTCTCATATGAGGAAAGCTCATATGAGGAAAGCTCCTATGAGGAGCGGCTGAGGGAACTGGGGATGTTTAGCCTGGAGAAAAGGAGGCTGAGGGGAGACCTTATTGCTCTCTGCAACTACCTGAAAGGAGGTTGTAGAGAGATGGGGGTCGGTCTCTTCTCCCAAGGAACAGACAACAGGACAAGAGGAAATGGCCTCAAGTTGCGCCAGGGGAGGTTTAGATTGGACATTCGTAAAAACTTCTTTACCGAAAGGGTTGTCAGGCATTGGAACAGGCTGCCCAGGGAGGTGGTGGAGTCCCCATCTCTGGGGGTATTCAAAAGGCGTTTAGATGAGGCCCTAAGGGATATGATTTAGTGGGGGACTTGGTAGTGATAGGTTAATGGTTGGACCCGATGATCTTGGAGGTCTCTTCCAACCAGAACAATTCTATGATTCTATGATTCTATGATTCTATGAAAGGCTGAGAGAGCTGGGACTGTTTAGTTTAGAGAAGAGAAGGCTCAGGGGAGATCTCATCAGTGCACATAAATACCTGCAGGAAGGGTGCAAAGAAGATGGAGCCAGGCTCTTGTCAGTGGTGCCCAGCGACAGGACAAGAGGCAACTGGCACAAACTGAAACACAGGAGGTTCTTGTCTGATCATAAGGAAAGACTTTTTTACTGTGAGGGTGACTGAGCACTGGAACAGGTTGCCCAGGGAGCTTGTGGAGTCTCCCTCCTTGGAGATATTCAAAAGCTGTCTGGACATGGTCCTGGGCAACTGGCTCTAGGTGGTCCTGCTTGAGCAGGGGTGTTGGACCAGATGACCTCCAGAGGTCCCTTCCAACCTCAACCATACTGTGACTCTGTGAGAGTCTTGACTGCCTAGAGCTCGAGGACGGTGATGACAGGGTTGAGTGTCTATGGGTAAGAATCAGGGGGAAGGCCAACAAGGCAGATATCATGGTGGGAGTCTGTTATAGACCACCCAACCAGGATGAGGAGGCAGATGAAGTATTCTACAGGCAGCTGAAAGTAGCCTCACGATCACTAGCCCTTGTTCTCGTGGGGGACTTCAACTTGCCAGATGTCTGCTGGAAATACAATGCAGCAGAGAGGAAACAGTCCAGGAGGTTCCTGGAGTGTGTGGAAGATAACTTCCTCACACAGCTGGTGAGGGAGCCAACGAGAAAAGGCACCCCGTTGGACCTGTTGTTTCACGGAATCACAGAATGATAGGGGTTGGAAGGGACATCTGGAGATCATCTAGTCCAAACCCCCTGCTAGAGCAGGTTTACCTAAAGCAGGCTGCACAGGACTACATCCAGGCGGGTTTTGAATATCTCCAGAGAAGGAGACTCCACAACCTCCCTAGGCAGCCTGTTCCAGTGCTCTGTCACCCTCACAGTAAAGAAGTTTTTCCTCATATTTAGACGGAACTTCCTGTGTTCCAGTTTGTGCCCGTTGCCCCTTGTCCTGTCGCTGGGCACCACTGAAAAGAGTCTGGCCCCATCCTCTTGACACCCGCCCTTGAGATATTTATGAGCGTTGATGAGGTCCCCTCTCAGTCTTCCTCAGGTTAAACAGCCCCAGCTCCCTCAGCCTTTCCCCATAGGAGAGATGCTCCAGTCCCTTAATCATCTTTGTAGCCCTCCCCTGGACTCTCTCCAGTAGTTCCTTGTCCTTCTTGATCTGGGGAGCCCAGAACTGGACGCAGTACTTCAGATGGGGCCTCACTAGGGCAGAGTAGAGGGGGAGAAGAACCTCCCTCAACCTGCTGGCCACACTCTTCTTAATGCACCCCAGGATGCTGTTGGCCTTCCTGGCCGCAAGGGCACATTGCTGGCTCATGGTGAAGGCTAACAAGCCTTCTCTGTAAAGAGGAATCAGAAGCAAGTTCCAAAGAGCTCTAGCATGCTCAAAATGCTGAATTTGTGTTATCCATCCTTGGCTACGTCTTTTTAGATTATCTCCACTATTAGCTTTCCTCTTGATGTTTCAGTAGGGTGGGAGACAGAAGAATAGATTTTGTGAGTTTCATGTGGCAGGAATATGCTGAACTGCTGGGACTCAGCCCTTGGGGGAATTTGATTCCTATTCAGAAGTGTCTAGGATTTGAAAGTCAGATAGAGAAGGGGAAAGACTGACTGACAAACCTACTGAAAGCCATGGAAATTGGCACTTGACACAGCTAGCTAGAGCTAAGGCTCATCCGTGATGTTTCTCTGGTCACAACTACATTCCTGTGATGCTTCATTTCACTTGTTTGTACCTTTACTACAAATAGAAAGAGGAGTATTACAGTCAGACACTGCCCTTTCCTTTTAGCCTGCTACAAGCATGCTGTGTCACTTGGATCCTGGGATCCATTTTGTGTGGGGTAGATGGAAGGGGAAGCAAACCACCTATCCTACATACAATCAGCCACTTATCTCCCATAGTGTATGGGGCTACCCTGCTTACATAAATAAAAGTTATTCTACCAAAACTTCATGTCTAGCCCAGTGTGGTGGGTTGATCTTGGCTAGCTGCCAGGTGCCCACCACTCCCCCTCAACAGAAAATAACATGGAAAAAAAAGCTCATGGCTCGAGATAAAGACAGGGAGATCACTTAGCAATTGCTGTCACAGTCAAAACAGACTTGATTTGGGGAAAATTAATTCAAATTAATGCCAATTAAATATAGAGTAGGACAGTGAGAAACAAAAACAAAACTAAAAACATCTTCCCCCCACCCTCCTTCTTCCCAGGCTCATTCATTCCCAACTCTTCTACCTCCCCCTCCCCAAGCAGTACAGGTAGATGGGGAATGGGGGTTGCTGTCAGTTCATAACACTTCGTCTTTGCCTCTCATCTCTCACACTTTTTCTCCTGCTCCACTGTGGGGTCCCTCCCACAGGAGACAGTCCTTCACAAACTGCTCCAACGTGGGTCCTTCCCCTAGGCTGCAGTGCTTCAAGAACTGCTCCAGCATGGGCCCTTTCCATGGAGTGCAGCCCCTCAGGAACAGGCTGCTCCAGCGTGGATTCCCCACACCATCACAGGTCCTGACAGAAAACCTGCTCCAGCATGGGCTCTTCATGGGGTCACAGCTTCCTTCAGGGCATATCCACCTACTCTGGCACAGGCTCTCCAGAGGCTGCAGTGTGGATATCCGCTCCATCATGGTCCTCCATGGGCTGCAGGAGTCAACCTGCTTCACCACTGGCTGCAGGGGAATCTCTGCTCTGGCACCTGGAACACCTCCTCCCCCTGCTTCTTCTATGACCTTGGTGTCTGCAGGGTGGTTTCTCTCACATTTTTTCTCATTCCTCCCTCTCATAGCTGCTGTACAGCTTTTTTTTTTGCTTTTTTTTTTTTTTAACCCTTTCTTAAACATTATCACAGAGGCACCACCAACTACTGATGGGCTCAGCTTTGGCCAGCAGCAGGTCTATCTTGAAGTTAGCTGAAACTGACTCTGTCCAACATGTTCTCTTCTGCAGCTACTACCAAAACCTTGCCCTGTAAACCCAATAGACCCAGCTTTCTCTGCATCTCTTGCTCCCCCAAAGCTCTCCTTAGTCTGGCTTCACACCATGGCTGTTGCATGTGCGCATCAGGTGATCGATCATACCTTGGTGGAGTGTGGGTTAATTTACTGAGAAATTTAGATTGTTATGTTGGAACATGATCCATTGCTTCTTGTGACATGCCTGCCCAAGGTCACTGTCCAGCTCCAGAAACTTTGCAAAAATCAAGTATACATTAACAGTGCCTAATTACAAGGTTTAATTACTAGCACTGAGAAATAGCTGAGGTTGACATTGGCTCACCCAGATGATAACACTAATTATGACAAGTTCTCATTTCCTTGTGAACTAAAATGTGATGTGTCATGATTTTTGAATAGGTTTATACTTAATTTTAATTTGACTACAGACATTTCAGTCACTGATTTATGATAACAACTAATTCTGGATTTGCTTTTTGGTGTAACACACACATCCACAGTTTAATGCTTTTATTTCTTTATTTTAGGAAACCTTGCCAGTAAAAAGAAAAAAAAATTAAATATATATGCACAGGCCATTAGTTTAACTACATCCAATCCCTTGCATAACTTGAAGTGAGCATATGTGCAGTACTGCCAGTGCACAGGGTTACAGCAGACATAACAAACATGAAATTTAACATTACAGTTAAATCTGAAAACAGGTGTTGAAAGTATACCTTTAATAACAGAACTCTACTGTTCAGCAGACTTATTCTCTAGACAGATCAATATAATAATTTTATAGATGATGGATCAGAGTTTCTAAAGATATTCAGTTGCTCCCGTTCTCAGGAATTAAGAAAGTGCTATATTAGAATTTAAAGGGAGTGAAAGAATGGTGGCTAATATAGAAACTCTCTGAGATTTTAGTAGGAGATGGGCTAGCTTGACTTCACTTTCAAATCACATCTTTACCTGCATTATAAATTTGATTTCAAAAGTCTGTCAAAAAACAAACAAACAAACCAACCAACCAAAAACTTCCATCCCCTACTGTCAGTCTAGAAAAATGTCTTAAGAAAATAAGCATTATTTCATTAAGCTAATCAAAACAACTTATTTTTCACAATATTTAAGTGGATTACAATATTAAGAGCTGGTTTATTACTCTTAATATTTCTATCATGACTGTAAAGAACACGTAAGATGAAATTTTCAAAAACTATCACCATTGTTTAAACACTTCTCCCTATGAGGTTAAAATTGCCATTAGTACGGGTCAAAGGGAAGCTATCTGAGTCCAGCCTGCTTTTGAAAATCCCATCAAGGGTCATACAGGAATTGAAATTCTTAGTTTTAATTTTCATTCTGTCAAACATGGAGAGGGACACAGTGATGAAATATTTTACAGCTTTGTAAAAAGCAATATATTTCTTTTTCTACAAGTATAAAAGGTAGGAACTTGAATGATGAAGTTCTGTTCCTGACACTACTGCTGGCTCACTGACAGATTTTGAACAAGTTGTAGCTTCTGTATTTGTGTCCTTGACAACCTCACCAGGGTGCTAAGACTTCATGAACTTTTGTTATATGCACTGAACACCAGGCTGGAAAAAGGGGGGAAAAAAAGTGGTGGTAGGGAGACAATATACAAAATACAACACTCTGGAAAGCTTGGAGATAAAGTGTAAGAGGCATAATATCGGCTTTGAAAAAGCATCTTTCACGTGTAAAGCGTACCCATCAATGAAATGCAGTGGAGAACAAATCAGCCAGTACAAGATCAATGGATATTTCCTTCTTTAAAACAAACAAACAAACAAAAACATACAAAAAACACCACAACACAAAACAAACTCATTCTTTTCAGAGTTGGATCTTCTCCTTTACTTTCCTTTTCTGGCTTTCTTTACTCTTCCATCTCAGCCTATACCCGGTCCAATATACACTTATGGATAGGTTTTCATACAGCTGCTTTAAAACCTAAGATCAAACAACTTCGAATACATATTTCAACTTTTTTGTGATCAGAACATTCTGAATGTAGTCAGTTACATAACTCACAGAATTTAAGGTTAAAATCCTCTTTTCAATTGCCAAAATGTTTTGGGTTTTTTTAAGTCCTTGTTACACAAGAGATGCCTCTTTAGCTTAACTTCATGAAAACTCTGCAAATAGTTTCTGTAAGATTCTACAAGTTAGTCCCGAATAGAATCATCCCCATATACAGGTGCACATGGATTATTAACATTGCCATGCAAATTTAGTCACTATGAAAATTAAAGAAATGGCACCCTCTTGTGGTACCTTTGCTTTTAATGAAGTCTTCATATTTTCCCAGTATACCATTTTACAAGCAAAGAGCTTTTCCAATATACCCACTATTAAATGCAGATTTATGCTTACTTTTTTTCAGACACAATAAAACTAAATAATTCTGGAAACTACACAGTGATAGGAAAGCAGCTGCGTGACATATTACCAAGCAGTAATATTAAATTTCAAACCCTTATAACCAAAAAGAAATTGGACATTTTCAAAAGTGAGTGCCTAAAAGGCTAGAGAGACAGGGAAGGGAGGGCAAGAGTGTGTTGCAAACAAAGATTCTATTATGCCATTAAACCAGTGTGATGTATCTTTTATTATTAAAGACAATACATTTTTACCCCTACTACAAACCTTGTTCCGCCTATTGCCACTTTTAACAATTAAGGTCTTCTCCAACAAAACCAAAATTCCTCCTATACTAAAGATGTCTCAGTGTTTTACCACTACTCATTTACTAATTGTTATTACTAGTTGACAATAGTTACATAGTTAAATTAATTATTAATTGTACCTCGAGTAGTAGCTTTGCCCTTTCCATTTGACAGTGGCCTTTTTGCAAGTTATGGATTGTATTCTTAGAAGGATATACCTTCTGAATGACTGGAGATCTCACTTTTTTAAAGAAAGTTCCTATAAGGCATACTATAAGGTCAAGTCAAATTAGTTACTTTGAAGATCCTAAGAGTAATTGTGAAAAAGTAGTTGTTATTCTACAGAAACTACTTGCTATCACTTCCCTATCACAGCCTCATACTCAGTGCAGTGAAAGTTACCTACCCAAACAGAAGGCACTATGAAGGTCTAGTCCCCTTGCAGGTTTACTATTATTGGCTAGGAAACAAAAGTAATAATAATTTCCTACCCAAACTTAAGTATTTTAAAAGGCTTTGATCATACAAAACTCAAATCACCAGGAGATTCTATTTTAATTGATTTGTTTAATACTCTATGTTGCTGTATCTATGAGACTTTGATCCAGAGGCAGAGAGGCCTGCCAACCAAGAGATTTTCTTGAACTTTACCCAGTACTGTGCATCAGCAGTATTTGATCTATTTAACTTACTGCTGAAGTAAGAGACAAGATTACTGGACAGCAAAAACTTCTGAGAGAAGAATACCACGCAGTTACTCCCTGTAAAATCTGCATGCTTGGCTTTGCCAAGAGTTTTATTAATTTCACTGTATGTAAAAGAAAGTGTGCTCAACACCCTCCTTTATATCCCATTATAAATTTGTTTCATTTAACTTATTAACAATTTTAAGTCAAGGCCAGTAACTTTAAACCATTTGCAAGCAATGGTTTTTAGAGCAATCTGGCTTTATATTTGTACCAAAAGAAAAGATTGTTCAGATGTTTAATGCAATATAGGAATTAAATCAGAATGTTCACAATTACACTGACACCAAAGACCAATAAAAAGCAAATGCTATTCAGTAACACACAGCAGAATGCTTTATCTCACTACTTTCACTTTATCTAAATAGTCTTCAGTATCATATGACCCTTCCTCTCTGTCCTCCACTTTATACTCCAAGTATTGTTTGCTAATCTTAGCCCAAAGTCTGTAAATAGTCCCAGAGCTAACACTGAAAGGTCAGTCATCTTGAATGCTGGATAATCACCAATTGCAAACACACTGAAACAAGATGCTTAAATACTTTTTAATTCATTTATTACCTGTGCACAAGAGGTAACTACCAATAAAAACTCAAGAGATATACAATATTTTTTTACACGGTGGTTAAAAGTAATTAGAATATCACATGACAATGGCTGAAAGTAATGTTTCCAATTACAAATCATAATGCATGTTAGAATCTCAATGGAACAAGCCAAAATGCCTTAGAAACAGTTTCAGAGCACAAGGCAGTGCTCCTTTAATTTACACAAAGGTAATTTACAGTTAATCTGTAACAATGTTGCAATGAGACAATGTTACAGTGCAAGTTTCTTTATGGCTAGATGTGAAGATATAACTAGAACAGCAATTGTAGCATATTTTAAATGAACTTGCCTAAGCTTGCCTTTTTTTTTTTTTTTTTTTTTTTTTTTTTTTTTTTTTTTTTTTTGAGATGTTTATCAAAGATGCTGGAAGATTCTACACTAAAAACCATGTATTACTACTTTTTTTTCCCCTGGCCTTTTTTGGTTACTTATAATTTCATTCTATTGCAATGTGTAAATTTCTAGAAATGAGCTGTCTCCATTGTATATGTTGTGTTTATACTTCATACAAATAAAAGCAAAAATGGTAGATTACTCAAGTGGTATAAGTCTTACAGCATTTTGCTAGCAAAAAAAATACATGCCGAAATCACCATAAGCAGCACTGGTACCCACAAATTTACCTTCAATTGTTTCCTTTTTAATTTGTATCCTACATAAATTACTACTGAAGGCTAATGGTTTAGTAGTAAATAAATTGGACAGTTGCATGTCAGACAAAGCCTGCTCAACCAACTGTGAAAGCTGATATTGTTTCAAAAAAATTAAGAAATAATGAACAAAAGCGATGCATGCAACAACTGAGTGAAAATGCATCAATTCCCCGTTTGAAGAAAACTACTGCACTTGACCTTAAAATGCATGACTGATTTTAGTTATAACAAGACAATCCCAAGAGTCAGAACGAAATAAAGCAACTATTTTAAAGATTTAAGAGCTGTTATCAAAAATAAATTACATTTTTTTGAGTTAAAGAAACACTGCTATGAAGGCTGAGAGCCAAGCAGCCTTTCAATAGCTGCACTGATATCTCCTCCTGTTGCTATTAGAGCTTGTAAGTTTGCTTCATGGTTCAAAAAGCCCATTGCACTCAGCTGCTCCAGTTGTTGCTGAAATCTAACTTCTGGATTTTGTAACTGCTAAGAAGAAAAATCTCAAGCTGTAAAAACATAATATACATTTGGCAAAGTACAGGATTTAAAACATAGTTGGTTCTGAACTACTTCTTGTCTTTACTAATTTCTAAATGCATCTTTTTCAAGTTCCCCAAACTAGACTATGACAAATTTCATCCACAATTGAATTATTGATCAAACAAGTCAGATTAGCCTCAAATTTTAAGAGTATCTTCACTTATGTGACATTTTTGAACTACAAGAGCAGCTGCTTGTTTGATAAAAAAGGAACAGTTAAATCTGATAAATGCGTCCCAAGAACAGTTTCTTAAAGATGTGCATGCAGAGGTGTTTTTTGTTTTGTGTGTTTTGTTTTTTTTTTTTTAATAAAAGTGTCTAATCTAGTAATGTGGGACAGCAGGATTTTGAGAATTTCACTGTTGGCAACAGTGAATGTGGTAGGCTTTTTTTTTTCTTGACATAAAAGTTACCTCTTTAATGCTCCAAGTATTTGTTGACTAAATTTACCAAAATTCTTGTTAGAAAAACTTCAGCCTAAGGCAAAGGGACAGCTGTGCTTTATGAGTTGATCTTGCTCAAATAAACTGCTCATAAACTAATGGCAAAATACTCAATTTTAATTTCAGTTGTATGATCTTCAACTTGGAAGCATTTTTGAAACAGAACAATTATATGAAAATAATATGCTTTAGGTATATAGGGTCAGAGTAATACTAAGAAGTCACTTTTTGAAATGAGTGAGACAGTTTACATATCAACACAAGATTTTTGCAGCTACTGCTAATTTTCCTTTTGTTCTACTTAAAGTTTCATTCATTGAGAAATTCCTATCAGTATTTAAAAACTGCATATACTTCCAAACCAATAAAATGCAAATATACTGGCTGAAATTTAAACATCCCCCCCCCCCCCCATCTGCTTCCCCCAAGCAAAACCAAACAGAATGCTGAATTGGTAGTGTAAGATCTGGCAGGATAAAAATATCTATGGGAACATGGTTTCCTATAGCTATGCCTACCATCACTTTCTCATGGTTACATAAAATAACATTTTTCTGGCAAATCAGCAATCTGAACTGCCTTATTCTGTGGCAACAGAGGAGATAAGAGCAGGACTGTCCCTTTTACCAGCAGTCTGCCATTAAATGGATATGTACCACGGTGTAATGGTGCTGTTTCACATAGCACTCTCGAGATACCTCTCCACTGTTATGGGTGTGCCCCCTTTAAAGCCAGTCTTGCTCACCACCCTACATTTACCTGCAAAGCTGCCACCTTTGCTTGACTTCTGGAGCTCTCCAGAAAGCCTGAATCCCACTTGGTATGTTAACACAATGTACACTGTGCAGTCTGGACCTGCAGGACGTCAGGGAAGCATGCTACAAATTCAGGCCCCAAATAACCTGAGCGTGGCTATTGTGAAGCATGGAACATAGGCTGTCACAGCTACAGAGTAACAACCAGCAACACAGATACAAAATACAGAGATAATGATGTTCAGTACGCTTAAGTTTTTCTTTTGTCTGAGCCCACGTTTCACTTGCCAGGAAACCAGTCTTCCTTTTAACACCTTAATCTGCTTCTTTCCAGGCATTTCAGAAACTCAAGGGTATGAAAATAGGTGTACAACAACCAACCATTCAGAGGACACTTTTACTCAAATGTGATGTTTTTCCAGCATTTATTTGCACAGCTAGAACATCACTTTTAAGCTTCCTCTGCTCTCCTTCGACCAGAAGCATTCTGTTGGTTTACACTGGGGGGGGAGAAGGCTGGATATTTAAAACAAACAAAGCAAAACACTAACCACCCCCACCACCCACACACACTAGAATACAGCGATCTACTTTACCTGAGCATTTGCACCAGCAAGTGCCTGCAACATTTGTTGGACAAACTGCTGGTGACCAGGTTCAGCAGCCCCTGATGTTGGACTTGTATTTTCACTGGGAACAGAACTAGGTACAGTGGACCCTGTAGGAGCTCCAGTGCTTCCCAATCCACCTAAACCAGGATTGAATCTGCACAAATGACAAAGAGAAATACATCACTAACATCGAAAATGGCTTAGTTGTAATGTCTCTTCCCATTATATGTAATTACTAAGTAAAAATTCTGTCAAATAAAAAAAATGGATGACAACTTAAGTAAAGCATCAAAATAAAGACCATAGCCATCATTGCTTAAAAGCGCATTGCAGACAAAAGTGTGACAGATTCTAAAATGAGTTTAGTGAAGCTAAAAAACGCAAGAAGAACAGTCTGTAAAAACTGGATAGACATCTACATGTTAAAAAGAAAGACAAAAAGCTGAAAAAAAACCCCAAACACAATAGAAAAGTTCTTGTATAAACTTGTATGACCAATTCTTACCCTGGTATAAGCCCCGGTGCTTCCGTTGCTAGTGTCTGCAAGCCCTGCTGAATCTGTAGCAAAGCCTGCATTGCTCTAGGGTTTGACATAGCTGATAACGTGTCAGGATTCTGCATCTAAAAACAGGAGAGAAACTCATAATTGAATAATATACAGACATTCAAAGTTGACCTTTATCACTAGATGTTTTATAGAATCTGATATCCTTTCAAAACTTGCTGTTTCTCAACTTTGTATTTGAATGCTTACATTAAATCCTTCAGATTTTTTTTTTTGAGAAAACTTTCACAGGAGGTCATCAACAAGCTCTCTAGACTCCTTTTAAATAAGGAGAACATAAGGAAAAGTATTTCCCATTACTTCTTCTAGTAGATTTTATCATCTTCCAAAGCCACAGGAGTGTATTAGTTCAACGTAATTCTAAGTTAGTCTCCTATATCATATTACTGGTAGGCAACAGGACTGAATACAGTGAAACCTGACTAGTAGGTATCTAATACAGAAAGTTATAAAACATCTTTTTCTAGCTAAATTCAGACTACAGCTATTTGATCATGATAATTTGTGCATGTGTTCCTATCTGTAGTGCCATCAACACCTACAGACATACAAATACTCTGCAAAACATACTAGCAAACATATAACATTCAAGGACCCTCATTCTACTGCAAATTCAACTAAAAACTGGCTTTTGCATCCACAGATAAAAGACACACTTTTGATTTCTGAAATTAAATGTCTAAAAACCAGACTATTTTAGATACAGAACCAAAACTAATGGGTTATGCTCACCTCTGCTTATAGATGCCACATGTAGAGTGACAAGTTATTTGTTTCAGTTAGAAGTCTTGGTAGACAGACCTGCTTCAAATAGCAGACAGGCTGATTAATCTCAGCAGCCTTCACTTGGTAAACTAGACCAAATTCCTTCTGCTGCAAAAACTTTTTTTGATTCAAAGAACTGCACAGATTAAGGTTAAGCTTCCTCCAGTGCAAAACAGAAGAGCAGAATAGGGCACAAAGATGAAATGTTGATTCTGTTCTGAAATATGGGTGTGTAACAAGACTTGAGCACAGCAAGTTTTTAAATACTCTCCATTTGTCTCTTGGATTTCTATCTGCACAATAGCTAAAAGTCAGAGGAGAATAACTAAATGCATAGCTGGTGAAGTTAATCCAAATCCTTAAAGGAGGAAAGCATTTTAGATTCACTGAAGTAAGCTGCTGTGATTACTTCGCTTAAGAAAATAACCTTTAAGCCATAACTTACTGTCTGATATTTAGAGTTGTTTTTACAGAAAACTGACCCAACGATCCTCTGAGCACTTAGGTGGCTTGGATCTTGATTAATGTTTTTAATTCCAGCTGTAGAGTAGCAGCAATTCTGGGTAAAATTTATGTAAAAGGAGTAGAAAGAGTAGCTCACAGATGTGTTTTCCTAGTTGTGCTGAGCAACTGGCCATTTATTGCAAGTGCTTTCCATTATAGAGAAGAACATTTCATAGCTTCCATCACCCAATACCATAATGACAACAGATGAGTGAGGAAGTATGGGCTGTGATACTGTCAACATTCTGAGAACATCCAGGTCTTTCTCCAGTTTATTTCATCTGTTGATGTTGTTGACCATCTGACCTAACATGGAAAAGACAGCAGAGAACTAGCTGTGCAGATAAACCCCAAGGTGATACTGAAGGAAAGAGATACAAAAGCATTAAGAGCGTCTGGGTGAAGATTAGGGGGATGGAAAACAAAGCAGGTGTCGTAGTGGGTGTCTACTATCAATTACCCAGCCAGGATGATAGCAGTGATGAGTTATGCTATAGGCAATTAGGAGAAATCTCTGGATCAGTAGCCCTTGTCCTTATGGGAGATTTCAACTTCCCAGGCATCAACTGGGAATACCATACTGCTGTGACGAGCAAGGCTGGGAAATTCTTGAAGTTTGTGGAAGATAATTTCTTGTCACAAGTACTCAATGAGCCAACTAGGAAAGATGCCCTCCTAGACTTGTTTGTGAATAGAGAAGGACTTGTGGGAGATGTGACGGTAGGTGGCTGTCTTGGACACAGTGATCACGAGTTTAAAATTTTTGGTGTAATGGGAAAAAAGGTCAGGAGAGTTGCTACCCTGGATTTCAAGAGAGCAAAAACTTTAAGCTACTCAGGGAGCTACTTAGCAGTGTCCCCTGGGAATCTACTTTTGAGGGCTTAGGAGTCTATGAGTGCTGGTCAGTTTTTAAGAACCACCTTTTAAAAGCACAGGCACAGGCAATCCCATTGTGTCATACGTCAAGCAAGCGAGGCAGAAGACCAGCTTGGCTGAACAGGGAACTCCTCTTGGAACTCAGGAGGCAAAAGAAATTGTACGATGTCTGGAAGCAAGGTCAGGCTTTGCAGGAAGATTACAGAGCTGTGGTTCCTATATGCAGGGAGAAGACATAAAAGGCCAAAGCTCAACTAGAGTTGAAACTGGCCAGTGTTGTGTCAGACAACAAGAAGGGCTTTTTTAAAGTATGCTAATAGCAAGAGGAGGTCCAAGGAAAACATTGGGCCAATACTTGTTGAAGATGGTCCCCTGACAACTAGGGATGAAGAAAAAGCAGAGGCATTCAATGCTTTTTTTGCCTCAGTCTTTAATAATACTGATAGACCTTGGGCTGCCCAGTCCTCTGAGTTGGAACAGTGACTTTCCATTTGTGGACACTGAAATTGTAAGGGACCAGCTGTGTCAGCTGAATGATCATAAGTCCACGAGGCCTGATGGGATTCATCCCAGAGTACTGAAGGAGCTAGCGGATGTTACGGCAGGATCCCTCTCTATCATCTACCAAAGGTCTTGGGAGGTCCCCTGCTGACTGGAAGCTAATCAACATTACCTCAATTTACAAGAAGGGTGGGAGGGAAGACCCAGGAAACTACAGACCTGTTAGTGTAACCTCAGTACCTGGGAAAATTATGGAGAAGATCATACTGGGTGCTATTGAAAGACTTTTAAAAGGACAATGCAATCATCAGGCACAGTCAACACAGGTTCACAAAGGGAAAGTCCCAACTAATTTGATATCCTTCTACAATAAGGTCACTCGCCTAGTGGATGAAGGGAAGGCAGTGGATGTACTTTTTCTGGATTTTAGGAAGGCTTTTGATACTGTCCCTCACAGCATCCTTCTGGACAAGTTGTGATGCAACTGTGAGATGAGCAGGTTCGCAGTGCACTGGGTGAAGAACCGGCTGAATGGCAGGGCTCAAAGGGTTGTAGTGAATGGGGCTACATCTGGCTGGCAGCCAGTCACCAGTGGTGTTCCTCAGGGCTCAATTCTAGGGCCAGTTCTGTTCAATGTTTTTATCAATGATCTGGATGCAGGAGTTGAATGCACCATTAGCAAGTTTGTTGATGATAACTGGGAGGTACTGGTGACTTTCTTGAGGGCCAAGAGGCCTTGCAGAGGGATCTGATTGGAGCATTGGGCAATCATTAATGGCATGAAATTTATGTTATTTTACTCATAACACTGCCTACATGCAATGAGATCCTGGCAACGCACATTTACTTTGATTTGCAAGGACTGTCTAATCATCAAACTCATGCACTGGATTAAATTTTTAATTCCTAAAAAATTTGCTTAGTCCTATCTAAAGGACACAGTCCTAGTATACGCTGTGATAGTTAAGATAAAGCAAATACCAGGGCTGCAACCATAATGGTGTAAGAGGGAAAACTGGTGGCAAGGCAATCTTTACAGGCAAATATCTTCAGAACCCACTCCACTTCTTTTGAATTAGCTTATGACTTGCCTCTTTCAAGGCGTGCTGTAAGGTCTCTTTACTCCAAATAATCAGGGCAGAGTGGAGGAGGTATGAGAAAAGTACCGTAAAAGCTTATCTTAGTAGTGGGAAAAGTAATAATATTTTTTTCTTTAATTTACAAAAGAAATCATGTAGGAAACAGGTTTTCTCTGGTCGGTGCACAGTAAGAACAAGTCATTTCTTCGAAGCAAAGACACAACAGCAAATCAAAGCAGTTGTGCTAGTCACGAACAAAAACATCCACTAAAAGCCAGATTTAACTTCTGAAAGGGATGGAGAGATAAATCAAGCATTTAATTATCAAGGGATAATGCAACTCCGTGTCTAAAGCTAATGAGAATACACATAACAGAATCTAGCTTTAAGTGAAATCAAGGAAGGCACCAGTTTATTGCAAAAATTGCTCACTGAATTTCAGACATTTATTAACGCTTAGTATCTCATCTTACTTGTTGAAGGAAAGTAGGAAGTTGTTGTCTCATTTGCTCCTGAAGTTGAGGATTTCCAGCAAATAAAGGATTATTCAACATCATCTTTGGGACAAAAATATTTAATATCATAGATCAAGCAGTAGATCAAAAAGTAAATACTAGAGTGGATTTTAAAGACAACTATTTACCACATATGAATCAGATAACAAGATAATAGTCTATGATAACCTCAGAGTAATTATCTCCCACTTCTCCTTTGGTCAAAACTTGTTCTGAAACAATGAAATTTGACTGAAGTCATTGGTGGTGTGGAGTTGTTTGTGGTTTTCTTTTTTTTGTTTGGTATTTTTGGGTGTGTTTTTTGTTGTGGGTTTTTTTTTGCGGGGGGGGGGGGGGGGGGGGGGGGGGGGGTGTTGAGGTGTTAAACTTTTGAAGTGAATCCTTGCCAGATCCTCGCCAAAGCAACCTCATTTATGTAACAAGAAAAGCCTTTTCTGGTCAGCCTCCACTACAGATGTGATGGTTTCCCTGTAAACATCATCTGCAAAAAGCCTAGGATATTTTCCAATTAAGTGTTTAATATACAAAAGATAATATTATCTCAGTTCAAGATTTGACTTTGGATATTATTGCTGTAAGTAAAATTGGAAAGCACTTCTACAATATCATTCATAAAACAGCAGTAAGTATCAGCGCTTTTATTGTGAGCAAGGATCACAAACGAGAAATAAAAACCAGAATAACAGCTAGATATGGCACCAACTCCTTCCCCTCTACTTCTGTCCTCCCAAGCTAGGGTGAGTATTTATTTACTAGCTGATCTACCTCTAATTTATAATCAAAGCATTTGTTTTGTTTAACTGGTTCTTATTCTAGGCCACAAAATTATAGGGCTGTATGAAACATATACAAACTTACAAGTTGTTACAAGAGAATGCCTGACATGATGTCCAACTACAAATTGAAGAAATTTACTGCAACAGATTGCTAAAGGTAACAATTTCAATAAGTCAGGCATTAACATACTTTAAGAACTGGACCATTCACAACAGACAAGTTATTGTTGAGAAGTTGGCACAATTACTCTGTATTGAAAATATAACTGTATCATAAATTCAACTCCTTTTTTCACTTCAGTGCACACAACACATTGCTACACCAAAAGCATTTACCTGTACTGCAAAATCAGGATTCTGGCTCAATGATTGCATCATGCTTCTCATATAGGGTGCAGACAACATATTTTGCATAAGTTGTGGATTTTCTGTTATCTGCTGTAACAAGCTCTGCATTCCTGGCGTGTTGAACATACCAACTTTAAAGAAAAAAGTCACTTTAGTAAAAATCTTGACTATAATCAAATTAATTAGGCTGCCTAGAATCAGGATACAACTGTGTGGTTTTGGGGGTTTTTTTGTTGTTTGGGGGGGGGGTTGATCTTTAGCCCCTTAAATACATCTCAATGTGGTTCTGCCCTGGAAACAAGTTAAGCCAGAGGTTGTATCCAACAAGCAGTCCTGCTAAGTATCTACATTATTAGCTGTTTTCCTGTTTGTCTCCAAACAGGAAAAAATATTATCTTTCACCTACAGATTCCCTACTTTTGTTATTTTAAGGCAATACACAAGTATTGTTAGTACTCTTGGTTTACTTTTCATGTTTGTTTTTCTACGGAGGACTTTGATACTAGTCAAATGTTCTATGGAAATAAACAGCAATACAAACTTTGAATCAAAACATCTCTTTCTAATAACAGAATCATTTCAGCAAACTCCTGAATATTTGCAAATATATACAATTGCAATAACAGACACACCTCCTAGTCCATGTCCCAAATTTGGTATAGTTGAGCTCTGTCCCGTACTAGCAGAGGTGCTATTTCCGACATTACTACTGCTACTGCTCCCACCACTGGTGCTGGTACTTGTGGAACTCTGAGAGCTGGACTGAGGAGCCCAGGGATTTGGTAAAGGATCTCTATTTTCTGTACGAGATGGCTGACTGTCCCCTCCTGATGATGCATTGCTTACTAAGGAAGCAAATGGGTTACCTCCAAACTACAGAAGGAGAAACAAACACATATCATCTATTAGTTGACTATTTTTAAGTCTGCTAGAAACGGCAAGTTACCTTTCCAAAATTACACATGAAAATAATTAAGAGCCATCAACATTTATAATCACCATCCTAAAATAAGCCATTGTAAATATTCTGAAAAGATACCAACGTTGAAAGAGATATCTCCAACAACAAAAAAAAAGATAAGTTAATCACACCTTGATTTAAATGCAGTGTTTGCTACTACACTAGTACTTTGATCACAGTGGGATTATATCTTGCATAGTGGTTTCCAACTTAGAAAAATTTCAAAGCCTTTTTTCTTCCCACCTTAGGTTCCAAGTTACTAAACACACTCTTAATTTTTCCTGGACCTCAGGAATTTTATAAGTCCAAGGATTAAAAATAAATAAATTTAGAATCATAGAATCGTTTTGGTTGGAAGAGACCTCCAAGATCATCGAGTCCAACCATTAACCTAGCATTACCAAGTCCACCACTAAATCATATCCCTTAGCGCCACATCTAAACGTCTTTTGAATACCTCCAGGGATGGTGACTCCACCACCTCCCTGGGCAGCCTGTTCCAGTTCCTGATAACCCTTTGGATGAAGAAATTTTTCCGAATGTCCAATCTAAACCTCCCCTGGCACAACTTGAGGCCATTTCCTCTTGTCCTGTCATCTGTTACTAGGGAGAAGAGACCGACACCCATCTGTCTACAACCTCCTTTCAGGTAGTTGTAGAGAGCGATAAGGTCTCCCCTCAGCCTCCTTTTCTCCAGACTAAAATATATAAACAAAAAATTATTAACATTAAAATAGCATATCAAACTCACAAAACAATCTTTATTCCTTCAAGTTTAAAAAAAGCATAGGAACAAGCCACACGTTGGCTTCAAGAAATTAAGTTTTGTCAAGTACGCTTTTGAAAAGTTACATTATTTATCTTCTTTCATTTTTTAAAAAAAAAAAAAAGCACAATAACAAACAACAACAAAAACAACCCAAACACACCCACCCCACCCCCACCCCCCCCCCCCCCCCCCCCCCCCCAAACACCAAAACCCACCACTGAAAGTAAAGTGGCCTCTACAATCATTTCTCACCTGTTCCTGTGCTGCATTCAACATTGGCTCCTGAATATCTGTGTACATACGTCGCAAGGCATTGTAGCCACCTGGTATACTTTCAAGGTTGCTCAAGGCTCGGTCTTGGTTTCGCATCATTTCCTGCATCATTGCAGGGTTTCTAGCAAGTTCTAGTGTCTAATGAAGTAGAACATTTAATTCGTATTAATAAAAAAATCCATTCTAAAGCGAAAACATCAGCATTTAACAGTATCTCAGTTACTAATGCCTAACTCCATTTGAAATTAGGATTAAAGCCAAAACAAGATGTCAGCTTAGTGGGAGGGGAGTCAATAGAATTTGATATTTAGCCAACATTCTGCCACAACTGTCAGTATGCTGGCTGAGTCAGAAAGCATTGACTAAACAGAAAAAAAAACCCTTGAATGTACCCTGTTCTTTCTTGTCTCTTCTCAACACAATATATTTCTATCATTTCTAACATCAGTACAGCATGCAGCTTATAACATGAACTTGAAAAATAAATACCTTAATTTTCCAAAATCTCCATTTGTTTCTTGATGCCTTCTGCCACATAAGGCATACCTTACATAACATAACTTCAGAAGCAATCAGAAGTACCCACAGTTACATAAACTGGAAATAAGCAGCATTTTGGAGAATTATTACTTTATAGTAAACTCACTGTTGACTAGACAACAGAAGATTTCAAGCAGCATCCAACTCTAAACTCGGAAGATATGATTATACAGTCTTCAGCATCTTTTAAAACTATGCTGCATTTTTTTTTTTTTTTTTAATTATCAGCTTATTTCAGACACCAACAGCTAGAAACAAAAACATGTTTCCTATAGTGACCTTTTACAGATTGTCTAACAAGCCTAAATTCCTCAACGATATTTCAGCACTCATCTAAGCATGTCCAATTCTTGCTCTTTTGTTCACAGTTACAGTATAATCAAAGGTCATGAACTTAGAGATCTTTCTACATACCTGTCTCATTATATCTGGATTATTCAGCATGTGACTGATTTCTGGATTTCTCTGTATCAGTTGCTGCATTTGAGGGTTAGCCATAATTAACTGTCTCATCAGGTCAGGATTTGAAAGCATGCTCTGAACAAATGGATTTTCCATTATCTGAACCATCATTTCTGGGTTGGACATAAGTTGTCGTTGCATCTGACTTTGTAACTCTGAAAAGTTTGATGCATTTAAGCCCAGGCTACTCAGGCCTGCCAAACCTCCAAGGCCACCTTTAAGAGGAAAAAAAAAAAAGTAAACTTTCAGCTTCTAGTATATTTCTAAACACATCCAGGTTCTTTCTAAGTACAAAATACATAAACACAACCCACACTTCAAAATAATGAAACTCAATCGAAATTCTATCTTCGCAAGGCTGTTAAGGAGTCATCCACTAAGAGTTTGCTTCTTTACATAATGAGACATCTAGAAATCCAAATTGCATCTGAAATATAACTTGTTACAATTCTAACAGCTTTTCTTCTACTTTACTATAGCTGAGGTACAAGGGATGTTTGAGTTCTGGGGCCTCAGGTTAATTCCCAACACTTTCCAATACATTTGTAATAATCATTTATAGACAGATCACTGCCATGAGGAATCTCTTAATACGATGCATACTCCCTATTCTAAACAAAAAGTAGAGCTCTTCTTTTTGCTGATGCAACAAGATCTAATAATGCTTTAAATTCTCCTCCTTTGCAGAGTTCAGCAAACACAAAAGTTTCACATTTTTAGAAGGTGCTAGTCAGTCTGGAGAACTGTTTACAACTAAAAAAACCAATTGCTTAACATAGTTTTTCCAGGTTTTTTGTTTTGTTTTTTAAAAAGAAAGCAAACAATGAAAGAGTATGAATAACAAAACCCAGTAACTATGGAAAGATAATATTTTTAAATCAATAGGACTTCTGTCTCTATTCCTGAAAGAGAAGACTAATAATGTGATCAGACTCAGAACCTGAGAAATACTGGTTTGTAGGACAGGAGTAACTTTGTTACTTCTGTTCCAAGTCATGATGTTATGGGTCCAACTTCAATACTCTCTTCAGGCCAATTCAAATGCACTGTTAAGGAGGAGGAGATTGGAAGGAGTTTAATTACCTATAGTGCCAGAATACAAGATCAGTGGCACCTTACTACTGAAGATGAAACAACACAAGCCTGAAGTTCTGTACATAAAAATTAAGGAAACAACTTATCTCTGATAACTTACTGATCACAAACTTATTACAACCAATACCACAGATTTTTGTAATCAGTAATTTTATAATTTTTTTTTTAAGTCCCATTTACATTAGAATAAAGCTCCAGGGATACTTACCTGAAACAAAGATACCTAAGATACCCACCACATCACGTAACAAATATTCTTACCCAAGCCAAAAGAGTTGCTATTTATCGAAGTTGGTGTTGAGGTATTACTGCTTGATATTGATGTGGTAGCAATACTGTCAGTGGTGTGTGTTTGTTGGCCTGGATGGTCTTGTGATCTATAAAAAGCAAGTTAAAAAAATTACAAGTTGAACAAGGTGTGGTAGGTTGACCCCAGCCAGTTAAATCCCCACCCATTTACAACGCCATCGTCCCCCCACCCCAGGCAGGATGGGGGAGAGAATCAAAAGGGCAAAAGTGAGAAAAACTCATGAGTTGAGATAAAAGATAGTTTAATAAGTGGAAAAAAAAAAAAAACCAACAAAACCCAACCACAAAAAACCAAAAAAAACCACACCACACCAAAAACCAACCAACCAAACAAACACAAAAAAAAACCCAAACAAAAAGCAGAAAAGCAATGCGAAGGCACCACTCACCACCTCCCACCAGCAGACCAATGTCTAGCCAGTCTCCAAGCAACAGCTACTTTGGAAAAGTTCCCCTCCAGTTTTATTGCTTAGCATGACATTATATGGTATGCAATATCTTTGGTCAGCTTGGTTCAACTGTCCCAGCTGTGTCCCCTTCCCAACACAAGGTCTGGCATTTAATATAATGTAATGTAATAATAACATTTAATACAGGAACAGTATCATACTTGAGAATCTTAATTTACATTTTTATTATTTCTAAATAAATAAATAGACTGTTATCTCTAGATGTCTTCCTGGCCAAACTCAAACAGGAAGTATACAGAAGGTGGAAGCAAGGACAGGTAATCCGGGAGGAACACAAAGACATTGTCCAAGTCTCTCTTTCTTATACAGAGTTAGGAAAGACAAAGCCCAAATGGAATTGAATTTGGCAAGGGATGTCAAAGACAACAAGAAGGGCTTCTATAGGTGACAAAAGGAAGACAAGGGAAAATGTGGGACTGCTGCTTAATGAGACAGGGGATCTGGTTACACAGGACATGGAAAAGTCTGAGGGAGCTGGCAGATGTGATTGCAAGGTCACTCTAAGTCTTTGATCCATCATGGAGACTGGGAGAAGTGTCCAAAGACTGGAGGAAAGCAAGTGTCACTCCTATCTTCAAGAAGTGCAAAGAGGAGGACCCAGGAAACTACAGGCCAGCCAGCCTCACCTCAATCCCTTGGAAGGTGATGGAGCAGCTAATCCTAGAAACCGTTTCCAGGCACAAGAAGGACAAGAAAGCCATCAGGAATGGATTCACCAAGGGGAAGTCATGCTTGACCAACTTGATAGTCTTCTGTGATGAAATGACTGGCCCTGTAGATGAGGGGAGAGCAGTGGATATAGTCTACCTGGACTTCAGGAAGGCCTTTGACACCATCTCTCAAAAGATCCTCATGGAGAAGCTGATGAAGTAGGGGCTGGATGAGGAGAATGAAAAATTGTGAGTGGCCAGATCCAGAGGGTGGTGATCAGTGGAACAAAGCCTAGTTGGAGGCCAGTAACTAGAGGTACACCCCAGGGGTCAATACTGGGTCCAGTCATGTTTAACATCTTCATTAATGATCTGGATGATAGGGCAGAGTGTACCCTCAGCAAGTTTGCTGATGACACAAAACTGGGAGGACTGGCTGATGTGCCAGAGAGCCATGCTGCCATCCAGAAGGAACTTGACAGGCTGCAAAAATGGGCTGACAGGAACCTCATGAAGTTCAACAAGAGGAAGTGGTGCAAAGTCCTGCACCTGGGAAGGAGCAACCCCAGGCACCAATATAGGATGGGGGCTGATCATCTGGAAAGCAGCTTGGCAGAAAAGGCCCTGGGGGTCCTGGTGGACACCAAGTTGAACATGAGCCAGCAACGTGCCCTTGCAGCAAAGGCAGCTAATGGTATCCTGGGCTGCATTAGGAGGAGTGTTGCCAGCTGGTTGAGGGAGGTGATCCTTCCCCTCTACTCAGCACTGGTGAGGCCACACCTGGAGTCCTGTGTCCAGTTCTAGGCTCCCCAGTACAAGAGAGACATGGACATACTGGAGGGAGTCCAATGAAGGGCCACAAAGATGATGAAAGGACAGGAGCACCTCTCATATGAGGAAAGGCTGAGAGAGCTGGGACTGTTTAGTTTAGAGAAGAGAAGGCTCAGGGGAGATCTCATCAGTGCACATAAATACCTGCAGGAAGGGTGCAAAGAAGATGGAGCCAGGCTCTTGTCAGTGGTGCCCAGCGACAGGACAAGAGGCAACTGGCACAAACTGAAACACAGGAGGTTCTTGTCTGATCATAAGGAAAGACTTTTTTACTGTGAGGGTGACTGAGCACTGGAACAGGTTGCCCAGGGAGCTTGTGGAGTCTCCCTCCTTGGAGATATTCAAAAGCTGTCTGGACATGGTCCTGGGACTTGTGCAAAGCATTTGACACTGTCTCGCATGACATCCTTGTCTGTAAAATGGAGAGACATGGATTTGACAGGTGGACCACTCGATGGACAAGGAATTGGCTGGATAGTTGCACTCAAAGAGTTGCGGTCAATGGCTCGATGTCCAAGTGGAGACCAGTGACGAGTGGCATTCCTTAGGGGTCGGTATTGGGACCGGCGCTGTTTAACATCTTTGTTGGCAACATGGACCGTGGGACGGAGCGCACACTCAGCAAGTTTGCCGATGACACCAAGCTGTGTGGTGCGATCGACACGCTGGAGGGGAGGGATGCCATCCAGAGGGACCTTGACAGACTTGAGAGGTGGGCCCATGCGAACCTCAAAAAATTCAACCAGGCCAAGCGCAAGGTCCTGCACATGGGTCGGGGCAATCCCAAGCACAAATACAGGCTGGGCAGGGAATGGATTGAGAGTAGCCCTGAGAAGAAGGACTTGGGGGTACTGGTGGATGAAAAGCTGGACATGAGCTGACAATGTGCACTTGCAGCCCAGAAAGCCAACCGTATCCTGGGCTGCATCAAAAGAAGCGTGGCCAGCAGGTCAAGGGAGGCGATTCTGCCCCTCCACTCCGCTCTCGTGAGACCCCACCTGGAGTACTGCATCCAGCTCTGGGGCCTCCAACACAAGAAGGACATGGACCCATTGGAGCAAGTCCAGAGGAGGGCCACAGCACCTCTCCTATGAAGACAGGCTGAGAGAGTTGGGCTTGTTCAGCCTGGAGAAGACAAGGCTCCGGGGAGACCTTATTGCGGCCTTTCAACACTTAAAGGGGGCTTATAAGCAAGCTGGAGAGGGACTTTTTACAAAGGTCTGTAGTGATAGGAAAAGGGGTAATGGCTTTAAACTGAAAGAGGGTAGATATAGATTAGATATAAGGAAGAAATTCTTCACCACGAGGGTGGTGAGGCACTGGAACAGATTACCCAGAGAAGTTGTGGATGCCCCATCCCTGGATGGGGCTTTGAGCATTCTGGTCTAGTGGAAGGTGTCCCTGCCCATGGCAGGGGAGTTGGAACTAGATGATCTTTAAGGTCCCTTCCAACCCAAACCATTTTATGATAACATTAACTTTCAAAAGGCGTATGTATAATATCTAGGGACACAACCTTACAGAATTTGGTTTGCTTCTCTTGTTCAATAGCAGGAGTATTTGTACTGCTTTTGAATGCATTTTAGTCAAACCTAGGTTTGCCCAACAGAAAGCTATCACACTAGGAATTAAGAATATTTTTACTACTTAGAAGTAAAAAGAAGATTGCTCATCAGTCAGGTTACCTGTTTTGCGTTTTGATGACCAGGTGAACAGTGAGTCCATCGTGAATCCCATGCTGAATCAAAGTATCTTGATCTTTTAAAATTTTTCCAGCAAATATCAAAACAAGCTGATCAGTGTGGGACTTGAAATGCTTAGAGATTTCTTCCTTGAACTAAACAGAAGTTAATATTATATAGTTATGTAATTGAATACTGAACTATTAATTTTTTAATAATTTAAGGAAGAACTATTTTGCTCACATTTATTCTATTAATCCACTTACACAATATGTTTCGCCTTATACAACCTAGAAACACTTCACTAAGGTTATCTCAACTTTCTTTTTATCCAAAGGAAGATGGGAAACCAAGTCATTCTTTTTCCATACAATTAAAGTGTTTCATATCTAGATCACTAAGTATATAGCCAGCAATAACAAAATTTGGCTTCCACTTAAAGAATATACTGTCATTTCAGTCAGGCATGTACCCATGACACAATAAATATATAGTAGTACACATGCCATTGAAACCATCCGTTGCTGACATGCTGAGGATGCATCAACACATTATGTTAATTCAGTCCACATTTGTGCAGGCACTGAAAAGAGCAGTATCCTTGCTTCTTGCTACCTTTCACGTGTCAAAACTAGCAATCCTTTCCATACAGTCAAAATTATTTCTTAGGTGGCTCTGCTCTCTCATCCAACTCATGACAGCTACATGAAATGTGCTTCCAGCCCAGGGCATGGTGAATAGCCACATATTTCAGCTGACCATGAAATCATACCTTCATTAACACAACTGAACCTGGAAAAGCAATTGTATTTCTTCCTGCCTTCTTAACCAATAACAACCATGTTATGCTTTGACTGACTTCTGATTGAGATTCATTATTCTATAGAAAAGTACTCTTGCAGAAAAAGCAATTAATTCACAAAATGTAAAAAGGCAAATATAAGAAAACCAAATCAATTTATTCAACATGACTAGTCAGTAGACTAAATGTTTCTGAAAGGATCTTAGGCAGTTAGGAAGCGCTCCAGAAGTTCACAATATTTAACATTTTTCAAGTAGTATGGTCAACTTGATTTTTAAAAGAATCCTATTCCAAACATCTTAGTGAACTCTCATACAGGAACCCCAAATATTAATCTTACAATGACTTATAAAATATAATTATTTAATAATAACAGGTAGGGCTAAAAAAAGGAAAACCCCACTGTATTATACTCTGAAGGCAAGTCCCTAATTGAAAAGGTTTATAGTACAGGAAGAGATAAAACAGATCCCCAAAAAATGAGCCTGAGACACAACAGAGGTAAATCTCTGTGCCTGTGTAGCAGGTAGCATTTGGTCAGTTAGAAGTCTGCTCAATCAGAGTTGGTTCCAGTTCTTAGAGAAACATCTTTCAAGTCAACCTTTATACTGGTAATATTTAGACTTGCAAGCACTCTAGGAAGTCATTTAATCCGTTCCTGCCTGAAGTGGATTACTTACCTAAATTATTCAGACATTGTGGTGGGTTGACCTTGGCTAGCCACCAGGTACCCACCAAGCCACTCGATCACTCCCCCTCCTCAACTGGACAGGGGAAGAGAGAAAATATGACGAAAGGCTTGTGGGTCAAGATAAGGACAGGGAGATCACTCACCAATTACCATCACAGGCAAAAAAGACTCGACTTGGGCTAATTAATTTATTTTATTGCCAATCAAAGTCAAGAGCAGGATAATGAGAAATAAGAACAAATCTAAAAAACACCTTCCCCCCACCCCTCCCTTCTTCCTGGGCTCAACTACACTCCTGATTTTTCTCTACCTCCTCCACCCGAGCGGCACAGGGGGACGGGGAACGGGGGTTGTGGTCAGGTCATCACATGTTGTCTCTGCTGCTCCTTCCTCCTCACACTCTTCCTCTGCTCCAGCATGGGGTCCCACCCACAGGATACAGTCCTTCACAAACTTCTCCAACGTGGGTCCTTCCCACGGGCTACAGTTCTTCATGAACTGCTCCAGCATGGGTCCTTTCCACGGGGTGCGGTCCTTCAGGAAGAGACTGCTCCAGTGTGAGTCCCCCAAGGGGTCACAGGTCCTGCCAGAAAGACCTGGCTCCTCTCCATGGGCTGCAGTTCCTGCCAGGAGCCTACTCCTGTGTGGGCTCTTCACGGGGTCCTCCACAGGCTGCAGGATGGATATCTGCTCCACTGTACCTCTATGGGCTGCAGGGGAACAATCTGTGTCACCATGGTCTTCTCCACAGGCTGCAGGGGAATCTCTTCTCTGACACCTGGAGCACTTCCTTCCCCTCCCTCTTCACTGACCTTGGTGTCTGCAGAGTTGTTTCTCTCACATATTCTCACTCCTCTCTTCCAGCTGCTGTTGTGCAGCGGTTTTCACCCTTTCTTAAATATGTTATCACAGAGGCCGTTACCACTGTCGCTGATTGGCTCAGCTTTGGCCAGCAGTGGGTCCATCTTGGAGCCAGCTGACACTGGCTCTATTGGACATGGGGGAAGCTTCTGGCATCTTCTCACAGAAGCCACCCCTGCAGCCCCTTGCCCCCCTCCCCGCTACCAAAACCTTGCCACGCAAACCCAATACAGACATGCTTATCCATCCTGTTCTCAGAGGTCCCTAGTGATAGAGACTCCATAGCTTTCTTCTAAGAAATCTATTTCAGTGCTTCACTATCCTATTCTTCATTGTCCTGTCCACCATGGACATGGCAAACAGATTGCTGTTCTCCTCAGAATAAAGGGTTGTAGTACAGCTAATCTTTCCTTGGGGGTTGTGTTTTCTAATCTAATCATTCCCACCACTCTCTGGATTTTCAAATCCAACCATATCTTTCTGTAAGTGTAGGGCTCAAAACCTGCCACAATATTCCATATGAATTCTTATCCATACTTAGAACAAAAGGATAAATTCTACATCTTGCAAGCTATATTCCCATTTATAATTAGAAAATCCATACAGGAAAATATCAGTTTAACAGTGTTGACTCATTTAACAGCTATAACTTCTAGACCCTTTTCTGCAGAGGAATTATGTAGGCAGTTGCTTCCCACTCTGCATTTTTCTGGTTAATTATTCTCAAGAACACTGTCGTGGTTTAACCCCAGTCAGCAACTAAGCACCATGCAGCTGCTTGCTCACTCCCCCACAGTGGGATGGAAGAGAGAATTGGAAGGGTAAGTGAGACAACTCATGGGTTGAGATAAAGACAGTTTAATAGGTAAAGCAAAAGCTGTGCACACGAGCAAAACAAAACAAGGAATTCATTCACTGCTTCCCATCAGCAGGCAGATGTTCAGCCATCTCCAGGAAAGCAGGGCTCCATCACGTGTAACGGTTACTTGGGAAGACAAATGCCATAACTCCAAATATTCCTCCCTGCAGCTTTTATTGTCGAGCACGACATCATACGGTATGGGATATCCCTTTGGTCAGTTGGGGTCAGCTGTCCCAGCTGTGTCCCCTCCCAACTTGTGAAGAAGTGCGAGAAGCAGAAAAGGCCTTGACACTGTGTAAGCACTGCTCAGCAATAGCCAAAACACCCCTATTATCAACACTGTTTTCATCACAACTCCAAAACATAGTCACATACAAGCTACTATGAAGAAATTTAACTCTATCCCAGCCAAAACCAGTACAAATACACATTCCATTGCAACATAAAACCAGCAGAAATCCTCATAATTTGGTACAAAGTAAATGCATAAGAATAAAGAACTACCATACTGTGCCAGACCAGAGAGTAATGATGTTTATCCAAACTCATTTACTATTGTATTTTCCACAATAGGTTGTTACAGTGAATTCCACAACTTAGCTGTCTTCAGAATGCTGATGCAGTAGTATAATCAACATTGTTTACTTTATCCTAAACCTTATTACACATTTTTAGAAGCAGCTATTTATCCATGCGGTTAAGGAAACAAGACACTTATAGAGCTTAACCACACAGTATCTAATATTGCCAGTATGCAGGTATCAAAGCATATACACTTCCCTTTCTCTACTAACACGCAGCCATGGTAATTAGATGATCTGTAAAAACAGCACTACAGTAAGAAATGAATACAACAGCTTGTGTACCAGGACCACAAAAGAACTCCTACAATAATGAATGTGGATGATCCACGTGGGCAAGTGATCTCTTTCCAGCCAGCATAAGACGACTATTATGAATACCAAGCCACATTTATGTCTAACTGAAGCATATCTACATTAAAAGCCCAACAGAGCTGCAAAAAAAGTGTCAGGTCTCTTCATCAGCATCACTTGCATTCAGTACGACCTCGAGACTTCTGAATGAGAAGGTATGAACAGAACCAGTCCTTCTGTTTGATGTTTCATCCACAACAGAAGACCATACAAAACCTAGGTTACCATCTAAGATATTTTGCAAATGAGTCTCCTGATTACTGTTAACAAAGATACCATCAATAACAGATTAGCACATCTACAGCACACTTTACTTTTTGCTGAGGCAGAGGTTAGAGAATGATTTATGTATCTGTCCAAAAGAATTCTGAAAACCATTTTCAATACAAGTGTGGGTTTTTTGTTTTAAATTGTCAGTATCTAATATGTTGCTTCTGAAAAAAGAAAATATCAGAAGATTAATACAATTCAGTCTTCAGCATCACCCAATCTCTGCCAATACTGGAAGAAGATTAGCCCTAGATTGAAGTTCGACAAAAATCACTACCAGTTGTATTGCAAAATAGAGTTGGGGAGGGTGGAAGAGAGGACTCTACCATCCTCTGTGGGCAAAGATTCCTCTTCATTATTCTTCATCTCTCACTGTTAACCATAACTAAACTGCAAGACCATTCCCCCATAGCAAATAAAAAAAAAAGTTTCTTTAAATTCAAACAGTGAAAGGACAAGAGTAATGACTAGCAATTGTATTCTTATTCTCACAGGTGTTATCTATTTAGCTTTCATAGGACTCCACCACTCTTACTGGCAACAAAGAGTTCAGGGAATGAGGTGCTCCAGTGCCATGGTAATGAAAACAGCATAAACTCTGGAAACTGTTAGACGTGAGCAGTGAAGACAACTAGCTCAATTTTCTTTACCCTAAAAAGAACTTTAAGTGTCAATCCAGTACGCATCATCTCAGTGTCTCAAATTAAACATATGCAATTGACAGCAAATGGAGGAAGGGAAAGGAGATAACAATGGAAATTCATACGTATTAAGGCAGTTGTAAGAAAAGAATCTTTGGAGCAGTTAAATCTTCAATTTGTACAACTGAACTAGATAACACCATCAGTAAATTAGAGATAATGCTTTATAATAGTTTGGCACTTAAGGAAACCAGAAGCAAGTAAAGTTCAAAGTCTTGCCAGCTAGCTGGGAATGATGAACATTCCCATCTAATTCTCCTACTTCACTAACTCTTCCCTTTTTATTAATATGTAGATACTACAAACAATGGTTTTAGCCAATTTGTTTTACTGTTCAAAAATTCAAGCTTGACTTCATTGCAATAATACTAGCCATTAAAATATCACAAATGTGTTCAGTTTTATCCAAACATAAAAAAGGGCTTGAAATTGTAGAAAAGTAATGTTTCTCCATACCTAGCACCTAACATGTTCACAGAAACTACTTGATTGTACTGCTCTAATAACTGAATACAATAACAATAATGTAAAAAATGATATCAATTTAAAACATAATAGTTAGGGGCATCAGTGGGAACAAAACACGGGGGCATTAAGACAGAAACACAAGATTATCATGTAGATGGACAGAGGCCTCGTTTCCCTAAGAAAGAAAAAAAAAAAAAGCATTAACTAAAGTGAATTAATTCAAGGTCACAGCCTCCTAAAAGCATAAAAACCTGTCAATTTGACATGAATCAGAACAGATCTGAAGCTAGTCTTGAAGTGCCTTGCCTGCATTACCATTTTACCTCAAGTTAACTTATTTCTATTAAGAATCTCCCCCTGCCCTTTTTTCTTTTTTTTTTGAGGACAGGAACAGTATAGGGGTTTTTTAGCCTGAGAATGTTTTTAGCAGCCCTCTATCACTTCTCGTTTACACACACAATGATTTCCAGACCAAGTATCCTCAAATTCACATGATCTTAAAACCCAATAGTCTTAACAACAGAACTCTGCTCTTTTGTTCCACAGTAAGAGAACAGGCTCCACAAGTCAAGTTAGAACTTATTACACCTGCTCAACTTGATTGCCTCTGAAGGTTTTTGACATGCATAGGTGATGCAATCTGTTGATGCACAGTTCAGGGGGGGACCAAGAGAATCCAACTTGCACTCATAGCTGAGCTAATTCTAGTACACAGTTTGTCACTGAACAAAGCCAATGTCTTTGTATACACATGAAGTAGAACAGCTGACTAAAAAGGAGACACTTCTGTACAGTCATTTTGCAGAGCAGATCCATAATTTAAACATTAGAATAGAATAATTCAGTTGAAAGGAACCTACAACAATCATCTAGTCCAACTGCTCGACCACATCAGGGCTGACCAAAAGTTAAAGCACGTTATTAAGGACATTGCCCAAATGCCTCTTAAACACCGACAGGCATGGGGTATCGACCGTCTCTCTAGGAAGCCTGTTCCAGTGTTTGACTACCCTTTCTGTAAAGAAATGTTTCCTAATGTCAAGTCTGAACCTCCTCTGGCACAGCTTTGAGTCATTCCCACATGTCCTGTCACTGGGTACCAGGGAGATCAGCACCTCCCTCTCCACTTCCCCTCCTCATTGCTCTCTACAGCTTCTTGAGGTCACCCCTCAGCCTCCTTTTCTCCAAACTAGATAAACCCAGAGTCCTTAGCCTCTCCTCATAGGACATGCCTTCCAGTTAGTTAACATTAACATCTGATAGGTTGGCCCAGGAAGGTCTCATTAAAGAAAAAAAAAAAAGTTATCCTAGGTAAAGTAGAAAATCTTAAAACCCAAATTGTCATCTTTTGATATGTTACCACCATATGATTCAAAAGCTTTTTGCTGACTCAAAGTATGCCATCAAAACCAGCAACTATAGTAGCATTAATGCCCATTCACATGACAAAGTGCTGTGAAAGAAAACAAAAATAAGAGAGATACTTTTCCAATTCCTCTCAACCTTGGTTTACTATAAGACACATTAAAAAAAAAAAATTAAAAAGTTACATTAACAGTCCTAAAGAGGCCTCAAGGAATTAAACATCCAACTCCCACTGAAAATCAATGTAAAATAGGCTCCTAGAACTGTGACTGCTTTGAAAATATTGTCTAGATGACAATAAAAAAAGCAACAAAATTGCTGACTCTTCCCAAACCAAACTCTGTTTTGAACACAGGATAGGACTTTTGACACTGCCTATGGTTTACAGCAGATGAAGCGTAGCTAGAAAACTCACCCAAATAAGGCTTCTATAGAAGCCTTTTCAGTGTTTCATGACTTGTCAGAGAGTTACTATCTTCCTGTGCCTAGAAGTTAGCCCTTACCAATTATGCATGGTAGTTACACAACCAAATTGTATCCTCAAATCTCCACAATCAAACCAAACCTATACAATAGTTATTTCAAGAAACAAATGCCAATTCTTGATGAGTTTACAAAGCTAGTAGTCCAGAAAAGAAAACTGAGGTAGTACTATCTAGTGGAAAGAGGAGTCACATTCTAGCGAGTTCTATTCCTTCCAGACAACCTTCAGCAAATGACTCCAGTCTTCTATACTTTGACTTAGGAGGAGGGATTAGCAACACTTCCTTTCTCTGTAAAAGCACTTCACAAACTACAGATGGAAACAGAGCAAGTCTGATCTGGAACAATTCACTTAGATAGGAAAGGGATATAAAAATGATTATCTGTAAATAGTGATTCTTGCAGTAGAGCTGTGTTTTGATAACCTAATGTACTGGGTTCGCATGGCAAGGTTTTGATAGTAGGGGGGGCTGCAGGGGTGGCTTCTGTGAGAAGATGCCAGAACCTTCCTCCACGTCCGATAGAGCCAATGCCAGCCGGCTCCAAGACAGACCCGCTGCTGGCCAAAGCTGAGCCAATCAGCGATGGTGGTAGCACCTCAGTGATAACATATTTAAGAAAGGGGGAAAAAACCTGCTGCACGGGAGCAGACAGAAGAGAGGAGTGAGAATACATGAAAGAAACAACTCTGCAGACACCAAGGTCAGTGAAGAGGGAGGGGGTGGAGATGCTCCAGGTGCCGGAGCAGAGATTCCCCTGCAGCCTGTGGTGAAGACCGTGGTGAGGCAGGCTGTTCCCCCTGCAGCCCATGGAGGTCCATGGTGGAGCAGATATCCACCTGCAGCCCATGGAGGACCCCACACCAGAGCAGGTGGATGTGTCCGAAGAAGGCTGTGACCCCATGGGAAGCCCATGCTGGAGCAGGCTCCTGGCAGGACCTGTGGACCCATGGAGAGAAGAACCCACGCTGGAGCAGGTTTGCTGGCAGGACTTGTGACCCCATGGGGGACCCACACTGGAGCAGTCTGTTCCTGAAGGACTGCACCCTGTGGAAAGGACCCACGCTGGAAAAGTTTGTGAAGGACTGTATCCCGTGGGAGGCACCCCATGCTGGAGCAGGGGAAGAGTGTGAGGAGGAAGGAGCAGCAGAGACAACGTGTGATAAACTGACCGCAACCCCCATTCCCCGTCCCCCTGGGCCGCTTGGGGGGAGGAGGTAGAGAATTCGTGAGTAAAGTTGAGCCCGGGAAGAAGGGAGGGGTGGGGGGAAAGGTGTTTTAAAATTTGTTTTTATTTCTCATTATCCTACTCCAATTTGATTGGTAATAAATTAATTTCTCCAAGTCAAGTCTGTTTTGCCTGTGATGGTAACTGCTGAGTGATCTCCCTGTCCTTATCTCAACTCACGAGCCTTTTGTTATATATTCTCTCTCCTGTCCAGTTGAGGAGGAGGAGTGATACAGTGGCTTGGTGTGCACCTGGCAGCCAGCCAAGGTTAACCCACCACACCTACCTTTATACTGAAACACCAAAATGAAACTCACTCTGCATAAAAGTATCTGCAAACAAGAGACTTCAGAGTATTATTTAAATAGGTATTCATATTTTATTATACCTGCCAGTCAGAAAACATTTGCCAAGTACCTTGGTTAGATAACTGATATTTTCAAGATGCATCTAAGTCAACCGTCAGGGAAGTCAATATACTTTCTTCTAAAGGTTTCTATGCTATCAAACAGCAAATTACCATTGTTCTAAATCCCTTTTAATAGAGTTTCCAAACTCTGAGAAAAATAAAATTACTTAAGTGCTGAACAGTTAATCAAACAGGGTTTCTTTCTTTCAAGGAAATGTGAATAATCAGAGCATATTACAAGGCTGACTCCATAAACAGTCATACAGATACATCAATGATGTGCTTCAGTGCACCGAGACATAAAATGGTGAAAAAAACAATGCTTTAACTTTGGTGCTAAACAATTCATGCACTCAAGTTCCTTTAGTGCCGACAGAAAGCTAGATTGTAATACTGAAAAAGAAGAACAGATTGAACTATATTAGCTCTTTTGGTCATACCATTCAATAATCCCTGGACTACAGGGAAGACAGAACTGGTTATGTTAAAAGAACTGAAATTAAGCTGTCTTTATGAAATAAAGCATTGTAAGAAATATTAAAAGCATACAGAAGTTCGGAAAGATGTTCCACTATCAAATCACCCTATGCTCCCCTTAACATGTACATGTGATCTTTATATGCCAAACATAGCCAACTTGTGATTGTGAAAACCAGGCACAAATCTGAAATACTGGATTTATGGATTTAAAGTTAACAATAATATTTATTCAAATTTTAAACAGAGAATACAACTCTAACCAGATCTCCACTTGTCAATGAACAGAATCTCAACCCAATGTATACATTTACACATACAGTTCAGTAGTTGAGTTTATTTATAATTCAGTGTAGTACAGAAAGCACAATTGCCAGGTATATAATTAAAAATATACTACACACTAATAATCTATTACTACTGAAAACTATATTCCTCGCTGAAGAAAGGCTGATGTTAAATAAAAATAGAGGAAAAAAAAATAATTTAAACTGTTTTCTATGGTTATATGAACTAAACTTGATTTCACTAACGTTTCCAAACAGACATTACCCTGAAATTTTCAGATAATCATAGGATTGACAATAATTCTCTGCAAGAACTGCAGGCTTTTAAAATTAATAGCGCATATTTGCTATATCCAAACTCTGTTAGCCTAATAATTAAAAATATAAAGCAATCTATGTTATTCTCTAAGAGTTACAGTGTTCACAAAATGCATAATTTGATATCTTAAAGTCTGCATACATGCTGGTGGATAGTAACTCTGAATCAATGACAATAATATCTTGAACTTTGCCAATGTTGCTATGTTAGCATTCCAAGAATGCCTACAGGGTAAACAGACTAAATGAAGAAAGTAAAATTGCTTTTAATGGAACCGGTTCAAGTCATTCACTAAGAAGAGACAATAATGCATGAGTAGCCTGTAACATGACTGCTCACTCTCTCTGAGTTTTACCAAAACACACTGTTAAGTCAAGCCCACAGAACCCACAAAATAAAACAAAGGAAAAAAAAAAAGAAAACCAAACAGAGCTAACTGAGCTAAAGCCTCCTGTGTATTGGGATTTCAAATCGGCAGGCTTATAGGTATTCATCTTTACCTACCATGAATAGAAGTCTTTGTACAGAGCAGTGTATGAGCCTGCAAGTTCAGTATCATACCAAGTCAAGAAAGCAAATATTTGGTCCTTGTCCTAATACTGAGCCAAGCTGTGCTCAGCATAATCAAATAAGTAAAATAAAGACAGATAGGTGACACTGACAATCAACTGACCTCCCAGAGCAGTTTGGTACTTGAGGGTTATTTTTCCATTCTAATCTACATACTGCCTGTTTTCAGAGGCACATCATCAGATCAGCAATAACAAACCCTATGTTACTGAAGTCTTCCAACATAGGAAAACCTTCCTCAACTTTAAACGGTTGCAAACCTGACTTACATCAATAGAGCAACATAAAATACACTTTGTGTAGCCCTAAATTTAGCCCCAATAACCCAAAATATTTAGATAAAAGTCTTAGGGGTTTGTTTTGGCTGAATTCTGAAGCGACTGTAAACAAGAACAAGTCACTAAGTCATAGTATTAGCTACAGGAACACACAGCAAAATAAAAGCTATTCAGTTGTACGAGTTTAGGCCTCCCCCCATAGGGTAGACATTGCCGGTTTGCTTATACCAACAGAACAACCCACTTGCTGATCCCATATGTATTTGAACAGATGCTCAATTTGTTTATTTGAGGCTAATCTATTTTCAGGGCTGGCTCTAGAAATATCACATCTATTGTTATTATGCTATATAATGCTTATTATTAACAACAACTTATTTTGACTGTTTAAGAAAAATGGCCAATACTAGTCACACTACAGTCTTGCATATTTTTTTGTGCTAGCTGTAACTTTGTCCAGGAATCAAAGCAAATGGCAGACCCACAGGGGCAGCAGCAGTCTTACTTCACAGGAAGATTCAACTGCAGATCTAATCTGCTAATATCAGCTCAAAGGGATACCAAGACAATATTTCAAGTTTAACATATCTATAGCCAATGAAGACATTTTAAAGCAATATGTTCTATTAATCACTTGAATTTTTATGATTTTTTTCAGTAAAAATGTATGGTTTTGTTAGCTTGCATAACTATTTCAGTTTTTAAGACAACCGTCTACTAGAAAAACCTGATATTCCCATTGGGACTCACATTTGAAATCATGTTGTTAAAGTTAAATATATTACAAATTCACATCTTAAATGAGTTTGTCTATAATTCCTGAAGTCCCCAATGCTATTGCAATCAAACTGCTTTTCAGGACAAATGGAATCCTTAAATTAGAACCAGCATGTTTTATAAAAAACAAAACGCAACTACAAAGAATTTTACAACTAGGTGGCGCAAGAGGCTGTAAAATGTATAGAGCCAGCACCCTGGCTAGAAGATCCCTCAGAGCTTTTTAACTCATGTTTTGCATTTCCCTTCTGAAAACAACGTCTTCTGACTCATCAGCAACTAATGATTTAAAGCTCCATTTCTATACATTAGTTGCACTCTTACATATGTAACCGTTTTTTTAGTAAGGTTTGCAGTTACCAAGTGCACAAAAAAATAACATGATGTCAAGTTGCATACATTGAATTTCAGAGAAATTTTATAGAAAACGAAGTAAGCTCCGAATCTCCTTCAGGGAACTTCACCTTTTCAAGTATTTTAGCATAGCAATATCTACATCCTTCACAAGTAGGAGAGACTGGCTTTATAGATATTTGCCTTATGCTTTGACCACACCTTTCCTATGATTTGTAGCCTCCTAATCTAAACAAATTAAGTCCTGGTAAATACTCACATGGAAGGCCTCCAAAAAACTGAAGTGCTGCAGGAAATAGTGTCAATGATTCAGTAGGTGCCACTGTTTCTCTTGAACCAAAGGCACAATGAGATACTAACTTTCATAAAAAACTTAGAACAAAGACCCTAACAATTCAGAGTTATCAGACACTAGTACACTGAAGCACAGCAGAAGCTGTGCTTTATTTGTAGTGGAAGTTTTATACACTCTAAAGACGTGGCTTTTCTAAAATTAAGAGGCCTTTGCCATAGCCTACTCATTGTTTCTAAAGCCAATTTTAGATCAAGATAATCACTGGCACTATAGCACTGCCACGTAGGTGATTGCATATATTTTCTACAGTTGTACTAGTTAGCCAGCGAGCCTCCCACTGCCAGACTGAGTCAGCTCGGCAGGGCAACTCAATTACGAAACGAGCTACGTCCACCTCCCAAGCCGGCTCTCAGCATCGCAACAGGGAGGAGCCGTGAAGGAGACGACGCAGAAGGTTTCTTCACCACTCCCGATAGCCTCAGTTAGCAGCGGCCCTCCACAAGGCAGGGCCAGCCCCGATACTCGCCAACAGCGCCGAGAACAGCTCGGATAAGCAGAAGCTGCTTTGTCATTGCGAAGGGCCCTCACCCTCCAGAGTGGGAGGGGGAAACCACAGGCCAGGGCTCTTCCCCCTGGCTGCACTCCCCAACCCCTCACCTGCTGGATGCTGCTGGTCTCGGGCACAGCGAACTCTTCCTTCTCCTTGGGAGTCTTCACTGTGATTTTGATGATCCGCGGCTCGGCAGCAGCGAAGCCCTGAGCAGAGGACTCAGAGGAGCTGTGGGCCCCTGCGGAGCTTTCCGCGCTCTCCGACATGGCGGGTGGGACCTGACTCGATCCAACCGCACGGTTCCAGGCGAGTCCTCCGCGCCGCAGCCTCGCTCCCAAAGCGGCGGACAGAAACAACCCAGCTCGCCCGCGGCGCGCACTGATGACGCCCCGAACCGGGGAAGTTACTAGAAAGGGGGAGCTGTCTCCGCGGGCGTAGGTTCGCCCTCGGCGCGCTTGCGCGCCAGGGGCGGTAGTTTGAAGATTTTAAATCTTAAAAAGAGACAGTGACAAATAGTTCCTTAAACTGCCACATGGAAGTTTTAAATTTATTTTTGGATATAGTCAGGTGACTTCAGTACTCTGAAGTTCCAAGTAAATACATTAAAAATGTTATTATGAGTTTTACAATATTAAAGTGTTGATGTCCTACATATATGCACAATGATATTGTATGAAGTAACAAAGCTGTGCCATGACCTGTATGATTTTCATGTTAAAAAGAGAGGGAGAAAAATTATATACTGCTTCTGAACCTATATAAAGAGAGATCATAAAATTGCCTTTTGCTTCTAGGTTACTTGTTTAGCATCAGCTTAAGGGTAAAACTTAATATCTCAAATAACAACCTTTTACTACTTTAAAAATAGGATTACTATGGAAGCATTCCATAGCTGGAAATAAGATTTTCCTCAAACTTGGACAAAAAAAGACACAAAAAAACCACCCCATACCACTTAAATTTAGTATCACCAAATTAGGTCCTTTCCCAAAACATTAGTGATTTTCCTATCCATCAGATAGGAAATTCCAGGTTCCTATCCCTGTTTTAGTATCAAATATATGGATGGCTTCGAATTCTAGAGTCAAATGTCCTTTCTTCCTTATCCTTAAGTTATCCTGGAATTATCTTTTCCTACAATAGTCTGATTCATCAAGTGATTTGTTGGCTTGGTCTACTATTGGGATAACTTCTCAGAAACTATTTAAATTGGTTCAGTAAATTTTTACTAAACCAATTAAAAACCTGTTAAAAGGTTTTAAAACTGGAATAGTGAAAAATGGCTAAAGCCTATCCCAAGTTTTTTCTGTCCTAGAGCTTCAATTTGTTACAGTAAAATTATTTCAGGCATATTTAACCACTGAGCCTTTCCTTGGTCATGCTGTTTCCTTTTCCACACATTAGAACTTGACCCTACAAAGTGTTGAATTCTGATCCAGCAGAGCACTTTGACACATGCTAGTGATATTGTCCTATTGACTGGCAGAATGAGAGCCATTATGAAATAACATTTTGCACTGCAATCAAGTAGTGATTTCAAGCAGAAATCAAACAGATCAAAGGACAAAATGTTCCTCATCCATGGCTCTTAGTTTATATGCTAGTTTATGCTGACTATATCATTTTACACTGCTGTATGGTATTATTACTTGGAGTACAGTTTGTACTGAAATAGCACAAATGCTACCTGCTTTAACTTAGTGGAGATTTACAAATCTTCATGTTTACAAGTCAGATGAGAATTAATCATCTGTGTTATTTACTGAGAATACCTGAGGGACAAAGAATACAAATTCATATCAAAGAATAACTTGCAAATCATAAAACCCCCTTAATTAAGCAAAGAGGAAGTTTTAATGGTAGTTTCATCATCTTAATTTGGGTACAGATAAAATGGAAAAGGGAGTTTATTTGCCTATACTGAAAGTGTCAAGGTAGAAAATACCGTGAAACATGACAACATGCTTGTTTGTTCAAATTGAGATAGTTCAGAATACAGCTTATACACAATGCATAGAAAATGATCCAGCAAAGGATTTTGAGTTCTTACTCCTCCATAGGCTGTTTTTATTTTGAACAAGATCTTTTCACTTTTCATTTCTTTACTCTTGGTTTTACTTTTTTTCCCCACTTCCTTTCTTCCTCCTGTGCTTTTATTTCCTCTTTCTATAATCATCTATTATGATAGACGGGGATGGGGTAATCCTGGTTATACGTACAAATTGGGGAATGAGAGGCTGGAGAGCAGCCCTGCGGAAAGAGATCTAGGGGTTTGGGTTGATGGCAAGTTGAATATGAGTCAACAGTGTGCCCTGGCAGCAAAAAGGACCAACTGTGTCCTGGGGTGCATCAAGCACAGCATAGCTAGCTGGTCTGCACTGGTGTGGCCCCACCTCAAGTACTGTGTGCAGTTTTGGGTGCCTCAATATAAGAAGGACATCAAACTATTAGAGTGTGTCCAGAGGAAGGCTACCAAGATCGTGAAAGGTCTTGAGGGCAAGACTTATGAGGAGTGGCTGAAGTCACTTGGTTTATTCAGCTTGGAGAAGAGAAGGCTGAGGGGTGACCTCATTGCAGTCTACAACTTCTTCAAGGGGGGCAGCAGAGGGGAAGGTGCTGGTCTCTCTCTGGTGACCAGTGATAGGACACGAAGAAATGGAATGAAGCTGCATCAGGGGAAGTTCAGACTGGACATTAGGAAAAGGTTCTTCACTGAGAGGGTGGTCGGTCACTGGAACAGGCTCCCCAGGGAAGTGGTCATGGCACCAAGCCTGTCAGAGTTCAAGGAGCATCTGGATGACGCTCTTAGTCATATGGTTTAGTTTTAGGTAGTCCTGCGAGGAGCAGGGAGTTGGACTTGATCATCTGTATGTGTCCCTTCCAACTTGAGATATTCTATGATTCTATGATCTGCACAACTTTTCTGCATCAACTTCTGATCCTAAAGAATATAATTCAGAATAAGTTTGATATTAGAGACAGCAGTTTAATTTTTATACCGTTCCTTTTTCCTCACCTACAATTACAGCATTTACTGCAGCAGTTCAGCTTCTTTATGTACAGATGAATAACTTCATACAGTACAAAGTGCTTATTAATAAACAGATCAAGATTCAAGCCAGACAGAAATCTTGCACAACTCTCCTTCCAGTGAAGTCTCTAAACTTCAACAGCCAGGTCAGACTACTGATGTGAACTCTACCAGGTGCTGTAAATGTTCATTAGAAGTAAAATTCTGAGCATTCTTCCATATAATTTAAAATACTTTATACTCCTAATAATTCCAAATAATGTAATTTTCAAAATTGTTTCCTTTAATTGTTTCTTGTTAATAGGTATCCGAGAAGAAAATTCTGCCTTCTAATAGACCCAATTTACTTCGAGTCAAGCATCTTACCAGTTTTCATTTCACCTTAATTCCCAACTTTGACTAGACATCTCCAGTTTGTGATTTTTTCCATAGATAGTTGATTTAATCAAACATAGTCACTTAAATTTGCAAAAAACCCCCACAAACTAAAACAAACAAAAAACCCACACCCCACACACAACTGAAAATGAACTTGCAGTGACCAGATAATATTTTGCATCAAAATACTGGCTCAAGCCAAGATGAACCAAACTGAGAATATCAGTAAAAGGTTTTGAACTAGTTTAGCTAAACTCATTTTAAAGTTATACCTTAAGTTAAAATGATGCAATTCTGAGTTTAGACAAGGCCTCAGGTGGTATAATTACATTAAAACTTACAACCAAGATCTCCAAAGTTTTGCTATAAACTAGACATAACATTCCTTATATTTCTGAACATTAAAACCAGAAGATAACACATTCACCTTTCATGTTTTTCATGCATAGGGGAAGAAAGAAAAAAAAGTATTAACTTCTACTTTCATATGTCCAAAAGGAAAAAAGAAAAATAAAATTAAAAAAAGAAAGGAAAAAAAAGAAAAAAAAACCACACAAGATGTATATTAAGTTTCCCTTCTCATTCCTGAGTTGAGGTTAGGACTTGTCCTGATTGCTGCTGGGGTGGAGCTAATTTTCTTTCCAGTAGCTACTGTGTTTTGGATTTAGTATGGAATTTGGTATGTGAAGAATGTTGATAATACACTGATGTTATTAGTTGCTGCTAAGCAATCAAGGACATCTTCCAGCTTCCCAGGTTTTGCTAATGTGCAGGTACAAAAACCTGGCAAGGGTATAGCCAGTACAGCTGACCCAAACTGGCCAAAGAGAGTATTCCATACCATAGATGTCATGCCCAGTATAAGTGGGGGTCGGCCGGTGAGCCGAGGCCCTTTTTTGCCCTTTTTTGTTCATCCCTTTTTGCCCTTTTTTCCCTCTTTTCATTCGTTTGGGCCTTTTCGTTTGCTCGTTCGGCTGTGTGTTCCCTCGCCTGCTCTCTCTGGAACTTGCTGTTCTGGGATAGCTGGGGGGGAATATTCCTGTTCCCTGACTGCTGCTCGGGACGGGCTGTATCAGTCGTCGGGTGGTGAGAAATTGTGCATCGTTTGTTTTATATATTCTATTATCCTTATATTTCATTATTATTATCATTATTAATATATAATTATTATTTTTTTTTCCTTTGCTGTCCTGGTGAACTGTTTTTCTCTCAACCCATGAGTTTTCCTTTCTCTCTGATTCTCCTCCCCACCCCACTGGGGAGCGGGGGAGTGAGCGAGCAGCTGCGTGGTATTTGGGTTACCGGCTGGGGTTAAACCACGACAGGACTCCTGTTTTAGAGTCAATTAAAAACATTAAATTGAAAACACTGCATGCTGAAGTGTAACTGGATAGAAAACAGTTATCTTCTACTGTTGTTATGGGGCTCACTTTGTGAATACCCTGCCTTTAATATAGCAAACCACAGGCATAATGCTTTGCTAGAACCAGAGTGCAACATCCTTGTTAGTTCATCAATAATTCCAATAAATGAAATGCTGTTATCTCACTTTGAGTGGGATTTGTCTTTACTCTCTAGAAGACATTAAAGAGCTCCATAAAAGTAGCATTAGAGAGGAATAGAGCCCTGAGCTTCTGAACTAGAACTGCTAGTTCTTAGCTGGAATCGCTCTTTCAAAGTCTAGAGAGAAAAAAAGAAAAACAAAACAAAACAACACAACAACATTCATCAGTTTGATTATCCCGAGCAGTAGACAGGCAGTTTCCAATTGGACTCTACTATCTAAGCATTATCCCTACTTATTTTTGTTGTTTTATTCACACTATTATCTCAGTAAATAGGAGTCTCTCTCTTCCTTCTCTCTATTCAGGATTTCTGTCATCTCACCTTTGGTCTTGAAATTCTGGTAATTTTAATTTTATTTTTTAAAAAGGCATAATCTTTATTTGCTGAGTCTTCCTATATATGTTGCTACATACACGATTTACAGCTTATTTCAAAGCAACTAGGACAAATACAGAATCCTATTGAAGATTTGTACTGGAAATCAGAAGAGTGACAAGTCTGGCTATCAGTAAATTATATACACTCACAATCTAAAATGACTCAGATTATGGGAAAATAGCAAGAGAGTTGCTAAATTTTCAGAAGAAAGCATACTGGGAGTGTGTGTGTGTGTCTCTCTCCCCTCCTCCCCCCCCCGGCTGCAACAACTATAAAATAAGCTTTCTCTTTATGAACATTCAGTTATTACAAATGTAAAAGGAACAAGATATGGAAAAATAGCGTTCCTCCCCCCCAACAGTCATACACCACTAACTTCCAAGAATAAGGGTGACGTAGTGGAGAATAAATCAGCTGATTAAAGAATTTCCTTGCAATTTATACTAGACTGCTTGGCTAATATATCAAAAGTGGTGAACTGGGAAAGGAGGACTGAGATTAATTGTTGAACAATAAGAACTGTATTCAGCAATGCCCAAATTAGAAGTGTGTCTCTATTTCTTTAGCACTTAAAAGCAGAATAAGCTTTTTATGAAGAGATGAACATGCACTTTTTTAGAATATAACTTCTTTCTCCTTTTAATAGAATTCCTGCTGCTGCTAATCAACAAGCATTATACAAGCTAGTTTTCATTTATGTCAAACACAATAAGGCAAGAAAAAATACTGTTCCACAGTGCTGGGGGGGGATGACAACGGACAGACCTTTTACTGATGGTCGGGGGGGGAATCTATGTCAAGGAGGGACAGAAGGGTAATTTAAAATTTACAGGAAGACAAATTTAAAGAATAGTGGAAGCCAATCTGTTGGCTTTTGGCTTTGAGACATCTGAAGTAATATAGCTTTGAATTCTTATCTCTAAAAATAATGTAACAATTTAGTGATGACTTGAAACAGAGTGATTGGATTTCAGGAAAAGCTATATCCTGGATTTCCTAATGCAAAATTGCTCACAAATATGAATATATTGAAAGAAGGTATATCTTAAAATTACACACCTTGTTTGGGGAAAAGAAATATTTCTTAAGGAACAGCAGATAATGAAAAACAAACAAACAAAAAATTGGAGTTTTTAAAATTTGAATTAGACTATTAAAAAGACAGATTGATCCACCTAGTTATGTTTTATCTATTAGGACAAGATGCTGCAGTTAGTTACTATTTGGTCACAGAGTACACAGTTCTGAAAAGTAGTATCAGTGCAGGTTACACCAATTCTAAAGTGTCATCAGTCCCAAGGATGTGGTATTTGGAAGTGAATTTTGAAGAGCTGGTCAGAACAACCACCACCACCATGCAAACAAACGCACACACACACACACAACCCCAAAACCACAACAACCTAGGACAAATAAGTCAGTGAAGCTACAGCAAGACTTCCAGTATTATTATGAAATTTAAATAATTTTGGACTATTAGCTACAATGTCTAATTTCTTGAAGTTTTATTCCACTGTTAGCACCTTCATGCTATTAATTTTCAGAAGTCACTGATAACCATAAAAGTTTAACAGATTCATGATATCAAGAAATCAATTGATAAAGACTTTTTTCCTGCTTTCCTTTCCTATCTCCCAATGAAGTGCCATCTTCATACATATCTTGCTTTGGAAATTGCTCAGTGTTTCATTGCATTAAAAAAGTTTCTTTTTTCTAATTTTCTATTTTTAGAACTACAGCTATATTGCTTTGTTTCACAGAATCACAGAATGGTAGGGGTTGGAAGGGACCTCTGGAGATCATCTAGTCCAACCCCCCTGCTAGAGCAGGGTCACCTAGAGCAGGCTGCACAGGACTGTGTCCAGGTGGGTTTTTAATATCTCCAGAGAAGGAGACTCCTTAGTCTCTTCTCTGGTTCTTTCCTTCCAACTTCTGTGTTCTCTGCTGACTGCCCAGGTACCTAATAGGGATTTGCTAACCCAGTTTAAGTCAGGCAGCTCCTATTTGTACTCTGTAACACTCCACTTCAACAACTATCCCAATATAAGTAAGATCCCAGGATTTAGTACTAAATTCAGTGCTGCATAAACAATTCTGCATTTTCATAGCCATATCACATTCACTGACAGTACACATGGGGCAAAAAAAATGTCTGATTTTTGTCTCTTAGCACAAGATGAACTATTTACTACTGAGCATGCTCTGAGGCAAGACACAGGGCATTTTTCAGAGCCAAAAGATACAAAAGCTCTTTTTACATGTGCATGTGCTAGCTTCTGCATCTTGCAACTGAAACTCATGTATATACACACATAATGGAAATAAAAGGATACAGATGTGCTATACAGGGAGAGGAAATAATGACTGTTGACATTAATTAGATTCAGATTCAGCTACAGGGAGATGGCTTTGCATGAGCTGCCTCATTTTTAGTTTTGGTTTGGTGAAACTTTCACCATTTGCATACTAATACATTTGTATCTTGATAGTCATTAAATGAAGTATTCTTAATTGAGAAATTTTAAGAAAGCAAGAATTCAAACATACAAATGGAAGAGTAAGTTTTATTGAATGATGAAAAACTAATTATCGCATTTCAGTTCAAGTTTAAGCTTTGCTAGAATACTAGTTTTCTATTTTTTCTTTAGCAGAAAGTGCAACCAATCAATTATTCAGAATGTTAGTCAAACTAGTAATTGTTAATTTTTCTTCAAAAAATGGCATAGTTGAGCAGGGTTTTTTTGTTTGGTGGTGGTTTTTTTTCTTTTTGCTTTGAATCTGGTGGCAGAGGAGATCACCTGCACTGGTCAGATTCTGAATGCCTTTTCCCTTTTTTCCCACCCTGTGAGAGAATTAAAAAAAAATGTTTAGCTAATATACTAGACATGACACTTTATATCTGCAATTATTTTCCATATTAAGGTAGTATAAATTAACAATATAAAGACTCAGTATTTGTTTAAACTGCATACTTTTTTAAAATTATACAGGTATATTTATGTGGGACACAAACCCATCTGAACACCAGATATCAATATATAAATGAATATAGTCAAGGCACTTATAGGATACACAACTGAGATAGATAACATCTGGGGATAAAAACCACACTGGTTTGTTGCTTTTTTTTTTTTTGCTTGTATTCATTTTGAACCCACTCACACATTGTTGGTTGTGTTGGTTTTTTTTTTTTTTAAGGGCTTCCTAGTATTTCAAAGCAGTATTCCCATAAAGAAGGCAAATCTAATGTTATTAAAGACAACACCACAAGAAAAGTGGTAGTATAAGAAGGGTTATCCTGGACAGCCTGTGAGGATTATAGGAGAGAATAATAAAAGCAGGAATGATGATCCCTGTGAGGTAGATGAGACTGAATTTTCAAAAAAGAAAGATGTGTAAAGATAACAGCATATTGGACAGGGGGGGAGCAAAATGAGCAAGAGAGGGAATGATTTTGTAGTAATTATGAATCATGAAACAAAGACCAAGGTTTTTTGTCAATTCTTTTATTCTGCTAATTTGTTATTACAATTAATTGCAAAACAGTTATTTTTCTTATTCAAAATTTTCTGTTTACAGAGAAAAATACTAAGCACTAGCAAAATCATGAAGAGCAGAGGAAGGCAGAAAGACTGAAGTTGTAAGTAAGTCTGAACAGAGATGTGAATGAATGACAGTAACAACAGATTTATTTTAGTTTAAATTAGTGGTATAAACACTCAGCTTTTCCGTAAGGGACTGAACAAGAATGTATATTTGGGAACTGCTGCAAGACAATTTTAAGAAGGAGCCCACTCACTTGTGGTAAAGTGACAAGGGAAAAAAGACAAGAGATTAAGTACAGAACACCATGTAATGCTAGCCAAAGAATTTGATGTAATCAGAAAAGATTTGTTGTTTCAGAAAGAGTAACTATGGCTTAATGAGTCAGCTTTCATGAATTTATAGTATTCCAACACAAACAGTGTGTTACAACTTGAAACAAGATTGCTTGCCAAAGACTACAGGGCTACCTGAAAAGTTTCCATTATAAACTATAGGCTCTCCTTGTAACCTATGCAAAATGTCACAGTCAAAGAAAAATACAAAAGTGTGTTAAATAAGCCATGCACAAGTATAAATCCTTATTCTCATGGGACCAAATAACTACACTCTAAGTCCTCAGAAGTTTAAGCAGCATACTATTTATATGAAAGTTAACTGAAATTCACTAACAGGAGATGCATTTGCAGCCAAGTTGAACAAAACAGCATATGCACAATCAGCAAGACACTGATCTTATCACTCACATTTCAACAGAATTTGCTCTGAATCTCCTACAAAGACTTGACTACATACAGAAATAAGATATAGAATACGTGAAAGAACACGTGGCAAAAAAAGCCAAGTTAGTCCAGGTACACACAGTTAGACAGAGTATGAAAGGAATTTGTTGCTTTTGCTGTTTATTTACCAGCATACTTCAAGAAGTTTCAAAGCACAAAACGGGCAAAGTTTTACTTGCCAAAACTGTGCTTTAGTTTTGCTACTGTTTTTTTCCCTACAATATGAACCGCTACAGATTTTTTTTTTAAACCTAAGAAAAATAGAGCTAACAAGTCAGTTCAAAGCACATTACTTGATGTAACTGAGACCATCTTGAAAAACAGGTAAACTTACATCTACAGAAAATAAGAATACTTAATATTTTATTAATTCTGCCTGCAATAGTTTCACTTTGGATCTTTCTTGCTCTAATGAAGCATGAAGCGTAGTTACCTAAAAACATATAGAATGTTAATTTATAAAATATGCTTTACATCCACAAGTTTACCAAATCAAAAATAGTTCTCTGTTAGTATCGTGTTGGACAAACAGGCAATACATGCTGGCTTCAAGAAAGATTAACACTATGACTGTGCATGAACTGCAAGTACAAGTAAAATATTGCATAATGACAATTATTTCCCAAGCAACATTCATTGGTTTACCTCTATGTTATATGAAAACTACAAAGTTAGAAACTCTTCCAAGTTTTGGACTCTGCATTAATTCCTGCCATAGAGCACTTAACTGATATAATATTATGCAATACAGATGATCTTATTACATCACCCTCAAAAATTAGTAGTGTTCTACGATACTAGGTTTGTGCAAGTTAAGAACTTAAAACTAATAGTCACTGCAAACCAAAACTAAACACAAAAATGTTGCATGTTCTCTACAACAGTGGCTTATTAACAGTTATGTCCTGTAAGAGACTGAGGAGCTGGAAGAGTTAATGTCTCAAACATTCAGCAAAGAAGGACCTTGAAGAAACTGAGAAGTTGAAAGAATTATTGTCTGGACAAAGGAGGACCTGGTATGAAGGATGCTACCACACTAACGAGATAAGGTGCAGCTGGAAGGGAGGATCTTGTGGAGGCAGGATAGCGCTTTTCTGGGCCTTATCTTGAGTAATTGCTTAAAAAACAGACAAGCCTGAGGCAGCATCACCCCTGCATGATGGGGGGGGGGGGGCGGCAGCACCAAAATCACTAGCCTCAAACCCCCCAACCCCTCAAACCCCCCGACCCATTCTGAGAAGGTTCGAGAACAACAGACTACACATGCGAAGTAATTAGCATATGCAGTGGGACTAGTCAATAAATAGCGCAACTCAGAGGGGCTGGGTGCGCGCGCCCACCATCTGACGGAACCGGACCAGAGACATTGCTGGAACCCAGAGTGGTGATCTTTCCTTTACCTCTATCTTTTCTCTGTCTCTATCTTTTAATTTAGCCCAAGGGTATCCCGCTCAAAGCGAGTCGTCCAGGACGGCCCTCTCAGGACATGACATACTCCTTTAGACATAAACTGCTGACCGAGTCTGAGACTAGGATTGGACTCAGCTGCACCTAGACTCCTCTCTGAGAAGGAGTTTAGAAAGCAAGGGGGTCCTTTCCGAACCTCATGACTCAATGGGAGGGTCTCCCTGACCACTGACCAGAGACCCCTGTTGGCTGGACCAACGCTGGACCCTAGACTGATGATTGATTTCTCTCTCTCTCTCTCCCCTTCTCTCTTCCTTTTTACTGAAAAGCGGGATTAGCAATTAGTGAACTTACTGTTATTCAATGATAACTTGTATGCCCAGATATTGAATGACAACTTGTATGCCCAGTTACTGAATGAATAAATTGTGTGCTTGAATTGTGAACCTTAGCACCGTTTGTGCTCAATTCCAACAAAGTAGATTGGCGAACCTGAGTCACTCCTCCCTCTTCTCTGCCACTGTTTGTTTATGACCCATAGCTGGGACACAGCATCGCTGTGGGCAGAAAGTTGGGACGTGACATGTCCATAAATAATTCATTGCTCAGTTAAGTTGGTAAACCAGCCATTTTCAAACTTGAGACTAGAAAGCAAAAAAAAAAGGGAAAGAAGCACCTTCTTCCGCGGTATCTTTCTGAGCTTCCTAAGCTTGGGTTACCAAATGATGATATTCTTAAAGTGCTGTTGAGGGCAAAATCCTTTCAGGCATGAAGAAGTATGTCTTTCCAGAAATATCTCTAAATGTATCATCGTGTGTCGTGGTTTAACCCCAGACGGTAACCCAAATACCATGCAGCCGCTCGCTCACTCCCCCTCTCCCCAGTGGGGTGGGGAGGAGAATTGGAGAGAAAGGAAAACTCGTGGGTTGAGATAAAAACAGTTCACCAGGACAGCAAAGGAAAAATATAGAAATATATTAATAATGATAATAATAATAATAATATATAAGGATAATAGAATATATATAAAACAAACGATGCACAATTTCTCACCACCCAACTGATACAGCCCATCCTGAGCAGCAGGCAGGGAGCAGGGGTATTCCCCACCCAGCTATCCCAGAACAGCAAGTTCCAGAGAGAGCAGGTGAGGGAACGAACAGCCGAACGAATGAACGAAAAGGCCCAAACAAACGAAAAAAAAACACGGAAAAACAACAGGGAAACAAAAAACAACCCGAAGGGAAGCTTAAGGATTAAGGCAAGTTAAGGGTCTAAAAAGCCAGTGGCCCACCGGCCGACCCTCACTTATACCGGGCATGACGTCTATGGTATGGAACACTCTCTTTGGCCAGTTTGCATCAACTATTCTGGCTCTACCCCTCCCAAGTTTTTGCACCTGCACATTAGCAAAATCTGGGAAACTGCAAAATGTCCTTGGTGGTTCAGCAACAACCAGCAACATCAGTGTGCTATCACCATTCTTCTCACACTAAATCCAAAACACAGGAACTGCTGAAGACAAAACTAGCTCTGTCCTGGCCTAAACCAGGACATGGTGGAAATTTACATAATACACATCCTCTGACACATAGTGCCTGGCTAAGGATGAAATGTAACATTTTTTGCTTGTTAGTCAACCCATCCATGTGTGTTCCAATAAATTGCATCTTTGAAACAGTCATGAAATTTTATATTAAGAAATCCTTGCTTACCTGTAAGGTCAATTCATTTTTGATACTTTGTGATTCATCAACCCGTAGGAGTATTTCTACTTTGTCTTTCACTACAGAGAAAGAAAGAAACTGCGTGTGAGGATTTTTCTAGATTTACAGCTCTTCATCTGCAACAGCACTGTGATATTGTTCTATTTCACTGTTTTAAAATAACTCCTGTTTTCACTGAGAGAACAGTAGATGTTAATTAAAAAACAACCATTAGTTACCTGTGCCATTAGTAGCAGCTTGAAAAGTTCTGAAGAGTAATCCCCAATGTAATGAAAGACTAATTTGTGCCAGAGCTTAGTACTAGTGACTAAAGTAAACAAAGTACAATTCATACAGCCTAAGGCTTCAACCTTGGTATTTATCTATGGAAATGTAACCGGTAGGTAAGGAAGTGTAAGTAAAATTTTAACTACAGGATATTCTGTAACAAAAGATAAGGAAACGTCTCAAGACACAGACAAAAAGGATGCCTGGAGGCTGTGAGAGCAAATCAGAAGAAGAGAAGACCCCAGACTCCGCAAACAGGATTGGATGAGCAGAAGTGCCATGAGGAAATCAAGCGACCTATAGAGACTATAAAATCCAGTAATAATTGACAGGTGGGGTTCCTCTTCAGAGGCACCCAGCTCGAGCTGTAACTACTATTGCATATTAAACATAGTAGAAGAAGGAACTCTGTCTGATTCTTTTATTAAAGTGGAACCTAAGGACGAGCCCTGTTGAGGTGGCGTCCGCATAATTCCTACAACACCCAACTTTGCTCTAGTTTCCCCATAGTTAACCCTGTAGGCAGCATGGATTTGAGAGACATCCATTGTGAACAAAATCCATTGGAAAACTGAGTTTTGGCCACGGGTCAAGATTTTGGGACTGTAAACTTCATGTAGGAGTTCAGACATAGCTTTGGAAACTTATACTAGTATTAAATATTTACTAAAATAAGGATGTTTAAACTTTTTATTTAGTTAACATCTATGAAATATCTATGGATAACTTAAAATTCTCAATATGCAGAAACTAAGGTTTTTCAAGGCTCAGTTCTGCCATGAACTGTCTTTCTCCCAAATAGAGAATATTTCTAAATCTGTAGATTAGACTTGGTAAAACCACAGAATTACTATTTTATAGTACATTACTATTCCACAAACATGGGGGAGGGGAACCCAAAAAAAAACCCAACCTTAAGCAAGAACTTCACCTCTTTCCTTTCAAGATGAAAATATTTCATCTTGGCTCAGAAATTGACCTGAAGTAATAAAGTTCCAACAAGTTAAAATTTGCAGTGCTCAATGACATTGTGAACATTTGGACTGGCTTAGCCATAGCTTGTTTGTAAACATATTTTAAACAACAAAAATTCAGCTCTTTTTTTAGTTCAAATATTTAGTCCAGAGAAGAAACTACATTTAAGAGCTAAATTAAAAACTTGAAAAGCAAAGGCAATTTTATAAATGCATTTAGTGTGTCTGGTCTCATAGACAACTTCATCATGCAAGATGAGGAATATTAAAGGATAACTACGGGTAACAAGTATAAAGATACCAGGAAATTTACTTATATATTCAGTCTTTGACATCAAGCTCTGAATTATAAAAACTATGATGAATAGTGTTGCAACAAAAGAAAGCTATCACACAGTTACATATATAATACTCTTTGAATATTAGCTTAGGTGGCCCTATTCATTGTATGGCAAAAGACTTGCTTAGGTGTAGTATTACATTTCCAACAGTTCAAAGCACAGCTTTGAACTAAACAGCTTCCTTGAGGGTCTGAACAGAGATTATGGTAAGATCAGTACAGAAGAAATCAAGTCACTAGTAAAGGAAATTCTACTTCAACTGCTCAGTCATGTTTTAGGCACAATGATTATTGGAATTAATCAATATCAGTTGCATTTTAATATCATTCTTTGAAAGTTAATTACATAACAACAGAAATGCAGTATTGTGTGGTCCAAATTGTGTATTTCACCAGAGTCACTGAATATTAATAACTTCCTAGTTCTTGATATTTGTCACTCTATCAACTTATTTTTAAAAAGCTACTTTGAAAGTGCTTTCCAGCTTTTAAAAGAACTTTCAAGTTTGCCTGACAAAACTCTACTTACTTTTACCTTCTTGTAGCATCTTCAGAAGTTGTGCATTTCTTGCTTTTACTTCTCTATACTTTGCCTGGTATTAAAGAGATTGAATTATTAGATATATACCCTATAAAAGAAATATTCTATAAAATGAGCATGACTGAAATGTTACAAAGTTGAAAATTATTACTTCTGCAGAGAATCTGATGTCTGTGTCTTAAACCACAGACAAAGAAATTAATGTATCACAGGAGAAATGGGTTAATAACTGAGAGTCTAGAAATTAATGCAAGCATAAGGCTTAGAGCAAGATTAAAAAATATATATCGAGAGATATATAAATAAAAAATGTCAGTGCATTGATAGTTCAAGAACCGCCATTCAGGTCTGCTTACTACATCAAGGGCTTTATGATTTCTCCTCTGAAAAAAATATTCAGACAGCACACAATGATTTTAATGCACTTTCTGGATACTGTGATAATTTAAATGGTTTATATTGCTTGGCAACTAGTAGAAGTCCCCCACTTTCTTTCCTTTTAGACTCTTTACAGTTTTCTATTCAGGAACCTATTTTTGTTTGGGTTTTTTCCAACCTATCTGCTATCTACATACTTTCTTCGTAAGGCAGCCTTTTCCTTAATTGGCCATCAATGTCAATTCTAGCCATGTATCTTAACTGTATACTTATTTTTCCTGTCACAAGTCTCTTCGTGTATAGTTTGCTCTTGTTGGTTCTTGAAAGAGCTTTTCTCATAATAAAGAAGCTGCCACCTTTCACTTATAATATATCACCCCAGTCTCTAATTAATTTTTACTTCATTCAGAAAGTTTACCCTCCAACCCACTGTAAACAGGAAAAGGCTATAGTACAGATCAGTGGAATGTCCAGTTTCTTAATGTCATGGAACCATGCACACATGCATACACATGCATCACATTTTGCCACTGCCACCCCCCCACACACACAAAAAAGGATCTTTAAAAACAGAGCAACTTTCCAACTCCAGTGTACCAAAACACCGTATCACTGCCACAAACAATAAATGTCAATATTTACAGGAACTAGAAGGAAATGAAATTGCATTTTAATAGATGTAGTATTTAATACTTTAAAAAAATTACATTTTAGCAAGGCCTTCGATGGCCACCTAGAACTGTATTAGGCGCTCTGGAAAATTTTATAAAGTCAGTTATATAAACTATCAACACCTTGCCAATATCTTTATGCATTATGTTTATTCTGCCAAGTGCAATCAAGTGCTAATTGTGGTAAATATAAATGATTTTATACTTCAAAAATTTCATTTGGGGAGTTCAACTCTAGTACATAGTAAAGATAGCTGTTAACAAAGTTCACGTCTCTATATAGCAATACTGTGATATTTATTAATGAGCAAATCTATTTCCTGCTGTGTTTGAGCATATGTTGAATCTGATCTCCAGCCTTGCTTGTATGTAATAGAAGGTAAAACAGAACACAGGGTTCCATTACTGTTACACTGCGGCTTTAAAGGACTCCTCTTAAATCTGACAAAATATACATTGTTCTCTTTAAGCACTTCAAATAGTGGACCAAATATACAAAATCCCCCAACAATATATCGTTATTAAATGCAAGAAAAGCTTCTTAGAATATTAGGAAAAAAATAGGTAGGAAAAGATTCATGGAGGTCCAACTTCCTGCTCAAAGCAGAGCTAATTTATAAGTCAGATCAAGTTGTTCAAGGTATTGCCAAGTCCTAGATCAAGTCTTTGCTTTTTCCTGACAGTGAACAAAATAGCAACACTAGGAAACAACTAGTGGGTGGATATGCCAGATACAAAGTTTATTCCTGGATGTTTTGTCTTGATACTTTAATTACTTTTAGATGCTTAACTTACTAAGAAAGACCACTTCATGTGGTATTGCAGGAATAACTTTGTTCTGCAGTAATAACTTTGTTCTAGAAAGGAAATAATCTGTAGCCAATCTAAAGCATCCCTACAGATTAGTCACATTTTAATAAATACTTTGTTCCAAATGTATAAAAAGGTTAAATTTACTACTTGAAGGTATTATCAGCTACATACCTCCCACTGAGTTGTTATATTTTTCAATTGCTGAATTTCTACATCTTTCTTTTCAAGTTCGCACTTCAGCTGTTCTGTTTTTCCATCTTTCAAAACACTCTCCTATAAACAAGCAAGTATCATTTCTTAATAACTCAGTCATGAATTTTATTCTCGGGAAAGGAAACTTATTCTTCTTTGTTATAAAAAAAAAGTATTGGCATGTTCTATGGAGCAAAAAATATTTCAGTCAATCAATCACAAGTGTTTTCTGTTTTTTAAAAAAGAAAACAAACACTAAGTGATTTAAATACCTCTTCCAGTAAAAGAAGAATACAAACATTTTTTTAAAATGCTCTTTTAAGATTATCATGGTTTTGATTCATTAGATCTTCTAATCAGGTGCTGTCTTCTAATCGTTAAAGAAGTTTCATTAGGCAACTTTCTTCACTTCAAAGTGACTCCCATCATACATGCCTGGTTGCATTCATGAGATGTACAGTTACCCATTCCACTGTAATTGGTGAGCTGGTCTCTCCTTTTTTCTCTTTTAAGTATTTTGTGAACATCATCTTCCAGCCTACTGAAAAACCCTCCATCATGTAACCAAGTCTGAGATGAGTTCAGTTCCTGTCAAAAATAAAATAAAAAAAAGTATTATAACTTATCTCCCTTTACACATAAGTTAATACTGAGCTAAAAAAAATATTTAAAAAAATAGCTTAAGTCACAGAAAAGCACAAAACCCAGATATTTTAATGTTGTATGTCATGAGAACACCGTGACTTCCACCTAGAAAATGATTCCCATTGAAGAGTCTAGAAATCAATTAACATTTAACTGATGAGATTACATAAAAGCATTAAATTAGAATTTAGTATTTTTGTACCATGCCCACACTAATTTGTTTTATTTCACTGTTAACTATTCTTCTTCTCTCTAAGTTTTAATATCAGCAGACTGTACTGCAACATAGTACCTTTAGTATCTTATCATCTACTTTGCTTCTCTTTTTTTTTGTACTAAAATTGATATTTTTGGACATGCTTTTAAATCTGCAAATTGCAAAATTTACTTCTTTAGCTTTCAAATAGTCTTAAAGGCTTTCTTAGAGCTAGCCTTTGCTAAGTTCTCAGATACTAGAACTGCAGACATACAACTCTAGTAAATCTGCATCCATCTGTACAAATTTTCCAAATGCAGATCGGTCAGTTTTGGAATATATATTTGATTGTTGCTATAGAGAGTGACCATACCTTTTGCAGAAATAGCTACTTTCTAAACAGAGTTATTCTAACTAGTTTAATTAAAAAAAAAAAAAGACTTACCTCATGTTTTTTAGCAAGGTTTTCTGAAAAAGAATAAGGAAAAAAGAAGCGACAACAAGAAGTTACTCAAATCTTGTACATCTTGCTATTAAAGCAAGGCATTTTGAAAAGTGGGGAGAAATCTACTAGAGTTCTTCAGCATTATCTCTCCTCTCAAAGTCACATTAAAAAAAAGAGTCATACTAAAGCATTAGAAGAGAAGATGAAACACTATGTTTTATGTCAATCCCTATATTTGCATCTTTTCCCAGATCTTTCAGACTATGTAATTGAAAGCAGCATACCATATGCATGTGCTTCAGTTAAAGTGGAAGGCAACACCTTTGGCACATGCACTTTTTCTTTTTTTTAAATTCTATTTAGGCTTTTTTAGCACATATCTCGCTGTATACCTGAATGCCTTCTAGTTGCCTCTTCTTAAGATGCTAACATTGTGCTTTCATTTTTTCCTCTATCCAGATAGTAAAATTTAGATAAAAATATCCTTTAAAAATACCCTAGAAAAATAAACTATTTTCTTTCTTTTTCAGCCTCTATCAATTTCTTCAGTAAAATTTGGAATCTCTGCTCTATAGATACAGATGAAAGAGTTCTAAATGTGTAAAAATGAGTATAACAAGTTCTTTCAACATTTGCTCATTTTAATAAAAGCCATCACCATGAAGAAAGGTAAACAGTGCCTTGCTAATACCCAGGGAACAGAGGCACTCTACTTACAAAGGAAATAAGAAAGAAAAAAAAAAAGTCACATTAAGAGTATTTGAGTCCCCCACCACCTCCCACCCTAGGAATACATGAAATTATGTTTTCCCTAACCTCTTCTAACACTTAGTCCACTGTTATATAATGAACTTTTAGCTTTTAGACTTAATAGGACACACAGTGTTCAAGCACAGTATTAATGAACAGAGACAAAAATATAGAGTTCCAACTCAGAGGGCATTTTGCTGTTAATATACACACTATCAAAATTCCAAGTAGAATAGCTCATGAACAGATATACTAATATGATAAGGCATACCTATATTACTGTCTGACTGAAAATCTTTCAGAGACACAGTGAGACGTTTGTCTTTTCCTTGCTGGTTCTTTCTTTTCTCTTTTCTTCAATATTAAAATATTTTTCCCATAGCTTTATAAAAAAAAAAATAAATTATGATATACTACAGCAGATTTTAGCCTGTACAGTAATTTGCAGGCTTCTGATAGGTGCCTTATACTCTTTAAGCCAATCAGCAATTGAACGTCAACGCTGTTCTCTGGAGTATTGCTCTTCACTAAATAGTGAATGAATTATCAGCCTAATACCCCCTATAACCTAGATAAAGTTTTATCCAAAATCTGATAATCTGAAAGTACAATGTAGTCAAACACAGGAAGGCGAAGTGCTACACACAGCAGGTTAACACTTCCTTTAAAAAACAGGAGGTATACTGTACCTTCATTTTATTATCAAAATATACTTACTCATTCACTAGGAGTCAGACAGCTATTAGTGTGCAGCAATGCTCTACCAAACAACCTTATCTCCTATTGAAAACAGACAGACTGGTACATGATATCCATTTTAATCCAAGCCCTGCCTATGCCACTCCCCCTCCCCCCATCTGCATTAACATTCTAAGCAAATTGTCACTGTCCTACATGTTTAGTTTGATTCTTAGCCAAAATAATCTTAAGAAAAAGTTTGTTATATAGAAAGCAATAATGGAAATTGAATGCTTTTCTTTCTGTAAAAGCAAAATTGTTTATCTATACACGTGTACTGCATATTTAAAAGATAACAGTATACACTTTAAATTGTTCAACAAAGTTAATTCTCAGGAAGTCTACAAAAGATCACTATGCCTGAAGAGTCTTCACTTTCAGAAAGATCTTCTAATACAGAAATTTAATACTGATTTTTAATAATTATAGTATCCCCCCAAACTGAATTATTGTACAAAGGTATTTACACAAAAGTGCATATGTAATTTTTGCTTCTTTATGATGCATAATTGTTAAAATGTCATGTATTTTCATAACATTTCATAGGCTCCTGACTTATTGAAAATAAGAAATAAGTTCCTGCTAGAAATTAAAAATTCATCTGAGCACACAATATCATAAATTTTAGCAGCCAGTTCTCATGTTCCCTAAAACTAGTACCCAGAAAATAGCATCCTGATCAGCTAAGAGAAAAATGTAGACTGCTTATTAGAACTAAAATATTTAAACACAAAACAGAGGGGAGAAAAAAAAAGTGTTAGCAAAAATGCAAAAGACTAACATAACTAACACTTTAAGGCATAAAGAAAAGTCAGTGCTTTCATTCTCAGACTCTCCAAGCATGATGGATTTTTTTTTACCGAGGAAGTAAGAGGAGGATCTTTTGTTGAATTTTTAAAATTACAGTGTCTTTATAGGCCAGAAAACTGAAAAGGTAAAACTAATTTTTGGGCAAGGAAGGCAGGACATCCGCATGGCTCAGTAAGGACCTCCTAGTCAAACTAAAGTGTAAGAAGGAAACGCACAGACAGTGGAACCAGGGACATGTATCCTGGGAAGAATATAGGGATACTTTCTGGGAGTGTAGGGATGGGATCAGGAAAGCTAAGGCACAGCTGGAGCTGAATTTTGCAAGGGGTGCGAAGAATAATAATAAGGGCTTCTACAGGTACGTTGGCCAGAAAAGGAAGACAAAAGAAATTGTACACACACCCCCCCCCCCCCCCCCCCCCCAACAAATGAGACAGGGGAGCTGGTGGCAACTGACAGGCTGAGGTACTCAACAACTTTTTTGCCTCAGCTTTCCCTGGCAATTGCTCTTCCCACATTTCTCGAGTCCCTGAACCTCAGGACAGGGACTGGGGGCATGAAGTCCCTCCCACCATAGGAGAAGATCAGGTTCGAGACCACCTGAGGAACCTGAACATACACAAGTCCATGGGACGCGAAAAGATGCATCCCAGGGTCCTGAGGGAATTGGCTGATGCAGTTGCCAAGCCACTCTCCATCATATTTGAAAAGTCATGGCAGTCAGGCGAAGTCCCCAGTGACTGGAGAAAAGGGAAACATCATATCCATTTTTAAAAAGGGTAAAAAGGAGGACCCTGGGAACTACCGACCAGTCAGTCTCACCTCCATTCCTGGTAAGATCATGGAGCAGATCCTCCTGGAAGACATGTCAAGACATATGGAAGGCAGGGAGGTGATTAGAGACAGCCAATAGGGCTTCACCAAGGGCAAGTCATGCCTGGCTAAACTAGTGGCCTTCTACAATGGAGGGACTGTGTTGGTTGATAAGGGAAGAGCTATGGATGTCATCTACCTAGACTTCTGTAAGGTCTTTGATACGGTCCCCCACAACATCCTTGTCACTAAATTGGGGAGATATGGGTTTGATGGATGGACTGTTAGATGGATAAGGAATGACTAGATGGCGGCATCCAAAAAGATACAATCAATGTCCCAATGTCCAAATGGAGATCAGTAACAAGTGGTGTCCCTCAGGGATTTGTATTGGAATTGGTACTATTTAATATCTTCATCAATGACATAGTGGGACTGAGTGCATCCTCAGCAAGTTTGCAGATGACACCAAGCTGAGTGGTGCAGTTGATTCACTACAGGGAAGGGATGCCATCCAGAGGGACCTTGACAGGCTTGAGGAGTGGGGCCCATGCAAATCTCATGGGGTTCAACAAGGTCAAGTGCAAGGTCCTGCACCTGGGTCAGGGCAATCCCCAATATCAGTACAGACTGGGGGATGAAGGGATTGAGAGCAGCCCTGTAGAGAAGGACTTGGAGATACTGGTGGATGAAAAATTGGACATGAGCTGGCAATGTGCACTTGCAGCCCAGAAAGCCAATCGTATCCTGGGCTGCATTAAAAGAAGTGTGGCCAGCAGGTCAAGGGAGGTGATTCTGCCCCTCTACTCCACTCTCGGGAGACCCCACCTGGAGTACTGCGTCCAGCTCTGTGGTCCCCAGTACAAGAAAGACATGGACCTGTTGGAGCAGCTCCAGAGGAGGGCCACAAAAAAGATCAGAGGGCTGGAACACCTTCTCCTTTGAAGAGAGGCTGAGAGAGTTGGGCTTGTTCAGCCTGGAGAAGAGAAGGCTCTGGGGACACCTTATTGTGGCCTTTCAGTACCTAAAGGGGGCTTATAAGAAAGACAGAGAAAGACTTTTTACCAGGGTCTGTAGTGACAGAACAAGGGGCAATGGTTTTAAACTGAAAGAGGGTAGGTTTAGACTGGACATAAGGAAGAAATTTTTTATGATGAGAGTGGTGAGACACTGGAACAGGTTGCCCAGAGAAGTTGTGGATCATCATTGGAAGCATTCAAGGTCAGGTTGGACAGGGTTTTTTTGAGTAACCTGATCTAGTGGAAGATGTCCATGGCCCATGGCAGAGGATCGGACCTAGATGATCTTTAAAGGTCCCTTCCAACCCAAATCATTCTATGATTCTATGATTTTTACGATTCGAGCTTCAAACTTGTACAACTTTTACATTAGGATGAAGCCCACAAATACCTTTTTGTGTTCTTCGTATTAGTTTGCTTATCAACAATGCTTTTTCAAGGTCTGCTTGAAACATTTCAGATGTCAGCTAAAGAAACAAAAATAACATATTCTTTCCAATTTGTTTAAAAAAGGAGAAAGAGAGACCAAACCACTAAAACCACATTAAAATTTCAATTTCAATAAACATATCACTACAGTTGTCAGAAAGCTTCACTGATGTGACATATGACAGTATTAAATAATATACCTATTTGTATCATAAAATATCTTCAGGAAACTGTGTAATGTAAGTGTACAATAAGTTGTGCACATCTTAATGTCAATACAGTTACCATCTTTAAGATTTGTTTATATGAGATTTCTTTAAAATCATTATTTTTAGTCTTGAAGTTCTGAAACACGAAAAATAGAGGATATTAAAGGATGAAAAGTGTCATTGTAAAAGGATCACTAGGAAGCCCAAGAGCTCTTTGCTTATACACTGGGGGGGATGGCAGGGGGAGAGGGGTGCATGTCCAATAGGCAAGCTCCTAGCACGCCTAATACTCTTAAGCAATTGAGATACATGCACAAAGTTCTTAGAGTGACTTTCTCAAGACTCTAAGATTCAAGGTAATTTAACTGATTCTGCCTTTAATGCATTTCACACAAACATGAGCACTAGCTCTCTCTTTTCCTCTCCCCCTCCCATTTGCCTTAGTCTTAAAAAGCTATACACAGACTCTATAAAATTTATATTCCTAAAATAGCGGTAATGATGTAATAAGCCTGTACATGATCAACAAGTGATAAGGGCTCCTCCACGTGAAGCTTCCTTCTCCCACAGCAGGACCTCACCACTAAATGGCTAAGACACTTGACTTCAGTAGGGTAATCCCTGAGTACACATATATATACACCATGCAACATCCCCCAATAAAAATAATGCAGCTTTAGATAGATAAAACAGTGCAGATGTAAATCACTCTACAGTCTTATGCTCTTGACACACTCATGGGAAGAGGAAGAGATGAGCTTGGAGCATTTCAAGCTGAGAATGAACATACCAAATTTTATTTCAAGTCATTTAACAACTAGACCACATAGAAGCTTGACACAATTTGGACAACAAGATTGTGGACAATAAAACAAGTTATCACTAAAACTGTTGATGACAATATTAAATAGATATAACAAAGTATAGCAGATATAAAAAGTTCATGGTTCCTTGTTGTAGTTATCCTGACCAGAAGACCACTGTACATTGAGGAGTTAGTGATCCACATAACAGTTAACCTGAGTAGGCCCAGGCCTGTGCTGTATACAGGGCTTGGCCTTCAGGCCTGTGTTGTGCTACGCATAGCCCTTGGCTGCAGGATAACCTCAGCCAGCTCATTCTAACAGAGGAGCCTGCAGGCATCTCCCACTTGGTATTGACAATTATGCCACCTGCATGGCTTTGCCTTTATCTAGGAGTGCAGCAAGAATTGTTTTCTTATAAGAAAATCCTATAATAGCTTGAATGACCAAAAGGGAGGAAATCTGGGAATCTGTTCTACGGACAGGGTCTGCACAGCCTGCTATGCTTGGATCAGAGGCCTGTTTGATGCTATGCCACCTGGGGTTCCCACCATCTAAAGGGATGTAAGATTATCTATGCCATTCTTTTCTTGCAGTGTTAGTTTTAATAAAAAGCATTTTAAAATGATGCCTTGGAGAGTTCGAGTGCCTTTCTTACTGGGATCATAACAGACTAGCACCTCCCAGTGCAAAACATTTGGTGTGGTCGGCAGATCCCAGTGAGAAATGCCTTTCTGTAGAAAGAACAACAAGTAAGAGAGAAACCTTGTGCCTGGCTGGCCCCACACAGCCATGGAGGGTATTTGCAAGGCATCTGACCCAGGCAGTTTCCCCAATGCATTGGGAAACTGAGAAGGAATGTCCTACCCCAGATGGAGTATTATGTTGTCTTAGAAAACAGGGGCTAGGGAAAGGAAAAGTCAAGAAAAATTTGCATCATCTTTGGTTGTTACTAACATGCTTCAAATGAACATGGGGGTGTCTAGAGCTGATGCAAAAATCTACGAGCTGCAGGTGCAGCTCTGCACAGCAGCCCCTGGGCAGCAAATGGCAGTGCAGGCACCCACAGTGCAACCCGGGAAGGGCACTGCTGAGGTACCACAGCTGAGTTATTTGCCAGAAGGATGAATGGTGGGACGAGGATCCTTGTTGCTCTGGTGAGGACAAGTGGACAGAGGGGTCAGAGGATGTGTGGCAACAGCATTTCCCTCTGGCCATTAGTGATTCACAAAGCAAAGGGGCCCCCCAGGGGACATTCCAGCACACTATCTCAGTGCACAATTTTATAAAGCCTAAGTTGCAAGGTTTAACAAAAACATATCAGCAAAAGACAGGAGAAAGGCTGGCACACTGGCTATCATGAATATTGGACTTTGGAGGAGATAATGTACATTTAAATCCTAAAGAATTAAAGTGCTTTCATGTCATCTCGCAAACCCCTATGATTACCCAGCAGCTGAGAGAAGCACAGGGTAATGTATCCCACTGTCTGTGGGTATGGCTCCAGGAAGCTTTAAAAGCAGAGTATCCCTCACCTACTGATTAGGACAATAAAGCAGCATAGCAGCATAGCTGAGGCTGGTCAGTATTTACAGGAAGTGGCCACATGGCTGTGTTTGACACTGGCCTTTCTACATAAAGTTTATTTCAGAGTCATGACTCCCTTACTGTCTAATCAGTGGAGTGGTGGGAAGATAGAAAAAATGTCATTCTCCCCAAGAGCCTTCATGTTTATGGAATATCAACACTGCACTCTAACAGTGATCATGCCCATGTCAACTACCTCACTAAACTTTTTTATTCTAGCAAAATAAAAGTTAACACAGAATTTGTCAGAAGAATATTTACAGTCCACACTGTACCTCCATTCTTTATGCTCAGTCCCTTTTGACTGCAGAAAACTGTTTGAAATGTAGCTGCACTACAAAACAATCTACTCTCCAACCTTGAATCTCATGATAGCATTTAGTTTTTGTTTTGTTTTGTTTTGTTTTTTCCCATAAAGCCAGATACAAAATGTCTTCAGAACTGTAACAAAACTATCATGTTACAACTTTGGTATTACTCTAAAGTTACTTTTAAAATAAAAGAATCCTAAGGCAACTGTCCTGGTTTCAGCTGGGATAGAGTTAATTTTCTTCCTAGTAGCTGTTATAGTGGTGTATTTTGGATTTAGTATGAGAATAATGTTGATAACACACTGATGTTTTTAGTTGTTGCTAAGTAGTGCTTATACTAAGTCAAGGACTTTTCGGCTTCCCATGCTCTGCCAGCGAGGAGGATGGAGGTGCACAAGAAGCTGCGAAGAAGCATAGCCAGGACAGCTGACCCAAACTGGCCAAAGGGATATTCCATACCATATGACATCATGCTCAGTATATAAACTGGGGGGGAGTTGGCCGGGGGGCGGTTGCTGCTCAGGGATGGGCTGGGCATCAGTCAGCAGGTGGTGAGCAATTGCATAGTGCATTTGTATATTCTATTATTATTATTCTCTCTTCCTTTGCTGTCTTATTAAACTGTCTTTATCTCAACCCATGAGTTTTACCTTTTTTCCATTCTCCTCCCCATCCCACTGGGGGGGAGGAGCGAGCAAGCAGCTGTGTGGTACTTAGTTGCTGACTGGGGTTAAACCATGACAGTCCTTTTTGGCGCCCAACATGGGGCTCAAAGGGTTTGAGATAATAACAGATTAACCAGAGCATATTAAGGGATTTATATCTGTTAACAGTTGATTCATCTGTTCTTGATATTAGTTTATCTGATTTGCACCATGCTCTCATTTTTGCTGTACATGTTAAAGATTGGTGTTGGCTTTTGCAGTTCACTGTGCTCTGCAATGATTAGTGATGTTTTGCCTGGGAGATTTGTTATTAAAACACTGACCTTGAGCTTTATCTGGTATTTGAGTGAATGACACTTCTTCCTCTGAGAGGTTTTTTATGGAGGAAATACAGAATAGCACCTTTGTTACCTTCTTCTGTGATGTTTCCTCCTTCATTACAATAACTTTTCAGTATCTTGAACACCCTTGGGTAGTTAAAATACTCCTATTGGTATTTCTTGGGAATATTGTTTCGGTTTTGTCTAAGGTTAGCAAGCAATTTAAGAATATCATCCAGAGATCTGCCCCGAGGCTGGATAGTTATGAGTGGCAGAGTGTGTGGAATAGCATGAGCAAATACCTAGGACGGTGGCCATCTCCAGTGTTTTGGAACTTCACCCCTGAACAAGTGCAGAATCCTAAAAAACTAGTAGAATATTTGGAAGAAGTATGCTGTCACCCTGGCAATTCCAGGGAGACACAAATCACTGTAATGTGCTGGGGACTGGCCCATGCCTACCGAGCCCTGTTCAACACTATTCAGTACCCTCAAAGGGAAGAGAGGGTCTCTGGATCTGACGACAATGTGGCAGGCACTGTGGCCACTCCAACCCCTGCGACAGGCACTGCGGCTACCCCAACCCCGGCGACAAGCACTGCAGTTACCTCAACCCCGGTGACAGGCACTGCAGCTACTCCAACCCCGCAACAGGCACTGCGTCTGAACCAGAGAACCAACGCATGCCAATATCAGTCGCCCCTATACAAAAGAAGAAATCTTGGAAGTAGAAGTCAACTTGTTGAGTAAGAGATGAAGAAGCTTCTTCTAAGAGGGAGCAGGAGGAAGAAATGGACGAGGCAGACTACTCCGAAGCAGGGCCATCACAAGAACAGGAGAGGGAAGAGAGGCAACCGCTGCTCAGGGAGGAGGAAGAGGAATAACTCATAAATGAGGCGGTAACCACCCAATCCCTATCCCTGAGTGAGCTGTGAGATATGCAAAAAGATTTCAACTGTCGTCCAGGTGAGCACATTGTCACCTGACTGCTCCGATGCTGGGATAATGAGGCTAGTAGCCTGGGATTAGAGGGTAAGGAAGCCAAGCAGCTGGGATCCCTGTCTAGGGAAGGGAGCATTGACAAAGCAATTGGAAAAAAGACACAAGTCCTCAGCCTCTGGAGGCAACTCCTGTCAGGTGTCAAGGAAAGGTATCCCTTCAATGAAGATGTTACATGTCACCCAGGCAAGTGGATCACCGTGGAGAGACGTATCCAGTACCTGAGGGAATTAGCTGTGCTGGAGGTGATTTATGATGACCTGAACAATGAGCAGTTATCCAAAGATCCAGATGAAGTCAAGTGCATGTGACACATGTGGCAGAAGTTTGTACAGAGCACACCATCATTGTATGCCAACTCATTGGCAGTAATGACCTGGAAAGACGGACAGGAACAAACAGTGGATGAATTGGCTGGTCAACTTCAGCAATACAGAGAGTCTCTCTTCCTCCCTACGAGCCTGCATCTCGGCTGTGGAGAAACTGCCAGACATGGTAGCCGAGAAATGATCTGAGAAACTGTCCCGGGGGTTCCAGCAATTCAAAGAGGATATGTTCTGCTCCCCAGCCATATGAACCAGTATCTCAGCTATTAGGAGTAAGTGTTCCTTTGGTCAATAGAGAGGATACAGAGGGTACACACCACGGGCCACCCTGTGGTTTTACCTGTGTGACCACGGAGAGCACATGAGGAAGTGGGATGGAAAACCTACCTCGACCCTAGAGGCACGGGTACGTGAGTTGCAAGGAAAAAACAATCAAAAAAGGAGGTTCTTCCAGGAAAACTGCCGCTCCAGTTTCCAGCAGGCAGTTCCCCAGGCAGAGTAGAAGGGCTGATCTTACTTCTGATCTTACTACTGATTCGTATTTACAAGAAGTGAGCAACGAATACTATGATCAGGACTAAAGGGGCCCTGCCTCCAGTCAGGTGGAGGAAAGGGACAACTGGGTTTATTGGACTGTGTGGATTCGATGGCCTGGCACATCAGACCCACAGGAATATAAGGCTCTAGTGGACACTGCTGCACAGTGTTCCCTAATGCCATCAAGGTATAAAGGGGCAGAACCCATCTGTATTTCTTTCGCGTCACTTGATAGAGAGGGCTTACAATGAAACTTTAGTTTGGAATATGCATTCCCCAGAAACTCACAACGCCTAAAAAATCTTGGGTTTCCTTTTTGTTAGTTGGTGGAGACATAGCTGCTATTTTGTTGATCACATCTGTCGGAATCTGACGACGTCCATCTTGCCATTTTATTCCTAAGAACTGGATCTCCTCTGCAGATCCTTTGACCTTACCTCATTTTATGGCAAAGCCAGCTTTCAGAAGGATTTGGATTATTTTTTCCCCTTTCTCAAAAACTCCTGCTGTGTTGCCCCACACAATGATGTCATCAATGTATTGCAGGTGTTCCGGAGCTTCACCCTTTTCCAGGGCAGTCTGGATCAGCCCATGCCAAAGGGTGGGGCTGTGCTTCCACCCCTGGGGCAGTCGATTCCAGGTGTACTGGATGCCCCTCCAGGTGAAAGCAAACTGTGGCCTGCACTCTGCTGCCAAAGGGATGGAGAAGAATGCATTGGCAATATCAATGGTGGCATGCCACTTGGCTGCCTTGGACTCCAGTTCATACTGAAGTTCTAGTATGTCCAGCACGGCAGCGCTCAGTGGTAGCGTGACTTCATTCAGGCCACGATAGTCCACTGTTAATCTCCATTCCCCGTTAGATTTCCTTACTGGCCATATAGGACTATTAAAAGGTGAGTGAGTCTTACTGATGACTCCTTGGCTCTCCAGTTGATGAATCAGCTCATGGATGGGGTTCAGGGAGTCTCGGTTGATGCGATATTGCCACCGGTGCACTGTCCTGGTAGCAATTGGCACCTTCTGTTCTTCAGCTCGCAGCAATCCCACAACGCAGGGAACTTCTGAGAGGCCAGGCAGGGTAGATAGCTGTTTGGTCTCCTCTGCATTCACCGTGGCTACACCAAAAGCCCATCGGTATCCCTTTGGGTCCTTGAAGTACCCTCTCCTGAGGCAGTCTATGCCAAGGATACAAGGGGCCTCTGGGCCAGTCACAATGGGGTGCTTTTCCCACTTGTCCCCTGTTAAGCTCACCTCAGCCTCCAATACAGACAATTCTTGGCATCCCCCTGTCACTCCCGAGATCCAGATGGGTTTCGTGCCCCTATATTCTGATGGCATCAGAGTACCCTGTGCACCAGTGTCTACCAAAGCCCTATACTTCTGTGGGTCTGATGGGCCAGGCCATCGAACCCACACAGTCCAGTATACATGGTCATCCCTTTCCTCCTCCTGGCTGAAGGCAGGGACCCTCTATTCCTGTTCCTCGTCAGAGTATTCTCTGTCTGACCCTTGCAGGGCCAGACCAGAAGGCCCCTCACCAGGATCACAGAATCACAGAATGGTAGGGGTTGGAAGGGACCTCTGGAGATCATCTAGTCCAACCCCCCTGCCAGAGCAGGTTTACCTAGAGCAGGCTGCACAGGACTGCGTCCAGGTGGGTTTTGAATATCTCCAGAGAAGGAGACTCCACAACCTCCCTGGGCAGCCTGTTCCAGTGCTCTGTCACCCTCACAGTAAAGAAGCTTTTCCGCATGTTCAGGCGGAACTTCCTGTGTTTCAGTTTGTGCCCGTTGCCCCTTGTCCTGTCGCTGGGCACCACTGAAAAGAGTCTGGCCCCATCCTCTTGACACCTGCCCTTGAGATATTTATAAGCATTGATGAGGCCCCCTCTCAGTCTTCTCTTCCTCAGGCTAAACAGCCCCAGCTCCCTCAGCCTTTCCCCATAGGAGAGATGCTCCAGTCCCCTCATCATCCTTGTAGCCCTCCCCTGGACTCTCTCCAGTAGTTCCTCGTCTTTCTTGAACTGGGGGGCCCAGAAGTGGACACAGGACTCCAGATGGGGCCTCACTAGGGCAGAGTAGAGGGGGAGGATAACCTCCCTCGACCTGCTGGCCACACTCTTAATGCACCCCAGGATGCCGTTGGCCTTCCTGGCTGCAAGGGCACATTGCTGGCTCATGGTGAATTTGTCATCCACCAGGACTCCCAGGTCCTTCTCCTCAGAGCTGCTTTCCAGGAGGTCAATCCCTAACCTGTACCAGTGCATGGGGTTATTCCTCCCCAGGTGCAGGACCCTGCACTTGCCTGTGTTGAATCTCATGAGGTTCCTCTCTGCCCAACGCTCCAGCCTGTCTAGGTCTCGCTGAATGGCAGCACAGCCTTCTGGTGTATCAGCCAGTCCTCCCAGTTTCATGTCATCAGCAAACTTGCTGAGGGTGCACTCTGTCCCTTCATCCAGGTCATTGATGAATAAATTGAACAAGACTGGCCCCAGTACTGACCCCTGGGGAACACCACTAGCCACAGGCCTCCAACTAGACTCTGCGCCGCTGATCACCACCCTCTGAGCTCTGCCATTCAGCCAGTTCTCAATCCACCTCACTGTCCACTCCTCTAGCCCACACTTCCTGAGTTTATCTATGAGGATGTTGTGGGAGACAGCGTCAAAAGCCTTGCTGAAGTCCAGGTAGACAATATCCACCGCTCTCCCCTCATCCACCCAGCCAGTCATGCCATCGTAGAAGGCTATCAGATTGGTCAAGCATGATTTCCCCTTGGTGAATCCATGCTGACTACTCCTGATCACCTTCTTTTCATCTACATGCTTAGAGATGGCCTCCAGAATGAGTTGCTCCATCATCTTTCCAGGGATGGAGGTGAGGCTGACTGGCCTGTAGTTTCCTGGGTCCTCCTTCTTGCCCTTCTTGAAGACTGGAGTGACATTGGCTTTCCTCCAGTCCTCAGGCACCTCTCCCATTCTCCATGATTTTTCAAAGACGATGGAGAGTGACTTGGCAATGACCTCTGCCAGCTCCCTCAGCACACATGGGTGCAACCCATCGGGGCCCATGGATTTGTGGGTGTCCAGTTTGCCCAACTGATCTCTAACCCAATCCTCCTCGACCAAAGGAGGGCCATCCTTTCTCCAGGCTTCCTCTGTTACCTCCAGGGTCTGGGATTCCTGGGGGCCAGCCTTGGCAGTAAAGACCAAAGCAAAGAAGGCATTCAGTAACTCTGCCTTCTCTGCATCCTTCGTGACCAGGGCACCCACCTCATTCAGCAGAGGGCCCACATTTTCCCTAGTCTTCCGTTTGTTGCCGATGTACTTGAAAAAGCCCTTCTTATTGCCCTTGATGTCCCTCGCCAGATTAAATTCGAGGTGGACCTTAGCCTTCCTTGTAGCATCCCTGCATACCCTGACAGCATCCCTGTACTCCTCCCACGTGGCCTGCCCCTTTTTCCACATTCCATGGACTTCCTTCTTCCATTTGAGTTTTGCCAGTAGTTCCTTGCTCCTCCATGCAGGTCTCCTGCCTCCCTTACCTGATTTCTTACTCCTGAGGATGCACCGCTCTTGAGCTTGGAGGAAGTGATGCTTGAATAATGCCCAGCTCTCTTGGGCCCCCCTACCTTCTAGAGCCTTAACCCATGGGATTCCTCCAAGCAGATCCTTGAAGAGGGCAAAGTTAGCTCTTCTAAAGTCCGGGGTTGTAATCCTGCTTAGTGTCCTGCTTCCTCCACGCAGGATCCTGAACTCCACCATCTCGTGGTCACTGCAGCCAAGGCTATCCCCAACCTTCACATCCCCAACCAGACTTTCCTTGTTAGTTAGTATGAGGTCCAGCAGCACCCCTCTCCTTGTCGGCTTCTCCAACACCTGCGTCAGAAAATTGTCATCAATGTTCTGCAGGAACCTCCTGGACTGTGTGTACCTAGCTGTGTTGTCCCTCCAACAGATAACAGGGTGGTTGAGGTCCCCCATGAGAACTAGGGCCTGCAATCGTGAGGCTACTTTCAGCTGCCTGTAGAAGGCCTCACTGATCAAGGGAGATGATTTCAGTTCTTCTATGTTTGGGAAATTGCCAATTGCCTTCGTGTGTCTCTACAGCAACTCTGCTGACAGCCTTCTTGGGTGGCCCCTTCTTAACAGCTGTCTTCCCTCTCAGTTCGCGTACACGGGCTTCCAGCTTAAAAGGTGGGTTCATCGTCTCACTTCCTCATGTCCTCCCCCTGGTCACGCAGGAAGAACCAGAGTGCTCCATGCAGTGTGCACCTGGGGCTCCCTTTCTCTCTGACCGAGGCAGGAGAGGACTGATTTCTTGGGGCACCCCTGATAGCCAAGGCACTGGCCCGTAGGGATGAGGAGGTACAGAGATTTTCTTCAAAGTTTCGGAGCCAAGACGACACTCTCTCCACAGTTGGCATATCGATATCCGGGCAATACATCGCTGCCAAGCTGTTAGAATATGATGCTGGGGCACTCTGAATCATCTTCCTCCACATAGCCCGTGTGCACAGGACATCCTCTGGATCTTTTTGGAGACCTCATCATTGTCTAGATCCCTGTAGATGACTCCCAGTACCACTAATTCTCTCAGGTACTGTTTGCCTTCATCTGCAGTGGTCCACTTTCCTGGGGAGTTCACAAGATCTTCCTTGAATGGATATCTGGCCCTCACACTTGAGAGGAGCCACCTCCAGAGACTGCAAATTGCTGCGTCTTTTCCAATTCCTCTCTCAATTCCCTGGTTCCTAGCAAGGGATCCCAGCTGTTGGGCTTCCTTGCCTTCCAAGTGCTGACTGTCGGCCCCGCTATCCCAGCATCGGAGCAGCCAGGCAGCAATCTGCTCACCTGGCTGGCGGCTGTAATCTTTCCGCACGTCTCCAAGTTCTGCTGAGGTCAGGGACCGGGTAGTTTCCGCTTCCTGTCGAAATTCTCTCACTCCTTCCTCCAATGTCTTTGTCAAAGGACCGGCTTCATGATCAAACCTTTCCTCTTCTTCCTCCTCCCTTACTAATCGAGGATATGGACCCGTTGTCTTCCTTGTCCATTGTTTATTTTGAACTACTGGGATAATTACTGTAGTTGGTGGTGTTGTCTGGGTCCCTATCTCAACCATGGTGTCCTCAGGTGCAGTTTGGGTCCCTGCCTCAACCAGAGTCCTCTGAGAATGCTGAACTGTGGCTCGATAGGCACAAGCCAGGCCCCAGTACAGTGCTAGAAGCTGGTGGTTCTCATTGGGATAGGCAAGGCACCCTTCCATCAGGTGGCGTGTCAGTTTGCCAGGGTTGCTTGCCTGTTCAGGTGTCAAGTCCCAGGCTATGGGAGGTGATAACTGCCCTAGGAACCTGCCCAGGTCCTTCCACACACCCTGCCACCCTGGGACCGGCTGCCTCAGGTCACGCTTCAATATTGCCTCACCCAAAAGTTGTGTTCTCTTCCACCATGATGAGACCAGATTCCACAAACCCCATAATATGCCAACAATATTAATAAGTAGTACTAAGCAGCTCACATAAGGATGAGCAAGGACCTCCACAGGACCTCAGGAGCCCGTGTAATAAACCTATCCACATCAATCCTGGGCAGGGAGAGGGAGATGTGTTCCCTCATCTTCTCCACCAGATAGCTCCCCCAGCACAGTAAGGCCATCAATGCCAGGGCAAAGCACATAACCATTGTTTCTATTAACATGTTGCCAAAAATAAAGAGAGAAACAGTGCAGCCAATGAACTTTATGACCTGTACAGGAGCTTGTCACTTAGTAACTACTACAGCTACAGCACGCTTAATACAAAAGTGCTGTTGTTGTGCCCCATGTTGGGCGCCAAAAGGACTGTCGTGGTTTAGCCCCAACTGGCAGCTGAGCACCACAGGGCACTCACTCGCTCCCCCGCCCCCCCCGCCCAGTGGTATGGGGGAGACAATCGGGAAAAGGACAGGCAGAACTCGTGGGTTAACAACAACAACAGTTTAACCGGACAACAAAGGAAAAGAAAGCCAACAAACAAGAAACCCCAACCATACCAAGAACAGAGTGTACTTAGCGGTGCTTCCCAGCGCTCAGGTTGCTCCTGCCTGGAGCCTCATGCCCAGCCCAGCCCGCTCCCTAGAATCCTGCCCCTGGTGCTGTCCCCCTCTATATAGTGAGCATGATGGTCACATGGTATAGAATAGACCCCGGCCAGCTTCTGGTAAAAATTAACCCTATCCCAGCTGGAACCAGGACAGTCATCATTTCTATAGTTTTTATATGTCGTATCAATGGTATTAAAGTAAGAATCACCTAAATTAATGAAGAATGAACTTTGATGAAACCAAGCCAAGTGCAGCGGTGATGGAACCAGAACTGGCTTCAACATGCAACAATCCAACACCACACACCATCTCTCATGCCCTGAAGGACTGTTAAGACAGATGGAGCCCAAAGTCATGGACTAAATGAACTCAATGGACATTTATGCACGTTTTACGGCCATTTTAGAGGGATGGTCCATAGACTAAGCAAATGATATCTGTGTGTATATATCAAAAGACAGGAAAAGTGGTGGTGATTAATTGGAATGTACTGGAAAGTGTAAGATCTGGGCATGACATAGATGGTATAGAATAAGGGGTGGATATTGTCCTGGTTTCGGCTGAGATGATAGAGTTCATTTTCAGCCAAGGCTGAGCCAATCAATCAGCAACGGTGGTAGCGCCTCTGTGATAACATATTTAAGAAGGGGAAAAAGTTGCTGCGTAACAGCAACTGTAGTCAGAGAGAAGAGTGAGAATATGTAAGAGAAACAACTCTGCAGACACCAAGGTCAGTGAAAAAGGATGGGGAGGAGGTGCTCCATGCAGAGATTCCCCTGCAGCCTGTGGTAAAGACCATGGTGAAGCAGGCTGTCCCCCTGCAGCCCATGGAGGTCTATGGCGGAGCAGATATCCACCTGCAGCCCATGGAGGACCCCACACCAGAGCAGGTGGATGTGTCCGAAGAAGGCTGTGACCCCATGGGAAGCCCATGCTGGAGCAGGCTCCTGGCAGGACCTGTGGACCCGTGGAGAGAGAGGAGCCCACGCTGGAGCAGGTTTGCTAGCAGGACTTGTGACCCCCCATGGGGGACCCATGCTGGAGCAGTCTGTTCCTGAAGGACTGCACCCCATGGAAAGGACCCACGCTGGAGCAGTTTGTGAAGAACTGTAGCCGGTGGGAAGGACTCATGTTGGAGAAGTCTGTGGAGGACTGTCTCCTGTGGGAGGGATCCCATGCTGGAGCAGGGGAAGAGTGTGAGGAGTCCTCCCACTGAAGAGGAAGGAGTGGCAGAGATGATGTGTGATGAACTGACCACAACCCCCATTCCCCATCCCCCTGGACTGCTCGGGGGAGGAGGTGGAGAATTTGGGAGTAAAGTTAAGCCTGGGAAGAAGGGGGGGGTGTGTGTGTTTTAAGATTTAGTTTTTATTTTCTCATTTTCCTACTCTGATTTTGTTTGGTAATAAATTAAACTGATTTCCCCAAGTTGAGTCTGTTTTGCCTGCGATGGTAATTGCTGAGTGATCTCCCTGTCCTTATCTCAACCTACGAGCCTTTCATTATATTTTCTCTCCCCTGTCCAGCTGAGGAGGGGAGTGATAGAGCAGCTTTGGTGGGCACCTGGCATCTGGCCAGGGTCATCCCACCACAGTGGTAGCTTTGGCAGAAACCCACTAAACGCATTATATTGGCCTTCATACAGGCACAGGCAGTCTTTGCTTTATCTCTACTGTATTCTTCAAGCTTTCATGAACCTTACTAACAATTATATGATTACTAAAACCAAGTTCTAGCAAGAAAAAACAGAGGTTCTTACACTGCTAGAGCTATCCTAGTGTCCTAAAGGATACTCAGCTTTCAGAGTTCAAGTACTCTTGATTATGTATAAAGGTACTAATCATTCCATGCCTAACAGAATTTACAAAGCCTGGTTTACTATGGATCTGTACTGTATATCCATATATCACTTCACCAAAACATCCCCAGCTTTTCTTCCACCACAGCTCTTCACCATCCTCCCATGGAAATACTTCTACTTCTTCTCCAAATTATATAAATGACTCCCTACCACACTGCGAATTTCACATCTCACCTACAAGGCGAGCAAGCAGCAGCAGGTACTGGCTCTAAGCTACAAATATACTGAACAGCCATTCACTAGACTTGACAGAAGAGGTAGTCTGACCTTCTACTGAAACCCTTTCTTTCTTTCTCCCCAGCCGTCTCTGTCCATGAGATTTAACTTCATAGAGTAACATATTTCAGGCAACCAAAGATAACTCAGTACAGTAAGCTGTACCTACTCATCTCTTTGTCTCCACTCTTGCCAATTTTCTTCCCGAGAGTCCATCTGCCTTGTGGTGTGCAGTGTTTGTTCATGCTGAGATAGACAGCCTCCTGGTTTAGGCCAGGACGGAGCTAGTTTTGTCTTCAGCAGTTCCTGTGTTTTGGATTTAGTGTGAGAAGAATGGTGATAGTACACTGATGTTGCTGGTTGCTGCTAAACAACCAAGGACATTTTGCAGTTTCCCAGGTTTTGCTAATGTGCAGGTGCAAAAACTTGGGAGGGGTATAGACAGGATAGTTGATCCAAACTGGCCAAAGAGAGTATTCCATACCATAAACGTCATGCCCGGTATAAGTGAGGGTCGGCCAGTGGGCCACTAGGCTTTTAGACCCTTGGTGCCTTAATCCTTAAGCTTCCCTTTGGGTTGCTTTTTGTTTCCCTGATTTTGCCTTTTTGTTTTTTCGTTCATTCGTTCGGCTGTTTGTTCCCTTGCCTGCTCTCTCTGGAACTTGCTGTTCTGGGATAGCTGAGTGGGGAATACCCCTGCTCCCTGACTGCTGCTCGGGAAGGGCTGTATCGGTCATTGGGTGGTGAGAAATTGTGCATCATTTGTTTTATATATTCTATTCTCCTTATATATATTATCATTATTATCATTATTAATATATTTTTATATTTTTCCTTTGCTGTCCTGGTGAACTGTTTTTATCTCAACCCACGAGTTTTCCTTTCCGATTCTCCTCCCCACCCCACCGGGGAGGGGGGAGTGAGCAAGCAGCTGCGTGGTATTGGGTTACAATTTGGGGTTAAACCATGACAGAGAATTTACGAGGAATCTTTTTAAAAGCAAGATTTCCGAACTGAAAAACATAATAAGTTATTGTTAATCAGAATGTTAACAAATATATAGAAACTGTCTTGATTAGGACATTCAGACACACATGCCAATAGACATGCATATATTTTACCTTGTTCTGCAGTTTGATCTACATTTTTGTTTAATCACATATGGTACACTGTCGCAGATGGAGTGATGCACTTCACTCATAAGAGAGAAGCAACAATATACTTTATTGATATAAAACAGTGAGTTAACAAAGTTCAATGGTACATGCGACAGTGGTTTAACAAGATTCGATGGCCAGGTACACTGGATTATTTACTGCATGGAGGACGGGGTCAGACAAAACTGTCAGGGAGACTCTCCCATTGAGTCATGAGGTTCAGAAAGGACCCTCTTGCTTTCTAAACTACTTCCTCAGAGAGGAGTCTAGGTGTGACTGGATCCAATCCTAGTCCCAGACTTGGTCAACGGTTTATGTCTAAAGGATTATATATGCACAATCAATCCTTTATATCACTTAGCTTTCAAAGTTTAGCATGCTCTTAGTCACTTACCGAGGATCTGTTGTGGCAAGGAATCTCTCAACCTCAAGGAATAACCCTGAGAGGCATCCCTACTCAAGGGGAGATCCCAGCATGCAGCCCACTGCCATGCAGGAGAGCTCAACAGGCTCTGGGCTGTCCACTATTTATAGAGTAAGATGATTGACCTATAGTCATATTTGCATACCAGCAAGACGTCTGGGTCTCGGCTCCAGACAGGCCTTGGCTACTGTGTTGCCATCCATCCCCCAAAGTCCAATGTTAACTGGATGCAGCCATCACAACCCCCACTGGTGGTTATGGCTTAAGGGGGGGGCGGGGGGGGGGGGAGGAGCACACACACCAGAAGGTAAAATTTCTTTTGGATCTGAAGAGTGTATCAGAAACACTGCAGCCACATAACAAAGGAATCAAATAGTAAATATACTTTGCCAGCTGAAAATCCCTGGTCAGCCTGTGGGAAGGACCCACATTGGAGCAGTTTGTGAAGGACTGTCTCCTGTGGGAGGGTCTCCACGCTGGAGCAGGGGAAGAGCGTGAGGAAGAAAGAGCGGCAGAGACAACGTGTAATGAATTGACCCCAACCCCTATTCCCCATCCCCCTGCGCTACTTGGAGGGGAGGAGGTAGAGAAAATCGGGAGCGAAGTTGAGCCTGGGAAGAAGGGAGGGGTAGGGGGAAGGCGTTTTAAGGTTTTTTTTATTTCTCATTGTCCTACTCTGTTATTAATTGGCAATAAATTAAATTAACTAGCCCAAGTCAAGTTTGTTTTGCCTGTGATGGTAATTGGTGAGTGATCCCCTGTCCTTATCTTGACCCACAAGCCCTTCGTCATATTTTCTCTCCCCTGTCCAGTTGAACAGGGAGAGTGATATAGCGGCTTGGTGTGCACCTGGCATCCAGCCAAGGTCAACCCACCACTATATATATAGAGTTTACATTGTATACTGCATAGTCATGCTTAAGTAAGCATGACTAAAGGACCCCAGCTCATTGCAAGGAGGAGAAGGACAGCCCAGCCCCCACCCTGAAGAATAAAGGATACCTCTGGACTCCCCTGGACTACTGTCCTGGTTCCGGCTGAGATAGAGTTACTTTTCACAAGAAGCTGGGAGAGGACACAGGATAGCTGACCCAGGCTGGCCAGGGGGATATTTGATACTATGTGACATCATGCTCAGTATATAGAGGGTGGATGGCGCCAGGGGTGGGATCGCTGCTGAGCAGTGGGCTGGGTATCGGGTTCCTGGTGGTGAGGAATCTGTACTGTGAATCATGCGTTTAGTATTTTCTGTCATTGTTATTGTTTTTTTCCTGTTTTCTCTTCCTTTGCTGTCCTGTTAAACTGTTTTTATCCCAACCCACAAGTTTTGCCTTTCCTTTTCCCGATTCTCCTCCCCATCCCACTGGGTGGGGGAGGAGTGAGCGAGCGGCTGCATGATGCTTAGCTGCCAGCTGGGGCTAAACCACAACAACTACCGAGATAATGCCAGCATCCTAGCCCCTCTAACACCTCTGTGAAACCCTCCCATTGTCGGACATCATAGATAAGTAACCGTAGCAAGACCGACTCGAGGGATGTCTAGATCAAGAAAGAAGCAGATGGATGATGATGCCATAGAATTATAGCTGCCTTGCAAAACAGTAGTATGTATGTGTTAAGTTGTGATTGGTCAAATCATGTTGTATCTGAATGCTTGAAAGGTATAAGAACCCTGTGTAAAACTGCATTTGGGGTGCCCCAATTTGAATGGGAAACCTCATGCGCGTGAATAAAAGAATGACTCTTGTAATTCTATACTTTGCATCTTAGCCTCTCTACTCGGGTCAGTTGGCATGGGCCAGTTGTGAAGCTTTCATGACAATTACTTGGGAAGACAAACGCCCTAACTCAAATGTCCCCCCTTCCTCCTCCTTGCTGAGCACAACATCATATGGTACAGAATATCCCTTTGGTCAGTTGGGATCAGCTGTCCCAGCTGTGTCTCCTCCCAACTTCTTGTGCACCTTCAGCCTACTGGCTGGGGGGCAGAGTGAGAAAAAGAAAAGGCCTTGAGGATGTGCAAACACTGTTCAGCAATAGCTAAAACATTGGTGTGTTATCAACACTGTTTTAGTCACAAATACAAAACACAGCACCATGCAGGCTGCTATGAAGAAAATTAACTCCATCCTAGCCAGACACAGTACAAGACTATTCCTGAGAACAAAGCGTATTTTTGTCATTAAGTGCTATTCTCCAAAAGCACTGAGAACAAGATGTCCCATGTTTCATAGAACAGCAACTTCTGCAAACAGTTTGAAAACTGTTTCTCTGTACTTCATTCCCTACTTGGCATAGATGCACAAAATTACTTCTACAGAATACTATAGACAATTTTGTATATTAAATAATAAAATCCCATTTAAAACATCACAACAGGAAATAAATAATTTATAGACCAAATCCCATTATAGCTCCTACTGCCCTGAAGCTAATGAAAAGCAAGGACATTGCTCTTCTGATAGCATTAAGATTTTTTGCTTTCTGATGCTGGCATTATCTCGGTAAAGAATTGATAGACTTCAGAACTACAACATTTTGCAAAAGCAGAGGAAGGAAGAATTCAAATGGAACTTTTCATCTCATGCAGCAATTTAATTTGGAAGAAAAATACTGTCTGGAATTTCTCATCGAGAACATGAATTTATAATTTCATTGTTTCAATTATTGTTAATTTTTATTCTGCAAAGAACTTCTGAAATTTGTGTAAAATTCTATATATGAAAAATACCACTTAGCATTTCTAGCAAAATTTTCCACAGAAGGCAATGAAAGCCTCAGGTGGATGATACTATGTTTCAAAGATAGTATCATTTGTCCAAAATGGAGCATTTTACCTGATGGCAATACAATTAAACTGCTTTTTTGAGAACACCCTCACTTTCCAGGAAAAGCTACCAAACATGGGGACACTTGCATTTCCTCTCCAGTGCAATGAGCCGGTATCAAGAGACATGACCAATTCTGACATACTGATATGAAGGGAAAGGAGGAGTATTGTGTTGGTAGAAGATCAAAGTGTGATAGTACAGCTAGTACATAAATCAGAGAATAGGGGCATCACTAAAATTTTACATACTCAGTCCCAGACAACAGGAAATAAAGGTACATACATGCAACATCAATGACTGGAAGCTCTGAAAGGACTCCACTGTGTATGTGTCAGGGTATGAAAATCCTGAATATGTGACTACGGCAGTCCAAATAACTTCTACCAGGATTCAAATCCAGCACAGCATTTAAATGCAAAAAATCCATACAAGGATAAAAAGGTTGGGGGGGGAGGTGGTGGTGGTTGGTTTTTGTTTGCAATTTACTTTTCAGAAGCAAAAGAACATAGGCAACTTATATAGTTATATTCAGCGATGTGCAATTTTGAAAAGTGTTTTGTGTGTATATTTGGTAAAACATAGCTAAAGAATTGTCTCAATTTTACAGTTTCCCCTAGGAGGTCAGAACATAGGAGAGTTGTAGTAGTCTGTGACAGTATGATTCTACTAAAGGATTTATTTTATTATCATACATATTATTCATATTATCATACACTGGTTTGTTTTGGGATATTTCATCTTATGTTCAGTTCCCTCTTAATCCTGTATTGATAGTGTGCCCAGGTGGCCAAGAAGGCCAACAGCATCCTGGCCTGTATCAGAAATAGTGTGGCCAGCAGGACTAGGGAAGTGATCGTCCCCCTGTACTCGGCCCTGGTGAGGCCACACTTCCAATACTGTGTTCAGTTTTGGGCCCCTCACTGCAAGAAAGACATTGAGGTGCTGGAGTGTGTCCAGAGAAGGGCACCAAAGCTGGTGAAGGGTTTAGAGCACAAGTCCTGTGAGGAGCGGCTGAGGGAACTGGGGTTGTTTAGCCTGGAGAAAAGGAGGCTGAGGGGAGACCTTATTGCTCTCTACAACTACCTGAAAGGAGGTTGTAGCGAGATGGGGGTCGGTGTCTTCTCCCTAGTAACAGACAACAGAACAAGAGGAAATGGCCTCAAGTTGTGCCAGGGGAGGATTAGATTGGATATTCGTAAAAATTTCTTCACCAAAAGGGTTGTCGGGCATTGGAACAGGCTGCCCAGGGAGGTGGTAGAGTCACCATCCCTGGAGGTATTCAAAAGACGTTTAGATGTGGTGCTAAGGGATATGATTTAGTGGTGGACTTGGTAGTGCTAGGTTAATGGTTGGACCCGATGATCTTGGAGGTCTCTTCCAACCAGAACAATTCTATGATTCTATGATTCTATGAAGTCAAAGTCTTACTTGTGAGATCTCAACCTGCTGCCACAGAAACAATGTTGATAATATGATCCCTGTCATCTGGTATTAGGGCTTTTTTGTTTGTTTTTACAAGTAGGGTGTAAAGTTGGTCTACATTATTTCAGCCACTTTGAAAACAAACAACTTGCTTAGTAAAAACAGAAAAACAGCTTCCATATTTGTGCGATAAGCTTTACTACTATGTCAATGCTTATGGTCTGGGATCATTTTTGGAACAGCTTTTCATTCTGTAGTCTGCTGCTGCTTTTAGGGAGCCTTGCTTCATAAAGCACTATCGTGTTTCAACCCCAAATTGTAACCCAATACCACGCAGCCGCTCGCTCACTCCCCCTCTCCCTGTTGGGGTGGGGAGGAGAATTGGAGAGAAAGGAAAACTCACGGGTTTAGATAAAAACAGTTCACCAGGACAGCAAAGGAAAAAATATAACAATATATTAATAATAATAATAATACATATATATGGATAATAGAATATATAAAACAAACAATGCACAATTTCTCACCACCCGATGACCGATACAGCCCATCCCGAGCAGCAGTCAGGGAGCAGGGATATTCCCCACCCCAGCTATCCCAGAACAGCAAGTTCCAGAGAGAGCAGGCAAGGGAAAAAACAGCCGAACGAATGAAAAAAAAAAAAAAAAAGGAAAAACAGGGAAACAAAAAGCAACCCGAAGGGAAGCTTAAGGATTAAGGCAAGTTAAGGGTCTAAAAGCCTAGTGGCCCACTGACCGACCCTCACTTATACCGGGCATGACGTCTATGGTATGGAATACTCTCTTTGGCCAGTTTGGATCAACTATTCTGGCTCTACCCCTCCCAAATTTCTGCACCTGCACATTAGCAAAACCTGGGAAACTGCAAAATGTCCTTGGCTGTTCAGCAACAACCAGCAACATCAGTGTGCTATCACCATTCTTCTCACACTAAATCCAAAACACAGGAGATGCTGAAGACAAAACTAGCTCCGTCCTGGCCTAAACCAGGACAAGCACTCAGCATCATCTCATGTAAGATTACATCAATGAATACAGTCACCATAAATATAAGAAAAATATTCTATTTATCACCTTTTATCCTTTTTGATAACAAAAACTGTCATAAAAATATTTCATATATAAAAAAGTCCCAAAGAAATAAACTAGTAACTTCAAAGATTAGAGAGAACCTCTGACTTTTCATGTAAACATAATATTATCTCCACATTAGGAGACAAAGGAAAATAAAATGATGCCACCTACTAAAGAGTAGTTTGAACTGATAAATACAGTAGGCTCAAAGCTCCAGTGAATGGTGTTTTCCAGGGAGTTATCTTGAAAAGACTGCACAGACTATTAGTACAGACTGTATTATCGTATTTTTGGCCTGTTTAGGAGACTGGTTGACAGAGTCCCTTGGGAGGCAGTCCTGAAGGGCAAAGGAGTCCAGGAAGGCTGGACATTCTTCAAGAAGGAAGTCTTAAAGGCGCAGGAGCAGGCTGTCCCCATGTGTTGAAAGACGAGCTGGCGGGGAAGACCAGCCTGGCTGAACAGAGAGCTCTGTCTGGAACTCAGGAAAAAAAAGGAGAGTTTATAACCTTTGGAGGAAGGGGCAAGCAACTCAGGAAGACTACAAGGATGCAGGGAGAAAACTAGAAGGGCCAAAGCCCAACTAGAACTTAGTCTGGCTACTGCCATAAAAGACAACAAAAAGTGTTTCTATAAATACATTAGCAACAAAAGGAAGGCAAAGGAGAATCTCCCTCCTCTATTGGATGCAGGGGGGAAACTTAGTGTCAAGGGACGAGGAAAAGGCTGAGGTGCTTAATGCCTTCTTTGCCTCAGTCTTTAACAGGAAGGGAAGTTGTTCTCTGGGCACCCAGCCCCCTGAGCAGGAGGACGGGGAAGGGGAGCAGAATGAAGCCCCCATAATCCAAGGGGAAATGGTCAGTGACCTGCTACGCCACCTAGACACACACAAGTCTATGGGGCCAGATGGGATCCACCCAGGGTGCTGAAAGAGCTGGCAGAAGTGCTCACCAAGCCACTCTCCATCATTTATCAGCAGTCCTGGCTAACTGGGGAGGTCCCAGTTGACTGGAGGTTAGCAAATGTGACACCCATCTACAAGAAGGGCTGGAAGAAGGATCCGGGGAACTACAGGCCTGTCAGCCTGACCTCGGTGCCCGGGAAGGTTATGGAGCAGATCATCTTGAGTGCCATCACGCAGCATGTACGGGACAACCAGGCAATTGGGCCCAGTCAGCATGGGTTTATGAAAGGCAGGTCCTGCTTGACCAACCTGATCTCCTTCTATGACATGGTGACCCGCTTAGTGGATGAGGGAAAGGCCGTGGACGTTGTGTACCTGGACTTTAGTAAAGCCTTTGACACCATCTCCCACAGCATCCTCCTGGAGAAACTGGCTACCCATGGCTTGGATGGGCATACTCTGCACTGGGTAGGAAACTGGCTGGATGGCTGGGCCCAAAGAGTTGTGGTGAATGGAGTTAAATCCAGTTGGCGGCCAGTCACAAGTGGTGTTCCCCAGGGCTCAGTATTGGGGCCAGTTCTGTTTAATATCTTCATCAACGATCTGGACGAGGGGATCGAGTGCACCCTTAGTAAGTTTGCAGATGACACCAAGTTGGGAGGGAGTGTTGATCTGCTGGAGGGCAGGAAGGCACTACAGAGGGATCTGGACAGGCTGGATCGATGGGCCAAGGCCAATTGTATAGGAGGTTCAACAAGGCCAAGTGCCGAGTCCTGCACTTGGGACACAACAACCCCAGGCAACGTTACAGGCTTGGGGGGGAGTGGCTGGAAAGCTGCCTGGCGGAAAAGGACCTGGGGGTGGTGGTCAACAGCCGGCTGAATATGAGCCAGCAGTGTGCCCAGGTGGCCAAGAAGGCCAACGGCATCCTGGCCTGTATCAGAAATAGTGTGGCCAGCAGGACTAGGGAAGTGATCGTCCCCCTGTACTTGGCATTGGTGAGGCCGCACCTCGAGTACTGTGTTCAGTTTTGGGCCCCTCACTACAAGAAAGACATTGAGGTGCTGGAGCATGTCCAGAGAAGGGCAACGAAGCTGGTGAAGGGTCTAGAGCACAAGTCCTATGAGGAGCGGCTGAGGGAACTGGGGTTGTTTAGCCTGGAGAAAAGGAGGCTGAGGGGAGACCTTATCGCTCTCTACAACTACCTGAAAGGAGGTTGTAGAGACATGGGGGTCGGTCTCTTCTCCCAAGGAACAGACAACAGGACAAGAGGAAATGGCCTCAAGTTGCACCAGGGGAGGTTTAGATTGGACATTCGGAAAAATTTCTTCATCCCAAGGGTTATCAGGAACTGGAACAGGCTGCCCAGGGAAGTGGTTGAGTCACCATCCCTGGAGCCATTTAAAAGACATGTAGATGTGGCACTTAAGGACGTGGTTTAGTGGCAGACTTGGTCTTGATAGGTTAACGGTTGAACTCTATCATCTTGGAGGTGTCTTCCAACCAAAACGATTCTATGCTTCTATGATATCTAGCTTCTGTCTGCTATGAACTTGCAGACTCTGGGGCATGGTGGAGGGGTGTATGGGGAACGCAAACGGCACCATGCTCGGCCTCGTATCTGAGGGTAGAAAACATTTTCAAGAAGGCATTTTCATTAGAAGACATTTTCAAGGCTGCCTTTTCCTTCATGTCTCCTCCCCACCCCAGGGGGATGCTGACAGTCAGCAGCCCCACAGCACACCTCCCCCACCACCCGGCCCCCTGACCACCTCACGCTGGCCAGCTCCAGAACATCCTTCGCTTCCGCAGCCAGGCCTTCAATCCGAGGCAGCAAGAAGCGGTACAACTGAAACTACTCCTCCCTTACCAGCACAGGAAAGCAGCTACCAAGGACACGACAACCCCTCATACAACCCGCAACCACCCACCCCTCAACGATGCCACGCCGCCCCGCCCTTCTAGCACGGCACAGGGGAAACCGCATAGCCTGCTACTGGGCAGATGCACGGGGGGCGGCTGGGGGTGGGGTAGGCTGTCATGCTAGTAGTGCCTGCAAGCTCCACGAACCAGCTCGCAGCTTTATATAATATCATTCCCTTAAAATAAACTGCAGATTGCTTATACAATATAATGTAACATTGGTTTTGACTTAATGGGGTCTTACAAACTTACTTAACACAGACACATTTGCCTCTTCTGGCTGTGCAATGATTGGTAACTCATGCACCAAGCAGTCAAAAAAAAAAAATTTCTAGACATTTTAAGTTTGTTTCAGACATAATGTACAGAAACATGCACCTAACAGTGAATGCTGCTACAGAACCCGTGCCTCAAGGGCTACATTTCAAATCCAACAGTTTCTGTACATAGCAGTCAGCCTTTAAAAAAAGGCCTCCATAAAGAATAAATGGTTTCAGTTTGTACAATCTGTATTACTAAACTATTTTTGAAGTACAAGTGTAAGGACTATTGTGCTATCAAGTATTCCCCTACAACCCTCCCCTAGCAGAAAACCCCAGCACAGTACTCTTCAGGAGACAGGCAGCTTTTCAGCACTAGGTCAGTAGGGGAAAGAGGGGTGGGGACAGAGGCAAAGACATAAGACCCAAACCCACAGCTCCTTTTACACCAGGAATCCTTTAGACTCATCTCAAATCATACATGGTTGATTTTAAGGAAACCTTAAAGAAAACCCTACTAAAGCTAGAGCAGTGCTCAACTTTTGTAAGACTAGGTTAGCTTCTTAAGAGATACAGATCATTAAAAAGAAAAAACAAAACACATTATTCTCGAGTATTTTGACACTTGTGCAGCTTTCTTCCCTCCTAAAATATTTTGAAAACACAATCCCACAAACCACCCGCACATACACAATGTAGAAGTGCATAGAAAAAAAAATCCTGCACCCATGTTTTTCTCTTAATTCATTTACATTTTGTCTGATACCTTTTTCTAGGTTGCCGATTTCTCCATGTAACTTATGTTCAGCCTTTCCCAAGGAAGTGCCAATTCTACATGTACGTTTATTCACTGGGGAAACTGCCATACTCATTGCCCTAGACAAAAGCAGGTTTTGTGTGTTTTCTAAGGATTGATTATAGCTCTGCTAAGGAGGTCACCTCTTACCTCCTTGCCCTTTCCCATTACATTGTAAGCGTAGCTCCTTATTATGACAGGAATTACCTCATATGTTTCAAAAAGATGAGAAAAGTAAAATGTTCTAGACACCTCCTCCCAAAGTGAAATAATCCACTTGATCTGGATCAATCACATTCAGATTTATAAAGTTCTTTTGCATTTTTAAAATTGTTTTTATTTAGGAAGTGAAATTAAAACTTGTAAACTATAAATACAAATGCCAAGGTATTACATGAAATATCCAGAGGTACTTTATCTTTTTTAATTTCTCACAAATATTTCCTATGGAATTCAACAAACAACAGGGAAACCAAAGTTTAAGTTTAAGCTCTGTATACAATGAAAATCAAGTTAGATGCTGCCAATTTGTCAATTCATAAAAGTTTCTACCTGACACAAATGAAAGCTCTGAAAACTACAATTAATTCATTAACGATACACCAACTGCTATTTTTAACATTGTTATTTGCATTAAGCAAGCTGTCTAGAACCAGGTGTATTTAACCCACTGTTAACTCAGTGGCATCACAAACTTTTGAAATATTTTATTTATATACTGTCACAAATATATATATATGTACTGCAAAGAGGGCCAAAAATTTGCAAAAAAAGGTCAAATTTCACACAATGTTTGCATTAATATTTTTGTGCTTTTTTCCCCAAATAGCAAAGCTGAGCCACTGTTTTCATCACACTGTTTCCTTAATTTGCCAAAACCATGTAACTCCATCTATATCAAAGAAGCAGAAGAGCAGGCTTAACAGCAACTTTCATTTACGCATTTTCTTGGTGGGGGGGGGGGGGGTGGTGGTGGTGTATCCATTTTAGATATTACCTTATGTATATAAAAAAAAGACCACCAATAGGTTCACTAAATTTATTTAAAAATCATAAAATATATCTTAAAAAAGAGCATTACATTCTGCACACTGCTCTCTCAAAGGATGCCAGGGACATGTGGATGACCAGTCTTCTCTCCCCTTCAAAAAAAAAAGAAAAAAAAAAAGAAAAAAAGAAATTACAGTGTACATAAAACAGGGTGTTCACAATAGTTACAGAAAAACCATTACAATTTACCACCAACAATGAACAAAAATAAAATCCACTCCCTGCTGCTGTTTCAAAATTTCAGTATTAGTCTTGTGTGGCCTTTCCCTCCTCCAAATATTTGTAATGAACTAAAACATTACATTTGGTGAACAGCAGATTCCACTACACCTCAAATGCAGAACACCTATGAAGCAGAGGAATGTTGGCTTTTTAAACAGAAGCAGATATTTTTTTTTTTTAAAAAAAAAAAAAAAAAAAAAAAAAAAGGTGCAGGACTCCTTCAGTTCTTCACTAGTCTTAGAAAAACTTTCCAGAATACTGCTTCACACTATAAAAAAGAAAAAATAATCTTGCATTAGAATCCTTCAACATCTGCATACTGCTTCACACTATAAAAGAAAAAGAAAAAAACATGTATTAGAATGATTGACCATACATCTTGCATCAATATTCACAATGGCATTCTTAAAGATTAAACTACAAATTCCCAATACATTTACAAGTAAATAATTTTAAAAAGATTAATGGCTAATAATTATAGGCATATAATTATTTTAAGCACATTTAAATATTAGTAATCTGAAGCCAAACATTCAAGTTAAACATTAACAAATGCCATGAGAGCCAACATGTTATTAAGGCAAAACTAAGCAAACTAAGTCTGAAACTGTTAATATTTGGCAGAAGAGAACGTAATGCCAGCAAGGTGCGAAATGCTGCATAACAGCACCAATTGATTTCAACTTGTCCTGTAGAGGCATGTCTGTGCCATATGGCAGACTGTGATTTGTTGTCAGTTAAGTTATCTAAAAACAACAAAATCACTAGTCTTCCACACAGAACTAGACCAACGTCCACTGAAATCTTCTATATTTTCTACAGGTTCTATGTAATTTATTACAAGTAGGTTTTTTGCAGCAATTTTCACCAGAGACATGAGAGGACTGCTTGGTTAAGGTGTCTTCCATCAAGATTAGTTTTGAGGGAATCTTCATTTTAGTTAGAACAGAGAAGAGAAGAGAATCAAGACAGAACTACCACTAGAGAAGTTAAGATCAATAGTTACTTAAATCCTGCCTTCTAAAAACTATATTGCAGAGAAAAAGAGCTTTAGAATGTAGTAGTAGGAAATTCAGTTTAAAATTGACAAATTGACAGTAAGGACAGCATTAAGCTTCAACTTGCCTGTTCTGCAGTAAATATTGAGCATTTTGTATCTGGTCCTGTGTTCCCGTAATAGTTATTATTCGATCTTCTGAGCCTTCTAGTGGTTCATCAATTTTGATTGAAGCTCCTGACTCATGACGTATTTGTTTGATTCTCTGGCCTCCCTTTCCAATAATAGATCCTGCCAACTAGGGGAGAAAATAAAGCATTCATTTCTTGATATAACTTTCTCTGCAAAAACACAGTACTGGTTCAAGTATCTTGCATCGATTTAGATTTAAGAGTTAAATGGAAGCTTACTCTTTTACAGCCTCAAAACATTCTCTGTAACGTTTATTATATAAACACAGGCGGGATAAAGTTGGAAGAATCAGATGCTTGTTTGTAAAAACAAGTTATGTAGACCATCTCTATTATTGAATATTAACAATTAAAAAAAAAAGTTCAGTGCATCTCTAAAGTGAAGACAAAACAAACATCCTTAAGAATAAACTTTGAGTGATTTAGAAACACTTGCTTTATATTAAAAATACTTGTCAAGCATCCCAAATACTTCTGATTTACTTACATAGTCTGATAAAAGGCTGTGACTTTCTATTTATTTATTTAAACACAAGTGGAAAGCAAGTCAGCTTCACTTACATCTTTGGGAATCGTTACTTGTGTTGTGATGATGGGTCCACCAAGATCTCCATATGAACCACGGCCCCCTGTGTAAGAATAGTCTGATTTAAACATATGCATCAAGCCTCTTGCTGACTAAATGAAGCGCATGTCAAAGTTCTCTATAAAAACTTACCATATCCAGAGCCACCCTCAAACTATAAGAAAAAGAGAAAGAAAACCCTTAAATAGCAAATAGCCATGATTCATTAAGATGTTTTCATCTCAAGTATAATACTGTTAACTTTGAGCCTATTTTATACAAAAATCCTAACCCACAACCTTAATCTAAGTGTCATTTAAGGCAAACTGGGGAAGAGGGCAGACCAGGAACAAAGGGAGGAGGGGGGGGAGTAGAATATCTCATGAGAACCTCTTTAGCTTGCTCTTTTAAAACCTCTAAGTCATCAAGATCCAGTCATACCAGTTTACCAAGCAACTTTATCAATTCAGCTGGTAAACAGCTCTTGATGCTGATCTACTCCTGACCCTTGGACTAAACTAACATTCAAATCAAAAGATCAGAGTTCAGCCTTGTTACTGCTACCTATACAGCTCAGGAGAAATTAGTCTCAGTTTGGGACAAGATGTTTACCTGTTAACTGTCAGCCCTCCTACTCCATCTGTATCCCGAGGAAAAACCAAGTCAACTCTAATAACTCTATAATTGGTCTCTCCATTCAGACTGTGCTACAATCCTTTGTATCTTAGAAGGGACAATCATGACACTAATTACTGCTGTTCTGCTAAAACTACCATATACCAAATCCAAATCACTGCAATGCAGCACTCCTGACTGCTTTTACTTTCAGGATTTGTAGACTGGTACTTGATGTCAAGTGTTTAATTTGATCTAATGCCTTCTAAATGCACAAACACCCATTTTAATATCTTCCTGTAGAAGCAGAGAATAGATGTGCATGCTTCTCTAGAATTCAACTTATATCACTGAAATACAGAAATACAGGAATTTGTGTGAATCACTTGTTTGCAGAAGTTGTAATGCAACTTTTTTTCCAAAAAACTATTTACCTGCTAGCTTTTTGGAGTCACATCAAAATGGAAGCTATTCAGAAAAAAATTGTTCAGATGATCATCTGTTTCTAAGCAACCTGTGTTACATAATCATGTTGCTTAGCAATACAGACCATAATACAACCTAATAGAGCTTATAGTGGAGTGCAAAATACAAAAAAAAAAAAAAAAAAAAAGAAGGACACCGCTTAGAACTTAATTCAGAGGCTGATCAGAGCTGCATATTCTACACATACTCTTCCACCTATTTCTGCTGATATTTTGCACAGGGAATCCCTTTTTTGGGCTAACTTGTTTTAATGAACAATCCTTTTCTTGACCCTTTCTGCTGCTTTTCCTCCCCAGACTACAAGACAGCAAAAGAATTTGACAGCAGGTAAGTAATTATAACTGCAGTGTTTATGTAAGCTAGGAATTAACATTTAATATTTGGCGGCACTTTACCATCTCCTAGACAGCGTAAACACTTGCTGACACCCTTCGAACTTTCCTTCCTAAACCCCTTAAGAGTAAGAAGTTTGATAAACACAAATCAAATGGAATACTTTCAAATATATGAATAGGTAATGCATAATAGTTTATCCACAACTATAAGTAAAGAATTATTTTTAACATTCCTTGTTCGAAACAGGAGAAAACACAACATGATGAAGTTAACACCTACAGGGTGTTGAAAAGCAAGAGTTACAGTGAAAGTTACAACTTAGAACACTAAAATAGGGTACAAAAGAGGCAATACAACAGAAAAGCTTCTCTCTCGGCTGTGCTGCTGCATACTTCCATTGTGGAACATTAACTGCCTCTATAGGATTCACTGTTCAGGACATAAATTGCCAATAACCTGAGTTAGAAGGACATCTTTAGGGATTTTTCCATAGGTGCAAGCTGCCACTGACTACATTCAATCTCAAGAAATTCCAGTTATCACTTAACTAATTCAAATGATTTTTCTCAAAAATCAACTATTAAACCAGTCAAAAGCATGAGCACACTCACCAACTCTGGTGGCTGCATGTCATCACAGGCATCCACATGACACTGCATCATCTTCCAGGCACAACATAATAGGAGGAAAAGAGGAAATGAATCCAAATTAAGCCATGTCATAGAGGCTTACAGGTAACTTAGCAAGCAAACACATACGTACCAATATAAAGAAACATTTTTCTGCACTACTTAAACTACTACAAAGACTCAAAAGTACATGATATAGACCAGTTACAATATTCACTCCCTTTTACTTTCACTGCAAGGGAACTGTAACTGGTCACACTTCTTTCTTCCTTGTTTCTGTGGTGTAAACAGATTTTCCTCTTACAAAGAACGTCAGACAGCTAAGGGGAGAGCAAAGTTCGAGCAGTTTGTTTGTTTGGGTTTTTTTTTTTAAACACCTTTGAGTACTAAAACTGTACTATATACTAAAAGATGTTACTCTCGGATACCAAACCTTCTCTCATGTATAAAAAAAACCCAGAAAAGGCATTTAATAAAAAAAGTAACTGTCATTGATATATCTATGTCAACAGCAGGTCAAGCAGGAAGGACATGGCTTCTCATATTTTATTAATTCATTTCCATGTATCTCATATAGCCAATAGCTAAACTAACAATCTACTACTGTCTAATTATATTGGAAATCCAATTGCCTTTTTTTTTTTATGTGATATATAGCATTTCTTTCCTTCAGAATTCTACAGCTAAACGTTGGGAAAAAAACAACTCAACAAACAATTATAAAAATATAATTTGTAGAATCCACTTTAAATTACTATTAAGGTAAAAGCTGGTAACTGGGTTAAAACATGCAACACAACATGAATAGCACATTAAAATATAAATGCTCATTTAAAAACAGTTCCTAAAATACTAGGTGCAGGATAACTTAAGATACATAACAGAATTTTCTTCTTTACAGACTCATTTGTGCTATCTACTACTGGTAACCGATGGAAATGAAATCGAAACCAAATGAAACACAGACTGGATAAGACAAGTGCATAGTATTAATAAGAATTTATTGACTTTTACATCTAATGAAAGAATATGCATGCAATCCTAATTGATGGCAAATTTCTTATTGTAACTTTCCCTTATTTTTAAGGGATTGGCCCAGAAGAGTGAAATTTTGTTAATTTCTTTTAGTAATTATATAGATAAATAAGATGTGTCAAACATCTTTCCTTCACTGATTTTTTTTTACATGCTCCTTAATGTCAAATCTCTTAAACATGAAGTACTTCTAAATATTTTTTAGTGTATATACCTTTATTGAAGTGCTTATACAGACGTGTATATACACACATACATACATATATATATATAATGTTAAGAAATATCAAGAAGTGGGAATCATTTGAACAAGCAAAACCAGATTAGACGTCTGAACATACACTCTACTTTTAAACAGACATTCTGATTTAGCTCTCAGTTAACTCCAATTTAAAAATACTTTAAAAGCATTAGGAATAAAAGAGGGTCGGGGGGATTAAATGGCTTTATATGCACTTCTCCACCTTATTTTTTTCAACTAGTATGTTTTTGTCCATTTGTATATCTAAAGCACCCATGGGGATGAGGGTGTTAAAAAAGAAATAGTGGAAATGCATTCATGTTTTCTCAGCTATCAAAATAGCCGTTATGGTCCATAGGCATTTGATTTGGAGTAGTTACAGCCTAAAATATATGCCTCTAATAAGAGAAACAATGCACGTATGTCTTTCAGTAAAATGCCTCAGAATACAGATATTTTTTTTTTTTTTTTAATATATGTATGAAAATCCAAATTATTTTTTCCTCCCATCTTGGAATTTACAAGGCTGTCAGTATTGTCGCATCTCAGAAAATACAAGTTTCACCATCCAGTCTTGGTTCACCATCTTACAAGTCTTGAACTACTGAATTTTTCCACCTTTAGCAGAGAAGAGAACTGGCAGAAAATGAGGATTTCTGTAGATTTAACATCTCCAAGATGTTGGTCTGAAAAGAGAATCTATTCTTGCCTTTTAATGTATTTATGTAAAATGGCATTCCTGCTCTCTGAAAGTAGCCTTTCCCATGCATTACTTCACAAACCACAACGATGTTGGTTTACTTTAAGTTTAAATGTTTTGCTAGAGAATGGTTTCTATATGAAATGCATAGTAGCTCAAGAAGACCTTATATTTCTGGCATGACACTTCCAGCTTCAGCCTCGCAATACATGGAAAGACTTCTCATCTGCTTATACAATTAAGGATACTGGGATTACGGCTAGCTAAAACTAGAAATTAAATATAATCTGTGTCAGAAAGCAGTCCTCATTGTAGGCAGGCTATGAAACTTGTGCATAAAGCAGCCAAAGCCATGAGCAGCTCCACTGTGAAGAGGAAATAAAATTGCTTTTCAGAACATGGAAAATGAGCAGAGACGACTCCCACTTATTTGTAGAAACTCATGTCAAGAAAGCCAAGGTCAACCTGATCAGAGTCAGACTAAATAGAGTTCAAATAGATTTTTCTATTCTAAATGGGATGGAACAGAACTAGAACACACTATTGCCCAAGCTGAAGATTGCGCTCAGATAGATACCCAAGGAAGGGCAAGCTGCTCTGTTTATATGCCCTGACACTGGCTTTACCAGCTGCAAATATGAAAACACAAAAACTGAGCTTTGAGAACATAAGAATATGAGTAAGGGATCTTAGAGGTATAGTTCATGATTCTTCTAGTTTCTTAAGATCCAGAGTAGCATAGACAACTTGACGGTTTTGGTGTTGAGTTTTTGAGGGGTGGGGGTTTTTTGTTTGGTTTTGGTAATTTTAAGTGCAAGTCTTTCCTTTCAATATTTCTGCTAGGCTTCTGGTGCCCTAATTTTGACGTTCTTGTAATACGTACTTCTAGTATATATTACTGGAAGTAACTGCCTCTTACTCCCAGGAAGCGGCAATGTGTAAATCTCATTTAGGTAGCCCATTTCATAGCTCCTCTCCACTTTCTCTTCCATTCATTTAAAAGAAAAATAAAAAAAATCTCATCTAACCTGTCATCTTAAGGAATGTGCCAAACAGAACCAGGGGAGAAAAAAGATTGTTAACCACAGATTTTTACCTCCTAGATGCCTATGATTTTTCTTCCCAAGAAAGAAGATACAACAGTAAATGACTACCAGGAAGTCACATTTCAGAGTACAACAGGGAAGAGTATCTTTAAGCCTTTTTTAATTCTCCCCACCCTAACATGGTTGAATGTACCTAATTTAATTTAAAATGTAATTTATCAGTGGCCCTGGCTCCAAAACATTTGGAATTACAGTAGATTTTTTTTTTTTTCAGACAGAAATCGGCATAAAGACAAGAATTGATTTGAAAAAGTGATCATCTGCTAGACCAACTAGAGCTCTTTATAGATACTATTCACTTTCTCTTAAATTCTGCTAATATCTGTTGGAAAACATTGTTCCGACATGCTTTCTTGATCTGAAAAGCCTCCCAATTCCTATTTCTGTCATTCTGATTAAAAAGAAAAAGTCTAAAAGAAGGTCCATGTAATAAAACCCACAGGGACTGTGCTCTACCAACTTTCTATTCCATTGTTGATGGCAGGTAGGGAAAACAACCAATCAAACAAAAAACCCCCACAAACCAAAACCACGCAGCAGATCACGTCCCAAATACCCTTTACACCCCAAGCAGTCGTCTTCTTGGGGGGACCATTTGTACGGCCAAAATATTTTGGTGATATCAAAGTTTATCAGAAGCACACATGCCCCATGCTTAAATGTATGTATTCAAGAATAGTTTCCTCGGATATTCAAAGTGCTAACTGTATTTACTAAACAAAAAATTATGAATTTTAACTCCTACCATTCCATCATAACGGTCTCCAGGTCTACCCCTTCGGTCATAAGACATAAGATCTCTAAAATGAGAAAAAGCAGCAGCACATGATTCATGTTATAAACTAGTTTATATATTTAATTCAAGTTTTCATGATTTGCACACAGCTATGAATTTCAGAATGCTTTAGACAAGTTCTGAATGACATAAAATAAAGTTACAGAACTACTGACTATAGTCCTGATAGACTGCTACATTGCAGAAATAATTAAATTCAAATACTTTTCGAAATTCTCTGGTACAATGCACACTCAATCCTGCATAATCACCACCAACATGGAGTGTGAAACAAGTCCTGGAAAGGAGCACAATTCAGCAAATTTTACTCAACTTGAGTTTTGTATAACGCATTTATGCAACAGCTTACCCGCCACGAGGAGGGGGTGGAGGAGGAAGAGGAAGATTACGAGCTCTGCTGCCACCTCTGCCACCACGACCTGGCGGAGGTGGCGGAGGTCCTCTGCGAGGGCTCATATCATCATAATCTCTTCTTGATGGAGGCATAGGTCGTCCACCACGACCAGGAGGCATTCGATCAAAGCCTCCTCTTCCACGCATTGGAAAGCCTACTGGACGTCCCCTTCTATCATCAAACATCATTGTGAAGCCACCATAGTCATATGTTTCATCATAGAAATTGGGATCATAAGGCTGGGCCCGTCCTTTAATTGGAGACTAAGACACACAGAGAAAAAAAAAAAAAAAAAAAAAAAAAAAAACAAAACAAAAAAAAAAAAACCAACAAACAACCAAAAACACCCCCACCCCCGGTTAGCACTGTTACAATTATTATATTTCATTAAATTACTGTATTAAATGTATAAATATGAATTTATACATTCTGAATACGTTCTTGATTTCACAATGCTGCTAAGAAAGGCAGGGATGGCGATATGCTTCCTGAGAACTTAACTATGATAGAGAAACTGCTGTTACTGATGGGTGGCATGTACATTTGTCTCACTTCCTCCCCAATTTAAAATTTCTTATTTTACTGATATGTAAAGCATGACTAACAGTCCATTGGTACCAAAAATGGCTTCCCTCTCCAATAAGGTAGACCCCAATTCTAGAAAACAGGAATAATTTCAAAGGGTGCTAACAGTCCAACACTTATTTTGTTACTGGAGAAGTAAGAAGCACTGAATTCAAAATAGAAACGGAAAGACATAAATTTTCCATCCAAATCATCCCAACTTTCATGAATACCAATGAAAGAATAATAAGTTTAAGACACATTACCTCAGAGATAAGATCCAAGATAATCTTGATACATTCCACAACTCTATCAGGTTTTCCACCAATAAGCACCACTCTATCAGTGGAATGAGGACAACACTCTTGGAAGAGCTTAATGGTGGTCTGAGTGTTCTGTTGAAGAGAAGAAAAAAAACCCTCAAAAATCTTCAAATAGAAGTATTTTAAACAATTTTATAAACTTATTGAAAACAAAATGGGTAAGATACACACTAAAACATTTTAAAGAAACAATCAAACCAGACTATTAAACTTCCAGTCATTTTAAGTGAATGCTTGCTTCTGAGTTCTTACAACAAATTTAATCTTAGGATATTATATTTTTAAGACCTGCAATGACATCAGTTTGTATGAAATGCTAGTGAAGAGGAAAAAAGTTCAATTTTTAACATCTTTCAATTATGGCTCATCTACACTGTCATTTAATCAAATATTAGCAAAAGGACCATATATCCATTATAAGCTTACAGGTTATATAAACCTTCATATGTCATAAAAATATGCTTTGGATGCAAGACAGCAATGTTGCCAGGATTATGTCTAGTCACCTTGCCTTCCTCAGTCCACACAAATAGTAGCTTATGCCTAAACTGACCTGGAATTGCCTTTGACACAATGCCAGGAAAGGATAGAAAAACACCACTCTAGATTCATAGAGACCACTAGCTTTTTAGAACAAAACCTCATTCCTTCACAAAGGAAACAGTGGTCTTCAAGGAAGCAGAACTTAAACAAAACAACCCCCCCCCAAAAACCCCCAACTCACCCAAAACAACAAAAAAAAAAACCCAACCATCAACCCCCCCCCCCAACAAAAAACAAAACCCACAACAAAAAGACCCAAAACTCACCCAAAAACAATCCACCCAAAACCAACCCACCCCATACCCCATACTACCTTTTTATAGCAATATTCAAACATCTATTAAATTATCATCATTAGAGTTTATGGAGATGCGTCCACACTAAACCATTTTCCATGTCCAACACCACCAATATAGTCTATTAAGCAGTTCATTCCAGGAGCGATGAATGGCATTTTAATTTTAAAAAGTATCCTTTATTTATAAAGATTACTCTACTGCTAATATGCTTAAACGCTTTATAAGAAGTCCTAGGCTCTATCACCAACAGCCACTTTATTTCTGACTTTTTGCAAGAAAGCTGTAATAAAAAACTCTGAACTGAAGGAATTATTGCACAGATGATGCTTACACTCACTAATTTGTTTATAGAATAAAAGCAGAATCTGAAAAGAATAGGAAACAGTACCTCTCTGAGTTCTTTGATTTTAGCACCCTTGACACCAATAATTCCTCCTGCTAAACTTTGGTGAATTAGAAGTCTTAATTCACAGTCAAAGTCGCTACCTTTGTAGTGTTGATACTGTAAGAAAGATGCATACAAGGAAAGAATAAAATATTAGTCAGGGGAAAAAAAATAACTGAAAAATCAAAATACTAATTTTGTGGGTTTTGTTAAGGTTTTTCTCCAAAAACCATGGTATGACTCAATTTGCTGCTGAACTGTAATGCTGTATTTACTACGATAGAATCACACCTATTTAAGTACTTTGCCTCAACATGAGGTGTTGTCAAATTAGTTTTCCTTATTTCTTTTATTATTATTGTATAAAATTTTAAGATATCAAACAGCGCAACACACTTGCTTACAAAGCCAAGGCAGGATGGAAATTACAATACAGCTACTTCAAATTGGGGACTAAACAAGTCAGGAGACAGGTGTTTTGAAGGGGAGGAGGCTGTTCCAAATATTAATTTTCTAATAAGAGACTGTCCTCTACCAAAAAAAAATGCCAACACGTAGTTTGAGAGCTATAGGCCTCCTTTCAAAAAAGACTGGGTTTTATTTTCTAATTTAACTTATTAAAAATAGCACACAATCATCTAGAATTATCTTGTTTTAAAATCTAAATTTGAAGAAGAAACAAACCTAAGAGACATACCTCTTCTAAAGTAGGGATAATCTTCTTCAAGATTTCTCCAATTGTTTCTGTATCTGCACTTATACTCAAGATGCTGTTAGAGGCCAGTGTCAGAAAATATGGAGAAGGTGGAAAAGTAGAAGTAAGTTTAGTATTCATAATCATACACAAAATTCTAACAAGATTGACAACACAGAAGAACTTACAATTAATATTCCCCATTTAAAGTAAACCTGTTCACTGGATTTACAACACATGCATCTTCATTTATGCCCAATATATATGCATGATGAATTTAAGACTAGGTAGGTCTTGCAGAGAGCGCGAGAGCGCGCTTTTGGAAGGTCTCAGATTAAGTGGGCAAGAAATTGATGCAGAACTGAAAGTAGAAGTGAATATTCACGTTCCCTGCCACCACTAATTTAGTATACCCTCGCCATTACATTGGTAAAAGCGGCACACCTTCTTGTAGAAAAAGTGAAGATATGCAAGTGGTCAACATTATATCTGGAGTAAGGTTGAGAGATCAGTTAGAAATTAGATTACTAATGGGCTCTGCAAAAAAGGAATATAAATACAAGGAAAAAAAACCCAAAACAAACAAAAAAAAACCCACCAACCCCCCAAAACTCCACAAACAAACAAATACATAACACACATGAAAAGTGAAGAAAAGTGAACTAGAGTTAGTATTTCATCAGAAATAATTATGAACAGACAATGTTGGGGGGAGCAAGGTGGGCCACAAAGACAGAGCAAGAGACTCTTGAAACAATTTGATTTATAATGCAGTGAATATGCAACACTTGAAGCTGTGCTCCTTCCATTGAAATAAAATTAGTGGATTGTTCGGGTGGCCAACTCACGTAAAAGTTCAGTGACAAAAAGACTTAATGGGGAAAATAAGACAGAAAACTTTAAAAAAACAATACACGGTCTATAAGGGGATACTATTTAATTATATAAAAGGCAGGTAATAAAATACATTTCTCTCTTTCTAATCAGGCAGTGAGGCATAAACTGTTGGGACATACCGCTCGGGGCCACTGCTGTCTGGGACTGAAACACTGGCATTGTACTGCATTGGTCATTGGCGTTCGTGGATGTTGGCATTGGGCATGGGTATTCAATCAGAAGTTGTCAAGTATGGTACCCGTTTGGCAACGAGCACATTTTTGGGCATAGCCAACCAGGGTTTTCACATGGGCGTTCAGGGGCGGATGGGCCAACGTCATGGTGGGCAACGCAGGGGCAAGTCGATCCAGTACATGGGTAACGGAGATATATGGCCAAAAAAAACAAGGAGAGGGAAAAGGGGGAAAAGCAATAAATTTTAATTTAATACAAACTATACTCATTACTCTCAGTTAATGAAGCAAGCTTAAGTTGTTCTGAAGACTAACACAATAATGGACTGCTACATCGACTGTGGCTTAACAGTATGGATCCTAATGAGTTACTTTATCTGACTAAACTACTTTTTACTTTTAACATAATGATGTTTCAGTAGCAGGCTGGCTCATGAATGTAGACACAAAAACTGTTGAGATCCATATTACTGAAACCTTGGGCAAGTTGGGAAAGTTAGTATTCCAGACCAATTAAATTATCTGGACTTAGGTGATGTATTTATTTACTTAAAACAAACAAACACACACACTAGCTGCCAAAGTTAGCGAGTGTATGTATGATTTCTGACCATTTCAGCTTAATCCTCAATTCTAGTTGCTATAGTTTGTGAACTTAGATGGAACTGATTCTGTAACAATATATTAGCAACTATTGTGTTGAACACAGTCTTGCTTGAAAAAAATTGCTGAAATTGTAGCTGATGCTAAGTACAGGAGTGTAAACAAATGGAATTTAAGAAGCATTGCCAAGTTTTATAAATACATAACATTTACGCTGAACATGCGTCTAATCACAAGAGTCCACCCACTATAAAATATGAATAGGTAAATAAGTCATGACCATTTAAAAATGCTTCCAAGTAACAGAATAAAATGTTTCTTTACTGTTCTACACCCGTATTTAAACCATGCAACCTTAACATGAATGTTTTTGTGCTTTATGTCCAAGCTGTTAAAGTAAGAACAGATGGACCATTATGGGGTTTTTTAAAGGAAGTTAAAGAATTCCTCTATCACTGGGTTAAGCCAGCCACCTGCAATAGTTTTCAATAGTACTATAATTGATTCACACATATGGGAAATGGTACAGTTAAGGGGTTTAAGCTTTGCCAATATTTCTAATTAAAGATGTTAACTCATTTGAAGTGTGTAATTTAGAGGAACACTGTTTGAAAGCAAAGAGGTTTAATATAAACCTCTCTTCCCACATAACTCAAGATGGGTTTTAATTACAACACAAACTGAAAAACTAAAGTTATCTCCTCTAACAATCATTATAAATGGCTTACAATTAGATTATTGTTGTCTAGATTTGAATTTCTCAATTTCTAGAAATGTATGCAATCAAGTTTTCAATGTAGTGCTCTGAAAGAATTGGTGTTAAATTAATTCAAACTCGTATATACTCACATCTGTACGAAGTGCCTTAATATTTTTGCCACCTTTTCCAATCACTGCTCCAGCATTCTGGAAAATATTTTTCAGAAGTTATGTTATGCTAATACAGCACAGACTACATTTTTGAACTGAAGACTAAGAACAATGTATCTATTTCTGCATTACCTTGTGGGATGCATTTAGGGGTGGTGTGGGGCTTTTTTTGCTTTTGAAAGGTTCAAATTAAGTCAAAACATAAACTGACACGGTGTTACCATGGGGAAAAAAAAGGTCAAAACTGAACTTTGGAAAGAGATAAACACACTCAATAATATTATTTCAATTTCAAATTTAAGTTTCTAGGCAATTCTGCCTGTGTTAAAGCCATCTCAGTTTTCAGTCATAGAGTATGACTGAAAAAATACCTTATGGGATTCCATGCATGTTATGTAGGTCAAGGATTTTCCTAATTTATTTGATCACCTTTTTTTTTTTTTAAAAAAAAAAAAAATGTTTGCAAATTTCACTTTCGCACTCCAAACATTTGATAATTTCAAATGCTACTTTTGGTTTAAACCTATGTAACTCAACTGACCGCTCAGGTAGGTACAGTCTGAAGAATATAAAGCCAATATAAACAATTGCTAATCTCCAGTTGCTAAAATCAACAGGAATAAACTCAGATATTCAAGAGGGGCAATTGTAAAACTACATTTTTACCAGGTTATTTCAAGAACTACATGCAAAATTATTGCTTTTATTATGCAGTTCACACATGATGCTAACAGCACCACAAACATTTTGCAGCACTCCACGTAACTTGACTATTCATCAGAAATGCCATGCAGAGTTAAGGAAGTCCTCATCTTGCCTCGCATATTTAATTTACAATCATAAGCTGATCATTCTCTAAACTGCTTGCTTTCTAAAGACTAATACACAGTCATTCCCCTGGAAACAATTACATTCCACTCAAACATAAGAGAAGCGGCTTATAATTTCTATTGCTTTGTTTTTTCAATGAGTACTTTTTTTTTTTTAAATCGGAGAAGTCCCATAGATCATCCTTGAAAAAATATATTGAAGATAATACCATTGCAATATACTTCTACTATCATTCATGCACACTTACAAATATTCCTAATAAACTATTTTATTTTAAATAAAGCACATGTTCTTTCTAAACATACACCACAACATACACTTTGTCACTACTGTCTTAAGCAATGGTATAACCAGGAACATAGCGATACTGAAAAAGCATACTTTGCTTTGAAGCAAGATGCGTAATTCAACCATCTCATCTGTATTCCGAGATCTTTTGAAGGCCTGTTCTTCTTCCATATCTTCTGCAGGACGTTTGCCTGTAGACAAGTCCATAGGGGGGAAAACACAAACATATATTTAACTTTCTAAGTCACGATAAAATCGTATATCAAGCTTATGCACTGTATTCCTAATGAAGCATTCCCTCCTATTAGCCCAATGCTAACTTCTAACATCTACCCTGAGTATCTATAGCACGGAAACAGGTTTTTACATCATCAGCCTACATATCAATTAACTATTGAAGACTCATTCCAAATCTATGAACTACAGTTGAAATGAGAATTTTGCAAACTTAGTGAAAAATTTACAACATGTTGTGTAAAGCAGTGCTGCATCACCTACCTAGTATTTCTTTTACAATTGGAAAAACCTTAAAGCCCAAAAGATCAAAAGTAGTTTGTCCAATACTGAAATACTGATGGAACAATAGGAAAGCAGTATTTCAAATAGCTTTGAAAAACTGGCACGAATCAACTCAATGCTAATGCCCTAACTCTTCTTCACTAATTATGTCCAAAAAGTTTTTCGTTTAGCTAATATTTAGAGATATTTCACATATATACACATTCCTTCAAAGTAACAACTGCAATAAATAAAATACAGTAATAGATATGCCTGACAGTATTTCTACATGATCACACTGTCCAGACAAGTACTGAGTATTTAGCTATCAAATATTTTCAAATCCTTATTTATAACTTTTAGTTACTTATGCCATGTCTAAAATACTCCCAAAGAAAAATTACATATTCATGATAAAAAAAAAAAAAGTAAAACCATACGGGACACTTAAAAATAAAAGATTAAATGCAAAAAATACTGCCAATACAAACATTTGATACAGTTAAAGCATTCCAAAATAGTTAGAAACACTGAGACTTAAAAAGGTTCTTTCCCCCCTCAAATAAAATAAAATAGCCCTTTAAAAAATTTACCATTTGTCTCTGTGTTGGTAAAGGTCTCCTCCTGTTGTTCAGTCTCCATTACCTTTTATTCTTAGGTGTGCAGATAAAACCTGTTGCAGAATAAAAAGAGCTAGTACATCTATTTGGGGGGGAGGGAAGCAAACTGTACATCGTACTAAAGGGAAAAACAGAGATGCCTGCTTTTAGAACTTACCGGGTTTTATATACGCTTGCAGAGCAAAACTCAAGTGTTCTGGGCGGGATCAAAACCCAACAGCCTACTGCTTCAGAAGCCTATGAAAACAGAATAGATCAGGCTCTGTTCACTTACAGGTCTGATTCTTGCTACAACTAAAAACGGGGGTTTGACCCGAGTTTTTGCTGCAAAGCTTTTCTTTATAAATGAGAAAACATAACAAGGCCAAACACATAACTAAGAGGTGAAATAATAATAAAGTCTGTAAACTTACAGATAAACAATTATAGTCTGAATGATTCCGGACTTGCTCAGTTTTCAAGCATTTGCTAGTTTTAAGCAATCACATTTACTGATAATGCTTTTCAGATATTTAAAGTGAACTATTATCCGGTTCCTATTTTTAGCATGTTATATAATACATATCTTGAATTTCCTTTTAAAGAGACACTATGTATCAATCTGCTTATTATTTAGTTCTAAACAATTTAGACTAAAAAGTTATTATAATCACCAACATTAATTTTATAAGTTCTCTATCAACTTACTAGCAGGCATTCTATCATGCCTTCCATTCAATATAACAGATGAACAAAAGAAATTACACACAAGCCACACTAGAAAAATTCTGTTAAAAATACCACACTGTAGCTATGTATAACCTCTGCACGAAGAATCTCAAAAGCAGCTGAACTTTTTTGACTTTGTGAAACAGGTACCTCTTTCAAGATCTATTTTTGTTAAGCCCACATGAGAATACTTGTAAAACACATTAGAAGCCCAGGCAGAAAAATTTTGCACCTTATTCTCTTAAAAAATTAATTTGTACAGATAACAGCCAAAGAATGCTATTTTCCCCCTTGGATTTTATTGCTCAACTTCCATAGCCTGAACAAACGGTTGACGCTTACGTATCCACGAAGAAAAAGTGAGGTACGTTTAACTTTTTAAAACATCTTTTCAATCATCTGTTAATTTGTAACAGTTACCCTGGTTTGTGCAAGCTAACAGCAAGCACTGCCGGTAGGCATACACTCTTTTACAGCCGCTGCTGAGAGACCGCCTTCCCAGCACATGCTAGTATTTCCAGGCCCCTCATTTGAGCTTATGGAAAAGCGCCGCTTAAAGAATAGCCAAGTCTCAAACAGACGTCGCCAGAGCGCGGGGGGGGGGGGGGGGGGGGGAGGGAATTTCACCAGGTTCAAATGGCTAGCCCTTCCAGACCCTCTTCTATTCTATTCCAGACTCTATTCTATTTACGACCCTCCCAAAAATTTTAGAGCTGCGGGGGGACGAAGTGTAATATAGCATTCAGGACAAGATGCTCTCAATTAGTTACTGTGCTCTGTTGCGTAAATCAAGTTTGCGAGATTAAATTGACTAACGCAATGTTTTTAAAAACATCGAAAGGACAAAGCGGCCACGGACATGAGTAGAGGGCTGGAAGGTGCCGGCGCGTCTCTACCCCGCTCCCTCCGGGACGAACAGCCCTTCCCGCCCGGACGCCTCCCCTTCCGCAGCCCATGCGCAAGCCGCACTACAGTCTGCTCAGGCTGACGTTCATCTTTATCCCTCGCACGGCTTGCACGGCTTCCACAGCCAGCTAGCCAGCCCGCCGCCGCAAAGCGCTCGGAAGCCCAGCTCACTCCCTGGGCGGGGGGGTGGAGGCAGCGTTACATAACCCCCGCAGCCCGAGACCCACCTCCGTGGTGGCGGGGACCAGCAGAAATGGCGGCCACTGTAATGGCGCCTACCCACTGCTAGGCGGAGCCGGGAGACGGAAAACCACCACCACGCGGTCACAAGATTTCCTCCACTCCGCCCAGGGAGACACAAAGGAGGCACTCGGCGGTCCTCACCCGAGCTCAAGCGGGACCGACAGAACGCAATGGCCCCGCCACGATCAGAACTCCGCCATCGCCGCGATCACCCCTAAAAGCAGGCCCTGCTGCAGAGCGCTCCCTAATCGGTTTGGCATGGCCGCTTCCGCACAGGCCGCAGCCGAGAGCGCCCTCCGTCCTCTTCCTCTTTGCCCGCCATAATTCCCCAAAACTCACCCCATGCAGTTACCCAGGGTAGACGCAGAAAGGCGGCAGCAGCTGTTCCCCCGGCCTTAGCGCGCACCCGCTAGCGCAGCCGGCCTCCACCACATCGCCACTCCGGGAGCCGCACCGGTTGGGCCGCCGTGCCCGCACTAAGGTCGCCGAGGCGGGACGGCTGCCGGCAGAGACACAGATCACCCTTTTCGCCCTTCCCTCAGGACAGATGGGGCCCCTTGGGCCCGCAGGTTGCGCCAAGCCACTCCACGTTAGCTAAGGAGGAGTCACTCCCGGCCCCCTCCTTCTCCATGCAGCCATCCCCGGATCTACCCAATTCCGCCGCCTCGCCAGCGGGGAAGAGCGCTGTCCCTGCGGGAGCCCACGAAAATCCTGGGGCCCGGCGGCGACTCAGGCCTCCCGCGTTACTGTGTCACACAGCAGCGTCGAGAGGGGCGCGATCAATAGCTCCACTTCCCTCAGCGCGCCCCCCCCCCCCAGGACGCGCGCAACACCCCCTCCTCACCTTCATCAGCTACGCGCGCGAGCTGCGCTTACCTGCACCCACCACGTACGAGAGAGAAAGGTGAGCAGCTCCCACTACCGATACGCACATCCACCAGCACCGTCAGGCGACTGACCCAGCCGCCTCCTCTCCTCCTCCCCGTGGGGACCTACTGTGGCCCGTTGGGTAAGGCAGCTGCCCGTCAGGGCAGGGATGGCCTCTAGTTCGCCCCGCCCTCCGTGTAGACCACGGCGAGACAGGCCTGGGTGTCACAAGGAGAGGAGCGCGATCCACCCTGCACCACCGCAGTGTGCCTAGGTTGTTTGTTTGTTTTACCTGCCAGGAGCCACGAGAAGAGCGGCAACAACAGTAGAGATAATGGAAGGCGGTAAAGGAAACCGAGAGCGACCTCAGGTTTTTTTGGGGGAAAAAATGGCGTCTGCAAAAACTCCGCCTTGTGCTTGTCCCCTAGCACCGGAGGGGGCGGGGTGGGGTTCTTGCGATGCTTAAAGGCGCGCGTGGCTCCATGCCTCCTATTGGCTGTTGGGTTGCGCGGGGTTTTTGGGGGCTGTGCATAGAGAGTAGGTGTATTCTCCCCACCCTCATCTTGGGTGATGGGAGGTAGGCTGCCCTACTGGTTCTGCCCGCCCGGCACCGCCCCTGCCCCGGATAAGTGTGGGGTGGCTTGGCTGAGGGTAGGGTGCGGGGGCTCGGGCGGCAGCCTGCCTGCCTGCCTGCCGAGTAGGGAGGTATGTGTACTGTCCTCGATATGACTCTATGGTGGGACGGGCCATCTCACCTCAGTGTCCATTGCTGTCCACTGCAGCTCGTCGGTGCCCGCAGGGGTGCGGGGTGACAGCTGGCCTCACCGCCCCGGGGGTCTTGGTACAGGGTTAACTATTCTTACAGTAATTTTTCTTTGGTGTAATTCTGTAGGGAGGTTGAGCTCCTTGGTCATCCCCCTTAAGGGGATAAACAGGTTCCAAATGCAGTTATACAGCTTAAATGTGCATAGCTACTTCCAAAACTAACAAGAAGCTAGAGCTTATTAACCACTGATGTTTTTGAGACAATGACCACCAAAACTTGGTACTATTGCAGCCAAACCCTGGACTGGATCTCTAGATAACATTGATATTTCAGGCTAGCCTTCTGTTGTCAGTTCCAAAGCTTTCATTGTGTTAAAATGTAAAAATCGTCCCTGTGGTACAAATACTTACAGATCCCAACTTGTTTGTATTGTAAATGGGGCTTCTCACTTGTGTTCTTAACAGTGCTAATGAGACGGGAGGATAACATCTTGGGTCATTTTTTTAAAGTGGACTGAGTGTGAACAGCAGCACTGATAGGAATAAAACAAACAAACAAGAGTTGGAGAACCTTTCTTCTTCTAGTTGTTATATGTTCTCTTTCCATCCACAGCAAAAGGATTTCAGGTGTATACTTCCAATTAAATCAACAGGAAAATATGAAGCCACCAAGAAGGGTTGCTTGTAGAAGTCTCAGTACTTTCCTGATACTTTGTGATGAGTAAACAGTATAGGCTGTTTATGCTGGTTGAAGCTTGTTTAGTTTAATTACTGGAACTGCATGTTTATTTTTTAGCATCAGTGAAAGTGTTTTTAATTGTAATTGCTTCTACATTGTCACACTTAGAATAGCTGAACTTTGAATTGAGAGCAAATTTCTATACAATGCAAGTGAGAGATGTCATAACTTTAGCTATTGTCAGAAGAATAAAAACATCTTTCTGGGTTTTGTTCTAGAGAATTCACTTTTTTTTTTTTTCTTTTAACTTAAAAGAAAATGTCTGCATCTAACATTGCAGCAAGAGTGGAAACTTGGCTTTCATCTACGTGGCATGTTGAAGTTCCTTTGATATGGCTGGAAGCCTGTATTAATTGTATCTGTGAAAAAAATAGTGGTAGTAACTTAAGTCAAGCTAAGATTAACAGACAGATATTTGAGCAATGGCTTCTTACCAGATCTAAGAGATTTGGAATATCCCATTTTGCCTGATTGCGTTTTAGATGCTCCCAAAAGAGAGTTGTCTGGCTTCTGCTCCATACAGATTGATTCACTGGTTGATGTTAGCCAACCAACATGTTCACAGTTGCAGAAGCTCAGAGGAAAAAATACTGTAAATTAAGAAGTAACAGCCAACACTTGAGCATCCCAAGAATCCTGGGAAGCAAAGTGTACTCAAATGCTGATGCTGCAACTAACTGATGGGATAGATAAAATTCAGGGTATGGAATATCAACCAGTCCCTGTTCTCCATAGTAATCTCCCTCCTGAAACAAAAAACACTGTACAGGGGAACATTGCATGTTGTCTTGGAGTCCTTCTTAAACCAGAAAATGTGAATTTCTTGGTGAATTGGATGGAGTGGAGGTTCTTATAGTGGAGTATACTCAGGAAAAAGTCCTTGCTAGATTAATTCGGGAAGCTGAGAACCTTAATCCTGTTGGACAAATTGATCATGAACAAATTTTCCAAGGCCTGTAGATGAATTAGGACAAATTCTAGGCCCTTCAAATGAAGATCTTTTAGCTAGTCTTGATGAAAATAATGAATTTGCTTTAAATAATGTAACACCTTCAGAAACCGGATACTGCAGTAGAAGTGACAATTTTAGTACAGCCTCAGGTTTGCTCACTGCACATGATGAAAATGTTTTGTAACAAGAATTTGGAAATCCTTTGCTTCATTCAGATGAACAAATTTCACTTTCTGTAGAATGTTTATGGCTTTTTAAATTACTTTCTTTTGGAAGATTACTTTCTTCTGGAAGAAGTGCTGTCAGTGGTCATGAAGAGAAACATAGATTTAATTACTGAGAGACTTCTACATACATCTAGAAGTTCATGTGATTCATCTTTAAATGGCACTTATGAAAAAGGTGATATAAATGAGAGAAGCCTGTAAAAGCTACCAGCAAGCAAAAGACTTCTGAAAGAACAGTATCTGCTGAAGATGAAAATAGTACAAGTAACTTTTCACAGCATAATAGTGTACATCAGACTTACAGTTCTGCAGATTTTTCTTTGGAAAATACTACCAAAGAAAGGTGGAATGATATAGACCTAGTTGAGAGTGGACATAAATTCCAGCGCACTTCTGACAGCAAGCTGCTAACAATGAACCAGTATGTTTTTCAAAAACTGATCCAAAAGCAGATCAGCCAGAGAATGATATGCAATCCTTTCCTTGTAGAGCAGTAGAGGCACGTGATCTTGATTTAGTTTCTCCACCTTTCACCTATATTTCTGTTCTCCTTGCAAAAAAGCCAATTCTGAAAGTTAGATGTTTTATTGTAACTCTTAATGGAAACCTCACAAGCAGCAATGGGTCCAGGGGTATAAAGACAAAAATTTCTGATGGTTCAGCTTATCTCAAAGTAGATTTTGCTGATGATATTCTAACAAGTTTGATTGGATTTTCAGTGCCTGAAATGAATATGTTGAAAAAGATCCCATTTCACATTCAAAGTTTAAGGATGGTTTAGAGAAATGTCAAAGATGACCGATATATCTGTTTGATGACTATAGAGTTTAATCCTTTTTTCAGTCTAAAGCCACTGTATTAATTCTACAGGATGCAGATGCAAGGCATCTAGAACAATTGAAGAATTGTTTGAATAAATAATGTGCACAAACTTGTAGATTATATATTAGGAAATGTTTAAGTCAAGATTTCCCCTGAAGGACTGTTGAAAATTAAAATTTAAAGTTAAGTGGTATGCCTTTTCTCTCTCAGGAACAATAGTGGAAAAGTGAGAGGAGGAGATGTCTTGGCAGGTAGGAATTTACCAGTTTGTTTCTTATGGTGATAATATTGAAATAAACTTTTGAACTTTTCTGGCTTGATTTAAAATATTCATGTATCACTTTCCTTCTGCAAAATCCTCTATCTTCTTGACTGGTGATCTGAGGTAGCAGACTGAGCTGATTTGTTCTTTATTATCCATTTCCTGACATTCTTACACTTTTTTCAAGGATGATTATTTACCTGATTTTTAAAAGGTAGCTATAGGACATTACCAGCCTTGTCTTGGAGTAAAGCAGTTGAGTACATTTAAACAAAGCATCATTGCTTAGATGCAGTCACTTCCAATAATGCCAACTTGAAAACTCAAATAAGTATTCAGTGTGCAAGAACCTAAAGTGTAGAGAAATGAAATATTATCTTCTAAATATTCAGGTGAAGGGGAAAAAAGTGTATACATAAATAGGATTAAAAGCTATGTACTTATTTAAGAAAACAAAACGAACCCTTCCAAATGTTTCTAGCGTCACTTACTAGCAGAAAAGAATGATTGTAACGTACAGGGAATCTATTTTTTGGCATGTTAATCATTAATTGTTTTGAACCCACAGCCAACCTTATTCATTAGCTCTTAATGTTTACTAGTCTAACCTTTTCACAATGTAGTCAAATACTTATTGTGTTCCAGATATGTTGTACATGTATACTTACGTTGGCCTTAATTTTGATATTTTTTAATTTCTGCTTTTAGAATGTATTTTAAAAGAAACAAACCTAACAAAATACAAATTAAAATTTTTTGTTGGAAGCTCTTTAGTCACTTTCAAAGGATAATCTACACCTTACTGTGTGTATAGAGTATCAGAAATGGTTTGCTTGCTTTTTGTTCTTTCCTTGATTTTTTTTTTCCCCCAAAGAATGTAAAATTGGTAGTTAAAAGAGGAGGATTTTTTTTGATTGGACTGTCAGTATCTTTCTTTGGTAGCCTTTTCCTCCAAATTATAGCTGTTAGACCATGGGAAACTGCTCTAAGAGACTGTCATTATTGCCTCTCCCCAATAATTAAGAGGCATCATTTGAGACTCCAAGAGACCTAAAGAAAGCTAGAGATAATTTGTTAAGTAAGGTAAAAATCGAGGGAGGTAGAAGAGAGGAAAGCTTTGTAAAGCATGAGCCTTTTTAGGCTTTATTTTGTACAGGTAATAAATGTATGAATTCCTGGGGCCCTTCCCTTCCTCTCCTCCCTTTTCTCTCTCAAAAGAAAACCTAAGCAAACCATGACCCTGCAAGTCATCTTTGGGTTCTTATTTTCTGAGAGGCTGTATTGGGTCTGATCGGGATGGAGTTAACTTTCCTCATAGTGCTGTGCTTTGTATTTGTAGCTAGAATGATATTGATAACACACCAATGTTTTGGCTACTGTTAAGCAGTGCTCACACAGCATCAAGGCTGTCTCTCCAACACCCCTGGCCCCAAAGGCTGTAGGCTGCAGGTGGGCAAGAGGTTGGGAGGGGACAGAGCCAGGACAGCTGACCCAAACTGACCAAAGGGATATTCCATACCATATGATGTTGTGATCAGCAATAAAAGCTAAAAGGGGGAGGAGGGAGGACATTTGTTATTAAGGCATTTGTCTTCTGAAGGAACTGCTGTGCGTACTGAGGCCCTACTTCCCAGGAAGTGACTGGACATCACCTGCTGATGGGAAGTAGAGAATAAATCTTTTTGGTTTCCTCTATTTCTGCATGCAGCCTTTGCTTTTCTTTATTAAACTGCCTTTATCTTGACCCATGGGTTTTTCGTCTTATTTTCTCCCCCTGTCCAGCAGAGGAAGGGGAGTGATAGAGTGGCTTGGTGGGCACCTGGCTGCCAGCCAAGATCAACCCACCACATAGGCTGTTGGAGACTGTGCATGATTTAGAACTGTAAAAGAAAAGCTTTTGTCTGGTGATAGGTTGGATTTCTTTAGACTTGCTTCCATTTGACTGGACAGTCAGCAAGGTTTAATATTCTTCAGTTATTAGCTATAGAATAGAATAGAACAGAACAGAATTAGTTCAGTTGGAAGGGACCTACAGCAATTGTCTAGTCCAACTGCCTGACCACTTCAGGGCTAACCAAAAGTTAAAGCATGTTATTAAGGACGTTGCCCAAATGCCTCTTAAACACTGACAGGCATGGGGCATTGACCACCTCGCTAGGAAGCCTGTTCCAGTGTTTGACCACCCTCTCTGTAAAGAAGTGTTTCCTAATGTCAAGTCTCAACCTCCCCTGATGCAGCTTTGAACTATTCCAACGTGTCCTTTTGCTGGATACCAGGGAGAAGAGATCAGCACTTCCCTCTCCACTTCCCCTCCTCAGGAAGCTGTAGAGAGCAATGAGGTTGCCCCTCAGCCTCCTTTTTCTCCAAACTAGACAAACCCAGCGTCCTTAGCCTCTCCTCATAGGACATGCCTTCCAGCCCTTTCACCATCCTTGTTGCCCTCCTCTGGATGTATTCAACATCCTTTTAAAATTGTGGGGCCCAGAACTGCACACAATACTCCAGGTGAGGCCACACCAATGCTAAATACAGCGGGATAATCACCTCTTTTGACTGGCTGGTTATGCTGTGTTTAATGCACCCCAGGATGCAGTTTGCCCTCTTGGCTGCCAGGGCACGCTGCTGACTCCTATTGAGCCTACTGTCAGCCAGCACCCCCAGATCCCTTTCTGCAGGGCTGCTGTCCAGCCATATCTCTCCCAGTCTATACTTGTGCCTGGCGTTACTGTGTCCCAGGTGCAGAATTCAGTATTTGATCTTGTTAAATTTCATGCCATTAAAGATTGCCCAATGCTCCAATCTATCTAGATCCCTCTGCAAGGCTTCTCGGACCTCGAGAGAGTCACCAGCACCTCCCAGTTTAGTATCATCAGCAAACTTGCTAATGGTGCATTCAACTCCTGCATCCAGATCATTGATAAAAACATTGAACAGAACTGGCCCTAGGATTGAGCCCTGAGGAACACCACTGGTGACCGGTCGCCAGTCAGATGTAGTCCCATTCACTACAACCCTTTGAGCCCTGCCCTTCAGCCAGTTCTTCATCCAGCACACTGTGACCCTGCTCATCTCACAGTTGGACAACTTGTCCAGAAGGATGCTGTGAGGGACAGTATCACAAGCCTTCCTAAAATCCAGAACAGCTACATTCACTGCCTTCCCTTCATCCACTAGGCGGGTGACCTTTTTGTAGAAGGATATTAAATTAGTTAGACAGGACTTTCCCTTTGTGAACCTGTGTTGACTGTGCCTGATGATTGCATTGTCCTTTAAATGTCTTTCAATAGCACCCGGTATGATCTTCTCCATAATTCTTCCAGGTACTGAGGTGAGACTAACAGGTCTGTAGTTTCCTGGGTCTTCCCTCACGTCCTTCTTGTAAATTGGAATAACGCTGGCGAGCTTCCAGTCAGTGGAGACCTCCCCAGTCTCCCAAGACCTTTGGTGGGAGTCCTGCTGATCAAGAGGAGTCGTGCTGTAACATCTGCTAGCTCCTTCAGTACTCTGGGATGAATCCCATCAGGCCCCATGGACTTATGATCATTCAGCTGATACAGCTGGTCCCTTACAATTTCAGTGTCCACAAATGGAAAGTCACTGTTCCTGCAGTTGAGGTCCTCCAACTCAGAGGACTAGGCAGCCCAAGGTCTATGAGTATTATTAAAGACTTATTCTACGATTTGAGAGTGAATACACTTAATAATAAGGCAGTGGCTAGACCAAAGATGTGGTAGGATTCCAAATAAACTAGGCTGTCCAAACCAGCTTGAGGATTAGCCTAATTCTTCCAGATACCAATTTGGCCACAGTGATACATGTGTTTATAACCCAGCAACTTCTTTCTTGTTGAATGAAGGTAGCATCCTAAGGAAGCAACAGGTAGTTGTAATAATATCATCTTAAAGTACCAGTTAGGAATAGTAAAGGATAAATGATTTCCTAAAGGGTGTGTTGTATTGGTCCAGTCTAGGACCATTACTGTGATTTCACACTAAAAAAATATAATATTTCAGGTCATATCAGAAGGAGACTTTTCACAGAAGTTGAGTATGGAGCACTATTAGATAGAACATTAAATATAACATTTGGAATGAAATATAAACCCCTATTTCTTCATATCTTTTGTGTGGGAATTTTTATTGTACCCCTTGAGGTGAATTAAAAACATGTTTGTGCTTAAATATAAAGAACAAAATTAATGAACACTGCATTGGACAGAGTCCTACCACCATAAGCAGTTCTACAAGGAGTCTGCAAAGATACATCACGAGCTGATTCCTTATATACACTTGCACCAGCACCAATCCCATGAGCGGTTGCATGAAGCATCTCAGCCTGGCCTTGTGTCGCCTCTGGCCCAGCTCTGCCGCCCAAAGGTGGCCCCTGAGTGCTTGCATTCCAGGATGGCTATAAGACAGTGCTGTGGCTGTTTCTTATCTCATCACCAGGGGAAACTTCACTCCCTTACAGGGAGTCCTTCTGTCTCTGGCATTCCTGCTTCCAGCCAGTCCAACCCCTTCTGCAGTTGGGCTTTCTTGCCCTCCATGCTAGATCATTCCTTGGTCACAAATTACCACTGCTGAGCAGTTACAATTTGAATTTCCCCTTCACTTGCTGTAATAATCTCAAACATTTCTGTTTAGAATAAAATCTTAATAACTTTAAGCTTTTCTTTGTAGGTAGAGTGATTTACAGTACAGTGTTTTTGAGTTATCTGGTGTCAAGCAAACTTAAATGTATTTACCTGGGAGGAAAGGGCAAAAGGGACTTTAAAAAGTAAATACTACTTCTCATTTCTAATCCAATTCTATTCATTATCATCCTAGAAGGAAGAGTGCTAGGAATAATGACAGCAAACTGAAGATTAAGGGCAGCCTGACATTGCAACTCTTTTTTGATCCAACATAAGAGGTAGAAGTTTCCTACAACTCCGTTTCTCATATAAATGTATGTGTAGCAGACTTTTGTACCCGTGTGTCACTTTTTAATCTTTTGTCCTTGAGGAATTTTTCCCTGTTCACATCGTGTTTTCTAACAGGGCAAATTGCAATGTGTTCCTGTCAGAATCTGACCTGTTTCTGCTTCTTAGCCTTCTCTTATGGCTGAACAAACCTAGTTCTTTCATCCTCTCCACAGAGTGGCATATGCTCCAGCCCCATGACCACCTTGGCAGCTGTCCTGGTTTAGGCCAGGACAGAGCTAGTTTTGTCTTCAGCATCTCCTGTGTTTTGGATTTAGTATGTGAAGAATGGTGATAGTACACTGATGTTGTTGGTTGCTGCTAAACAGCCAAGGACATTTTGCAGTTTCCCAGGTTTTGCTAATGTGCAGGTGCAAAAACTTGGGAGGGGTAGAGCCAGAATAGTTGATGCAAACTGGCCAAAGAGAGTATTCCATACCATAGACGTCATGCCCGGTATAAGTGAGGGTCGGCCGGTGGGCCGCTAGCCTTCAGACCCTTAACTTGCCTTAATCCTTAAGCTTCCCTTCGGGTTGCTTTTTGTTTCCCTGTTTTTCCTTTTTTTTTTTCGTTCATTTGTTTGGCTGTTTGTTCCCTCGCCTGCTCTCTCTCTGGAACTTGCTGTTCTGGGATAGCTGGATGGGGGGAATACCCCTGCTCCCTGACTGCTGCTCAGGACGGGCTGTATCGGTCATCGGGTGGTGAGAAATTGTGCATTGTTTGTTTTATATATTCTATTCTCCTTATATATATTATCATTATTATCATTATTAATATATTTTTATTTTTTTCCTTTGCTGTCCTGGTGAGCTGTTTTTATGTCAACCCACGAGTTTTCCTTTCTCTCCAATTCTCCTCCCCACCCCAACAGGGAGAGGGGGAGTGAGCGAGCAGCTGCATGGTATTTCGGTTACCAGCTGGGGTTAAACCACAACAGCAGCCATCCACTGGACCTGCTCCACTATGTCAGTGGCTTTCTTGTAGGGAGCCCAAAATGGGACATAGTACTCCACATGCAGTCTCAAGTGCTGAATACAGAAGAAGGATCACTTTCCTGGACCTGCCTGATACTCTGTAATAGAGCCTGGTATGTGGTTGGTCATCTTCATTGCAAGAGCACACTGCTGACTCATGTTCAACTTGTCCACCAGGGCACACAGGTTTTATTCTGTAAAGTTGCCTTCTAACTAGTCAGCCCCCAGCCTACATTGTTGCACAAGGTTATTTGTGCCCAGATGAAGAACTTTGCATTTGCCTTTGCTGAACTTAATGAGGTTTCTATCAGACTATTTCTCCAGCCTGCTGAAGTCCCTGCTCTCTAGTATATTGACTATTTTCTCTCCCCCCCCAGTTTGGTAGCTTCTCCCCTTCTTTCCCCTTATCCACACAGTCAGTAATCTCTTCGTAGAAGGTAATCAGGTTGGTTAGGCATGACTTGCCCTTGGTAAACCCATACTCGCTGTTCTTCCCAATCACCACCTTCTCCTTCATGTGTCTGGATAGGGCTTCAAGGAGGATTTGCTCTAACCTTCGCAGGGACTTCACAGTTTAAGAAAGGTGAGGAACTACTGGAGAGAGTCCAGTGGAGGGCTACAAAGATGATTAGGGAACTGGAGCATCTCTCCTATGGGGAAAGGCTGAGGGAGCTGGGGCTGTTTAGCCTGAGGAAGAGGAGACTGAGAGGGGGCCTTATCAATGCTTATAAATATCTTAAGGGCAAGTGTCAAGAGGATGGGGCCAGACTCTTTTCAGTGGTGCCCAGTGACAGGACGAGGGGCAACGGGCACAAACTGGAACACAGGAAGTTCCATCTGAATATGAGGAGAAACTTCTTTACTGTGAGGGTGACAGAGCACTGGAACAGGCTGCCCAGGGAGGTTGTGGAGTCTCCTTCTCTGGAGATATTCAAAACCCACCTGGACGCAGTCCTGTGCAGCCTGCTCTAGGTAAACCTGCTCTAGCAGGGGGTTTGGACTAGATGATCTCCAGAGGTCCCTTCCAACCCCTACCATTCTGTGACTGAGGTCAGGCTGCCCAGTCTGTAGTTCCCTGAATCCTCCTCCTTGTCCTCCTTGAAGATGGGTGTGACTGTGTACCCTCAGTAAGTTGTGTACCCTCAGTAAGTTTGCAGACGACACCAAGTTGGGTGGGAGTGTTGATCTGCTTGAGGGTAGGAAGGCACTACAGAGGGATCTGGACAGGCTGGATCGATGGGCCGAGGCCAATGGTATGAGGTTCAACAAGGCCAAGTGCCGGGTCCTGCACTTGGGTCACAACAACCCCAGGCAACACTACAGGCTTGGGGAGGAGTGGCTGGAAAGCTGCCTGGCAGAAAAGGGCCTGGGGGTGTTGGTCGACAGCCAGCTGAATATGAGCCAGCAGTGTGCCCAGGTGGCCAAGAAGGCCAATGGCATCCTGGCCTGTATCAGAAATAGTGTGGCCAGCACGACTAGGGAAGCAATCGTCCCCCTGTACTCAGCCCTGGTGAGGCCACACCTCGAGTACTGTGTTCACTTTTGGGCCCCTCACTGCAAGAAAGACATTGAGGTGCTGGAGTGTGTCCAGAGAAGGGCAACGAAGCTGGTGAAGGGTCTGGAGCACAAGTCTTATGAGGAGTGACTGAAGGAACTGGGGTTGTTTAGCCTGGAGAAAAGGAGGCTGAGGGGAGACCTTATTGCTCTCTACAACTACCTGAAAGGAGGTTGTGGAGAGATGGGGGTCGGTCTCTTCTCCCAAGTAACAGGTGATAGGACAAGAGGAAATGGCCTCAGGTTGTGCCAGGGGAGGTTTAGATTGGATATTAGGAAACATTTCTTCACTGAAAGGGTTGTCAAGCATTGGAACAGGCTGCCCAGGGAGGTGGTGGAGTCACCATCCCTGGAGGTATTTAAAAAACGTGTAGATGTGGCACTTAGGGACATGGTTTAGTGGTAGACTTGGCAGTGATAGGTTAATGGTTGGACTCGATGATCTTAAGGGTCTCTTTCAACCAAAACGATTCTATGATTCTATGATTTGCCTTTTTCCAGTCATCAGGAACACCTCCCCGATTGCCATGACCTTTCCAATATGATAGAGAGTGGCCCTGCAATGACATCAAGCCAGCTCCCTTCAGCACCCTCAGCTGCATCCTGTCTGGTCCCATGGAGCTGTGTATGTCTGTTGGGTTAGATACTCCCTAACTGTATCTTTCCCCACAGTAGGTAGTACTATATTTCCACAGACTCTATTAGTAGGCTTGGGGAAATGGGGGGCCAGAAAGGTTACTATTAAACCACAAATCTGGCATTTATTGTAAAGAAAAACATACTTAGCAGCCCCAGGACTGCTGGCTTCCTAAACACATGCTTAGATAATTTACCCCCTGGTATCACCTATTAGTGTAGTTGCCCTCATACAGTTTCTACAAACTAGAAAATACAGTGCTATTAAATGGAAAGTGTAATTAAAGATCCACTTGTAATTTCAAATATTTTTAAAAAATCATTCAATAGATACATTTCATGAAAACACGTGTTATTGTCTGGATCCTTTTACTTACAGATTGAGGATTTCCTCTTGAGTACAAAAATTGATGAGAAATACCTTTGAGCTGACATACCTAAACTGACATACTGCATAAAGCATATGTGCAGCAAGTGCCTAAATAAAATAAATGTTATATCTCTTTAAAATGTATGTTAAAACACACAAAAACACTGAAAGAGATTTTACCTTTTATTTCACAAGTTACTAAGAACACATATGTGGTCAGATACGAAGTTCAACAGACAGGCATAAAGTTTTTAAATACTGTAATGTGGTCACATTTGGTAGCATAGGCAAAGCCAAAACAGGAGAAAAGCAAATGTCTTACCTACAGGGTCTGTTGCTTATCATAAAAGGAAATGAGATTGATACTAATCTTGTAGAACATAGGCTATCATCTTATTTAATATAAAATAATAAAGAACAATGTAAAATAATCCTCAGTATCTCTAGCAAAATACTAAATCTACTGTTTCTAGTACTGGTAGATGACTAAGCATGAAGCAGAAAAAATTCTGGATTTTCTTATATCAGGTGATACCAGTTAGGCTGCTATTTATTTCCCAATTGTATTTAAAACTCCTGATTCAGTGATACTTCTTCCATTTCTGCTATTTGAGAAACAGAACTGGGAATTACTTTGATCTAGTAATATCTTAGTAGTGGCTTTTATGAAGTTAATAACCAGTAAATTAGGCCCTGGGTACACATAGAAAAATTTAAAAGTGAAATAATTGTGTACACTCACAGCTAAGTATTAACTATTCATATATAAATATAGTTAATGAGTTTGCATAGACTGTTGCAAATGTACAAAATGAAACATGGCTATGTATTTATCTCTTGTTATATATTTTCTATTCTTGTAATAGTAAGTTATTCTTGTGACATAGACTGTGATATACTTCAACAGTATACTATGCATTGCTGGAGCTCTTACAAAATTACTGTCTTGTAGACAGGAATAAACTATTATTACTGCCTCTGTTGCCTCTTCTTTGCAGAAGAAAGCTTTCTTAAAATTTTTTTTCAGCTTCAGATATATGAAAATGTCTGATAAAAAATATTAAGTACTTTCACAACAATGATAATCTTAAACTGATTTAAAGGCACGTTATTTCTGAAAACTTGTTATTTTCTGAAATTAATAATTTTGAATCTAAAAATCAGATATTATGTCTTCAGTGTAATTTACCACTTTAGATCTTCCTGAGAAATATGGTCAGTTTGTTGATATTGTATTCTACCAGGTATTTCAAAATTCGAGAGAGATGTTTTGTGATGGAAGTAAGCAAACCAAATTTTTATCATAATGGAGACATTCTAATAAGTTGCCAGCTAAAATTTTGTGTTAGTCTGATATTGGGAAATTGTACATTTCTGTTCCTGACTTCACTTTTGGAGCATAAGAGATTGTTAGAGGGGGAGGATTTATGAGTGGAAAAGGAAGGTGTGATTGGTGAGAATGTCAGGTATCTTAAAAGAAGGGTGTTTTAACAGGATGTTTCTTTACTTAAATGAAAAAAAAAAAAAGCAAAATATTAAGTAAAGCAACATTAAAAGAACATTGTCTTAAGCATTTGTGGTGGATTGACTCCTGCCAGCAGCCAAGCACCCACATAGCTGCTCACTTCTCCCCGCTCAGCATGATGGGGGAGAAAATAGGAAGAGCAAAAGCAAGAAAAACTCGTGGGTCAAGTTAAAGACAGTTTCATAAGTGAAGGAAAGAGAAAAAAAACAAGTGATGCAAAGGCAATCACTCACCACCTTCCACAAGCAGACTGATGCCCAGCCAGTCTTCAAGCAACGGCCACCTTGAAAGCCAACCCCCCTTCTTCTTCCTTTACCTCCAGTTTTTATTGCTGAGCATGAGGTTATGTGGTATAGAATATCCCTTTGGCCAATTTGGGTCAGCTGTCCTGGTTGCATCCCCTCCCAATCTCTTGCCGACCCCTAGCTACTCACTGGAGGGGCAGAGTGAGAAACAGCCTTGATGCTGTGCAAGCACTGTTCAGCAGTAGTCAAAACATTGGTGTGTTATCAACAATTTTAGCAACAAATGCAAAGCACAGCACCATACCAGCTGCTACGAAGGAAGTTAACTCTGTCCCAGCCAGACCCAGTACAGCATTCTTTTCTGTTTCTAATTTATTTTTTTTTAATAGAAAAATATATTTAAACTAAGGTTGCTGTTCTAGGCAAGGAAATATTGTTCTTTACAAATACAGCATATCTGTGTTGCATTAGTGGTGTCCACAGATCAATCAGTAGCAAAATTTTTATTGGGCCTGTTCATAGTAGACCTTTGTCTACAGCAAGTACTGTTTAATACTTCCATAGTACTTATAAACTTTGCGTGTCAAAACTTCAGACTGCTGTGCTTTTGACGGTAGTATCTCATCTAGCATATTGTTGGAAGCAAAAACTTTCATGTTCATTTTAAGGAAAAAGCCTGTAAAATGTTCAGATGTCTGGGCTAACCTGAGGCCTTTGAGTCACACTAGCTGGATTTGCTGTTTATGGGGGACAGGTTCAGTGTAACTGCATTACTCATGATACAATTGACATGGACTAACAAAATCTATAGACGTTGTGTTAATAATGTATTAGTATCAATATCATTATCATCATTAGTATCATCATCAGTATACAGATGTTTAAACTGGTATAATTTATGCCAGTTTCCATTTGTGTAATAAGCCCAGTTAATAAAGTAGTGTCCATATTAAAGCAGTAAATCAGTATAGCTAAGTCTCTCTCTCTATATATGAGAGGTCTCTTCCCACACCTCTCGAGTGGATGGACTGCAAGACGGGGACTGGGGAAGCAAAGTCCCTCCCGCTGTACGAGAAGATCAGGTTCGTGACCACCTGAGGAACCTGAATGTACATAAGTCTATGGGACCTGACAAGATGCATCCCAGAGTCCTGAAGGAATTGGCTGATGTAGTTGCCAAGCCACTCTCCATGATATTTGAAAAGTCATGGCGGTCAGGTGAAGTCCCTGGGGACTGGAAAAAGGGAAACATTGCCCCCATTTTTAAAAAGGGTAGGAAGGAGGACCCTGGGAACTACTGACCTGTCAGCCTCACCTCTGTGCCTGGGAAGATCATGGAGCAGATCCTCCTAGAAGCTATGCTGAGGCACATGGAGGACAGGGAGGTGATTGGAGACAGCCAGCATGGCTTCACCAAGGGCAAGTCCTGCCTGACCAACCTAGTGGCCTTCTACGATGGGGTGACTGCATCACAGTGGACAAGGGAAGAGCTATGGATGTCATCTGTCTGGACTTCTGTAAGGCCTTTGACATGGTCCCGCACAACATCCTTCTCTCTAAATTGGAGAGATATGGGTTTGATGGGTGAACAGTTCAGTGGATGAGAAAATGGTTGGATAGCCATGTCCAGAGGGTAGTGGTCAATGGCTCAAAGTCCAGATGGAGATCCGTGACAAGTGGTGTCCCTCAGGGGTCCGTATTGGGACCAGTACTGTTTAATATCTTCATCAATGACATAGACAGTGGGACTGAGTGCACCCTCAGCAAGTTTGCAGATGACATCAAGCTGAGTGGTGCGGTGGTGTCGTGGTTTAACCTCAAATGGTAACCCAATACCACGCAGGCGCTCACTCACTCCCCCCATCCCCAGTGGGGTGGGGAGGAGAATCAGAGAGAAAGGAAAACTCGCGGGTTGAGATAAAAACAGTTCACCAGGACAGCAAAGGAAAAATATAAAAATATATTAATAATGATAATAATAATATATATAAGGATAATAGAATATATAAACCAAATGATGCACAATTTCTCACCACCTGATGACCGATACAGCCTGTCCCAAGCAGCAGTCAGGGAGCAGGGGTATTCCCCACTCAGCTATCCCAGAACAGCAAGTTCCAGAGAGAGCAGGCAAGGGAACAAACAGCTGAACGAATGAAAAAAAAAGGAAAAATAGGGAAACAAAAAGCAACCCGAAGGGAAGCTTAAGGATTAAGGCAAGTTAAGGGTCTAAAGGCTAGTGGCCCACCAACCGACCCTCACTTATACTGGGCATGACGTCTATGGTATGGAATACTCTCTTTGGCCAGTTTGGATCAACTATTCTGGCTCTACCCCTCCCAAATTTTTGCACCTGCATGTTAGCAAAACCTGGGAAACTGCAAAATGTCCTTGGTTGTTTAGCAGCAACCAACAACATCAGTGTACTATCACCATTCTTCACATACTAAATCCAAAACACAGGAGCTGCTGAAGACAAAACTAGCTCCGTCCTGGCCTAAACCAGGACAGTATCCACCCCTTATTCCAAACCATATATGTCATGCTCAGGTCTCTCACTTTCCAATTAATTACTGCCACTTTTATGTCTTTAATATATATACACAGATATCATTCCCTTAGTCTATGGACCATCCCTCCAAAATGTCTGTTGAGTTCATTTAGTCCATGATTTCGGGTTCCATCTGTCTTAACATTCTTTCAGGGCAGGAGAGATGGTGTGCAGTGTTGGATTGTTCCATGCTGCATCTGGAACTTATAGTCAGTGTATCTGGCACGGCTGGTGTATCTTGTCCGCAGTTGGCAGGTCGAAGACGTCAATCTCGACTGTGCAACAGTTGTTGAAATCAGTCCATCACTGCTGCACTTTGCTCAGATTCATCAGAGTTCATTCTTCATTGGTTCGGGTGATTCTTACTGTAATACCTTTGATATAGAACACAACTATAGAAATGACTATATACATGATTATATACAATATATATGCATTATATAAATGACTATATGCAGTATATTATAGTAATTAACATCATACAGTTCAGACTGTTGGCTATTTTCACCTAAAATCAGATCTCCTTGAGGTACACATCAGACTTCTCCATCCTCTTGCATTACTCACCAAGTGCATCCAGGCCCTTAAGCGAAAGCAATCCCACGGATGGGTTTGCCTTTGCCCGAGGCAGGAATAACCCAGATTGTCTTCCCAGACATGTTTTTTACATGCACCACAGGAACTTTATCCCCTTCTACAGTACGTAAAGGTTTTGACTGGGCAGGACCAGCTCGATTGGTGGATCCCCTAGTGTTAACTAACCAGGTGGCTTTTGCTAAATGTGTATCCCAGTTTTTGAAGGTTCCACAACCCATTGCTTTCAGTGTAGTTTTTAACAGTCCATTGTACCGTTCTATTTTTCCGGAGGCTGGTGCATGATAGGGGATGTGATACACCCACTCAATGCCATGCTCTTTGGCCCAGGTGTCTATGAGGTTGTTTCGGAAATGAGTCCCGTTGTCTGACTCAATCCTTTCTGGGGTGCCATGTCGCCATAAAACTTGCTTCTCAAGGCCCAGGATAGTGTTCCAGGCGGTGGCATGGGGCACGGGATATGTTTCCAGCCATCCGGTGGTTGCTTCCACCATTGTAAGCACATGGCGCTTGCCTTGGTGAGTCTGTGGGAGTGTGATATAATCAATCTGCCAGGCCTCCCCATATTTCTATTTCAGCCGTCGTCCTCCATACCAGAGAGGTTTTAATCGCTTGGCTTGCTTGATTGCAGCGCATGTTTCACACTCATGGATAACCTGTGCAATAGCGTCCATAGTTAAGTCCACCCCTCGATCACGAGCCCATCTGTATGTTGCATCTCTTCCTTGGTGTCCTGAGGTGTCATGGGCCCACCGAGCTAGGAATAGTTCACCCTTATGTTGCCAGTCCAAGTCCACTTGAGACACTTTAATCATAGCAGCCTGATCCACCTGCTGGTTGTTTTGATGTTCCTCAGTGGCTCGACTCTTGGGTACATGAACATCTACATGGTGTACTTTTACAACAAGCTTCTCTACACAGGCAGCAATATCTTGCCACAGTTCGGCAGCCCAAATGGGTTTGCCTCTGCGCTGCCAGTTGTTCTGCTTCCATTGCTGTAACCACCCCCACAGGGCATTCGCTACCATCCATGAGTCAGTATAGAGGTAGAGCTTTGGCCACTTTTCTCGCTCAGCAATATCTAAAGCCAGCTGGATGGCTTTCACTTCTGCAAACTGACTCGATTCACCTTGTCCTTCAGTGGCTTCTGCAACTCTTCATGTAGGACTCCACACGGCATCTTTCCATCTTCGATGTTTTCCTACAATACGACAGGACCCATCAGTGAACAGGGCATATCGCTTCTCATCTTCTGGCAGTTTATTATACGGTGGGGCCTCTTCAGCACGTGTCACCTCCTCCTCTGGTGACATTCCAAAATCTTTGCCTTCTGGCCAGTCCATGACCACTTCCAAGATTCCTGGGCGACTGGGGTTTCCTATTCGAGCTCGTTGTGTGATCAGCGCAACCCACTTACTCCATGTGGCATCGGTGGCATGATGTGTAGAGGGGACTCTCCCTTTGAACATCCAGCCCAGCACCGGCAGTCGGGGTGCCAGGAGGAGCTGTGCTTCAGTGCCGATCACTTCTGAAGCAGCTCGAACCCCTTCATATGCTGCCAAGATCTCTTTCTCAGTTGGAGTGTAGTGGGCCTCAGATCCTCTGTATCCCCAGCTCCAAAACCCCAGAGGTCAACCTCAAGTCTCCCCTGGTGCTCTCTGCCAGAGGCTCCAGGTAGGGCCGTTCTCCCCGGCTGTGGGAGCACATTTTTTACGTCTTGCCCTGCCCGGACTAGCCCAAAGGCCACTGCATGAACTATCTCCTTTTTAATTTGTTCAAAGGCTCGTCGTTGCTCAGGGTCCCATGTGAAATCATTCTTCTTCCAGGTCACGTGATAGAGAGGGCTTACAATGAAACTGTAATTTGGAATATGCGTTCTCCAGAAACCCACAATGCCTAAGAAAGCTTGGGCTTCCTTTTTTTTAGTTGGTGGAGACATAGCTGCTATTTTGTTGATCACATCTGTTGGAATCTGACGACGTCCATCTTGCCATTTTATTCCTAGGAACTGGATCTCCTGTGCAGGTCCTTTGACTGTACCTCATTTTATGGCAAAACCGGCTCTCAAAAGGATTTGGATTATTTTTTCCCCTTCCTCAAATACCTCTTCTGCTGCTGTGTTGCCCCACACAATGATGTCATCAATGTATTGCAGGTGTTCTGGAGCTTCACCCTTTTCCAGTGCAGTCTGGATCAGTCCATGGCAAATGGTGGGGCTGTGTTTCCACCCCTGGGGCAGTCGATTCCAGGTGTACTGGATGCCCCTCCAAGTGAAAGCAAACTGTGGCCTGCACTCTGCTGCCAAAGGGATTGAGAAGAATGCATTAGCAATGTCAATGGTGGCATACCACTTGGCTGCCTTGGACTCCAGTTCGTACTGAAGTTCTTCCATGTCTGGCATGGCAGCACTCAGTGGTGGCGTGACTTCATTCAGGCCACGATAGTCCACTGTTAATCTCCATTCCCCGTTAGATTTCCGTACTGGCCATATAGGACTATTAAAAGGTGAATGAGTCTTACTGATGACTCCTTGGCTCTCCAGTTGATGAATCAGCTCATGGATGGGTGCCAGGGAGTCTCGGTTGGTGCGATATTGCCGCCGGTGCACCGTCCTGGTTGCAATTGGCACCTGCTGTTCTTCAGCTTGCAGCAATCCCACAACGCAGGGATCTTCTGAGAGGCCAGGCAGGGTAGATATAGCTGCTTAACGTCCTCTGTCTCCACAGCAGCTATACCAAATGCCCACCAGTACCCTTTTGGGTCCTTGAAATACCTTCTCCTGAGGTAGTCTATGCCAAGGATGCTCTAGGCCAGTCACAATGGGGCACTTTTGCCACTCATTCCCAGTTAGACTCACTTCAGCCTCCAGTAGAGATAACTCTTGGGACCCCCCTATCACTCCAGAAATAGAAATGGGTTCTGCCCCTCTATAGTTCGATGGCATTAGGGTGCACTGTGCTCCAGTGTCCACTAGAGCCTTGTACTTCTGGGGGGCTGATATGCCAGGCCATCGAATCCACACAGTCCAGTAAACTCGGTTGTTCCTTTCCTCCACCTGGCTGGAGGCAGGGCCCCTCTAATTCTGATTATAATACCCGCTATCAACCAATGGGTTCGTGTGGGACACATGGGGTCGAATCTCATCCTTGTTACTCATTTCTTGTAAGTACGAATCGGAAGCCCTCCTACCCCATCTGGGGAACTGCACACTGGAGACTGGAGCAGCAATTTTCCTGGAAGAACCCTTATTTGTAGCTGTTTTCTTTTTCAACTCACGTACCCTTGCCTCTAGGGTCGGCGTGGATTTCCCGTCCCACTTCCTCATGTCCTCTCCATGGTCACGGAGGTAAAACCACAGGGTACCTCGCCGCGTGTACCGTCTCTCTTGAGCAGGTGAAAATTTTCTCCTAATAGCTGAGATACTGGTCCATACAGGTGGCAAGTAGGACCTATCCTCTTTGAGTTCCCGAAACTCCCGGCACATTCTTTTGGACAGTTTTTCCACAGCCGAGACACAGGCCCATAAGGAGGAAGAGGTATTGTCTTCGTACTGTCGGAGTTGGTTAGCCACTGCACGCACTGGTGGTGCCTCATCGTCTTTCCAACCCATTGTTGCCAATGAGTTGGCATACGATGATGGTGCACTATGTACAAACTTCCGCCACATGGGTCGGGTACATTGGACCTCATCTGGATCTACGGGTGTCTGCGGGTCATCCAGGTCATGATAAATCAATTCCCACACAGCTAATTCTCTCAGAAACTGGATACCTCCCTCCATAGTGATCCACTTCCTTGGGTGGCATATAATATCTTCCTTAAAGAAATACCTGTCCTTCACACCTGACAGGAGTCTCCTCCAGAGACTGCAGGCTTCTGCCTCTCTTCCAATCCCCCAGTCAATGGCCGCTTCCTTAGACAGGGATCCCAGCTGCCTGGTTTCCCTGCCCTCTAGTTCCAGGCTACTGGCCCTGTTGTCCCAGCATCGGAGCAGCCAGGTGACAAGCTGCTCACCTTGATTACGGCTGTAATCTTTTTGGATATCTCACAGCTCAGTCAGGGATAGGGGTCAGGTGATTATCTCTGAGTCTGCCTCTCCCTGTTCCTGTGATGTCCCTGGTTCATCCTCATCTTTCGTGGGGCAAACTGATTTCTTTGTGTTTCTCTTCTTTTGTGTAGGGGCGACTGATAACGGCACGGGTGGATCTGCAGTACCTATCACAGCAGCCACGGTGCTCATAGCTGAGGCTTGAATAGCCGCGGTGCCCATGGCAAGGACTGGGGCAGCAGCGAAGCCCGTAGCAGGGGTTGGAACGGCTGCGGTGCCCGTAGTAGGGATCGGGGCAACCGCGATACCCGTGGTGGGGGCTGGGGCTGCCGCAATGCCCATAGCAGGGAGTGCAGCAGCCGCGGTAGCCGCGGCGGGGGGTGGAGCAGCCGTGGTGCCTGCAACAAGGCGTGGGACGGCCGCGGTGCCTGTAACAAGGGTTGGGGCAGCAGCGGTGGCCGCGGCGGGTGGTGGAGCAGCGGTGACGGGGGTTGGAGCGGCCGCGCCGCCAGTAACAAAGGTTGGAACGGCCGCTGTGCCCGTAACGAGGGGTGGGGCAACCGCGATACCAGTGGCGGGGGGTGGCACAGCTGCGGCGGGGGGTGGAGCAGCCGCAACAGGGGCTGGAGCGGCCGCGATGCCCATAGCAGGGGGTGGAGCGGCCGCGGTGGCCGTGGCGGGAGGTGGAGCGGCCGCGGCGGGGGCTGGTACAGCCGCAGCGGCCGGAGCAGGGGGTGGAGCGGCCGCGTTACCTACGACGGGGGGTGGAGCAGCTGCCGCGCCCATGGCGGGGGCTGGCGCGGCCGCGGGGGCCGCAGCGGGGGCTGGGACGGTCGCGGGGGCCCTGGCGGGACCTGGGGCGGCCGCGGTGCCTGCGGCGGGGGTCGGGGCCGGGGCAGCCGCGGTGCCCGTGTGGCGAGGAGCGGAGCAGCCCCGGTGCAGCCGCTCGCTCACTCCCCTCCTCCCTGGTGGGGTGGGGAGGAGAATCGGAGAGAAAGGAAAACTCGTGGGTTGAGATAAAAGCGGTTCACCAGGACAGCAAAGGAAAAATATATTAATAATGATAATAATAATATATATAAGGATAATAGAATATATAAAACAAATGATGCACAATTTCTCACCACCCGACGACCGATACAGCCCGTCCTGAGCAGCAGTCAGGGAGCAGGGGTATTCCCCCCACCCAGCTATCCCAGAACAACAAGTTCCAGAGAAAGCAGGCAAGGGAACAAACAGCCAAAAGAACGAACGAAAAGGCCCGAACGAACAAAAAAAAAAGGAAAAACAGGGAAACAAAAAGCAACCCGAAGGGAAGTTTAAGGATTAAGGCAAGTTAAGGGTCTAAAGGCTAGTGGCCCACCGGCCGACCCTCACTTATACCGGGCATGACATCTATGGCATAGAATACTCTCTTTGGCCAATTTGGATCAACTATCCTGGCTCTACCCCTCCCAAGTTTTTGCACCTGCACATTAGCAAAACCTGTGAAACTGCAAAATGTCCTTGGTTGTTTAGCAGCAACCAACATCATCAGTGTACTATCACCATTCTTCACATACTAAATCCAAAACACAGGAGCTGCTGAAGACAAAACTAGCTCTGTCCTGGCCTAAACCAGGACAGGTGGACATGCCTGAGGGACGGCATGCCATACAGAGGGACCTGGACAAGCTCGAGAGGTGGGCCCGGGCAAACCTCATGAGGTTCAACAAGGCCAAGTGCAAGGTCCTGCACCTGGGTCAAGGCAACCCTCGGTATCAATACAGGCTGAGGGATGATGGGATTGAGAGCAGCCCTGCCGAGGACTTGGGGGTACTGGTAGATGAAAAGCTGGATATGAGCCAGCAATGTGTGCTCGCAGCCCAGAAGGCCAACTGTATCCTGGGATGCATCAAAAGAAGGGTGGCCAGCAGGTCGAGGGAGGTGATTCCGCCCCTCTACTCCGCTCTGGTGAGACCCCACCTGGAGTACTGCACCCAGCTCTGGAGCCCCCAACACAAGAAGGACATGGACCTGCGGGTCCAGAGGAGGGCCACAAAAATGATCAGAGGGATGGAACACCTCTCCTATGAAGACAGGCTGAGAGAGTTGGGGTTGTTCAGCCTGGAGAAGAGAAGGCTCTGGGGAGACCTTATTGCGGCCTTTCAATACTTAAAGGGGGCTTATAGGAAAGATGGGGAAAAACTTTTTAGCAGGGCCAGTTGTGATAGGACAAGGGGTAATGGTTTTAAACTAAAGGAGGGGAGATTTAGACTAGACATAAGGAAGAAGTTTTTCACAATGAGGGTGGTGAAGCACTGGCACAGGTTGCCCAGAGAGGTGGTAGAAGCCCCATCCCTGGAAACATTCAAGGTCAGGCTGGATGGGGCTCTGGGCAACCTGATCTAGTTGAGGATGTCCCTGCTTATTGCAGGGGGGTTGGACTAGATGACCTTTAAAAGGTCCCTTCCAACCCAAACTATTCTATGATTCTGATTCTATGATTCTATGCCGAGTATAGAGAAATAAAGGCAAAGCATACCCCTAAATGCCTTAAGATTTAGGTGGAATTTGGCTGACTGAAAAAAAGAAGGGCCTGATCATTTCATGCAATAGTCCTACATTTCATGCAATAGTCCCACATCCATATAAGTCAGCATTGCCATTGAATGAAGCCATTAGACTTCTCTTGCCCCGTTTTCATGCTTGCACACCATCTTCTTTGTGCTCGGTTAAAAACTATAAAACATCACCATACTATCTTTAGTTGCTGCTGCTGGTTTGGCTTTTAGCCTGGATCAGTTCCCTGAGGTACAAAAGAGGAAATGGTGCAGGGGTGGAAAGAAGTGGGGGTGGGGGCAGTGGGTTGTCATGGAGAGGTGCATATGCTTGTTTAAAGCATGTGAAACTCCAGACATAGACACAGTTCTGCTGATGGACAGCAAGAGGTGTCTTTTGGAACCAGCTGGAGGAAGGTAGGATGAAAATATAGGAAGAGGCCAAGTAAAGAACACAAGAGAAGGAAGCTAAGTTGTTCAGCATTTGAATATAACAATGAAAAAAAGCTTACTGTATCCTCTCTCTTCTTCCATGAAGGAAGCAATGGCTTTGTCAGAAATAGTAACGAATAATAAACAAGGGAGGAGGGAAAAAAGGGAAATTCTAAACTGTTTGGGACACTGAAAAACAATAAGTGATTATAGAAAGCCTGATCCAGCTGCAAGAGATGCTAAAAAAGAAAATCATATATATTTATACTGATGTGGTGGGTTGACCTTGGCTGGTCAACAGGTGTCCACCAAGCCACTCTATCACTCCTCCTCCATCAACAGAACAGGGGGAGAAAATACAATAGAAAAGCTCATGGGTTGAAATAAGGACAGGGAGATCACTCGCCAATTACCATCACGGGCAAAACAGACTCAACTCGGGGAAATTAATTTAATTTATTGCCAATTAATAACAGAGTAGGACAATAAGAAATAAAAACAAATCTTAAAACACCTTCCCCTCACCCTCACCTTCTTCCCAGGCTCAACTTCACTCCCGACTCTTCTACCTCCTCCCCCTGAGAGGTGCAGGGGGATGGGGAATGGGAGTTGCAGTCAGTTCATTATGCGTTGTCTCTGCCGCTCCTTCCTCCTCATGCTCTTCCCCTGCTCCAGCGTGGAGTCCCTCCCACAGGATACAGTCCTTCAAGAACTTCTCCAACGTGGGTCACAAGTCCTGCCAGAAAACCTGCTCCAGCATGGGTCCTTTCCAGAGGGTGCAGTCCTTCAGGAACAGACTGGTCCAGCGTGCGTCCCCTGTGGGGTCACAGGTCCTGCCAGAAAACCTGCTCCTCCCTGGGCTTAAAATATGGACTGTACTTCCATGGATGAGTGCACAAATAATATCTGTATAATAATAATGTTTACATCTGAGTGGTAGCAACATATTACCATATTTTTTAAATAGACTTGAATGATGGTGGTAACAATTTTTTATGAAATTTTTTATGAATTGTAGGTTTTGGGGTTTTTTTCCCCCAAGAAAAACCCACATGGTGTGTCTCAGCATAATTAGAACCCAGTTTTGCCCACAGCACTAAATTCAACTTGGTGAGTACAGACCTACTTGTAATAGTTCCCCCATTTCTTCGTTAGTTAGGAGCATACCTTCCTTTTACTTATATGTATCCTAATTCCTGTAACTTGCATATGTAAAGAACCAACTGGTTCTGTTAGGTAGTCATTACAAGATAGATGACCATGCTGGATTTTGTAGCATTATTTGCAACTGTGAATAGTAGCTATAGGGGAGAAAAAGGATTCTGCTCAATGCTGAGTTTTCCCCTGATGCTTTTTAAACAATGCATTTATCTGTTCTTCATTTTTCAAAGTATCTTCTCCAGCTGTGCAGTTATAATTCAGCAATATCATGTACACTTCTGCATTAGTAAATACCTAGGACATGCTGAGTAATTATGAAATAACCTCATAATGAAATGCAGCAAAGAGTTCTAATTAAATTTTGAAGTTGCTTAACAACTATTCTACTTAAAATGAGAATTTTCCAACTGTGTTTCCTAATGAGTTCGCAGAATACATTGCTAAAAATGTATAAATGATGTGGTAAACGCAAAATGTGATTTTCCACACCTCCAGTGTGTGGAAAACCATTTGTAAACAAAATAAACTAATATAAAAAAATAAAATATTAACTGATGTTGGAATACTAGGGCAAGTGCATGAAATTTTTATAACTCTCTCTTTTATAAACAAAATCTAAGAAATCTGTATAGGGTGAGACCAATGGTCCATATAATTCAGTATTCTGTCCCTGAAAATGGCCAGTAGTGGGTGCCTAGGGTAGCGTGGCAAGCATATAGTGCTATTTCCCTGAGATGATATTTTTTCAGCAGTCTCTCGCTCATGAACCCCCTAAGGCAGAGGTTGTACCTTTGCACTTAATAGTCTCTGATGGAAATTAAGGAAGTGCAACAATTGGACTAGACTTACAACAGAAGGTTTTGTCAACATAAAATACTGGCTAAAAATGCGATTGTTGTATACCATCTTTCATTCAGGGATTACTAAATTTATATTTGCATAACAAATATTTTGTAAGTATAAGCTGTATTCCTAGTAAAGGAGTTCACTGGTATTGCTATCCCTTTCTAATACAAAATAGACCTTATTCAGGATGCTCTCTGGTTTAAAAGAGATAATATGCTCACAATCACTAATAGAAGTACAGTTAATGCCATAATCCATTCATGTTCCCATATCAATTATTTTTCTTAAGTCTTTTTAAAAAAAAAGAAACAGAAACAAACCCACAAAAAAAAGTTATTCTATCCAAGCACTAAAATCAACTAATTTAACCTACTAACTGAACATTTATAAGTAATATTAGAGTAATCATAATAATATTAATTAATACTTGTTTGGATACAGAATTCATAGCAATACTAAATAAAATAATAATCATGGCATTCTTTTGAAAGATCTTTTTGAGAACTGTTAACTTCAATGATGGTAGAGAGTACCATTGTATGGAAAATCTTTTTTAGGTTAAAAAAATAAATACTCAGAACTTGTTATATGACCAAGAACAAGTACCTCAGTTTCACAGACAGCCTTACAAAGAATTTAATCTTGTCTTCCAGTTTCTCACTTTCTTGTTGTATAATGCTAATACTTTTTTTCTTCTGTCCTGTACATTTTGTTTACTTGAACTGTAAGTTTATTAGTTTACAATCCTGAAGACAGTTGAGGCTGCTAATTTCACAAGATAGAGATTATCAGAATGTGGCACTTTGCCATCATGTTCCCTCCTTGCTCCAGGCTTTTGAGTGATGAATAAGAAGACAATAGTGGGAGCAGAGGAGTGATTTCTGCCCTAAGAAAGCATGTGAGTGGCATAACTTTTTTTTTTTTTAACACATCTCAAAAATATTAAGACTTTTTTGTTTACTTTCTGATATTTGAGCCTAAGGATATATATTCTTAAACTTTCCTCCACAATCAGTGTATATGGCTGGGAGGGGTTGTCTTGTTCTGCTTTTTAAATGATTTCAGATAATCGTGTAGCAGCTGGAGTGGAGACAGTGCTGTCTTCTTACTCTAATATATCCCCAATATTTGTAGATACTTTTTGATATCTTGTGAAAATTTACCCAAATTTAATAAAAATAGGGTCTCTGAAGATAACCAGTTTACACATACCCCCTCCCTTTACAGGCTTTCTGCCTTGACTGTACTGCACAGTTGTGTGCTGTCTCTTGAAACTGAAATGACTGACTAGGACTTCCCTGTAATTACTGTCATTGGCTGTGAGTGGCATTCTGGCACTCAGCACACCAGCTAAGATGAGAAAAATTTTTCCTACCCTGCAGACAGTAGAAGTCACTGACCCCAGTGGGGGGAGAACTGAGTTTTCAGAAAACAGAAAGAAAAAGGCAGAGGCTAGAGGAAATGAAAGCATCAAAGATGCAGCAAAACATTTTTGTAAAGGGGCTGAGTAAGGGCAGAAGACAGTCCTGAGTTTTTGGGTACATGGACGGAAGAATAGGAAGCAAAAGTTGGAGAGATGCATAGGAGGGAGGCAAGGGCTAGGGGTCAGGTAGACAAAGAAGAGGAAATTTGGGTATGTGGAACTGTAAAGAAAGGAAAGGGCAGGAGAGCTAAAGTGAGAAACGAATAGATGTGAGAAAGAGTCTGAGCATGAACTATAAGATGACAGTAGATAGGCAGAAACTGAAAGCTGTGACACTGGAAACTTGCGGAGCTGGAGAAAAAGAAGCTTGATGGTATGGCAGAAAGGTACAGGCAGCCAAGTTGGGGGTATAGTGCCTATGAGCAGAGACATGAGAGTTTGGATTGTATGCAGTAGTATTTCTAAAATATCCTTACAGTCACTGGGCAAAATAGCATGTTTTATCCATCACCTTATTCTCAGAAATGACTCAACCATTTCTGCTAAAATTTCTCTCAGTTTAGCCTGAGGCAGGAATCTAGCATGATGCTTGAATGATTAAAGTATGATTCAAAATGATCTTGGCAAATCAGATATATGGATTTAAAAAAACAAAATGACATTCAGTAGGAACAAGTACAAGATATTACACTTGAGGAAGAGCAATCAACTGCACAAATTAAGTATGGGCAAGAACTGGTTAGGTAGCAGTTCTTCAGGAAAGGGTTTATGGGTTATAGTGGATCACAGGATGAGTGAGCCTCAACCTCATGTGATTGTGAAAAGACAGATGTTAGGGAAATATAAAAAGGATTGTAACCTGAAAGGCACATGAAGTAATTCTCCTCTGGTCAGCATTGGTAAATCTGTGCAGGTTTACTCTGTCCAGATTTAGGAATCACACTTCAGAGAAGATGTCAACCACACATATTGAAAGTCCAGACAAGCAGCAAGAATGATCATCAGGAGAGAAAACATGTTTGGTGAGGAAAGGTTGAAAGAAATCAGGCTATTTACCTGAAAGAAGACTGAGGGGAGGAATGAGGAAACATGATAGTCTTCAAATATGCATAAAGCTATTACAGACAAAGAGATTAATCTATTCTCTATATCTACAATAGGACAAGAAGTAACAGGCTTAAATTGCTGCAAAAAAGATTCGGGTTAAACATGACGAAAAATTATTAAAGGTACTATTCACAGAGATCTCAAATAGGTTGCCTGGGGAGGTTGTGGGGCTCTATGATCGGGAGACCTTCAGGAACAAGTAGACAAAATCAGTCAGGAATGACCTGAGTATAGTTATTGTGGTTTAGAGACAATAGACAATAGAACTAGATAACTATGAGTCCCTTCAGATGTGTTTTCCTGTGATTGTAAAATTATAAACAGCTGAAAAGTATTTTAAGATTAACAAGCAGAGTGCTTATCTGTTTAAGAATACCAACACTTGGGAAATTTCTAAAGCTATCCCAGGGGTGGATGCAGTTATACCTAGAAAAAGTAAGCTTACCTAAAAGGCTTGTTTTAATCCTAATTAAAGCTAACTGTCATCTACAAATGTGTTGCCTTCTCTGCCTATCCACTGCTGTGTACTCATTTCTGCATCTACTAGTTCCAATGGTTAAAGTGGTTTTGTCAGTGGAGTTCTATTTATGCTAGGGACTTCTGCTGGTACAAGTCTTGTCATTCATCAATTATACCTCTTCACACATAGCAGGCATCTCTGATATAAACATGGCTTATTTGGGTAGCTTTAGGATTGCAACTTGTACCATATGTTGGCAAGAAATGGTAAAGAAGATATGGTCACTTGTCCTGGTTCCAGCTGGGATAGGGTTAATTTTCACCAGAAGCTGGCCGGGGTCTATTCTATACCATGTGACCATCATGCTCACATATAGAGGGGGACAGCACAAGGGGGGGGATGGCTGCTTGGGAGCAGGCTGGGTGTTGGGCTCCAGGCGGGAGCGACCTGCACTGGGAAGCACCGCTAAGTACACACTGTTATTGTTATTGTTGGGGTTTCTTGTTTGTTTGTTTTCTTTCCCTTTGTTGTCCTGTTAAACTGTTGTTATCCCAACCCATGAGTTTTGCCTTTTCTTTTCCCGATTCTCTCTCCCATCCCACTGGGAGGGGGGGGAGCGAGCGAGCGGCCGCGTAGTGCTCAGCTGCCGACTGGGGCTAAACCATGACAGTCCTTTTTGGCACCCAACGTGGGGCACAACCACCGCACTTTTGTATTAAGCATGCTATAGCTGTAGTAGTTATTAAGTGACAAGCTCCTGTACGGGTCAAAGTTCATTGGCTGCACTGTTTATCTCTTTATTTTTGGCAACATGTTAATAGAAACAATGGTTATGTGCTTTGCCCCGTCATTGATGGCCTTACTGTGCTGGGGGAGCTATCTGGTGGAGAAGATGAGGGAACACATCTCCCTCTCCCTGCCCAGGATTGATGTAGATAGTTTTATTATGCAGGCTCCTGAGGTCCTTGCTCACCCTTATGTGAGCTGCTTAGTACTACTAATTAATATTGTTGGCATATTATGGGGTTTGTGGAATCTGGTCTCGTCCTGGTGGAAGAGAATCATAGAATCATAGAATTGTTCTGGTTGGAAGAGACCTCCAAGATCATTGGGTCCAACCATTAACCTAGCACTACCAAGTCCACCACTAAATCATATCCCCTAGCGCCACTGTAGAGGACTGATACTAAATGTGTTTTGTCTCGACATTGCCATCCTACCACCACCCCCGCCCCCGGCGGCCAAAGGTGCGAAAAGAAAAAAAAAAAAAACTGAAGGCGGCTTCTAAGGGGACAGCACATCTGGCAAGAACTGCACATACACGGTCACGGTCTGCGCATGAGCAGAAGGGGGAGCCCCTATAAAAGAAGCACGTGCGCTCTCTGGTGGGTTTTTTTTTCTCCTTCCCTTCCTCCTCCCGTCCTCGTGCCTCTCCCGGACCCCGGCCTCGACGAAGCTTACGGCGATTGAAGACCTCAGATGGAGTCAGCAGAATGTCATTGGACTCGGAGTGGTGGTAGCTAGTTTCCTCTTTTTCTCCAACTCTCTCTCTCTCTTTTCCCCTCTTTCCCTCTCCCCTTCCCTGCTTTTTTCCTTCCCTCCATCCTTCCCCGCTTTTCTCCCCTGTTTGTAAAAAATAAAATCAAAAGGTTGCACGATATTTGACCGGTTTTGGTGTCTTAATCTCGTCCCTGGGATCGTAACGAAACCTCCCCGATATTGGATCGGGACAGCCACATCTAAACGTCTTTTGAATACCTCCAGGGATGGTGACTCCACCACCTCCCTGGGCAGCCTGTTCCAATGCCCGACAACCCTTTCGGTGAAGAAATTTTTACGAATATCCAATCTAAACCTCCCCTGGCGCAACTTGAGGCCATTTCCTCTTGTTCTGTCATCTGTTACTAGGGAGAAGAGTCCGACCCCCATCTCTCTACAGCCTCCTTTCAGGTAGTTGTAGAGAGCGATAAGGTCTCCCCTCAGCCTCCTTTTCTCCAGACTAAACATCCCCAGTTCCCTCAGCCGCTCCTCACAGGACTTGTGCTCTAAACCCTTCACCAGCTTTGGTGCCCTTCTCTGGACACACTCCAGCACCTCAATGTCTTTCTTGTAGTGAGGGGCCCAAAAGTGAACACAGTACTCGAGGTGTGGCCTCACCAGGGCCGAGTACAGGGGGACGATTGCTTCCCTAGTCCTGCTGGCCACACTGTTTCTGATACAAGCCAGGATGCCGTTGGCCTTCTTGGCCACCTGGGCACACTGCTGGCTCATATTCAGCTGGCTGTTGACCAACACCCCCAGGTCCTTTTCTGCCAGGCAGCATTCCAGCCACTCCCCGCCAAGCCTGTAGCGTTGCCTGGGGTTGTTGTGACCGAAGTGCAGGACCCAAAGACAACTTCTGCTGGAAATAAAATGCAGCAGAGAGGAAACAGTCCAGGAGGTTCCTGGAGTGTGTGGAAGATAGATAACTTCCTGACACAGCTGGTGAGGGAGCCAACGAGACAAGGCACCCCGTTGGACCTGTTGTTTGTGAACAGAGAAGGTCTTGTGGGTGATGTGATGGTTGGAGGCCGTCTTGGGCATAGTGACCATGAAATGATTGAGTTTTCGATTCTCAGAGTAGTAAGGAGGAGGGTCACCAGAACTGCCACCTTGGACGTCCGGAGGGCAGACTTTGGCCTGTTTAGGAGTCTGGTTGGCAGAGTCCCTTGGGGGGCAGTCCTGAAGGGCAAAGGAGTCCAGGAAGGCTGGACATTCTTCAAAAGGGAAATCTTAAAGGCGCAGGAGCAGGCTGTCCCCATGAGCTGAAAGACGAACCGGCGGGGAAGAAGACTGGCCTGGCTGAGCAGAGAGCTTTGGCTGGAACTTAGGAAAAAAAGGAGAGTCTGCAACCTTTGGAGGAAGGGGCAGGCTACTCAGGAGGACTACAAGGGTGTTGTGAGGTTATGCAGGGAGAAAATTAGAAGGGCCAAAGCCCAACTAGAACTTAGTCTGGCTACTGCCGTGAAAGACAATAAAAAATGTTTCTATAAATACATTAGCAATAAAAGGAGGGCTAAGGAAAATCTCCCTCCTTTATTGGATGCAGGGGGGAAACATAGCGTCAAGGGATGAGGAAAAGGCTGAGGTGCTTAATGCCTTCTTTGCCTCAGTCTTTAACAGCAAGGGAAGTTGCTCTCTGGGCACCCAGCCCCCTGAGCAGGAAGATGGGGTCAGGGAGCAGAATGAAGCCCCCATAATCCAAGGGGAAATGGTCAGTGACCAATACAGTCTGACCTCAGTGCCCAGGAAGGTTATGGAGCAGATCATCTTGAGTGCCATCCCGCAGCACATATGGGACAACCGGGCGAATGGGCCCGGTCAGCATGGGTTTATGAAAGGCAGGTCCTCCCTGATCAACCTGATCTCTTTCTATGACATGGTGACCCGCCTAGTGGATGAGGGAAAGGCTGTGGACGTTGTGTACCTGGACTTTAGTAAAGCCTTTGACACCATCTCCCACAGCATCCTCCTGGAGAAACTGGCTACCCATGGCTTGGATGGGCATACTCTGCGCTGGGTAGGAAACTGGCTGGATGGCTGGGCCCAAAGAGTTGTGGTGAATGGAGTTAAATCCAGTTGGCGGCCAGTCACAAGTGGTGTTCCCCAGGGCTCAGTATTGGGGCCAGTTCTGTTTAATATCTTTATCAATGATCTGGACAAGGGGATCGAGTGCACCCTCAGTAAGTTTGCAGATGACACCAAGTTGGGAGGGAGTGTTGATCTGCTGGAGGGCAGGAAGGCACTACAGAGGGACCTGGACAGGCTGGATCAATGGGCCAAGGCCAATGGTATAGGAGGTTCAACAAGGCCAAGTGCCGGGTCCTGCACTTGGGTCACAACAACTCCAGGCAAATTTACAGGCTTGGGGGGGAGTGGCTGGAAAGCTGCCTGGCGGAAAAGGACCTAGGGGTGTTGGTCAACAGCTGGCTGAATATGAGCCAGCAGTGTGCCCAGGTGGCCAAGAAGGCCAACGGCATCCTGGCTCATATCAGAAACAGTGTGGCCAGCAGGACTAGGGAAGTGATCGTCCCCCTGTACTCGGCCCTGGTGAGGCCGCACCTCGAGTACTGTGTTCACTTTTGGGCCCCTCACTACAAGAAAGACATTGAGGTGCTGGAGTGTGTCCAGAGAAGGGCAACGAAGCTGGTGAAGGGTCTAGAGAACAAGTCCTCTGAAGTGCGGCTGAGGGAACTGGGGTTGTTTAGCCTGGAGAAAAGGAGGCTGAGGGGAGACGTTATTGCTCTCTACAACTCCCTGAAAGGAGGCTGTAGAGAGATGGGTGTTGGTCTCTTCTCCCAAGTATCAGATGACAGGACGAGAGGAAATGGCCTCAAGTTGTGCCAGGGGAGGTTTAGATTGGATATTAGGAAAAATTTCTTCACTGAAAGGGTTATCAGGAACTGGAACAGGCTGCCCAGGGAAGTGGTGGAGTCACCATCCCTGGAGGTATTTAAAGGACGTGTAGATGTGGCACTTAGGGACATGGTTTAGTGGTGGACTTGGTAGTGATAGGTTAACGGTTGGAGTCGATGATCTTGGAGGTCTCTTCCAACCAAAACGATTCTATGATTCTACGATTCTGACTTCTGGGTGAGGCGATATTGCAATGTGACCGGAGGGGGCCGGTCCCAGGGTGGCAGGGTGTGTGGAAGGACTTGGGCAGGTTCCTAGGGCGGTTATCACCTCCCATAGCCTGGGACTTGACACCTGAACAGGCAAGCAACCCTGGCAAACTGACGTGCCACCTGATAGAAGGGTGCCTTGCCTATCCCAATGAAAACCAGCAGCTTCTAGCACTGTACTGGGGCCTGGCTTGTGCCTATCAAGCTGCAGTTCAGCATTCCCAGAGGACTCTGGTTGAGGCAGGGACCCAAACTGCACCTGAGGACAGCATGGTTGAGATAAGGACCCAGACAACAACAACTACAGTAATTGCCCCAGTAGTTAAAAAGAAAACAATGGACAAGGAAAACAACAGGTCCATATCCTCGATTAGTAAGGGAGGAGGAAGAAGAGGAAAGGTTTGATCAAGAAGGTGGTCCTTTGGCAGAGACATTGGAGGAAGGAGTGAGAGAATTCAGACTGGAAGCAGAAACTACCCGTCGCGTGGAGCACTCTGGTTCTTCCTGCGTGACCAGGGGGAGGACATGAGGAAGTGGGACGGTGAACCCACCTTTAAGCTGGAAGCCCGTGTACACGAACTGAGAGGGAAGACAGCTGTTAAGAAGGGGCCATGCAAGAAGGCTGTCAGCAGACTTGCTGTAGAGACACATGAAGGCAATCAGCGATTTCCCAAACAGAGAAGAACTGAAATCACCTCCCTTGATCCTGAGGAGGGGCCTTCTGGTCTGGCGCTGCAAGGCTCAGACAGGGAATACTCTGACGAGGAACAGGAACTGAGGGTCCCTGCCTTCAGCCAGGAGGAGGAAAGGGATGACCATGTATACTGGACTGTGTGGGTTCGATGGCCTGGCACATCAGACCCACAGAAGTATAGGGCTTTGGTGGACACTGGTGCACAGTGTACTCTGATGCCATCAGAATATAGGGGCACGAAACCCATCTGGATCTCGGGAGTGACAGGGGGATGCCAAGAATTGTCGTTATTGGAGGCTGAGGTGAGCTTAACAGGGGACAAGTGGGAAAAGCACCCCATTGTGACTGGCCCAGAGGCCCCTTGTATCCTTGGCATAGACTACCTCAGGAGAGGGTACTTCAAGGACCCAAAGGGATACCGATGGGCTTTTGGTGTAGCCATGGTGAATGCAGAGAAGACCAAACAGCTATCTACCCTGCCTGGCCTCTCAGAAGATCCCTGCGTTGTGGGATTGCTGCGAGCTGAAGAACAGAAGGTGCCAATTGCAACCAGGACGGTGCACCGGCGGCAATATTGCACCAACCGAGACTCCCTGGCTCCCATCCGTGAGCTGATTCATCAACTGGAGAGCCAAGGAGTCATCAGCAAGACTCACTCACCTTTTAATAGTCCTATATGGCCAGTACGGAAATCTAACGGGGAATGGAGATTAATGGTGGACTATCGTGGCCTGAATGAAGTCACGCCACCACTGAGTGCTGCTGTGCCAGACATGCTAGAACTTCAGTACGAACTGGAGTCCAAGGCAGCCAAGTGGTATGCCACCATTGATATCGCCAATGCATTCTTCTCCATCCCTTTGGCAGCAGAGTGCAGGCCACAGTTTGCTTTCACTTGGAGGGGCATCCAGTACACCTGGAATCAACTGCCCCAGGGGTGGAAACACAGCCCCACCCTTTGCCATGGGCTGATCCAGACTGCCCTGGAAAAGGGTGGAGCTCCAGAACACCTGCAATACATTGATGACATCATCATGTGGGGCAACACAGCAGAAGAAGTTTTTGAGAAAGGAGAGAAAATAATCCAAATCCTTCTGAAAGCTGGCTTTGCCATAAAACGAGGTAAAGTCAAAGGACCTGCACAGGAGATCCAGTTCCTAGGAATAAAATGGCAAGATGGACGTCGTCAGATCCCGACAGATGTGATCAACAAAACAACAGCTATGTCTCCACCATCTAACAAAAAGGAAACCCAAGCTTTCTTAGGCGTTGTGGGTTTCTGGAGAATGCATATTCCAAATTACAGTTTCATTGTAAGCCCTCTCTATCAAGTGATCCGAAAGAAGAACGATTTCAAACAGGGCCCTGAGCAACGACAAGCCTTTGAACAAATTAAACAGGAGATAGTTCATGCAGCGGCCATTGGGCCAGTCCAGGCAGTGCAAGATGTTAAAAATGTGCTCTACACTGCAGCCGGGGAAAACGGCCGTACCTGGAGCCTCTGGCAGCCTCTGGGGTTTTGGAGCTGGGGATACAGAGGATCCGAGGCTCGCTATACTCCGAGAAAGAGATCTTGGCAGCATATGAAGGGGTTCGAGCTGCTTCGGAGGTGCTTGGTACTGAAGCACAGCTCCTCCTGGCACCCCGTCTGCCGGTGCTGGGCTGGATGTTCAAAGGGAGAGTCCCCTCTACACATCATGCCACCAATGCCACATGGAGTAAGTGGGTCGCGCTGATCACACAACAAGCTCGAATAGGAAACCCCAGTCTCCCAGGAATCTTGGAAGTGGTCATGGACTGGCCAGAAGGCAAAGATTTTGGAATGATGACAGAGGAAGAGGTGACGTGTGCTGAAGAGGCCCCACCATATAATGAACTGCCAGAAAAGGAGAAGGAATATGCCCTGTTCACTGATGGGTCCTGTCATATTGTGGGAAAGCATCGAAGGTGGAAAGCTGCTATGTGGAGTCCTACACAACGAGTCGCAGAAGCCGCTGAAGGACAAGGTGAATCGAGTCAGTTTGCAGAGGGGAAAGCCATCCAGCTGGCTTTAGATATTGCTGAGCGAGAGAAGTGGCCAGTCCTCTACCTCTATACCGACTCCTGGATCGTGGCAAATGCCCTGTGGGGGTGGTTACAGCAATGGAAGCAGAGCAACTGGCAGTGCAGAGGCAAACCCATTTGGGCTGCCAAATTGTGGCAAGATATTGCTGCCCGGCTAGAGAAGCTGGTTATAAAAGTACGCCACGTAGATGCCCACGTTCCTCAGAGTCGGGCCACTGAGGAACATCAAAACAACCAGCAGGTGGATCAGGCTGCTAGGATTGAAGTGGCGCAGGTGGATCTGGACTGGCAACATAAAGGTGAATTATTCCTAGCTTGGTGGGCCCATGACACCTCAGGCCATCAGGGAAGAGATGCAACATGTAGATGGGCTCGTGACCGAGGGGTGGACTTGACCATGGACACTGTCGCACAGGTTATCCATGAGTGTGAAACATGCGCTGCAATCAAGCAAGCCAAGTGGTCAAAGCCTCTCTGGTATGGAGGACGATGGCTGAAATATAAATATGGGGAGGCCTGGCAGATTGATTATATCACACTCTCACAGACCAACCAAGGCAAGTGCTATGTGCTTACAATGGTGGAAGCAACTGACATCGACATCTCCAACCCACAGACCATGGATATGAGACACCAGCTGAGCCAGATACCACAACTGCAAGCTCCAGATGCAACATGCAACAATCCAACACTACATACCAGTACATACTGGCCCTATTTCGCTGACTGAGTGAACTCCACATCATCTCTCCTGCCCCAAGAGACTATTAGGACAGATGGAGCCCAAAGTCATGGACTAAATGAACTCAGTAGACACTTTGAAGGGATGGTCCATAGACTAAGGGAATGATATATATGTGTGTGTGTGTGTGTGTGTATATATATATACACACACACACACACACACACACACACATGTCCTGGTTTAGTCCGGGATGGAGCTAGTTTTGTCTTCAGCAGCTCCTGTGTTTTCGATTTAGTGTGAGAAGAATGGTGATAGCACACTGATGTTGTTGGTTGCTGCTAAACAACCAAGGACATTTTGCAGTTTCCCAGGTTTTGCTAATGTGCAGGTGCAAAAACTTGGGAGGGGTAGAGCCAGAATAGTTGATCCAAACTGGCCAAAGAGAGTATTCCATACCATAGATGGCATGCCCGGTATAAGTGAGGGTCGGCCGGTGGGCCACTAGGCTTTTAGACCCTTAACTTGCCTTAATCCTTAAGCTTCCCTTTGGGTTGCTTTTTGTTTCCCTATTTTTACCTTTTTGTTTTTCGTTCGTTTGTTCGGCTGTTCGTTCCCTTGCCTGCTCTCTCTGGAACTTGCTGTTCTGGGATAGCTGGGGGGGGAAATACCCCTGCTCCCTGCATCGGGTGGTGAGAAATTGTGTATTGTTTGTTTTATATATTCTATTATCCTTATATATATTATTATTATTATCATTATTAATATATTTTTATATTTTTCCTTTGCTGTCCTGGTGAACTGTTTTTATCTCAACCTGTGAGTTTTCCTTTCTCTCTGATTCTCCTCCCCACCCCACCAGGGAGCAGGGGAGTGAGCGAGCGGCTGCGTGGTATTGGGTTACAATTTGGGGTTAAACCACGACAACATATATGACAGGAAAAGTGGTGGTGATTAATTGGAAAGTGTAGGATCTGAGCATGACATAGATGGTATAGAATAAGGGGTGGATAATGTCCTGGTTGCAGCTTGGATAGGGTTAATTTTCACCAGAAGCTGGCCAGGGTCTATGCTATACTATGTGACCGTCATGCTAACTATATAGAGGAGGATGGCGCTAGGGGCGGGATCGAAGCTCTGGAGTGGGCTGGGTGTCGGGCTCCGGGCACTGAGCGACCTGTGCTAGGTGAGTGACCTGCGCTGGGAAGCACCGCTAAGTACACTCTGTTGTTGTTATTGTTGGGGTTTCTTGTTTGTTTGTTTTCTTTTCCTTTGCTGTCCGGTTAAACTGTTGTTGTTGTTAACCCACGAGTTTTGCCTTTCTTTGTCCCGATTCTCTCCCGCATCCCACTGGGAGAGGGGGAGCGAGCAAGCAGCCGTGTGGTGCTCAGATGCCGGTTGGGGCTAAACCATGACATCACTTTACCTGAACAGAAAACTTGTCTGATATCCAGTACTGAATCCACAAGGAAGCTAATTGCTATTGACTACCTCCAGTACTAAAAAACTGTGATTATCACAAACTGATTTTAAATAACTTTGTTTTGAAATAACTTTATTAAGACATTACCATTTTCCTCTTAGATATTTATGGAATTTAAAAAAATATTCTTATTCCATTAAAGAAACTTAAAGCATTACTCCCAGAATAGTTTTTACTGATGTCATTCTTTTTAATGCAGTTCCTCTAATTAATAAAAACATTCCTTAGAGAAGACATCTGAAACATAAAGCTAATTGCTTCAATCTGTATACTCTGACTTGCTATAATGGGCGGAGCTAAGTGTATGCTTTTCCTTTTTCTTTCCAACTACAGTGTTATCTATTTTCATGTGAAGAGTACTAAAAAAATTCCTATCTTTAGATAAGATCTGTCCATTTGAGTCTGTCCATTTCCTGTTACATAAAAAATGCTTCTTAAAATAAATTTCACAATAGCTGGGGCAACTGCAGAGTGAGTAGTCAGAAGAGAACAGTCACTAGATTCTCATGCCAGAGGAAATAGAGGATATGTTCTTTTCTACACCTGAAAATGGGGAGTTATTAGACCTTTTAGCAAATAATTTGATTTTACAGTACATTACCAGGAATTAGTGAGATTGGCTATGTCCCTAATTATGTTTTTTTAAAATGTCCTTAGTCTACTTTGAAAGATTTTGAAGTGGACCTTTATTATAGTTACAAAATTTTATAAAAGAGCATTGCCCTCATAAAATGAGGGTCACAGGTGGAATGTAGCAAGGCTAATATGAAAGGTAATGGAAAAATCCACTACTTGCGTTTATTACTTCAATGACATGGTTGGGTAAATGGATTTTTCTGCTTCCTAGAAGTGTGCTTCTACATTAGTCTAGCAGCAATTAGAGAGAAGAGGTTGCTCTGCAAATTGGCTGTGAACCATGTAGTTCATGTTTTTATTGTGTAAAACATAAAAAATTGCTCCTAATCAATCCACTTCAACTTTCAGTCTAAAAATTATCAGACTAGAGCACTTCTAAAATGTTTTCCTGAAACTAACTAAAAGGAGATGATATTTGTATCAATAAGCAGATTATGGTTATGTGAGGTAAATCTTACTGTGTTAGCAACAAAGGGACTACATTATTACTGCAGAGTTCTTAACAAATTGGTTAATGCTTTTAGAATAATTAGTCCACATTTCAGATGTAATAGTGCTCTCTTATTTAATAAATGAATGATGCATCACTTGACCATAATAGTAAAATAGCTCATTTTTTGAACAAGAAAATAAATTATTTTGAACTTTCCTTATCAACAGATAGTAAGTCACTTATCAAATACAGCTTGCCTCCTTGTCTTTAACATTTGTCTCCTTTGAGACCTAGTGTGACTTCTGCTTTTGTGGACAATAATATTTTGGATTGTAGCTTCATGATAGTCAATAGTTCCCACAACTTGACAGAATCATTGTGATCAGATGGTAGGACTGGGAGTCAGGAAATGTGATTTCTACAGCAGGCTACCAGTATGACAGTGGGAAAGTATTTAACCTCGGTGCTGTATTTTCTGTAATATGTAGGCAGGACATTCATGATTAGAGTATTGCGAGGCTTAATTAATTACACTTGAGATCTTAGGATGAAAGAGGCTCTAAAAAGTACTATTATCTGGATGGATATTTTGAGTCCAATCTTGTAATCCTCTGAAAAGCAAGACTATAATGCAAAGTATTATTCTTGATTATTAAAGTTGTTGAGAGATGACAATTCAATTTCATTACAACATTCAGGCTTTTGAAGTTTGTTTCTGTTCTGCATTGGAGCAAAACCAAAACCTTTAAAGTATTTTCACAAGTAAAATTGCATTGAAATATCCATTTCTAGATAAAATATTATCAATTTTATTCTCTCTCATCTGAAGTATGGCCTGGGATACTATAAAACCTTCTCAACGAAAGCTCTGTAGAACTCAGTAAGTCTCTTTCATGTTTCAGCTTAGAAACAGGATATTTTCACAAAAATGTCTTTTGAAAGTGTTGCAACCAGATTTACTGATCAACGATTAAAGGAAAGAATATTCTACTTCTGATGTACCTGCACACATTCCTGTGAAAAAGGCTATTATCTAAGGTGATTCAACTATGGCTTCCATATCCATTCCTTTATTTTTGCTGAAAGCAGTTATGCCACCTATAAATCATTTTCAAAATGTGATAATATTCCTATTTGTATGCAATAATAATATTTAAAAGTTAAAAGTCTATTAAGTAGATTCCCTCTGTAATTGTAAAAGAAGTACTTTAATGCAGTCATTCTGTACAGCATATGTGAAAAATATATGTCTGGACTTTAGTGACTCCAGTCTTCAGTTGGCACTGAAGAACTGAGCAGTGAGCAAGTGAGAGAGTTCCATTCTGACTCATAAATCAATAGGGGCAACCAAAATTCACATTTCAGTTGCAGGGTTTATTTTACCAACAGCATGCAAGTCGGGGAAAAAACTTCCAGGCTGAATTTATAAGGCTAAAAGATACTCTGGAAGTCTGTGAGATCCAATCAAAAAGAACATTTGTGCTGAAATTTTTATAGGGAAAATTTCTGATTAGAATAGAACTTTATGGTGGGTTAGTCCTTTTAGGTGAAGGTGTCCTGGAACAATAAGAGGTATTTCTACACACTTCCAAATTTCACAGCAAATAAAAGATGGCTTTGGAAAAAAGCAGACTCTAATCTGTGGAGACCTCAAATCTAATACTGGTACAAGTTGCCAATAGTTCCATACAAGATTCCCAACTATTGGCTGTCTGGTTCTCCAGAACTCCAAGAGAAGAGTTTGTGGCCTGAGCATTCAATCATGGCTAAAAAAACCCTCTCAGGATACTTGTTGGTTGTATCACAGCCTCCAAATTTGGGTCACAGACATCAGGTGAGAAATATTTTTGTCCTTTAATGAGTGCACCTGCAGCTCCAAATTGAATATTATATTGCCTATGACTCTGAGAAGGGATTTTTCAGAAATATTTGGAAAAGGATAGTGATGATCACTGTAGATAAGGGGTTGGCTGGAGCTGAAACAAAATTTGGAATATAAGGAATAGGGCAGTATTAGGGTTACTGACACCAGGGTGGAAGACTGCAGGTCTACATTATATTGGACCTGTTTATTATAAGCTATCTCAAGGAAAGGAAGTAGATAAGTAGGTGAAAATAGGATTTAGTGCCAGTATTATGGGAGCTTTGAAAAATATTACTAGATCTCTTGGAACTCTCGTTAGATACAGATGTAGACTTAGCTTAGTTGCCACCACATTTATCAGCACATAAATGTGGATTTATTTATGTACAAACATGAAGCTATATAAGTGTGTATATCTGTATATAAATACAGATGTGCACATTTTCCTATTTGTTCCAGAAAAAGAAGAGAGCTATGGAATTAAATTATTTACCTGTTTGTTGATATGTGATTATCAACCTCTGGGAAGGGTGACATGTTTTGTTTCTTAAGAGACCTCAACCACAACCCTAGCTTAATATCACCTAGCAAAGAAAATCAATAGTTTTTTCATGCTCTTCAATATAGCGTGCTTGAAACCAACATAAAATCTTTTCTACGGCAGTGTTCTACAACATGCTGTTCCCTTAGAGTTCAGGAAAATCAAGCACTTGCTATGATCGTAGCCTGTCTTTAAGCATCCCACATAGCTTCCACTCAGAAGTGACTGTTGATAAAGTTCTATATCCGTGATTCTTCTTCTGGTTCTCTACCCTGAAAACTAATTAAGCATTGGTTGGAGATTCAAACTTACACAAGCTGGCAACTGAACAGCAGCCACACTCTTTCAGTCCTCCACACTGGTCTCTCAGGCAGGAGAATCATAGGTGAATTTGTCAGATCTATGTTTTCCTAGGGGTCCCTGACAAAGTAGGGATCAAAAAGGATCGCATCTCCCAATCTCTCTCTTATGCAGAGAAGAAGGAGAGAAGCAAATCATTGAACCTACCCTTAGGAACTTAATTCTCCAAATAATTAAGTCAACAGACTCTTCTGTTAAAAGGTCTGTGTCTGGAATTTTTTGTGAGCTATTCTTATAAAGTGAAGGTAAATAATTCTTTTGTTGAATAATTCTTCTGGCCAGGCAGCAGAAGTTTCTGATAGGTCTTTGACAAAGAATTCAGATACTGATTAAATTCATTAGTCCTTCAAGGTCTTGCTATGTTTTTCTTTACCAATATGAGCCTGGTATAAGTTCACTGACTAATCACAGCTGCTGATGCTTTGTGGGAAGGATGCTGCCTGGAATATTTTTAAATAGTTTTAAAATTCATTTTTACTCTCTGTTGTTCATAAAAATTCTTAATAAATTAAAATTTGTTCTTTTACTGAGATTATTCATTTAATAATTTTAAAATAGAAAGGAGAAACAGTACAGGATTTGCATTTAAAAATTCAGCAAAATCTCAACTAGCATGTATAGCAAAGTTATGACAACTCTTGACAGCAAAAAGTGAAGAACTGAGAATATACATTTAAAGTTATTGTTTTGTTAGGAATTATTAATTTTGGCATAAGACATCACTCAGTTTCCACAGCTGTGAAAATACTTCATTGCCTTAAGGGAGAAGTATGAATCTTAAGTAGCTACCATTAAATACAGTGCTATGAAATACCTAAATGGAGATACCATAGATACCTAGTGTCCTGGTTTAGGCTGGGACGGAGCTAGTTTTATTTTCAGCAGCTCCTGTGTTTTGGATTTAGTGTGAGAAGAATGGTGATAGTACACTGATGTTGTTGGTTGCTGCTGAACGACCAAAGACATTTTGCAGTTTCCCAGGTTTTGCTAATGTGCAGGGGCAAAAACTTGGGAGGGGTAGAGCCAGAATAGTTGATCCAAACTGGCCAAAGAGAGTATCCCATACCATAGACGTCATGCTCGGTATAAGTGAGGGTTGGTCAGTGGGCCACTAGGCTTTTAGACCCTTAACTTGCCTTAATCCTTAAGCTTCCCTTCGGGTTGCTTTTTGTTTCCCTATTTTTACCTTTTTGTTTTTCGTTCGTTCGGCTGTTTGTTCCCTTGCCTGCTCTCTCTGGAACTTGCTGTTCTGGGATAGCTGGGTGGGGGGAATACCCCTGCTCCCTGACTGCTGCTCGGGATGGGCTGTATCGGTCATTGGGTGGTGAGACATTGTGTATTGTTTGTTTTATATATTCTATTATCCTTATATATATATTCTCATTATTATCATTATCAATATATTTTTATATTTTTCCTTTGCTGTCCTGGTGAACTGTTTTTATCTCAACCCGCGAGTTTTCCTTTCTCTCCAATTCTCCTCCCCACCCCACTGGGGATGGGGGGAGTGAGTGAGCGGCTGCGTGGTATTGGGTTACCCTTTGGGGTTAAACCACGACACCTAGATAATTTATTTTTAGGTTTTTCATTTTTTCAGGTTTTTAGATTTTAGGTTCAGTGTTTCTCACAGTAAGATTTTTCAGAGTTTTCAGAATTCACTGTGACAGAAAATCAGCCAACTCTCAACCCAAGGGAGTATGGAATCAGGCACCGGGCTTCAGACTGGATGTTCAATGACAGTAGAGTTTAGCTAATGAGTGCAAAACTGCAGTGGTTAGAATGTGACCACATGAGTCTCAATACAAATAATTAGAATAAATAAGGCCTAATATGACATCAGGATCTTCTGGTATAGTGGCATTCTCAATGTGGGTTTGGTACTTAAACTAATAGCAGAACATATACTACAGGTAACACCTGACTGAATGGCTGCTGTGAGAAGACACCTTAATAGTTGGCAGCGTGATGCCTTACAGAAAAAGGCTACTCTGCCTAAGCCACCTGGTGGCAGATAATATTGGAAATACTGGATACTGCATTAATGGAAAAAGTCTGTAATACCATGACTAGGAAGACCAGATGCAGAATGACCTTTATCTTCAACACATTTGATTCACAAAGAAGCAGCTGACTTTTTGTAAAATATTTTGGGTTTTGGAACTGACTGTCCCCTACTTTGATATTTTGACAGTTTACTTGAGTTATAGAGGGTAAAATACCTCAGATGTCTCAATTAAGACAAAGTTCCAGAGGGAGGAATCAGCTCCCTAGGCCTGGGGCTGCAGGCAGTGCCTGGTGCAGGTAGAAGGGATGTCCTCATCTGCAGGAAGGGTGTGCTGGCCAAGGAGCCGCATTGCCAACTTAAGGAGATGAGTGAACAGACTGTGCAGCATCAGGGAAGATAATAAACAAAAAGATAAGATTTTCACAGAAACCCTGCAGAGACCAAAGCCTGAACCCCTAACTGCACAAAACCAGAGGTAGCCAGAGACTGTGTTCGACTGTGGGACAAATAGAGACATGGAGAGGGCTGGAAGCAGTTGACTTCTGGTAACAGCAGGATGGCTCCTGTTCTGCCTGCAGATCTGCAATTGCAGACTAGGCTCAGTGCCCTGGTAGCAGGTGAGGGGCAGAAAGCCCTGTCTGGAGAAGTGTCAGGAGCAGGAGCACCAGGAGGAAGCAGTGAGTGATAGTGGGTGACTCCCTGCTGCAGGGGACAAAGACCCTCATCCACTGACCTGACTTGCTGTCTAGGGAGGTTTGCTACTTGCTGGGGGCTTGGATCTGGAATGTTGTGGAAAGACAGATGAGGCTTTTCCAGCCCTTGGACTATTCCTCCCTGCTGCTCATCCCTGTGGATACCAACGTTAAAACCAAGGGAGACCTTGAGCATATCAAGAGTGATTGCATGGCTCTGGGGGATGAGGCTCAAGGGCATGAGGGCCCAGGTTGCATCTCATCTATCCTGTTGGTGAAGGGGAAAGGCTTGGAGAGGAGCTGATGGATCCTGTGGGTCAACACCTGGTTGCGCAGCTGGTGTCATGGACAGGGATTTGGCTTTTATGACCACAGGACCCACTTTGTGGATTGAGAACTGCTAGGAAGAGATGGGATCCACCTAGCAAAGTGGTGCAAAAGCATCTTTGTCAACAGGCTGGCCAACCTGGTGAGGAGAGCTTTAAACTAGGAATGATGGAGAGGGAGATGGCAAACCACAGTTAAGTGAGGAAACGTTAGATGGAGTGGAAAGCAATGGATGCAGGGTGATGGGAACAAGCAAAACCTCAGAAATGATAAAACAGGGTGAAGGGTCACACACCTCAAGTATATTTGCACATATGCATGCAGTCTGGGAGACAACCAGGAGGGACTAGAGCTCTATGTGCAGTCACAAAAATACGACATTGCTGGGATCACTCAGAGGTGGTGGGAAAGCTCACGTGACTGGAGTGCTGTGGTAGATGGACACAAGCCCTTCAGGAGTGACAGGCAGGGAAGATGAGGAGGGGGACTGCCCTCTGTGTGAAGGAACAGTAGGGTATGTGGGACAGAGGACAGGCGGGTGAGAGCTTGTGGGTCAGGGTCAGAAGAGAGACCAGTAAAGCTGACAATGTGTGGGAGTGAGTTACAGACCAGCCACTCAGGGTGAGGAAGTGCACAAAGTCTTCTTTAAACAAGTTGAGGAAGTCTCTGTGTCACAGACCTCAGTTCTTCTGGGGAACTTTAACCTCCCTGACATCTCCTGGAAGAGCAATGCAGCAGGACACAAGAAATCAAGATTTCTGGAGAGTGTTAGGGGAAACTTCCTGATATAAGTACTGGATGGGCCAACCAGGAGTGATGCACAGCTGGATCTGATGTTCACTAACAAGGAAGCACTGTTTGGGGATGTGGTAATCAATGGCAGCTTTGGCTGTAGTGACCATGAAATAGCAGAGTCAAGATCATGAGGACAGCGAGGAAGGAGAGCAGCAGAGCATAGACCCTGGACTTCAGGAGAGCAAATTTTGACTTCAGAAACTGGCAGGTGGGATCCCATGGGAGGCAGCTCTGAAGGGTAAAGGAGCTCAAGAAAGCTAGCGAGTCTTTAAAGATAGCATCCTCCAAACAGGAGCAGTCCATCCCAGTATTCAGGATATGAAGTAAATATTTTGGGAGACCAGCTTGGCTAAGCAGGGAATTCATGGCACAGCTCCAATGCAAAAAGGCAGTGTATGGGAAGGGGAAGCAGGGCCAGAATACAAAGCAGAAATTTAGAAACATTGCCTGGGCATGTAGGGATGGTGTCAGGAAAGCTAAAACTCAGCTGGAGCTGAGACTTGCAAGGGATGTCAAGAGCAACAGGAAGAGCTTCTACTGCTGCATTAGCAGTAAAAGACTGAACAAGGAAAATATGGGATGGCTGCTGAAAGGGTAGGTGTGATTTAGTGACAGCGGACACAGATGAGGCTGACTGCCGCCTTTGTCTCACCAGCAAGGTCTGCCAGGCCTCTGTGCTTAGTGACGGGGCTCAAGGAGGAGCAAGAGGAGCTACCAGCTGGGGATGAGGGTTGAGCGACGATTTTGCGAGAACCCGACGCACACAAGTCCCTGAGACCCAATGGGCTGCACCCAAGGGTGCTGAGGGAGCTGACTGATGTACTTGAAAGTACACCTTTGAAATGTGGAAAGTGGGGAAGGTTCCTGACAACTGGAGAAAGGCAAATGTTGCAGAATGTGCACCCGTATTCAAAAAAGGCCAAAAGTCAATCCAGGGAACTACAGGTTGATCACTCTCAGTTTGGTCCCTGGGAAAGTCACAGAGCATGAAGCACATTTCTCAGCACATGAAAGGTGAGGGAATGAAGGCACGGACTCCGGCATAGGTGGAAAGCGGAGACGCTTTAATGCACACTTACAGGGGTTTTTAAAGCTTCCTTATCTACTACACGCGCTCTAACACCTGTCCACGCGACTGGCATGCATAGTTACAGCTTTGTGATTGGTAATTCTCTTCTGTCCACGCGAAGGGCAAACATTTCTTGATTGGTACAATTAAACACAACAAAGAAATTCTTTAGTGTAACAACAAACTTCTTTCTGGTTCTGACTGCTTGTCGTGGTTTAACCCCAAATTGTAACCCAATACCACGCAGCCGCTCGCTCACTCCCCCCCTCCCCGCTGGGTTGGGGAGGAGAATTGGAGAGAAAGGAAAACTCGTGGGTTGAGATAAAAACAGCTCACCAGGACAGCAAAGTAAAAAATATGAAAATATATTAATAATGATAATAATGATAATATATACAAGGATAATAGAATATATGAAACAAATGATACACAATTTTCTCACCACCCGACGACCGATACAGCCCGTCCCGAGCAGCAGTCAGGGAGCAGGGGTATCCCCCCCCAGCTATCCCAGAACAGCAAGTTCCAGGGAAAGCAGGCGAGGGAACAAACAGCTAAACGAGTGAAAAACAAAAAGGTAAAAATAGGGAAACAAAAAGCAACCCGAAGGGAAGCTTAAGGATTAAGGCAAGTTAAAGGTCTCAAAAGCCCCAAAAGCCCAAAAGACCAAAAAAGATCTAGCAAAAACTAGTCGCCCACCGACCGACCCTCGCTTATATCAGGCATGACGTCTATGGTATGGAATACTCTCTTTGGCCAGTTTGGATCAACTATCCTGTCTCTACCCCTCCCAGGTTTTTGCATCTGCACGTTAGCAGAACCTGGAAAACAACAAAATGTCCTTGGTGGTTCAGCAGCAACCAGCAACATCAGTGTGCTATCACTGTTCTTCTCACACCAAAGCCAAAACACAGGAGCTGCTGAAAACAAAACTAGCTCCATCCCGGCCTAAACCAGGACACTGCTTCTGGTTACTCTTGTTTACCTTACTGTGTCCCTTCATTGACCTTTGCAGCACTGCTGTTTCAGTTCAGCTCTATTGCCTTGCTGTGTCCCTTCGTTGACCTTTACTGTACTGCTGTTACAATCAGCTCTAACCTGTCGCAAAGCGGGTCACCTACAGAAAGGGAAGAAAGAAATTGAGAACAGTCAGTATGAATTTACCAAGGGTAAATCATGCCTAACCAACCTGAGTGCCTTTGATAATAAAATGTTTGGATTTGTGGACAAGGGAAAAGCAGTGGATGTCCTTTACCTTTAACCAGGCTTTCAACACTGTCTCCCACTATATTCTTGTATCCAAGTTAGGACATTATGGTCTGGATGGGTGGACAAGCAGATGGATAAAAAATTGGTTGGATGATTGGTAATGGTTACTGGATCTTATTCTACCTGGAGGCTGGTAAGAAGTGGGGTACCACAGGGGTCTATCCTGGGACCTGTCATGTTTAACATGTCTATCAATAATCCAGAGGACAGGATGGAGAGCACTCTTGTCAAGTTTGCATATGACACCAAATTGGGGGTAACCAGTTGATACACTCAAGGAAAAAGTTGCTGTCCAGAGGGACCTGATTATCACTCTCTACTCAGCATTCATTAGACCACATCTAGATGCTGCATCCAATTTTGATGCCCCCAGTACAGGAAAAACGTCAATAAACTGGAGGGAGTTCAGCAGAGGGCCACCAAGATGGTTGGGGGCCAGAGCAGAGGTTCTGCAAGGAGAGGTTGCGGGACTGGGGCTTGTTCAGCCTGGAAGAGGGACAGCTTCAGGGGGACCTAACAGCAGCCCCCCAGCACCATTGGGGAGGGGATCAAGTAGATGCTGCCAGGCTCTTCACAGTGATGCATGACTCATTGAAACGAGAGGTTCAGACTGGATATCGGGAAAAACATTTTCACCATGAGGAGAGTCCTGCAGTGGAGCAGGGGCCTGGAGAGGTTGTGCTGTCTCTATCTGTGGTGGGTTGACCTTGGCCAGCTGCCAGACACCCACCCAGACACTCTCTCACTCCCCCTCCCCAATAGAAAAGGAGGAGAAAATAACATGAAAATACTCATGGGTCAAGATAAATTGCTTACCAATTGCCATCACAGGCAAAACAGACTCAACTTGGGGAAAATGAATTTAATTTATTGCCAATTAAAAATAGAGGAGGATGGTAAGAAACAAAGACAAAACTAAAAATGCCTCACCCCCCACTTTTTCCCAGGCTCAACTTCACTCTTTCATTCCCAACTCCTCTACATTCTCCCCCCACCCCGAACAGCACAAGGAGGATGGGGAATGTGGGTTTGCGGTCAGTTCAAAACAGTTCCTCTCCGATACTTCTTCCTCCTCACGCTTTTCCCCTGCTCCAGCATGGGGTCCACCATGGGCTGCAGTATGGATATCTGCTCCAGTGTTGTTCTATCCACAGACTGCAGAGGAATATCTGCTCCAGCATCTGGAGTGCCTCCTCCCCTTCTTTTTTTTCTGACCACATTCACACTTTTTTTTTTTGTCCACTCCTCACTCCCAGGCAACATTTTGCCCTTTCTTAAATATGTTTACACAGAGGCACTACCAGCTTCACCGATTGGCTCAGCTGTGGCCTGCAGTGGGTCTGTTGCAGACTCAGCTGGAACCAAACATGGCTGGCATGGGGGCAGCCCCTGGTCTCTTCTCACAGAGGCCACCCCTGCAACAACCAAAACCTTGCCACTTATACCCAATGCACCATCCCTGGAAGTTTTTAAGCCCTGACTGGATAAAGCCCTGAGCAAACTGGTATGATGTCAAAGATGACATTACTTTGAGAAGGAAGTTGGACTAAAGACCTTTCTGAGGTCCCTTCCAACCTAGATTATCCTGTGATCTTAAAATAAAAAAAAAAAAAATTGCCAAAAAAACCCCAATGAACCAACAACATCACTTTATGCAATATCCATTCTCCTTTGTTAGTTTATTTATTTACAGTCCTGATAAGACATTGCTTTTATAAGCAGGAAAAAGCCCAACAATTCATAAGCCTTGTATCTTTTAATGCATTTCTTTTTGGTTTTGGTGTTGCTCAGTTGCCTGAAAGTAATTTCATTTACATAGAGATGCTAGACTGGAATTCTGGTATATGTGTATGTATTGGGTCTGTCTGGGATGGAGTTAACTTTCCCCATAGCAGCCCTCATAGTGCTGTGCTTTGTAGTTGTAGCTAGAAGGGTGTCGATAACTCACCAGTGTTTTGGCTACTGCTGAGCAGTGCTGGCACAGCATCAAGGCTGTGTCTCCAACCCCCCCACCCCCAAAGTCCAGTAGGCTGGGGGTGGGCAAGAGGTTGGGAGAGGACAGAGCCAGGACAGCTGACCCAAACTGACCAAAGGGATATTCCATACCATAAGTTGTGCTCAGCAATAAAAGCTAAGAGAAAGGATGAAGAGAGGCATTTGTTAGTAAGGTGTTTGTCTTCTGAAGCAACTGCTACACATACTGAGGTCCTACTTCCCAGGAAGTGGCTGGACTTCCCTGCTGATGGGAAGTAGAGAATAAATCTTTTTGGTTTCCTTTGCTTTTGCGCATGTCCTTTGCTTTTCTTCATTAAACTGCCTTTATCTCAACCCACAAGTTTTTCATCTTTTTTTCTTCCCCCTTTCCCCACTGAGGGGAGTGAGAGAGCAGCTTGGTGGTTACCTTGCAGCAGACTTATGTTGTTTGCACAACAATAGAACAAAACAGATATGAAAAAGGAAATATATTAATATTTATAATTTGATTACCACACCCTTTTTGAGGAGCAAATCTTCTGAATGCCATTGTAAGGAGAAAGTCTTCTGAAGTCATGATAAGAAGAGAATTTTAAAAGTGTGATCTTAATGGATATGCTTATATTGAAAAGGGGGAGTGTAGCTACAATGAAATGTTGGTGCCCATAGTAATAAAGTATTTCCTTCTATAGGAGCATGCTGTTTAAATAAAAAATATGTACTTTTCAACAATTTACTTGTTACTTGAAAGGCAAGGATTGCTATGGCAACACTGAAACAAACAAGAAGGAATTGCAAACGGATGAATCATAACATATGCAAGACAAAGAATCAAACGTTTTCCTAATTGAGCTACCTTTTCATTATAGCAAAGATTTAAAGGAGACTTAATTATTTCATACTGTCTGATAAGCAAGGGAAGTAAGAAGTAGGAATTATCCTTAGAATCATAAAATTGTTTAGGTTGGAAGAGACCTTTCCTCTTGTCCTATCACCTGTTACTTGGGAAAAGAGACCAACCCCCACCTCTCTACAACCTCCTTTCAGGTAGTTGTAGAGAGCAATAAGGTCTCCCCTCAGCCTCCTTTTCTCCAGACTAAACAACCCCAGTTCCCTCAGCTGCTCCTCATAGGACTTGTGCTCTAGACCCTTCACCAGCCTCGTTGCCCTTCTCTGGACACGCTCCAGCACCTCAATGTCTTTCTTGTAGTGAGGGGCCCAAAAGTGAACACAGTACTCGAGGTGCGGCCTCACCAGGGCTGAGTAAACTCCCAGCTGACTCATGCACCTTGTATTGGGTTTACATGGCGAGGTTTTGGTAGTGTGGGGGGCTACAGGGGTGGCTTCTGTGAGTAGACACTAGGAGCTGCCCCCGTGTCAGACAGAGCCAGTTCCAGCCAGCTCCAAAACAGACCTGCCACTGGCCAAAGCTGAGCCAATCAGCAAAGCTGGTGGCACCTCTGTGATAACATATTTAAGAAAGGGTAAAAAAACCAACACTGCTCAGAAGTTGTCTGAGAGAGGAGTGAGAGTATGTGAGAGAAACAACTCTGCAGACACCAAGGTCAGTGAAGAGTGAAGGGGAGGAGGTGCTCCAGGTGCCAGAGAAGAGATTACCCTGCAGCCTGTGGAGAAGACCATGATGACACAGGTTATCCCCCTGCAGCCCATGGAGAGGATCATGGTGAGGCAGGTACTCCCTGCTGCCTGTGGAGGACCATGCCGGAGCAGATATCCACACTGCAGCTTGTGGAGAATCCCACGCTGGAGCAGGTGGATATGTCCTGAAGGAAGCTGCAGCCTATGGAGAGGAACCCACACAGGAGCAGGTTTCCTAGCAGGAACTGTGGCCTGTGGGGGACCCACGCTGGAGCAGTCCGTTCCTGAAGGACTGCACCCTGTGGAAAGGACCCATGCTGGAGTATTTTGTGAAGGACTGCAGCCCACGGAGAGGACCCATGCTGGAGCAGGGGAAAAGTGTGAGGAGGAAGGAGCGGCAGAGATGAAGAGTTATGAACTGACCCCAACCCCCTATTCCCCATCCTCCCTGCACTGCTTGGCAGGGGGGGAAGAGGTAGAGGAGTTGGGAATGAAAGAGTGAAATTGAGCCTGGGAAAAAGGGTAGGGGGAAGGTGGTTTTAGTTTTGTCTTTGTTTCTTACCATCCTACTCTATTTAATTAGCAATAAATTCATTTTCCCCAAGTCAAGTCTGTTTTGCCCATAGCAGTAATTGGTAAGCAATGTCCCTGTCTTTATCTTGACCCATGAGTTTTTCCATCTTATTTTCTCCCCCTGTCCTGTTGGGGAGGGGGAGTGAGTGAGTGGCTTGGTATAGGTCTGGCAGCAAGCCAAGGTCAACCCACCACACACCTGCACCGATTTAAGTGCTTATGTTTAGCCTCTGAAATTGATGGCTTTTCACTAAGTCAAACAGCAAGTCAGAAGGAAGCCAAAAGAGAAGCTACTACACTTAGTCCCAATCTCTGGCTGTTGCATAAATTCAGCACTAATGGAGGAAGGAGGCATAACTGCTCTTGAATCATTGCCAACTATAATTAACTGGAGATTATCTAAAGCCTTAATGCCCCCACTTTTTAAAGTTATGGCATACGAATTTATATTAACAAAGAACTATTGAATTAGATTACACTAGGCAATTAAAAGCTCTTTGTAAAATACTGGCATGGTGTTTAGAAAGCAAGGAATGCTTATACATATTAATAAAGTAACAGTCAGGATAAGGTTAATAAGTTTTAACTGGTAACTAGAATATCAAAGTAAAGTCTGTAAGCGCTTTAAATAGATGGAGTATTATTTTCCTTATTTTCCAGAGAGAAAACTTGTTTTGGAACATATTTCAAAGTACTATATTACTGTAAACCTTTACTGTGGCTCTAATAAGATGCTTACAAGGACTCTGGAAAGCCCTGAATTCACATTTTGGAAATGTTCAGTCTTCTTGGTATGTTTTTTTTGATGGTGTTATTTCAAATCAGTGCTAAGATAGCACAATTTTAGAAAATTTCATCTTTCAAATGTCATTTGTAAATGAAACAAGATTCAGCAAACATTGTTGTGGTTTAACCCCAGTAGGTGGCTAAGCACCACACAGTCACAGTCCCCCTCAGTGGGATGGGGAAGAGAATCAGAAGGGTAAAAGTAAGAAAACTCGTGGGTTGAGATAAAGACAGTTAAGTGGTAAAGCAAAAGCTGCATGTGCAAGCAAAGCAAAATAAGGAATTCATTCACTAGTTCCCCTCAGCAGGCAGATGGTTAGCCATCTCCAGGAAAGCAGGGCTCCATCATATGTAACAGTTACTTGGGAAGACAAACACCATCACTCCAAATGTTCTCCCTTCCCCATCTTTTATTGCTGAACATGACGTCATATGGTATGGAATATTCCTTTGGTCAGTTGGAGTCAGCTGTCCCAGCTGTATCCCCTCGCAACTTCTTGTGCATCCCCAGCCTACTTGCTGGCAGGGCAGCGTAAGAAACAGGAAAGGCCTTGACTCTGTGTAAGCGCTGCTCAGCAATAACATCCTTGTGTTACCAGCACTGTTTTCAGCACAAATCCAAAACATAGCCCCATACTAGCTACCATGAAGAAAATTAACTCCATCCCAGCCAAAACCAGTATACAGATGCACCAGCTTTCAGCCTGCAGCTTCCCATCTTGCTTTTATATGGTCCTAGTAGATACACACCCAGTCTTGACCTAAATGTTCAGACACTAGTATAATATATGAGAGAGGACCACAAATAGATCTAAGAAGTTTAAAGAGCATTATTTAGCTTCACAGAGGCTGGAAAAGAAGCATTTCTGTTTGCTTCCTGGCACTTGTAGGATCATCAGAACTCACACAGCATGGATGTCTATGGACTTGCACAGGGATGTCACTCCTGGGCACTTTCATGAGAATTGCACCCATTTATCTGAAGAAGGAATTTGGTTCAATTAGTCACAACTAAAGCATTACACTTAGTAATTAATATAATCTAAAGCAACCACCTTTATGTGTCTTTCCTTAGATTAATCTGAGGCTATTAGCACTCAGGAAGCATGTTCAGGGTTTGGAGAACAGTGCCTGCAACCTTGTATCTCAGTCTATAGTAAATTTCTTGATATAATCAGTTTCCAAGTATCTGGAGACTACATTTATCTGTATCCTGAAGAGATATTTCACAGAATTAATCTTTGCTAGTTTTGCTTTGCCTCCTTGAGCCACACAAACAGCCTCTCAGTATATTCATTTTGTGTCCACATGTTGTTTTCCCCCCCAAGAGACATGCTTTCACTTTAAAAGCAGCAGCATTTTCCCCAGTTCTAATACTGCTTTGAGATGCAGCAATGCACTTCTCCCATTGACACAAGCATCTACAAAGGCTACTGGGTGTCGTGGTTTAGCCCCAGCCGGAGGCTGAGCCACGCGGTCACTCGCTCACCCCCCACCTCCCGGCGGGACGGGGAGAGAATCGGGACAAAGAAAGGCAAAACTCGTGGGTTAACAACAACAGTTTAACCGGACAACAAAGGGAAAGGGAAAGGAAACCAACCAACCAACCCACCCACCCACCCACCATAACAACAACAGAGTGTACTTAGCGGTGCTTCCCAGCGCAGGTCGCTCCCCACCAGGAGCCCGACGCCCAGCCCGCTCGCGAACCACGATCCCTCCCCCTCACACCGTCCCCCTCTATATAGTGAGCGTGACGGTCACATGGTATAGAATAGACCCCGGCCAGCTTCTGGTGAAAATTAACCCTATCCCAGCCGCAACCAGGACACTGGGACAGTTCAGTTAGGGAATGACAGTCTACAAGACCTTCAGTACCATTTAAATCCTGAAGCACTACTAAACGTATATTAGCTCCAGTTGAGCTGTGGAACAGTTGTTAATAAAAAGGATTTATTAAAAAGTTATTGTCTCATGAACTTGCATTGATATCAAAGCCATAAAGATGGCAATGCATGTGAGTCTGAGGTGTCAATGGGAGATGTGACTTTTATGGCTAATAAAACTTCACATATTTGTATTAGCTATTTTATACTAGCATTAAAGCAGGAAACAAAATCAGCTGTTCATGTCAAATACAACTGTATGCCTGAAGACAGCAGCTATTGTTACTTTTTCTTTAAAAGACAAGATCAAGTTTTTCAAGGCCTAGTCCTAAAAACATTTTATAAAATGGAATAGCATCAATGCTTCTATTTCCCTGTCCCACTTCTGGTGTCCAGTGTCCTTTAACCACAAACTCAAAACAAGAAATCAGTCCAGCATCAGAACAGCAGCCCACTGAAGTCAACTGAAATGTGTGAAAAGGTCTGCAAGTTGCACTGAAAGACTCCAGCCTATATTCTCACGCTGTCATTTTAAAAGATGCTTATTAAGTAAAACATTTTGTGGTTTAGTGTTTCTTAGTTCAATACATTGGACAGTTTGGCTGGTGCTGTAAATGAATGTCTTTTTTTTTGTATTTATGACATATATCCTTAACAAGTCTTTCTTTTTTCTTCCTCCTTTCTCCACCCATTCCCTCTGGAAAAGCATTCTGGAATACTTTGGAATATATACTGGTCAAAATATCAACACATGAATAAATATACTAATCTATTGTCTAGTTATACATAGTAATCTGAGGGTTTTCAGTATAAGCCATCAAGAAATTCATCCAGTACTGAGCACACCCGTGCACACATTAAAGAAAAATAATCCACATTTGTGCATATTATGTTCATATTGAATCTTCCTTTGTTCTACAGAGAAGAGTCAAAGTTAAGATTAATATTTTCACCTGTCCTGTTTCTTTTACTTGCAATCTTAGCTTTGAATTTCCTGAGGTTCAAATGGCTATTTTAAACAAATATTCTATTCCCCTTAATTTCATGATTTTCTTTTTGATAAGATACTGTTGATTGACAAGCCTTATGTATCCATATGTTTCTATAAAGTTTTAACCCTATACATTCACATGAAAAATGATACATTTGGAGACCAAAGACATCAGAACCAATGAACAGCCAATAGTGGTCAATCAAACATTATCAACTTTCATATCTGTGATTTATAGAAGAGTTTTTTAAAAGGCTATTTGAAAATCAAGTTAATTCAGCTCTACTGGATAATATCAGCTAGACAAAACAAAATGTTCTTTGTCCGGTTATATCCAACTTCAGTGTTACACCTCCTTGCCCTATCTCCTTGTTATTTTGTAGACTTGAAATCCATTGACCTTTCACAATCCTTGTTAGTCTTATTTCAACTCCATAAGGAAGCCTCATACAAATGATATTTTAAGAAAAGGCATGCAATCCATAACCTTTAGAAAGTTAATATTTAAATCTATATCTCTTAATATTAGGTAAAGTTATTTTTATTTCACATTTTTGTCTTCTCTAAAAGGGTGAAATTGGTATGCTTTCTGGTGCCTGTTGGCAATCAACATTAATACTGATGGGAAGCAACCACCTCACTTTCCCCTTGCCAGGTGTTCACTAATTGTAAAACTGAATAATGGATAATAACACATCCTAGTGTATTTATCAAACCACCTATCTTTTTACAGTGCAAAAGAGGTCATTTGAGACTCTCTGTAGGTTTTTTCAGCTCTTCTTATTCATTAATAAGGAGCTGCCTGCAAAGGCTGCTGAGTGAAAAAGAGACCATATTACCTGGAAACAATAATGGAGTGCAACACTGCATGAAAATAGTAATTGGGTTTGATCAAGGCCAGGATATAGCTGCTATAATCAGTATCACTCAGAATTAATTTCATACTTATGAAAGGATATGAGGTGAGATTGATTTAATGGTGACCAAAGCTACCCTTTTCCCTGTGAACTCCAAACCTTTGAAAGAAGAGGAAAAAAAAGAGAGAAATCATCATATTATTAGCACTAGAGTTAGCAGCCTTGTCCCCTTAAAGAAACAATGCATTGCCATTTTAAGGAGCTCTAAGGGAACGATAGGATAATTATCTTCTGAACACACAGACCATTGTAATGCTCATTAAGTTTTTAAAGCTAAAACCAAAGTTAAAACACTAAAAATATGTTTTCATACTTCATAAACTTCACATAGAAAACAAGAATGATGTATATAAAGAATGGCATTCTAATCCTTAAAGAACTACAGTGCAGCAGTACAATAAACAAAGAGATGGGGAATTTATCTAATTTGAAAGCACTTGACAGGCAGTTAAGCTACCTATCTTTGCTTCTTTCAGATGAACAAATTTCCCATACCAAACTAGCTTTCCATCACTGTTTGATGACTGTGTATTGCTTTTGATCCTTGATTTTCCACTGAAGTAATAAGAAAATTCTTCTTTTTCAGCAGAGGAAAACTAGCTGTCCAGTAATATCCTAGGGTAAATGTTGTACAGATTTTAAAAAATTCTTAATGGGAAACAATGGATTTTTAAAAAGTCTGGCTGAAAGCTAAGATAAATTTGTGTGAGAGAGACAGGAAATTGAAGTGCATTTTGGTTTTAAAGCTATGGAACTTTTATATCAAGTGTTATATTAAACCTGGTATCTGTTTGTCTCTTTATCTTTTTCAGTCTTCCTGCCAAGTGACTGCTAATAAATAGAATTAACCTGTGCCATCTGTTCTTATACTGTAGACCCATACACAGCAGCCTCCTGTTTACTATATGTCTTGGTTTCGGCTGGGATGAAGCTAATTTTCTTTCCAGTAGCTACTGTGTTTTGGATTTAGTATGGGATTTGGTATGTGAAGAATGTTGATAATACACTGATGTTATTAGTTGCCGCTAAGCGATCAAGGATGTCTTCCAGCTTCCCAGGTTTTGCTAATGTGCAGGTGCAAAAATCTGGGAGAGGTATAGCCAGTATAGTTGACCCAAACTGGCCAAAGAAAGTATTCCATACCATAGACGTCATGCACAGTATAAGTGGGGGTCGGCCGGTGGGCCAGGTTCCTTTTCATTTGTTCGGGCCTTTTCGTTCGTTCGTGCTTTCGTTCGTTCATTTGGCTGTTCATTCCCTCGCTCTCTCTGGAACTTGCTGTTCCAAGATCGTTGCTGGGGAATATTCCTGTTCCGTGATCACTTCTCGGGACAGGCTGTATCAGTCATCGGGTTGTTGGGCGGTGAGAAATTGTGCATCGTTCATTTTATATATTCTATTATCCTTATATTTTATTATTATCATTATTAATATACAATATAATGGTTATTATCTTTTTGTTTGCTGTCCTGGTGAACTGTTTTTATCTCAACCCACAAGTTTTCCTTTCTTTCAGATTCTCCTCCCCACCCCACTGGGGAGGGAGGGAGTGAGCGAGTGGCTGCGTGGTATTGGGTTACAATTTGGGGTTAAACCATGACACTATAGCATTACATTTAGTCAGTTTTCTTTCAGCAATGACATCTAAAAAATACACACAACCAGGTGAACCAGACAATTTCAAATCACTGTTAAGATGCAGAGAGCATACTCCTCATACATACATTAAACTGCATTCTCTTTCATTAACTAGATTCAGTTAGTCTTGGAGTACATCTTATCTGTATTTGTTTAAGGGAGGCAATTCATTAATGTACCTTACTGGAAAGGGCAGGGAAAGCACTATATGGTTTAAAACAGCTGATTAAGTAATTGAAGATTAGACCATTATGGTTTGCCTCTTCAGTTCTCCATGATTAGATTTCTTAATTGCTTTGCAGCAGTTGTATTTGCTAAGGGCCAAATGCTGCTGTCACTGCAGTTCATGACATAATAATATTGATTTCAATGAAAACAGGAACTTGTAGTGCTAAACTTTCTTTTGCTGAACAGAATAATACACTGTAGCTTTTTATGTACCCTTTATGAGCATTCTATCCTGTTTGTAGAGCTATAGCTACCTGTGTGATGAAACACAGCTATGTTCTTGTTTGGCAATATGATTAAATACTGCAAAGAACTAATTTGTGCTAACTACTGCAATTATGAATTGAAACAGGTTTAGATCATTGTAACAATAAGTGCTGTAACTTTCTAAACTGGTGTTTTTTCCACCAGTCAATGGCTTCAAATCTGGATGTCTGAAGTATGCCTAAATCCATTTAAAACAAACAAACAAACAAAAGAAACAAAATAAATCTAGACTGGATTTAAGTACTCACAAATATCAGTGAAGTCAATGGGAGCTGCAAGTGTTAAGCACTATTAAACAAACAAAATCAAGGCAGGGTTTGGCAAACATTCTTTTTCCCACCTTTGAAATGAAAACTCTTTAAGGAAATAATGCTTCCTAATTCCTGCTCACCCTGGGGATGAAAACTGACCAGAATGAGATTTGGTAAAGGTACTTGAATGCAGGTGATGAGAATGAGGAATAACCTTATGCAACAGCAGATTTTTGCCTTGATTGTATACAAGCATTTCTGTGCTCATGGAAGTGGAGAGCTTAGCTGGGTCTCATGTTATTTAACTGCTAAATAATGAGCTTTCTTTTGTAAAATGTAGGCTTCTCTTAAATAGGTGGTTGTTCTTCAGACAGTCAGAGAATAGCAGTTCTAAAGTAATAGCATCAGTTTGACATGACATCTTGTACTTAAGGTCTGCATTTTAAAATGTAAATTGATACTTAAAACCATATCCAAAAATAGAATTCCATCAGTAAATATTGGTTTAGATAGAAACATCTGTGTATTATTTTCCCTTGATCCTCATTTTTACTGCCACAGTGTCCTGGCTAGCACTTAAAATCAGTTCTGTTCAGAGTGACATAATTCTTGGCCTACCATTCTATTTCTTGTCCTTTTATTTAATACTATATCATAGAATAAACATGATTTTTATTTATTTATTTATTTAGAGATGTATTTTACTGGTAATTGGTGAATTTACAAAGACCAAAATATTACACAAACTTAAAAGTGTATTTAATCTCCTAATGTTTAAATTTAAAAAGCATCAAAAACATTAAGCTAAGAAGTCTAAAGACAATCTGCAGCATGTAAAAAAAATAAAAGCAGCACAAACAGACTTGATAGCCCAAATTACCATAACATTATTATAATTTAATGTTTAAATTTTAGTAGCATTTAGAGAGTCCAGTATAAAAGTCATGGAGTTACTTTATTAAGCATTGTACAAACAAAGAGAGAGATAGGTCTTTGTTCTAAGCCTCTAATAGCCTAGGGCCCCGGTTCTACAGAAGGGGCTAGAATCTCTTGATCAAAAGATTTGAAAAAGGGAGAGCTACATTTATAGATTTTAAATGTACAAAGGCACCTACAGATGTAGAGAGGTTCTCAGTGTTTTGAACACTTCTAAAAATCTTACTTTGTTCTGAAATAACTTCCAGTTCAGCCCACAGACAAGTCACTTCCTTTCACTTTCTTCAGTTGAGATCCACCTTTTCTCTCATCCTGTGTAATCGTTTTGTGTACAGAGTACCTTAGCCATTCTTTTCCTTCACTACAAAGGTGTTCTCTCAATGCTTTTAGAAAAATAAAATAAAACCAATTTTTTTTTGTTTTCCTTATTAAAAACAAAATACCCTAAGGTCAACGCTGAAGACTAACAGTCTACAAGGTATAATTAAAAATGAAGATGGTTGATTTTCAAGGATCACCTCCTCCAAGCTCAAGAATGGTCCACCCCAACATGTAGGAAGTCAAGCAAAGGTGACAGGAGGCCTGCATGGATGAATAAGGAGCTCCTGACTAAACACAGATGTAAAAATGAAGTATACAAGAGATGGAAGCAGGGACAGATAACTCAGGAGGAAAAGAGACACTAATCGAGCATGCAGGGATGGGATTAGGAAAGCCAAAGCCCACCTGGAGTTGAATCTGGTGGGGGATGAGAAGAGTGACAAGAAGGGTTTCTGTGGATTTATCAGCAGCAAAAGGAAGAATAGGGAAAACGTGGGTCTGCTGCTGAATGGGGCAGGGGGACACAGGACATGGAAAAGGTTGAGGTACTCAATGCCTTCTTTGCCTCAGTCCTTACTGGTAAGACTGGCCTTCAGGAATGTAATCCTTGAGGAGGTGATCCTTCCCCTCTACTCAGCACTGGTGAGGCCACACCTGGAGTACTGTGTCCAGTTCTGGGCTCCTCAGTACAAGAGACACAGGGACATACTGGAGAGAGTCCAACAAAGGGCCACAAGGATGATTGAGGGACTGGAGCACCTCACATATGAGGAAAGACTGAGAGAGCTGGGACTATCTAGCCAGAGAAGAGAAGGCTCAGGGGAATGTCTATAAATACCTGAATCATAGAATAGAATCATAGAATCATTTTGGTTGGAAGAGACCTCCAAGATCATCGAGTCCAACCATTAACCTATCACGACCAAGTCCACCACTAAACCATGTCCCTAAGTGCCACATCTACATGTCTTTTGAATACCTCCAGGGATGGTGACTCCACCACTTCCCTGGGCAGCCTGTTCCAAAGCCTGAAAACCCTTTCAGTGAACAAATTTTTCCAAATATCCAATCTAAACCTCCCCTGGTGCAACTTGAGGCCATTGTTACTTGGGAGAAGAGACCAACCCCCATCTCTCTACAACCTCCTTTCAGGGAGTTGTAGAGAGCAATAACGTCTCCCCTCAGCCTCCTTTTCTCCAAACTAAACAACCCCAGTTCCCTCAGCCGCTCCTCATAGGACTTGTACTCTAGACCCTTCACCAGCTTCGTTGCCCTTCTCTGGACATGCTCCAGCACCTCAATGTCTTTCTTGTAGTGAGGGGCCCAAAACTGAACACAGTACTCGAGGTGCGGCCTCACCAGGGCCAAGTACAGGGGGACGATCACTTCCCTAGTCCTGCTGGCCACACTATTTCTGATACAAGCCAGGATGCCGTTGGCCTTCTTGGCCACCTGGGCACACTGCTGGCTCATATTCAGGCAGCTGTCAACCAACAGCCCAAGGTCCTTTTCCGCCAGGCAGCTTTCCAGCCACTCCCCCCCAAGCCTGTAACGTTGCCTGGGGTTGTTGTGTCCCAAGTGCAGGACTCGGCACTTGGCCTTGTTGAACCTCATACAATTGGCCTCGGCCCACTGATCCAGCCTGTCCAGATCCCTCTGTAGTGCCTTCCTGCCCTCCAGCACATCAACACTCCCTCCCAACTTGGTGTCATCTGCAAACTTACTAAGGGTACACGCGATCCCCTCATCCAGATTGTTGATGAAGATATTAAACAGAACTGGCCCCAATACTGAGCCCTGGGGAACACCACTTGTGACTGGCCGCCAACTGGAGTTAACTCCATTCACCACAACTCTTTGGGCCCAGCCATCCAGCCAGTTTCTTACCCAGCGCAGAGTATGCCCATCCAAGCCATGAGCAGCCAGTTTCTCCAGGAGGATGCTGTGGGAAATGGTGTCAAAGGATTTACTAAAGTCCAGGTACACAATGTCCACAGCCTTTCCCTCATCCACTAAGTGGATCACCTTGTCATAGAAGGAGATCAGGTTGGTCAAGCAGGACCTGCCTTTCATAAACCCATGCTGACTGGGCCCAATTGCCTGGTTGTCCCGTACATGCTGCGTGATGGCACTCAAGATCATAGAATCATAGAATCATAGAATTGTTCTGGTTGGAAGAGACCTCCAAGATCACCGGGTCCAACCATTAACCTATCACTACCAAGTCCCCCACTAAATCATATCCCGTAGGGCCTCATCTAAACGCCTTTTGAATACCCCCAGAGATGGGGACTCCACCACCTCCCTGGGCAGCCTGTTCCAATGCCTGACAACCCTTTCGGTGAAGAAGTTTTTACGAATGTCCAATCTAAACCTCCCCTGGCGCAACTTGAGGCCATTTCCTCTTGTTTTGTTGTCTGTTACTAGGGAGAAGAGACCAACCCCCGTCTCTCTACAACCTCCTTTCAGGTAGTTGTAGAGAGCAATAAGGTCTCCCCTCAGCCTCCTTTTCTCCAGGCTAAACATCCCCAGTTCCCACAGCCGCTCCTCATAGGACTTGTGTTCCAGACCCTTCACCAGCCTCGTTGCCCGTCTCTGGACACGCTCCAGCATGATGATCTGCTCCATAACCTTCCCGGGCACCGAGGTCAGGCTGACAGGCCTGTAGTTCCCCGGATCCTCCTTCCAGCCCTTCTTGTAGATGGGTGTCACATTTGCTAACCTCCAGTCAACTGGGACCTCCCCAGTTAGCCAGGACTGCTGATAAATGATGGAGAGTGGCTTGGTGAGCACTTCTGCCAGCTCTTTCAGCACCCTTGGGTGGATCCCATCTGGCCCCATAGACTTGTGTGTGTCTAGGTGGCGTAGCAGGTCACTGACCATTTCCCCTTGGATTATGGGGGCTTCATTCTGCTCCCCTTCCCCATCTTCCTGCTCAGGGGGCTGGGTGCCCAGAGAACAACTTCCCTTGCTGTTAAAGACTGAGGCAAAGAAGGCATTAAGCACCTCAGCCTTTTCCTCATCCCTTGACGCTATGTTTCCCCCCTGCATCCAATAAAGGAGGGAGATTCTCCTTCACCCCTTTTTTATTGCTAATGTATTTGTAGAAGGACTTTTTGTTGTCTTTTATGGCAGTAGCCAGACTAAGTTCTAGCTGGGCTTTGGCCCTTCTAATTTTCTCCCTGCATAACCTCACAACATCCTTGTAGTCCTCCTGAGTTGCCTGCCCCTTCCTCCAAAGGTTGTAGACTCTCCTTTTTTTCCTAAGTTCCAGACAGAGTTGTCTGTTCAGCCAGGCCATTCTTCTTCCCCGCCGGTTCATCTTTCAGCTCATGGGGACAGCCTGCTCCTGCGCTTTTAAGACTTCCTTCTTGAGGAACGTCCAGCCTTCCTGGACTCCTTTGCCCTTCAGGACTGCCCCCCAAGGGACTCTGCCAACCAGGCTCCTAAACAGGCCAAAGTCTGCCCTCCGGACATCCAAGGTGGCAGTTCTGGTGACCCTCCTCTTTACTTCTCTGAGAATCGAAAACTCAATCATTTCATGGTCACTATGCCCAAGACAGCCTCCAACTGTCACATCACCCACAAGACCTTCTCTGTTCACAAACAACAGGTCCAACGGGGCGCCTTGTCTCGTTGGCTCCCTCACCAGCTGCGTGAGGAAGTTATCTTCCACACACTCCAGGAACCTCCTGGACTGTTTCCTCTCTGCTGCATTGTATTTGCAGCAGACATCTGGCAAGTTGAAGTCCCCCATGAGAACAAGGGCTAGCGATTGTGAGACTTCTCCCAGCTGCCTGTAGAATACTTCATCTGCCTCCTCATCCTGGTTGGGTGGTCTATAACAGACTCCCACCATGATATCTGCCTTGTTGGCCTTCCCCCTGATTCTTACCCATAGACACTCAACCCTCTCATCACCATCCTCGAGCTCAAGGCAGTCAAGACTCTCCCTAACATAGAGGGCTACCCCACCGCCTCTCCTTCCTTGCCTATCCCTTCTGAAGAGTTTGTAGCCATCCATTGCAGCACTCCAGTTATGCGTGTCATCCCACCATGTTTCTGTGATGGCAACTATATCATAGTTTTCCCCCTGCACAATGGCTTCCAGCCCCTCCTGTTTGTTGCCCATGCTGCGTGCATTTGTGTAGATGCACTTCAGCTGGGCTAATGATCCTGCCACCTCTCTGGGGGGAGAAGCCCTAATTCCTACGTGACCAATCTCAGGTCCATGGTTCCTAACAGATCAATGACCCCTGTGTCCCTGCTGCCACATGGGTCTCTATGTCCTACCTTATCTGAGATGGCAGACCGAAGGGCCTTGCTAGCATGCCATCCCTCATTCATTGGCGTGCCACCCCCAGGCTTATCTCTAGCAAGCCTGGTTTTGTCCCCTTCCCCCTTCAAATCTAGTTTAAAGCCCTCTCAATGAGCCCTGCTAACTCCTGCACTATGATCCTTTTCCCCCTTTGGGACAGGTGTACCCCATCTGTCACCAGCAGACCTGGCGTCATGTAAACCGACCTGTGGTCGAAGAACCCAAAGTCCTGCCGGTGACACCAGGCTCAGAGCCAGGTGTTGATCTGCTGGCTCCTCCTGTTTCTTCCCTCATCATTCCCTGAAACTGGAGGGATAGAGGAGAACACTACCTGTGCTCCTGATCCCTTAACCAGTCACCCCAAGGCCCTGAAGTCTCTCTTGATTGCCCTGGGACTTCTTATTGCCACCTTGTTGCTGCCTACCTGGAAGATCAACAATGGATAGTAGTCTGAGGGCCTTACTAGGGTGGGAAGTTTTCTCTTCACATCCTTGACCTGGGCCCCAGGGAGGCAGCAGACTTCCCTAAGCAGTGGGTCCAGTCTGCATATCGGCCCTTCTGTTCCTTTCAGAAGGGAGTCACCTATGACAACGACCTGTCTCTTGTTTTCCTTTATGGGGGCAGTTTTGATGCAGGACATAGGCCAACTAATCCTCAGCGGCACCTCCAAGCTAGCTGAACCATCAGCCTTGTCCTTGTTCGGTTCCACTTGCAGAGCCTCCTACCTATTGTGCAAAGGCACCTGCAGAGGTGGGGTAGGCACTGAGGAGATACACCTGCCACGCCAGGGAGGAACTAGTTGCCATTGTCCCCTAAGTCACTGTGTTCAGCCATGTGGGGAGAGGATCGGGATAGGGAGTCCTCTGCGACATGCACCCTGGCTGCCTGTTGTGCCTGTCTCAGGGAGGGCAGGGTGCGAGTCCAGTCGTCGATCTCCCTCTCACACTCCCTGATACTCCTCAACCTGCTCACCTCCTGCCAGAGCTCTGTCACCAGGCGGAGGAGTTCCTCTACCTGGGCACACCTCCCACAGGTGTGCTCGCTGCTGCCGTCCAGTACTGGCATAAGAGTAGGGCACACCCTGCAGCCTGACACCTGGGTGGCAGCATGTTCCCACCGCAGCTCGGTCTGGGAAGCTGCATCAGTCGTGGCGTGTGCAAGGCTTAGAGCAGCCATGGCTTTCTGCCAGGTGGACACCATTGCTCCCCAGTCGAGCTGGCGGAGCCTCAGCACCCTCCCTGCGCAAACTGACGCGCTACGCCCTGTTCTCTAGCGCTCCCCAGGGGCTTCTTTTATACGGGGAGGGGGGGTGGGGGGTGGTGCTTGGCCGCCGCGGCTCCTGGCCCCGCCCAGGTCTCGTCAGCCGCTCTCGCGCGAGCTGCCGGCTCCTGGCGGGTCCCTCGGCTCCCCCTGAGGTTCCCCCGGTTCGGGAAACCCCCATGTGCACCGCGCTAGGACGCTCTGCTGCAGGTCGTGCCGGCACCGGAGCTGATCGCCTCGGCATGCAACAATCGAACACCACACACCATCTCTCCTGCCCTGAAAGACTGTTAAGACAGATGCAACCCAAAATTATGGACTAAATGAACTCAATAGACATTTTTGGAGGGATGGTCCATAGACTAAGGGAATGATATCTGTGTGTAAATATTAAAGACAGAAAAAGTGACGGTGATTAATTGGTAAGTGTGGGACCTGAGCATGATGTGAATGGTATAGAATAAGGGTGGATACTGTCCTGGTTTTGGCTGGAACGGAGCTAATTTTCTCTCCAGCAGCTACTGTGTTTTGGATTTAGTATGTGAAGAATGTTGATAATACACTGATGTTGGTTGCTGCTGGGGAAGGGGGGAGTGAGCGAGCAGCTGTGTGGTATTCGGTTACCATGTGGGGTTAAACCACAACACCAAGGCTACAGTTTGCTGTCATGTGTTCAAGAGGTGTCCTGTACTAGACAAATGAGGACCTACTGACAAAAATTCATACCTTTCCAATGAGCATTTGGGCATTATTCTGTCAGATGCAGCAGGAAAATATATTCTATGCTCTTGTTGTTTATGTACTCTGAAATAATCTGCACTCTTGGAGGAGCAGAGCAGAGACCCCAGACTCAGCCAGATATGGAGTCCGTTGTCTGGAGCCATATGGAGCAGAGCACAGGCTCCTTGGACCTCCCCAGAGATCTCCACAAGAAGATTGGTAATATTTGCTTACTATTTGGCAGTGACCCACAGCTTATGACTATCTTGCTTTGTTTTCTGTTCCAAGACTTTTCTGGAGTACTCTAATGGAGGCGCTAAGTTTGTGTTTGGTGAGAAGTATACAGATGCTTTTAAGGTAAAGTAGCTTTTATACATGCTGTACATGGCAGATAGGCAAGAGAAAAAGAGACAGTATGGTTGGGAAATATTTTCCTTATATGTCTTATGATACCAGTGCAGTTACCAGAGAAGTCAGCTAAGAGGCAATCTCTTCCTTATTATGTGACAATCCGAGAAGAAAATTTGGGAATCCCACATGAAACCTTTCATTTATTGGAATGGAATGGAATGGAATGGAATGGAATGGAATAGAATAGAATAGAATAGAATAGAATAGTTCAGTTGGAAGGGACCTACAACGATCATCAAGTCCAACTGCCTGACCACTTCAGGGCTGACCAAAAGTTAAAGCACGTTATTAAGGACATTGCCCAAATGGCTCTTAAACACTGACAGGCATGGGGCATCAACCACCTCTCTAGGAAGCCTGTTCCAGTGTTTGACCACCCTCTCTGTAAAGAAGTGTTTCCTAATGTCAAGTCTCAACCTCCCCTGATGCAGCTTTGAGTCATTCCCACATGTCCTGTCACCGGATACCAGGGAGAAGAGATCAGCACCTCCCTTTCCACTTCCCCTCCTCAGGAAGCTGTAGAGAGCAATGAGGTTGCCCCTCAGCCTCCTTTTTCTCCAAACTAGACAAACCCAGCGTCCTTAGCCTCTCCTCATAGGACATGCCTTCCAGCCCTTTCACCATCCTTGTTGCCCTTCTCTGGATGTATTCAAGTACCTTAACATCCTTTTAAAATTGTGGGGCCCAGAACTGCACACAATACTCCAGGTGAGGCCGCACCACCGCTAAATACAGCGGGATAATCACCTCTTTTGACTGGCTGGTTATGCTGTGTTTAATGCACCCCAGGATGCAGTTTGCCCTCTTGGCTGCCAGGGCACGCTGCTGACTCCTATTGAGCCTACTGTCAGCCAGCACCCCCAGATCCCTTTCTGCAGGGCTGCTGTCCAGCCATATCTCTCCCAGTCTATACTTGTGCCTGGCGTTACTGTGTCCCAGGTGCAGAATTCAGTATTTGATCTTGTTAAATTTCATGCCATTAAAGATTGCCCAATGCTCCAATCTATCTAGATCCCTCTGCAAGGCTTCTCGGACCTCGAGAGAGTCACCAGCACCTCCCAGTTTAGTATCATCAGCAAACTTGCTAATGGTGCATTCAACTCCTGCATCCAGATCAATACACTGAGTTAGTTATTGTAGTACACTAAGTTAGGTTACACTTATTTAGACTAATTGTAGCAGCATATTTTACAAGACAACAGGACTTTGGGATATGTTTTTACAAGGAATTGGTTAAAAGGCTCTCACCTGGTCACTGAAACAAATCTCTCTTCCCCACCTCTCCAGAAGTAAGGATTGGATCCTATGCTATGCTATGTAGAAGTGCTGTGCAGACTACTGCCTCACAGTGCTTAGCAGAACTGATAATAAAAATGAAAAAAAAAGGCTTATCAAAAATATCAAGTAAAAGCATAACGGTCAGAGTTTATTTTCTTAGAGGTTGTATTATTGGAAACACTAAGTGCAACATTTGCAGGCCACGTAAATGTACTGGATTAGTTAGTGGATTCTGAAGAAACTGCCAGAGAATCAATATGCAAGGATTATGACTGCAGGAGACCGCAAGCTGCAGGTGGTAATGGCTGCATAATGACCTTTAGCCTTTCCTGTCCATTGTGTCCTGCCTATGTGTTGCCCTCGCTTTGACCTAATGGTGCTGCTCCCAGCATATATCAGGCCTTAGCATGAGCATGAGCTGTGTGTTTGCCAGAATCTGAGCAGGAGTTGAGTGAACAGTCACAGGTTCTGGGCTGCAGTTCTGTCAGGAAAATCTGTTCCAGCGTGGGTAGGAGTGTTCCAGTGTGAATGCAGCTAACAGAGGCAGTCAACATAGTAGTTTGTGCAGAAGGATGCGAAGAAGTGGGCATTGAAGGGGGCCTCAAATGAAATTCTGCTGCTGTAATAGTCTCAGACATGGTGGTAACACACCACAGGGCGGTTTCCCCAGTAGATGTCGGTGCAGCTGTCCCTGCAAGGGTAGAGGCTTCAACACAAAATGAGCCTCAGGTGGCAGGTGCAGCCCTCCAAGTCCCAGGCTGCAGGGAGTGCCTGGGGCCTCTCTCTGACACCAGGAGAGATGGATGCATCTCTGTCCTACAGGAGGTGTACCATCTTGGAGATGCTGTGCCGCCAAGTGGAAGAGCTACAAGAGGAAGTGAATAGGCTGCGTAGCATCAGAGAGGATGAAAGGGAGATAGATAGGATCTTCTCTGAGACTCAACAACTTGAAGAGCCTCAGACCCCATCTGTAGTACAGAAGCAGGCAGTGTCTGGAGAAGGGGAAGGATGGAAGCTGGTGACTTCTGGCACCAAGAGGAAGGCTCCTGCCCCACCCAAGGGCTTACAATTGCAAAATAGGCTCACTGCGCTCAAAGCCCTATAAGCAAAGGACCTGGTTCACCTAACCCTAAACCATGCAAGACCACCAAGGAAGAAACAGTGAGTCATCGTAATGGGTCAATCCCTGCTACAGGGGACAGAGGCACCCATCTCTCAGCCTGACCAATCATCTAGAGAGGTTTGATTCCTGCCAGGTGCCAGGATCTGGGATGTTGTGGAGGGACTGACGAAGCTTGTCTGGCCCTCTGACTACTACCCCCTGCTTTTCTTACATGTGGGCACAAATGATACCACCAGGGGAAACCTGGACAGGATCAAAAGTGACTACAGAGCTCTGGGCGCAGTAGTCAAGGGCATGGGGGCCTAGGTGGTGTTCTCCTCACAGAATCACAGAATGGTAGGGGTTGGAAGGGACCTCTGGAGATCATCTAGTCCAACCCCCCTGCTAGAGCAGGGTCACCTAGAGCAGGCTGCACAGGACTGCAGGACTCTTCAATCCTCAATCCTGCTGGTGAGAGGAAAGGCTGCGGAACTGGTGTTGGTGGCAGGGTCTTGGGTTCTATGACCATGGGACCCTGTTTGCAGATCAGCATCTACTTGGGAGAGATGGAATCCACCTCGCTAAGCAGGGCAAAGCTATTTTTGTCAATAGGATGGCTGACCTCATAAGGAGGGCTTTAAACTAGGAATGACGGGGGAGGAAGAGGGTGACCAGCAGTCCTGTGAGGCAGTGATGGACAGGATTGCTGAGCAGAGGGCATGGGGTGGTATGACGGGATCACAAAGTCAGCAAAATGAGGCTTGGATGGGATCACCTCCAGCACCTGCATGTGGCCAAGGAGGTGCCTAAAAGACACCATTGTGCACAAATTCCCCAAACCCTCTCTGGGAACTCAGCATGCTGGGATGCCCCTCTTTATTGCCTATATACTAATACATGCAATATGGGGAATAAACGCGATGAGTTAGAGATCTGTGTGTAGCTGAAGAGCTATGATCTTTTGGAGATTAAGGAGATGTGGTGGGTTGGCTCCCATGACTGGAATGTTGCAATGGAGGCATAAAGGTTCTTGGGGAAGGACAGACTGCGAAGACGAGGAGGGAGAGTTGCCCTTTATGTGAGAGAGAAGCTAGAGTGCATGGAGCTCTGCTTGGGGATGAAAGAGGAGCCAACTGAGTTTATAGGTTAGGATTAAAGAGAGGACAGGTAAAGGTGACATTATAGAGGGTGTCTATTATAGGCCACCTGACCATGAAGAACAAGTGGATGTGGCCCTCTACAGACAGATAGGAACAGCCTCATATTCACAGGCCCTGGTCCTCATGGGGGACTTCAGCCACACTGCTAGCTGCTGGAGGGACAACACAGCAGGACATAAGTGATCCAGGAGGACCCTGGAATGCATTGATGTATTGGGTTTATGTGGCAAGGTTTTGGTAGTGGGAGAGTGTGGGGGTGGGGGAGGGTTGCAAGGGTGGCTTCTGTGAGAAGACACCAGAAGCTGCCCCCATGTCAGACAGAGTCAGTTCCAGACAGCTCCAAGACAGACCTGCCGCTGGCCAAAGCTGAGCCAATCAGTGACACAGGTGGCGCTTCTGTGATAACACATTTAAGAAAGGGTAAAAACTGCTGTGCAACAGCATCTGGGAGAGAGGAGTGAGAATATGAGAGAGAAACAACTATGCAGACACTAAGGTCAGTGAAGAAAGAGGGGGAGGAGGTGCTCCAGGCACCGAAGCAGATATTCCCCTGCAGCCTGTGGTGAAGACCATGGTGATGCAGGTTGTCCCCTTGCAGCCATTGGAGGACCACAGTGGAGCAGATATCCACCCTGCAGCCCATGGACAACCCCACGCCAGAGCAGGTGGATGTGCCTGAAGGAAGCTGTGACCCCGTGGAGAGCCCACAATGGAGCAGGTTCCTGGCAGGACCTGTGGACCCATGGAGAGGAGCCCACACTGGAGGAAGTTTTCTGGCAGGACCTGTGGCCCTGCAGGGGACCCACGCTGGAGCGGTTCATTCCTGAAGGATGGCATCCCGTGGAAAGAACCCATGCTGCAGCAGTTCTTGAAGAACTGCAGCCCATGGGAAGGACCCACACTGGAGCAGGGGAAGAGCATGAGGACGAAGGAGCAGCAGACACAAAGCATTATGAACTGACCACAACCCCCATCCCCTGTCCCACTGTGCTGCTTGGGGGAGGGGAGGACATAGAGAAGTCTGGAGTGAAGTTGAGCCTGGGAAGAAGGGAGGGGTGGGGGGAAGGTGTTTTTTAGATTTGTTCTTATTTCTCATTATCCTACTCTGATTTGATTGGCAATAAATTAAATTAATTTCCCCAAGTCGAGTCTATTTTCATAGAATCATAGAATCATAGAATCATAGAACAATTTGGGTTGGAAGGGACCTTTAAAGGTCATCTAGTCCAACCCCCCTGCAATGAGCAGGGACATCTTCAATTAGATCAGGTTGCTCAGAGCCCCGTCCAACCTGATCTTGAATTTTTCCAGGGATGAGGCATCTACCACCTCTCTGGGCAACCTGTTCCAGTGTTTCACCATCCTCATTGTAAAAAATTTCTTCCCTATGTCTAGTCTGAATCTACCCTCTTTCAGTTTAAAACCATTACCCCTTGTTGTACTGCAACAGGCCCTGCTAAAAAGTTTGTCCCCATCTTTAAGTATTGAAAAGCCACAATAAGGTCTCCCTGGAGCCTTCTCTTCTCCAGGCTGAACAACCCCAACTCTCTCAGCCTGTCTTCACAGGAGAGGTGTTCCATCCCTCTGATCATTTTTGTGGCCCTCCTCTGGACCCGCTCCAACAGGTCCATGTCTTTCCTGTGCTGAGGACTCCAGAGCTGGACGCAGTACTCCAGGTGGGGTCTCCCGAGAGTGGAGTAAAGGGGCAGAATCATCTCCCCAGCCTGCTGGCCACGCTTCTTTTGATGCAGCCCAGGATACAGTTGTCCTTCTGGGCTGCGAGTGCACATTGTCGGCTCTGTCCAACTTTTCATCCACCACTACCCCCAAGTCCTTCTCTGCAGGGCTGCTCTCAATCCCTTCATCCCCCAGCCTGTATTGATACCAGGGGTTGCTCTGACCCAGGTGCAGGACCTTGCACTTGGCCTTGTTGACCCTCATGAGGTTCACATGGGCCTACTTCTCGAGCTTATCCAGGTCCCTCTGGATGGCATCCCGTCCCTCAGGTATGTCAAATGCACCACTCAGCTTGATGTCATCTGCAAACTTGCTGAGGGTGCACTCAGTCCCACTATGTCATTGATGAAGATATTAAACAGTACTGGTCCCAATACGGACCCCTGAGGGACACCACTTGTCACCGATCTCCATCTGGACATTGAGCCGTTGACCACTACCCTCTGGATGCGACCATCCAACCAATTCCTCATCCACTGAACAGTCCACCCATCAAATCCATATCTCTCCAATTTAGTGGCCAGAATGTTATGGGGGACCATGTCAAAGGCCTTACAGAAGTCCAGATAGACGACATCGGTAGCTCTTCTGTTTTGCCTGTGACGGTAATTGCTGTGATCTCCCTGTCCTTATCTTGACCCACAAGCTTTTTGTCATATTTTCTCCCCCTGTCCTGTTGAGGAGGGAGTGTGATAGAGCAGCTTGGTGGACATCTGGCAGCTAGCCAAAATCAACCTACTACAACTCATGACAACTTCCTCACCCAAGTGACTGAGGAGCCAATGAGGAGAGGTGCTATGCTGGACCTTGTTCTCACCAACAAGGAGGATTTTGTTGGGGATGTGAAGGTCAAAGGCAACCTTGGCTGCAGTGACCATGAGATGGTGGAGTTCAGGATCCTGAGGGAAGAGAGAGGGGTGAAAAGCAGGCTCACAACCCTGGACTTCAGGAGAACAGTCTTTGGACTCTTCAAAGATCTTCTTGGTAGAGTTGAATGGGATAAAGCCCTGGAGAGAAGAGAGGCCCAAGAATGCTAGTTGATATTCAAGGATCACCTTCTCCAAGCTCAAGAGAGGTCTATCCCAACAATTAACAAGTCAGGCAAAAATTCCGGGAGGCCTGCATGGATGAACAAGGGGCTCCTGGCCAAGCTCAAACACAAAAAGGAAGCATAGAGAGGGTGGAAGCAGGGACAGGTAACCTAGGAGGAATACAAAGACATTGTCTGATCATCCAGGGATGAAGTTAGAAAAGCTAAAGCCCAAATGGAATTGAATCTGGCCAGGGATGTCAAAGACAACAAGAAAGGCTTCTCTAATGTTACCTGTCCTGTTTACACAGAACGTGGAAAAGGCTGAAGTACTGAATGCCGCCTTTGCCTCAGTCTTTACTAGCAAGACTGTCCTTCAGGAATCCCAGGCCCCTTGGTGGAGCAAGGAAGATGTACCCTTGGTGGAACAGGATCAGGTCAGGGAATACTTAAGCAAACTGGATATACATAAGTCCATGGGCCCTGATGGGATGCACCCATGAGGGCTGAGGAAGCTGGCTGATGTCATTGCAAGGCCACTCTCGATAATCTTTGGTCGACCATGGCGACTGGGAGAAGTGCCCAAAGACTGGAGGAAAGCAAATGTCACTCCTATCTTCAAGAAGGGCAAGAAGGAGGACCCAGGGAACTACAGGCCGGTCAGCCTCACCTCGATCCCTGGGAAGGTGATGGAGCAGCTAATCCTGGAAACCATTTCCAAGCACATGAAGGACAAGAAGGTCATCAGGACTAGTCAGCATGGATTCACCAAGGGGGAGTCATGCTTTACCAACTTGATAAACTTCTGTGATGAAATGATTGGCCTGGTAGATGACGGGAGACCAGTGGGCATTGTCTACCTGGACTTCAGGAAGGCTTTTGACAGTGTCTCCCATAAGATCCTCATAGAGAAGCTGTTAATGGATATTAATATTAATATGTTAATGGAAGCTGTCTGGATAAGCAGACAGTGAGGTGGATCAAAAACTGGCTGAACGAATGGGCCCAGAGGGTGGTGATCAGTGGAACAAAGTCTAGTTGGAGGCCAGTGACTAGCAGTATACCCCAGGGGTCAATACTGGGTCCAGTCCTGTTTAATGTCTTCTTTAATAATCTGGATGATAGGTCAGAGTGTACCCTCAGCAAGTTTGCAGATGACACCAAACTGTGAGGAGTGGCTGATAGGCCAGAGGGTCATGCTGCCATCCAGAGGGAACTTGACAGGCTGCAGAAATGAGCTGACGAAGTCCTGCACCTGGGGAGGAACAACCCCAGGCACCAATTTATGATGGGGGCCACCCAGCTGGAAAGCAGCTTGGCAGAAAAGGCCCTGAGGGTCCTGGTGGGCACCAAGTTGAACATGAGCCAGCAATGTGCCCTTGCAGCAAAGAAGGCTAATGGTATCCTGGGCTGCATTAGGAGTGTTGTCAGTGGGTCAAGGAAGGTGATCCTTCCCCTCTACTCAGCACTGGTGAGGCCACACCTGCAGTCCTGTGTCCAGTTCTAGGCTCCCCAGTACAAGTGAGATATGGACATACTGGAGAGAGTGCAGTGCAGGGCCACAAAGATGTCCGAGGGACTGGAGCATCTCACATATGAGGAAAGGCTGCGAGAGCTGGGACTGTTTAGCCTAGAAAAGAGAAGCCTCAGGGATGATATCATTAACATCTATAAATACCTGAAGGAAGGGTGCAAAGAGGACGGAGCCAAGCTCTTTTCAGTGGTGCCCAGTGTAAGGACAAGAGGCAATGGGCACACAGTGAAACACAGGAGATTCCATCTGAACATCAGGAAACACTTTTTCACTGTGAGGGTGACAGAGCACTGGAACAGGTTGCCCAGGGTGGTTGTGGAGTCTCCCTCCTTGGAGATATTAAAAAACTGTCTGGACATGGTCCTGGGCAGCCTGCTCTATGTGGCCCTGCTTGAGCAGAGGGGGTTGGACCAGATGACCTCCAGAGGTCCCTTCCAATCTCAACCACACTGTGATTCTGTGGATACTATCCATGGCCTGCAGTCTTTCAGGAATATCTGTCTGCTCTGGCATGGGTCTTCCACAGGCTGCAGTGAATATCTGCTCTTGTGCAGGTCTTCCACAGGCTTCCATCTGTTCCACCATGGAGCACCTCCTCCTTCTTCTCTGACATTGGTGTTCCCTATGGTTTTCACTCTTTTTTTTTTACCTTATCCTTTGCCTTTCTAGTGTTTTTATGCCCTTTCTTAAATATGCTTTCACAGAGGCACCACAAACTTTTTGCTGATTGGCAAAGTTGTGGCCTGCGGTGGGTCTTTTTCTGAGCTGGCTATGTCCTGACCTCTTACCACAGAGGCCAGCCCTGCAGCCCCTCCCCCCGAAGACCTTGCCACATACATGCAATACATTCATCCTGAATAAAACTAGCATCGCTTGGTTAACAAGTATGTTAAACATACAAGATCTCAGCTTTTCTGTGCTAACAGAAAAAAAAATAATCCCCCAAAAGGTACAAAATAAGACAGACAATGTTTAATACAGTACCACTAATGGTAGAAAGCTTTTATGTGTGTTCAACTGAGGGCATAATACATCATAAATAAAAGTAATGACCAGAATGAAAAAGAGGGTGTGAAAAAGATCAAATGCATTGTTATTTCAGAACTTTTCAGTAAATTAAAGCTTTCCATTTCTAGAGGAGGATTAGTACAATATCCAATTCTGATAAGGGTCTGGAAACTCTGTGATCAAAGCCTTTCACCAAAACAAATGAATGCAATTCATATTGCTCCTTGTGCCCTTCAAGAAGTTAGTATGGGGCTGCTTTCTCTAGTTCAATTTTCTGCTCCTTTTAGCAATCATCTTGGGAATAGTCATGGGAACCCCTATCTGTAATTTGTTGTGTGGCGTTAGAAGAAATTTTTACTTGAGCAAAAATAACGCCTTTCTCCCCTGCCCTTTCCCCCTGCTGAATTTTTCCCCTGTTTGTATGCATGGGCTAGCCAGATATGCATTCAGACTGTGCTAATTTGATACCCTGGGCTCAAAACATCACAATGCCTATACGTAAATGGAGCTGGAGAGGCAGGGAGCGAGACAGGTGAATCTAAGCAGTATGTAGCAGATGGTAAAAATCATAAGCAAGTATCCTTCTGGCTTTTAATGCAAACAGATGAAAAGAGCTGTCAGGTGTTACTGTGATTTGGTTTTAGTTGAAGGAGTGAGAAGACAATTTTATGTCTATGTTGGCTGACAGCTGGCACCCCTCTGCCTCACTTCTTGTACACATTCCTCTGAAAATAATTTAGATAACTTTAAAACATGTTTTCCCATGTTTGCAGTTGCAAGCAGTTCTGGATGTATCATTTGTCTTTACAAAACAGGGAGTTTATTTTCCAGTTGTGATAATTTGTGCCTTGACTGTATGTACTAGTTTTGGTCATGATAGAGTATGGTGCTCCACAGCCCGTATGGTGCTATGTTTTGGATTTGTGACTAAAACAGTGTTGACAACACACCAATGTTTTAGCTATTGCTGAACAGTGCTTGTACAGCTTCAAGGCCTTCTCTGTTTCTCACTCTGCTTCCCCAGTGATTAGGCTAGGGGTGGGCAAGAGGTTGGGATGGGATACAGCTGGGACAGCTGACCCAAATTGACCAAAGAGATATTGCATGCCATATAATGTCAAGATCAACAATAAAAACTAGGGGGTAGTCTTTCCAAGGTAGCCATTGTTTGGAGACTGGCTGGGCATCAATCTACTGGTGGGAGGTGGTGAGTGACTGCCTTTGCATTGTTTTTTTCCCCTCTTTTTTTCACTTCGCTTATTAAACTGTCTTTCTCTCAACCCATGAGTCCTTTCTTGCTTTTCCCTTCCAATTCTCTCCCCCATCCTGCTGGCATGGGGAGGGAGTGAGTGGCTGGTGGGTGCTTACTTGCTGGTCAGGGTCAATCCACCACACTGCATAAAGAGGTTGGGGACTGTTTTATGAGTAAATCCTCCTGCCTGAATGCCCAACCTTGTGATACCTTCTATGTTACGTCTTCATCAGAAAAGAATAGCAACTGTTTAATAGATAAATAATAATTGAAATGATCTGTCATGCCTCACTAGCTTTTTGTCTAGGGCATAAAAAAATCACATGCAAAATATTGGCAAATCCTTACTCTAAAATAAGCAGAATGGAAATAAGCTACTTAAAACACATCGCATTGCAGTGGGTTTAAAATTGCACTGTCTGCAGAGATAAACAAAACTGAAAGCACTTAACATAAAATGACTAGTTCAACTGAAAAAAAAAAACAACCAAAAAACAGAGCTCCCTGGGATATGAATACACTGAAATGTCACATCAGTATTTTTGAAACTTGGGAGCAGGGACAGAAAGCTCAGGAAGTGTGGGCTAGATGAGTGGATGGTGAGGTGGATTGAGAACTGGCTGAATGGCAGAGCTCAGAGGGTGGTAATCAATGGTGCAGAGTCTAGTTGGAGGCCTGTGGCTAGTGGTGTTCCCCGGAGGTCGGTACTGGGGCCAGTCTTGTTCAATTTATTCATCAATGACCTGGATGAAGGGACAGAGTGTACCCTCAGCAAGTTTGCTGATGATACGAAACTGGGAGGACTGGCTGATACACCAGAAGGCTGTGCTGCCATTCAGCGAGACCTGGACAGGCAAGTGAGTTGGGTGGAGAGGAACCTCATGAGGTTCAACACGGGCAAGTGCAGGGTCCTGCACCTGGGGAGGAATAACCCCATGCACCGGTACAGGTTAGGGGTTGACCTCCTGGAAAGCAGCTCTGCAGAGAAGGACCTGGGAGTCCTGGTAGACAACAAACTCACCATGACCCAGCAATGTGCCCTTGTGACCAGGAAGGCCAACGGCATCCAGGGGTGCATTAAGAAGAGTGTGGCCAGCAGGTCGAGGGAGGCTATCCTCCTGTCATGGTTTAGCCCCAGCCAGAGGCTGAGCCACGCGGTCGCTCGCTCATCTCCCCCTGGTGTGTAGTGTTGGATTGTTGCATCTGGAGCTTGCAGTCAAGGTATCTGGCTCAGCTGGTGTATCATGTCCATGGTCTGTGAGTTGAAGATGTCGATCTCTTGAGGAAGTTGCTGGGCGCCAGTTGCTAAAGCCAGTTCTGCTTACATTACTGCTGCACTTTGCTCAGTTGTATCAATAGTTCATTCTTTATTAATTCAGGCAATTCTTGCTATAATATCATCGATTTGGCATATAGCAACTGTGATAGAGATGACATACAGTGACAGGGTTATATAGCAATTAACATGATACAGTTTCATTCGTTGACTATTCTCACCCAAAATCAAATCCCCTCGAGGTACACATCGGACTTCCCCATCCTTTCGCATGACCCTCCAAGTGCACCCAGGTCCTTGAGCAAAAGCAATCCCAAGGATGGGTTTGCCTTTGCCTGAGGCAGGAGCAACCCAGACTGTCTTCCCTAACATAGTCTTCATGGGCACTACAGGAACTTTATCCCCTTCTACAGTATGTAAAGGCTTTGATTGGGCAGGACCAGCTCGATTGGTAGATCCTCTAGTGTTAACTAACCAGGTGGCTTTTGCTAAATGTGTATCCCAATGTTTGAAGGTCCCACCACCCATTGCTCTCAGTGCAGTTTTCAGTAGTCCATTGTATCGTTCGATTTTCCCAGAGGCTGGTGCCTGACAGGGGATGTGATACACCCACTCAATGCCATGCTCTTTGGCCCAGGTGTCTATGAGGTTGTTTCAGAAATGAGTCCCGTTGTCTGACTCAATCCTTTCTGGGGTGCCATGTCGCCATAAAACTTGCTTCTCAAGGCCCAGGATAGTGTTCCGGGCAGTGGCATGGGGCACAGGATATGTTTCCAGCCATCCGGTGGTTGCTTCCACCATTGTGAGCACATGGCGCTTGCCTTGGTTGGTCTGTGGGAGTGTGATATAATCAAGCTGCCAGGCCTCCCCATATTTATATTTCAGCCATCGTCCTCCATACCAGAGAGGCTTTGACCACTTGGCTTGCTTGATTGCAGCGCATGTTTCACACTCATGGATAACCTGTGCGACAGTGTCCATAGTTAAGTCCACCCCTCGGTCACAAGCCCATCTATATGTCGCATCTCTTCCCTGATGGCCTGAGGTGTCATGGGCCCACCAAGCTAGGAATAATTCACCTTTATGTTGCCAGTCCAGATCCACCTGCGCCACTTCAATCCTAGCAGCCTGATCCACCTGCTGGTTGTTTTGATGTTCCTCAGTGGCCCAACTCTGAGGAACGTGGGCATCTACGTGGCGTACTTTTATAACCAGCTTCTCTAGCCGGGCAGCAATATCTTGCCACAATTTGGCAGCCCAGATGGGTTTGCCTCTGCGCTGCCAGTTGCTCTGCTTCCATTGCTGTAACCACCCCCACAGGGCATTTGCCACCATCCAGGAGTCAGTATAGAGGTAGAGCACTGGCCACTTCTCTCGCTCAGCAATATCTAAAGCCAGCTGGATGGCTTTCCCCTCTGCAAACTGACTCGATTCACATTGTCCTTCAGTGGCTTCTGCGACTCGTTGTGTAGGACTCCACACAGCAGCTTTCCACCTTCGATGCTTTCCCACAATACGACAGGACCCATCAGTGAACAGGGCATATTCCTTCTCCTTTTCTGGTAGTTCATTATATGGTGGGGCCTCTTCAGCACGTGTCACCTCTTCCTCTGTCGATATTCCAAAATCTTTCCCTTCTGGCCAGTCCTTTCTCAAAAACCTCTTCTGCTGTGTTGCCCCACACGATGATGTCATCAATGTATTGCAGGTGTTCTGGAGCTCCACCCTTTTCCAGGGCAGTCTGGATCAGCCCATGCCAAAGGGTGGGGCTGTGTTTCCACCCCCAGGTGTACTGGATGCCCCTCCAAGTGAAAGCAAACTGTGGCCTGCCCTCTGCTGCCAAAGGGATTGAGAAAAACGCATTAGTGATGTCAATGGTGGCATACCACTTGGCTGCCTTGGACTCCAGTTCATACTGAAGTTCTAACATGTCCAGCACGGCAGCACTCAGTGGTGGCGTGACTTCATTCAGGCCACGATAGTCCACTGTTAGTCTCCATTCCCCATTAGATTTCCGTACTGGCCATATAGGACTATTAAAAGGTGAATGAGTCTTACTGATGACTCCTTGGCTCTCCAGTTGATGAATCAGCTCATGGATGGGAGCCAGGGAGTCTCGGTTGGTGCGATATTGCCACCGGTGCACCGTCCTGGTAGCAATTGGCACCTGCTGTTCTTCAGCTCGCAGCAATCCCACAACGCAGGGATCTTCTGAGAGGCCAGGCAGGGTAGATGATAGCTGTTTGGTCTTCTCTGCATTCACCGTGGCTACACCAAAAGCCCATCAGTATCCCTTTGGGTCCTTGAAGTACCCTCTCCTGAGGTAGTCTATGCCAAGGATACAAGGGGCCTCTGGGCCAGTCACAATGGGGTGCTTTCCCCACTTGTCCCCTGTTAAGCTCACCTCAGCCTCCAATACAGACAATTCTTGGCATCCCCCTGTCACTCCAGAGATCCAGATGGGTTTCGTGCCCCTATGTTCTGATGGCATCAGAGTACCCTGTGCACCAGTGTCCACCAAAGCCCTATACTTCTGTGGGTCTGATGTGCCAGGCCATCGAACCCACACAGTCCAGTATACATGGTCATCCCTTTCCTCCTCCTGGCTGAAGGCAGGGACCCTCTATTCCTGTTCCTCATCAGAGTATTCCCTGTCTGAGCCTTGCAGCGCCAGACCAGAAGGCCCCTCACCAGGGTCAAGGGAGGTGATTTCAGTTCTTCTCTGTTTGGGAAATCGCTGATTGCCTTCATGTGCCTCTACAGCAAGTCTGCTGACAGCCTTCTTGCATGGCCCCTTCTTAACAGCTGTCTTCCCTCTCAGTTCGTGTACACGGGCTTCCAGCTTAAAGGTGGGTTCACCGTCCCACTTCCTCATGTCCTCCCCCTGGTCACGCAGGAAGAACCAGAGTGCTCCACACGGCGTGCACCTGGGCTCCCTTTCCCTCTGACTGAGGCAGGAGAGGACTGATTTCTTGGGGCACCCCTGATAGCCAAGGCACTGGCCCCTAGGGATGAGGAGGTACAGAGATTTCCTTCAAAGTTTTGGAGCCAAGACGACACTCTCTCCACAGCTGGTGTATCAATATCCGGGCAATACATCACTGCCAGGCTGTTAGAATATGACGCTGGGGCACTCTGAATCACCTTCCTCCACATAGCCCGTGTGCACAGGACATCCTCTGGATCTTTGGAGACCTCATCATTGTCTAGATCTCTGTAGATGACTCCCAGTACCGCTAATTCTCTCAGGTACTGGATGCCTTCATCTGCAGTGGCCCACTTTCCTGGGGAGTTCACAAGATCTTCCTTGAATGGATATCTTGCCCTCACACTTGAGAGGAGCTGTCTCCAGAGACTGCAAATTGCTGCCTGTTTTCCAATTCCTCTCTCAGTTCCCCGGTTCCTAGCAAGGGATCCCAGCTGTTGGGCTTCCTTGCCTTCCAATTGCTGACTGTCGGCCCCGCTATCCCAGCATCGGAGCAGCCAGGCAGCAATCCACTCACCTGGCTGGCGGCTGTAATCTTTCCGCACGTCTCCAAGTTCTGCTGAGGTCAGGGACCAGGTAGTTTCTGCTTCCTGTCGGAATTCTCTCACTCCTTCCTCCGACGTCTTTGTCGAAGGACCGGCTTCGTGATCCAACCCTTCCTCTTCTTCCTCCTCCCTTACTAATCGAGGATATGGACCCGTTGTCTTCCTTGTCCATTGTTTCTTTTGAACTACTGGGGCAATTACTGTAGTTGGTGGTGGTGTTTGGGTCCCTTTCTCAACCATGATGTCCTCAGGTGCAGTTTGGGTCCCTGCCTCAACCACAGTCCTCTGAGAATGCTGAACTGCAGCTCAATAGGCACAAGCCAGGCCCCAGTACAGTGCTAGAAGCTGCTGGTTTTCATTGGGATAGGCAAGGCACCCTTCCATCAGGTGGCGTGTCAGTTTGCCAGGGTTGCTCACCTGTTCAGGAATAAAGTCCCAGGCTATGGGAGGTGTTAACCGCCCTAGGAACCTGCCCAGATCCTTCCACACACCCTGCCACCCTGGGACTGGCCGCCTCAGGTCACGCTTCAATATAGCCTCACCCAAAAGTTGTCTTCTCTTCCACCAGGACGAGACCAGATTCCACAAACCCCATAATATGACAACAATATTAATTAGTAGTACTAAGCAGCTCACATAAGGGTGAGCAAGGACCTCAGGAGCCTGCGTAATAAAACTATCCACATTAATCCTGGGTAGGGAGAGGGAGATGATGTATTCCCTCATCTTCTCCACCAGATAAAGCTCCCCCAGGACACTGAGGCCATCAATGCCAGGACAAAGCACATACGCATTGTTCGCATTAACATGTTGCCAAAAGTAAAGAGACAAACAGTGCAGCCAGCAAACTTTTTTGACCCGTGCAGGAGTTTGTTGCTTAGTAACTACTACAGCTAGAGCACACTTAATACAAAAGTGCTGTTGTCGTGCCCCACGTTGGGCGCCAAAAAGGACTGTCGTGGTTTAGCCCCAGCCAGAAGGTGAGCCACGCGGTCGCTCGCTCGCTCCCCCGCTCCCAGTGGGATGGGGGAGAGAATCGGGAAAAACAAAGGCAAAACTCGTGGGTTAACAACAACAGTTTAACCGAACAACAAAGGGAAGGAAAACAAACAAACAAGAAACCCCAACAATAACAACAACAGCATGTAAAGAAAACAAACAAACAAGAAACCCCAACAACAACAACAGCATGTACTTAGCGGTGCTTCCAGTACAGGTCGCTCCCCACCCGGAGCCCAACACCCAGCCAGCTCCCGAGCAGCGATCCCCCGGCTCTCCAGTTGACCCCCTCTAAATAGTGAGCGTGACGGTCACATGGTATGGAATAGACCCCGGCCAGCTTCTGGCGAAAATTAACCCTATCCCAGCCGCAACCAGGACACCTCCCCCTCTACTCTTCCCTAGTGAGGCCCCATCTGGAGTACTGCGTCCAGTTCTGGGCCCCCCAGTTCAAGAAAGATGAGGGACTACTGGAGAGAGTCCAGCGGAGGGCTACGAAGATGATTAGGGGACTGGAGCATCTCTCCTATGGGGAAAGGCTGAGGGAGCTGGGGCTGTTCAGCCTGAGGAAGAGAAGACTGAGAGGGGGCCTCATCAACGCTTATAAATATCTCAAGGGCGGGTGTCAAGAGGATGGGGCCAGACTCTTTTCAGTGGTGCCCAGCGACAGGACAAGGGGCAATGGGCGCAAACTGGAACATAGGAAGTTCCGTCTAAATATGAGGAAAAACTTCTTTACTGTGAGGGTGACAGAGCACTGGAACAGGCTGCCCAGGGAGGTTGTGGAGTCTCCTTCTCTGGAGATATTCAAAACCCGCCTGGATGTGGTCCTGTGCAGCCTGCTCTAGGTGACCCTGCTCTGGCAGGGGGGTTGGACTAGATGATCTCCAGAGGTCCCTTCCAACCCCTACCATTCTGTGATTCTGTGATTCCTTCTGTAATTATGTGTCAGTCACACACATTGTAAGTAGTATAGGTACCACTGCTATACAAGATAAGTGACAGGTAACCCACCCCCAGCTTCTGGCAGAAGGCCCGCCCCACTCCCAGCAGCCTCATGGGCCATTTGCCTAGGAAGTCACTCCCCTCTTCTGGTCACTTGGTCTGTTGTGATTGACTGGAAGGACCAGCCACCCCTACCAGTTTACCTGGAAGCACATCAGACCTGGAAGGCCTTTCCCCTACGTACACAGGGAGCTCCCATTTTATGGCAGAGCAATGCCATTTTATGGCAGGGAGCTGCAATTTTGTTAAACATCTAACCCATGTGTTTTCACACTGCATGTCATTAGTTGACAGCTGTTTCCTGACACCGTCATGCCCACGCATTCTCAGGCAGCCCTGTGATTGGCTGCCTGCTTCCTTTGGATCAGGACATGCTCAGATATAAAAATATATGCATTTATATACAATAAATACATATATAGAAATATATATAAAGGAGTGTACGAATATGTATAAATATGTATTTTATTTATAGACAGATACACTATTTTATATATTTATATATATACATTTTGAAAGCTATAGAAACTAAATATATATAGCCATAAAAGCGCACGTATAAAATGGATAAAACATTCTTTAATAAGAGCCAATGGAATGAATAATTAAAGTTTAAATGTGAATAGAAAGTAATTAAACAAAAGTAAAAGACAAGGTTTGGGGTGCTGCAATTTACAAGGCTGCAGAATAAGCCCTGAGATGTATGGGGTGGGAGGAAACTTCAAGAGGGTGGATCCTGTCATGTGCAAATATGCAATAGATACAATTTATCCATATATAGAAGTACATATAAGGGAGTGTACTATGTATAAATATATTTTTATTAATTTATACATAAATACACTATTTTATATATACTTCCATGTATATGTATATATGTGTGTATATTTTTATATAGATATCTGCATTTATAAAGCTGTAGAAATTAAATACATGTAGCCATAAAAACATAGATTTAAAATGGATAAAACATTATTTAATAAGAGCTAATGGAATGAATAATTAAAGTTTAAATGTGAATAGAAAGGAATTAAACAAAAGTAAAAGGTCGAGTCAAGAACCTCCACTTTAAGGGGCTGCAGATCAAGCCTGGCATGTCTCGGTGGGTGGTAGGGGAATTCAAGAGGGCATAGGGATGCCAAAAGGGGGCATGGACAAGCTGGAACATGCCCAAGGGCTATGGACCCCTCCTAGGAGGCCCACCAAGGGGCCCCTGGCAAAAACCCTCTCACATGCAAACAAGAGACCAATCTTGTGAGCTGGAATGAGAAGCCCCTGAACCTGGGCCTGGCCCAACAGGATGACAGGATTACTGGGGAAGACTTTGGACTTTGCATGATGCTGCAAGGCACAGGAAATGCTGTCTGCAAAAATGGAAAACCAGAACAAAATGCTAACTTCAGAAGAAAATGTGCATAAGGACAATAAAGAAAAGACACAAAGGGGATCCCCAAAAAGACAATGCAAACCAGAAGAACTGGCCAATGGGTCTGTGAACCACAAACTAGATTTTGAGACATCACACAGAGAGAGCAGGTGATGGTGTCGGAGCTCCCTTTCCCCATGGTTGTGAGGGATCTACCTGTAGGACCATTGTGAGGTGCAGGCTGGTGCTATATGTGTTTCCTTGTCCTGCAAACAAGAGGCACAGGACCAAGCATGCAATCAAGACTGTCCTGTTAGACTGAACTGATTACTGCAAAAGCTGCAAGACCCAGGCTTTGGGACACAGACTGCAGCCCCATGCTCTTAGAGACCACAGCTACTGCAGAAAAAGCAAGCGGATCAGTAAGTGCAATGGGGGTGTTTCAGAGCTGAAAGACCATGTTTATTATCTGGTACAGAAGAGTAGCTGTATGATGGTGATAAAAGGGCTGGTGGTGGTGCTATGACAGAGGCTGTTGGAAGTCAGGGGAGTGGTCATACAAGTGCTAGCTGTGCTGATAAGGCTATGGCTACTTTTCACAGGACATAGAAGCAAAACACAGTTACAAACAAGGCCATTAATTACTACAGCTAACTAAGCCATTTTTTTGGGAGTGCAACAGTAATCACATAGTTTTAGCACACAAAGACCATGTTTATTCTTGGGCAGAGAGGATTAGCAGGAAGGATGGTGGTGATAAAAGGGTTGGTGGGGCTGTTAGTTCTGAGGCCTTGACTCACAGGCTAGCAAAACAGAAAAAAATTGTTACAACACTGCTAATTAGGAAAGCTAAATGAATTTTTGCCTTGCAGCAAGCATCTTACTGGCAAGGGGTTACAGGGACCACAAGGGCCCTTATATGCAACCTTTTTTTATGAACATGGTGGGCCAGTGATCAGGTCTCCCACGAGAGTAGATGACCCCCTGGAAGGAACTTCACAGTTACTACTGATACCTTGTACAAAGGCTTAGTGACGCCAAGATGATACCTTGTACAGAAGCTGAAAGATTACACTATGCCTTTGTTGGTAGTTCTGTGTCCTTGCTTTGTGCTTGCTTGAACAATTTAGAAAGTTTTGGTACGTAGAGATAGATAAGAGACCTAAGAAACCTTGAGCCTTGTAGTCAGAACCAGCCAAGACGAGCTAATTGTAACAAAAGACACAAACCATATGGAGTAACCCACACTGCACATGCGTAATGAAGATGCAAATATTACAACTAGTTCCCAGAAATGACATGAATATGTATGATTATCCCAAGGATTTTAATGACTATGTATATACTAGAATGATATAAATCTCTACTCTCACAACTTACAGTATGCACGATAGGTGGAGTGATCCCCCGTGCATCCGGCGCTGTAATAAAGAATGCCTGCCTTCTAAAACTTAAAAGGAAGTGTTAGAGGGTTCTTTATTTAACCGATTTTTCTGGTATCACTACAGCCCTGCTGCAGAGCAGGATCCTACTTCTTCGGTGGCTATGCGGTCATTGATGGGGTGCTGACAGATTTCGAATTTAATGGATGCTTTTCCCACGGCTGTATCGAATGCTACCATGAAAATGACCAGAATTCTCTGGCAGGGGCCACCTTTGGATATTTGTATTACACAGCACAACAAAAGATGGACAAGCGAAAGAGAGCAGGTTTTAACATCAGCTCTCTATGGGAGCATGAGTGGGTCACTATGTCAAAATCAGATGGGGATCTTGCAGAGTTCTTAGCCAGGATCAAACTGCCCATGCCACTGGTCCCCAGAGATGCACTTTTTGGCAGCAGGACAAATGTCATTTGTCTGTATTACAAAGCAGCCCCTGATGAAAAGATATATTACTATGATTTTACTAGCCTCTATCCCTTCATCAACAAAACAAAACAATATCCTCTTGGGCATCCCGAAGTTATTTTTGAGAATGTTGACACTCTGACAGCCTACTTCAGGATGGTCAAAGTAAAGGTGGACCCACCTCATGGGCTCTTTTTCCCTGTGCTTCCCATGAGGGTAAATGGCAAGCTATTGTTTCCCTTGTGCCACACTTGTGCTGAAACCTGCCAGGCCCTCTGCACCCACAGTGATGAAGAAAGAGCCCTTGTGGGTACTTGGTGTTCCACGGAACTGAACAAGGCTCTGGAGAAGGGCTACAGGGTTTGTGAAATCTATGAGGTTTGGCATTTTGAACAGAGGGCTAGCAGTCTTTTCTCAGACTCCACCTCTGCCAGAAGCTCCACCTCCACCAGAAGCAGGAAGCTTCAGGCTACCCAGCCTGGTGCACAGATGATGACCAAAAAGCTAAATATGTTGAAGTTTACAGGCAGAAAGAAGATGTCATTTTGCAGCCTGAACACATTAAGTAAAACCCTGTCAAACGCCAAATTGCAAAACTGTGTTTAAATTCTCTGTGGGGGAAAATGTGGACAGAGATGCAACCTACCCAGCAGCGTTGTTTGGAATAAGAGAAAGGAGGAGGAGGTAGGGGCATTCATTATTAAGGCATTTGTCTTCCGAAGCAACTGTTACACGTACTGAGGCCCTACTTCCCAGGAAGTGGCTGAACATAGCCTGCTGATGGGAAGTCGAGAATAATTTTTTTTTGTTTCCTTTGCTTCCATGCGTGGCCTTTGTTTTGCTTTATTAAACTGCCTTTATCTCTACCCATGAGTTTTTCATCTTACTTTCTCTCCCCTGTCCTGCTGATGAGAGGGAATGATAGAGCGGCTTGGTGGGCACCTGGCGGCCAGCCAAGGTCAACCCACCACAGCATGCAAGTCAAAAACTGTGCGTTTCTGATCTGCCAGGAAAATTGCTAGCCAGCACTCTCCAGGCTGGTTATGTGTATGTGTATTCACTACTATGCTCGCTGGTCTTGGAGAAACATGGGCCCTAGGGAGCCAGTCACCAGGGTACATGTCTAGAAATATTTCCCTGGTGTAGGGGTCTGCTGAAAAAAAACCAAGAGAGCTGTTTGGTGTCCATCCTCACATGTAGTCGAAGAGCACATTTCTCCACCAGTTTATCACGTTGCCAAATACACTGTATGTGATCATATTAACAGTGGTGGTCAAGGCCCCTGCAAAGCGTACTTCTGCTCTCAGGTTTCCTGTTTTAATCAGGGAATAGTGATCAGCACATTCTTGGCCTGGAGACAGGTCAAAGGCAAACAGAGTACAGCCAGGGGCAAACTCTTCCCTGTCAACCAGCAGGGAATGGTCTTTCATATGTCTGCCAATAGCCTGAATGAGCTGCATGTATTGTCTCACACAGCAACTATCAAAATCAAGTTGCAGCAGTTTCGCTGGCATTTGTTCACTATCCACATAGAGGGCCAAAAAATTTATTTCATAATTTTAAAGCTGAAGGGGTTCTTCGCATAAATGCCGCTAAAAGCATCGTTCTCTACGAAGCAAATAACAAGCAGCTTGGGTAGCTGTCTGAGAAAAAAAATTTCCTGGTTGCTCACACAGCTGCCAGCCAGTATGCTGAACACTTCCATGACATCCAATCCACTGGGTATTTAGTGCTGGCCATAAGTAAAGCCTCAGTGTATCCGAAACCCAGCCCAGGTGCCACCCAAACTTTCTTCACAAACAGAAAAGCATAGGTAATAACCAGTTTGTAGGCTCCTGCTGCCAGGGATTTCATAAAACAAAGGTGTCTTTGCTGTGCGTCTGTCATGGTTTAACCCCAAATTGTAACCCAATACCACGCAGCCGCTCGCTCACTCCCCCCTCTCCCCGCTGGGGTGGGGAGGAGAATTGGAGAGAAAGGAAAACTCACGGGTTTAGATAAAAACAGCTCACCAGGACAGCAAAGGAAAAATATAAAAATATATTAATAATAATAATAATATATATAAGGATAATAGAATATATAAAACAAACAATGCACAATTTCTCACCACCCGATGACCGATACAGCCTGTCCCTAGCAGCAGGCAGGGAGCAGGGGTATTCCCCACCCAGCTATCCCAGAACAGCAAGTTCCAGAGAGAGCAGGCAAGGGAACAAACAGCTGAACGAATGAAAAAAAAAGGAAAAACAGGGAAACAAAAAGCAACCCAAAGGGAATCTTAAGGATTAAGGCAAGTTAAGGGTCTAAAGGCTAGTGGCCCACCGGCCGACCCTCACTTATACCGGGCATGACGTCTATGGTATGGAATACTCTCTTTGGCCAGTTTGGATCAACTATCCTGGCTCTACCCCTCCCAAGTTTTTGCCCCTGCACATTAGCAAAACCTGGGAAACTGCAAAATGTCCTTGGTTGTTTAGCAGCAACCAGCAACATCAGTGTACTATCACCATTCTTCTCACACTAAATCCAAAACACAGCAGCTGCTGAAGACAAAACTAGCTCTGTCCTGGCCTAAACCAGGACAGCGTCTGTCGTGGATTAGCCCAGCCGGAAGCTGAGCGCCACAAGTTCGCTCGCTCGCCCCTCACTCCTGGGGGGATGGAGGAGAGAACCGGGAAAAAGAAAGGCAAAACTCATGGGTTAACAACAACAGTTTAACCAGACAACAAAGGAAAAGAAAACAAACAAACAAGAAACCCCAACCGTACCAAGAACAGAGTGTACTTAGCGGTGCTTCCCGGCACAGGTCATGCCCAGCCTGGCTCCCGAGCTGCGATCCCACCCCTGGGGCCCATCCCCCTCTATATAGTGAGTGTGATGGTGACAAGGTACAGACTAGAGCCCGGCCAGCTTCTGGCAAAAATTGACCCTATCCCAGCCGCAACCAGGACATTATTCACCCCTTATTCTATACCATATATGTCACGCTCAGATCCTACACTTTCCAATTAATCACCACCACTTCTCCTGTTTTTTATACATATATATACACACACACATACACAGACATCATTCCCTTAGTCTATGGACCATCCCTTGAAAGCGTCTATTGAGTTCATTGAGTCCATGACTTTGGGCTCCATCTGTCATAATAGTCCCTTGGGGCAGGAGAGATGATGTGGAGTTTGCTCAGTCGGCAAAACAGGGCTGGGTCTCAGTGCTGTGCGGCATGTGACACTGGACACTGTGGGAGGATGGTGTGTAGTGTTGCATTGCTGCATCTGGAGCTTGCAGTTGTGGCATCTGGCTCGGCTGGTGTATCATGTCCATGGTCTGTGGGTTGAAGATGTCAATCTCTTGAGGAAGTTGCTGGGCGCCAGTTGCTAAAGCCAGTTCTGCTTCCATCACCGCTGCACTTTGCTCAGTTTTATCAATACTTCATTCTTTATTAATTCAGGCAATTCTTGCTATAATATCATTGATCTGGCATATAGCAACTGTGATAGAGATGAAATACAGTGACAGGGTTATATAGCAATTAACATCATACAGTTTAATTCCTTGGCTATTCTCACCCAAAATCAAATGCCCTCGAGGTACACATCGGACTTCCCCATCCTTTCGCATGACCCTCCAAGTGCACCCAGGTCCTTGAGCAAAAGCAATCCCAAGGATGGGTTTGCCTTTGCCTGAGGCAGGAATAACCCAGACTGTCTTCCCCAGCATGTTTTTTACATGCACCACAGGAACTTTATCTCCTTCCACAGTACATAAAGGTTTTGATTGGGCAGGGCCACCTCGACTGGTGGATCCCCTAGTGTTAACTAACCAAGGGGCTTTTGCTAAATGTGTATCCTAGTTTTTTAAGGTTCCACCACCCATTGCTCTCAGCGCAGTTTTTAACAATCCATTGTACCATTCGTTTTTCCCAGACGCTGGTGCATGATAGGGGATGTGATATACCCACTCAATACCATGCTCTTTGGCCCAGGTGTCTATGAGGTTGTTTCAGAAATGAGTCCTGTTGTCTGACTCAATTCTTTATGGGGTGCCATGTCGCCATAAGACTTGCTTCTCAAGGCCCAGGATGGTGTTCCGGGTGGGCATGGGGCACAGGATGTGTTTCCAGCCATCCGGTGGTTGCTTCCACCATTGTGAGCACATGGCACTTGCCTTGGCGGGTTTGTGGGAGTGTGATATAGTCAAGCTGCCAGGCCTCCCCATATTTATATTTCAGCCATCGTCCTCCATACCAGAGGGGCTTTGATCGCTTGGCTTGCTTGATTGCAGCGCATGTTTCACACTCATGGATAACCTGTGCGACAGTGTCCATGGTCAAGTCCACCCCTCGATCATGAGCCCATCTACATGTTGCATCTCTTCCCTGATGGCCTGAGGTGTCATGGGCCCACCGAGCTAAGAATAATTCACCTTTATGTTGCCAGTCCAGATCCACCTGCGCCACTTCAATTCTAGCAGCCTGTTCCACCTGCTGGTTGTTTTGATGTTCCTCAGTGGCCCGACTCTTAGGTACGTGGGCATCTACGTGGCGTACTTTTATAACCAGCTTCTCTAGCCGGGCAGCAATATCTTGCCACAATTTGGCAGCCCAAATGGGTTTGCCTCTGCGCTGCCAGTTGCTCTGCTTCCATTGCTGTAACCACCCCCACAGGGCATTTGCCACCATCCAGGAGTCGGTATAGAGGTAGAGCACTGGCCACTTTTCTCCTTCAGCAATATCTAAAGCCAGCTGGATGGCTTTCCCCTCTGCAAACTGACTCGATTCACCTTGTCCTTCAGTGGCTTCTGCGACTCGTTGTGTAGGATTCCACATGGCAGCTTTCCACCTTCGATGCTTTCCCACAATACGACAGGACCCATCAGTGAACAGGGCATATTCCTTCTCCTTTTCTGGCAGTTCATTATATGGTGGGGCCTCTTCAGCACACGTCACCTCTTCCTCTGTCGATATTCCAAAATCTTTGCCTTCTGGCCAGTCCATGACCACTTCCAAGATTCCTGGGTGACTGGGGTTTCCTATTCGAGCTCATAGTGTGATCAGTGCGACCCACTTACTCCATGTGGCATCAGTGGCATGATGTGTAGAGGGGACTCTCCCTTTGAACATCCAGCCCAGCACCGGCAGTCGGTGTGCCAGGAGGAGCTGTGCTTCAGTACCAAGCACCTCCGAAGCAGCTCGAACCCCTTCATATGCTGCCAAGATCTCTTTTTCATTTGGAGTGTAGCGGGCCTCAGATCCTCTGTATCCCCGACTCCAAAACCCCAGCGGTCGACCTCGAGTCTCCCCTGGTGCTCTCTGCCAGAGGCTCCAGGTAGGGCCATTCTCCTCAGCTGCGGTGTAGAGTACATTTTTTATGTCTTCTCCTGCCTGGACTGGCCCAAGGGCTACTGCATGAACTATCTCCTGTTTAATTTGTTCAAAGGCTTGTCGTTGCTCAGGGCCCCGTTTGAAATCATTCTTCTTTCGGATCACTTGATAAAGAGGGCTTACTGTAATTTGGAATATGCATTCTCCAGAAACCCACAACGCCTAAGAAAGCTTGGGTTTCCTTTTTGTTAGTTGGTGGAGACATAGCTGCTATTTTGTTGATCACATCTGTTGGAATCTGACGACGTCCGTCTTGCCATTTTATTCGTAGGAACTGGATGTCCTGTGCAGGTCCTTTGACCTTACCTCGTTTTATGGCAAAGCCAGCTCTCAGAAGAATTTGAACTATTTTTTCCCCTTTCTCAAAAACCTCTTCTGCTGCTGTGTTGCCCCACACAATGATGTCATCAATGTATTGCAGGTGTTCTGGAGCTCCACCCTTTTCCAGGGCAGTCTGGATCAGCCCATGCCAAAGGGTGGGGCTGTGTTTCCACCCCTGGGGCAGTTGATTCCAGGTGTACTGGACGCCCCTCCAAGTGAAAGCAAACTGTGGCCTGCACTCTGCTGCCAAAGGGATTGAGAAGAATGCATTGGCAATATCAGTGGTGGCATACCACTTGGCTGCCTTGGACTCCAGTTCATACTGAAGTTCTAGCATGTCTGGCACAGCAGCACTCAGTGGTGGCGTGACTTCATTCAGGCCACGATAGTCCACCATTAATCTCCATTCCCCGTTAGATTTCCTTACTGGCCATATAGGACTATTAAAAGGTGAATGAGTCTTACTGATGACTCCTTGGCTCTCCAGTTGATGAATCAGCTCATGGATGGGAGCCAGGGAGTCTCGGTTGGTGCAATATTGCCACCGGTGCACCGTCCTGGTTGCAATTGGCACCTGCTGTTCTTCAGCTCGCAGCAATCCCACAACGCAGGGATCTTCTGAGAGGCCAGGCAGGGTAGATGATAGCTGTTTGGTCTTCTCTGCATTCACCGTGGCTACACCAAAAGCCCATCAGTATCCCTTTGGGTCCTTGAAGTACCCTCTCCTGAGGTAGTCTATGCCAAGGATACAATTACTGTAGTTGGTGGTGTTGTTTGGGTCCCTATCTCAACCATGGTGTCCTCAGGTGCAGTTTGGGTCCCTGCCTCAACCACAGTCCTCTGAGAATGCTGAACTGTGGCTCGATAGGCACAAGCCAGGCCCCAGTACAGTGCTAGAAGCTGCTGGTTTTCATTGGGATAGGCAAGGCACCCTTCTATCAGGTGGCGCGTCAGTTTGCTAGGGTTGCTTGCCTGTTCAGGTGTCAAGTCCCAGGCTATGGGAGGTGATAACTGCCCTAGGAACCTGCCCAGGTCCTTCCACACACCCTGCCACCCTGGGACCGGCCGCCTCAGGGCACATTTCAATATAGCCTCACCCAAAAGTTGTCTTCTCTTCCACCAGGACGAGACCAGATTCCACAAACCCCATAATATGCCAACAGTATTAATTAGTAGTACTAAGCAGCTCATATAAGGGTGAGTAAGGACCTCAGGAGCCTGCCTAATAAACCTATCCACATCAATCCTGGGCAGGGAGAGGGAGATGGATTCCCTCATCCTCTCCACCAGATATAGCTCCCCCAGGACATTGAGGCCATCAATGACAGGGCAAAGCACATACCCATTGTTTGTATTAACATGTTGCCAAAAATAAAGAGATAAACAGTGCAGCCAATGAACTTTATGACCCGTACAGGAGCTTGTCACTTAATAATTACTACAGCTATAGCACACTATATATGCAGAAGTGCTGTTGTTGTGTCCCACGTTGGGTTCCAAAAAGGACTGTCGTGGTTTAGCCCAGCCGGAAGCTGAGTGTCACGAGGTCGCTCACTCGCTCGCTCCCCCGCTCCCAGTGGGATGGGGGAGAGAATCGGGAAAAAGAAAGGTAAAACTCGTGGTTTAACAACAACAACAGTTTATCCGAATAACAAAGGAAAAGAAAACAAACAAACAAGAAACCCCAACCATACCAAGAACAGAGTGTACTTAGTGGTGCTTCCCAGCGCAGGTCATGCCCAGCCCGGCTCCCGAGCTGTGATCCCACCCCTGGGGCCCATCCCCCTCTATATAGTGAGTGTGATGGTCACAAGGTATAGAGTAGAGCCCAGCCAGCTTCTGGCAAAAATTGACCCTATCCCAGCCACAACCAGGACAGCATCAGCTTAATTTTTACATCCACACCATTCAAAAGCTTGTCTTGAAAGACCAGATCACTGTGGAGGGGTCCCAATAGATCAATCCTGCTACTATGGGCCATCAGAGCTGAGCATTGCCTGAACCCCTGATTACATAAAACATCCAGCGTGACTGCTTCCTGCTGCCCAGCTGTGTCTTTGTAGAACAGCCCAGTGGAGAAGTGCGTGGACAGCTTGTCACAGCTGTACTTGAGAAGCAACTCAATGAAGGCTTGGTAGGGAATATCAGTTGTGTCTCTGGCTTATCAGCTGGTCCCCCAGAGTTATGTCTAGCTGGCTAGAAATAGAAGCCAGTTCGTAATTCATAAGGCCCACAGCCTCACAGGCACCAAGGTTGGACCCATCAGCTTTTACAGTCTTGCAGCAAAGGTACAGCAGGCTGTTTTTCAGATCTATGGAATCTTCCCCATTCCCAGCTATGAAAAAGGCCTGAGGTGCAAATTGTGCAATACTGGGAAGTGGAGGTATGAGGGAATGAAGGTACGGACTCCGGCATAGGTGGAAAGCGGAGACGCTTTAATGCACACTTACAGGGGTTTTTAAAGCTTCCTTATCTACTACACGTGCTCTAACACCTGTCCATGCGACTGGCATGCATAGTTACAGCTTTGTGATTGGTAATTCTCTTCTGTCCACGCGAAGGGCAAACATTTCTTGATTGGTACAATTAAACACAACAAAGAAATTCTTTAGTGTAACAACAAACTTCTTTCTGGTTCTGACTGCTTCTGGTTACTCTTGTTTACCTTACTGTGTCCCTTCATTGACCTTTGCAGCACTGCTGTTTCAATTACTGTACTGCTGTTACAATCAGCTCTAACCTGTCATAAAATGGGTCACCTACAATTCCCCCTTTCTTTGTTTTTACAAGCCAAATAGAGTGCATTAAACGTTCAATCATTTTTAGCAAACACTGCAACAGACAGGGCACTACAATAATAATTGCAACTAGTACAATAAGCAAAACAAGTCCTCCTTTCGCTAATTCTACTAGCCATCCTGTTAATCCTAACCCTTTCATCCAAGATTCTAATCCTACTGAGCTTGTGGTTAATTTTTCAGATAGCTCTTTCAATTTCTTTATCTGTTGAAATACTGTGTGAGAGTTATCGCTTAAATTCATACAACACATGCTTTTAAACTCTTCACATCCATGTCCCTGTGCTAATAACAAAAAATCTATAGCTGCTCTATTTTGCCATAATATGATGCCCTACTGAAGTATTATTAACAACAGTCACAACTTCCTTGTCTGAAAGCGGAATTCCAACTAAACATGTTGTAAACGGGTTGGCTGCGCTGGCCATCGAGAGGCACATGTGGTTCTGTCCCGTCATGTTGGCAAGTGTGACCCAGATGTTTGCTCTGGGTTGGATGGAGATCCATGAGGCATTGGAACCGCAACAGTAGAGGATGATGATCCCAACCAAGGCTGCACACCACATCGTGGTCCTCGTCCTGTGGAAACATAAGCATATCCTCGCCCCCAGGTTATCAAAGGATATGGTCCTTAGCCAAATCCCCTGCAGTTTTTTTAAAAATTAATTGTTTTTCCATCTCAGTCATACATTCTGTTTCTGTGATCGAGGGGGAGGCTTAAGCAAATCAGTTAGATCTTGTTCTGATGCCCGGTGAATTTATCTATTTTAGTACACCTTTGTCCGATACTACATGCCGAGCAACACTGCTTCAGTTTACCTTTAAGTTCTTTGTTATTTTCCCGCTCGAGGGCGAGTACCATAGGGTCCTGTGGCAGCACCATTCCACAGTCCCTTTGCCACTCCGGGTGATTTCGGAGGGTGAAAAACATATCTGCATATGACACTTCATCCTATTTTCCTTCTCTCCTTAAAACAACATTAATTGCAAGATAGTGTTATAATCAATTGACCCATTAAGTGGCCACTTAGTTCCATCTTCCAGCTTATAAATCGGCCACCATTGATTACTATCGCTGCTCGGGAGCGGGCTGGGTGTTGGGCTCCAGGCAGGGAGCAACCTGTACGGGAAGCACCGCTAAGTACACACTGTTGTTATTTGTTTGTTTTCTTTCCCTTTGTTGTTCGGTTAAACTGTTCTTGTTGTTAACCCACGAGTTTTGCCTTTCTTTTTCCCGATTCTCTCCCCATCCCGCCGGGAGGTGGGGGGTGAGCGAGCGACCGGGTGGCTCAGCCTCCGGCTGGGGCTAAACCACGACAGTCCTTTTTGGCGCCCAACGTGGGGCACGACAACAGCACTTTTGTATTAAGTGTGCTCTAGCTGTAGTAGTTACTAAGCGACAAGCTCCTGCACGGGTCAAAAAAGTTTGCTGGCTGCACTGTTTTTCTCTTTACTTTTGGCAACATGTTAATGCGAACAATGCGTATGTGCTTTGTCCTGGCATTGACGGCCTCAGTGTCCTGGGGGAGCTATCTGGTGGAGAAGATGAGGGAATACATCATCTCCCTCTCCCTACCCAGGATTAATGTGGATAGGTTTATTATGCAGGCTCCTGAGGTCCTTACTCACCCTTATGTGAGCTGCTTAGTACTACTTATTAATATTGTTGTCATATTATGGGGTTTGTGGAATCTGGTCTCGTCCTGGTGGAAGAGAACACAACTTTTGGGTGAGGCTATATTGAAGCGTGACCTGAGGCGGCCGGTCCCAGGGTGGCAGGGTGTGTGGAAGGATCTGGGCAGGTTCCTAGGGCGGTTAACACCTCCCATATAGCCTGGGACTTGACACCTGAACAGGTGAGCAACCCTGGCAAACTGACACGCCACCTGATGGAAGGGTGCCTTGCCTATCCCAATGAGAACCAGCAGCTTCTAGCACTGTACTGGGGCCTGGCTTGTGCCTATCGAGCCACAGTTCAGCATTCTCAGAGGACTGTGGTTGAGGCAGGGACCCAAACTGCACCTGAGGACACCATGGTTGAGATAGGGACCCAAACACCACCACCAACTACAGTAATTGCCCCAATAATTCAAAAGAAACAATGGACAAGGAAGACAACGGGTCCATATCCTCGATTAGTAAGGGAGGAGGAAGAAGAGGAAAGTTTTGATCACGAAGCCGGTCCTTCGACAAGGACATCGGAGGAAGGAGTGAGAGAATTCCGACAGGAAGCAGAAACTACCCGGTCCCTGACCTCAGCAGAACTTGGAGGCATGCGGAAAGATTACAGCCGCCAGCCAGGTGAGCGGATTGCTGCCTGGCTGCTCCGATGCTGGGATAGCGGGGCCGACAGTCAGCAATTGGAAGGCAAGGAAGCCCAACAGCTGGGATCCCTTGCTAGGAACCGGGGAACTGAGAGAGGAATTGGAAAACAGGCAGTAATTTGCAGTCTCTGGAGACAGCTCCTCTCAAGTGTGAGGGCAAGATATCCATTCAAGGAAGATCTTGTGAACTCCCCAGGAAAGTGGGCCACTGCAGATGAAGGCATCCAGTACCTGAGAGAATTAGTGGTACTGGGAGTCATCTACAGGGATCTAGACAATGATGAGGTCTCCAAAAAGATCCAGAGGATGTCCTGTGCACACGGGCTATGTGGAGGAAGGTGATTCAGAGTGCCCCAGCGTCATATTCTAACAGCCTGGCAGCGATGTATTGCCCGGATATTGATACACCAGCTGTGGAGAGAGTGTCGTCTTGGCTCCAAAACTTTGAAGGAAATCTCTGTACCTCCTCATCCCTAGGGGCCAGTGCCTTGGCTATCAGGGGTGCCCCAAGAAATCAGTCCTCTCCTGCCTCAGTCAGAGGGAAAGGGAGCCCCAGGTGCACGCCGTGTGGAGCACTCTGGTTCTTCCTGCGTGACCAGGGGGAGGATATGAGGAAGTGGGACGGTGAACTCACCTTTAAGCTGGAAGCCCGTGTACACGAACTGAGAGGGAAGACAGCTGTTAAGAAGGGGCCACCCAGGAAGTCTGTCAGCAGAGTTGCTGTAGAGACACACGAAGGCAATCAGCGATTTCCCAAACAGAGAAGAACTGAAATCACCTCCCTTGACCCTGGTGAGGGGCCTTCTGGTCTGGCGCTGCAAGGCTCAGACAGGGAATACTCTGACAAGGAACAGGACTGTGTGGGTTCGATGGCCTGACACATCAGACCCACAGAAGTATAGGGCTTTGGTAGACACTGGTGCACAGTGTACTCTGATGCTGTCAGAACATAGGGGCACGAAACCCATCTGGATCTCGGGAGTGACAGGGGGATGCCAAGAATTGTCGTTATTGGAGGCTGAGGTGAGCTTAACAGGGGACAAGTGGGGAAAGCACCCCATTGTGACTGGCCCAGAGGCCCCTTGTATCCTTGGCATAGACTACCTCAGGAGAGGGTACTTCAAGGACCCAAAGGGATACTGATGGGCTTTTGGTGTAGCCACGGTGAATGCAGAGAAGACCAAACAGCTATCATCTACCCTGCCTGGCCTCTCAGAAGATCCCTGCGTTGTGGGATTGCTGCAAGCTGAAGAACAGCAGGTGCCAATTGCAACCAGGACGGTGCACCGGTGGCAATATTGCACCAACCGAGACTCCCTGGCTCCCATCCGTGAGCTGATTCATCAACTGGAGAGCCAAGGAGTCATCAATAAGACTCATTCACCTTTTAATAGTCCTATAAGGCCAGTAAGGAAATCTAACGGGGAATGGAGATTAACAGTGGACTATCGTGGCCTGAATGAAGTCACGCCACCACTGAGTGCTGCTGTGCCAGACATGTTAGAACTTCAGTATGAACTGGAGTCCAAGGCAGCCAAGTGGTATGCCACCATTGATATCGCCAATGCATTCTTCTCCATCCATTTGGCAGCAGAGTGCAGGCCACAGTTTGCTTTCACTTGGAGGGGCATCCAGTACACCTGGAATCAACTGCCCCAGGGGTAGAAACACAGCCCCACCCTTTGGCATGGGCTGATCCAGACTGCACTGGAACAGGGTGGAGCTCCAGAACACCTGCAATACATTGATGACATCATCGTGTGGGGCAACACAGCAGAGGAGGTTTTTGAGAAAGGGGAAAAAATAGTTCAAATTCTTCTGAGAGCTGGCTTTGCCATAAAACGAGGTAAGGTCAAAGGACCTGCACAGGACATCCAGTTCCTAGGAATAAAATGGCAAGACGGACGTCGTCAGATTCCAACAGATGTGATCAACAAAATAGCAGCTATGTCTCCACCAACTAACAAAAAAGAAACCCAAGCTTTCTTAGGCGTTGTGGGTTTCTGGAGAATGCATATTCCAAATTACATTTTCATTGTAAGCCCTCTCTGTCAAGTGACCCAAAAGAAGAATGATTTTACATGGGGCCCTGAGCAACGGCAAGCCTTTGAACAAATTAAACAGGAGATAGTTCATGCAGTAGCCCTTGGGCCAGTCCAGGCAGGAGAAGACATAAAAAATGTACTCTACACCGCAGCTGAGGAGAATGGCCCTACCTGGAGCCTCTGGCAGAAAGCACCAGGGGAGACTCGAGGTCGACCCCTGGGGTTTTGGAGTCGGGGATAAAGAGGATCTGAGGCCCGCTACACTCCAAATGAAAAAGAGATCTTGGCAGCATATGAAGGGGTTCGAGCTGCTTTGGAGGTGCTTGGTACTGAAGCACAGCTCCTCCTGGCACACCGACTGCCGGTGCTGGGCTGGATGTTCAAAGGGAGAGTCCCCTCTACACATCATGCCACTGATGCCACATGGAGTAAGTGGGTCGCACTGATCACACTATGAGCTCGAATAGGAAACCCCAGTCACCCAGGAATCTTGGAAGTGGTCATGGACTGGCGAGAAGGCAAAGATTTTGGAATATCGACAGAGGAAGAGGTGACGTGTGCTGAAGAGGCCCCACAATATAATGAACTGCCAGAAAAGGAGAAGGAATATGCCCTGTTCACTGATGGGTCCTGTCGTATTGTGGGAAAGCATCGAAGGTGGAAAGCTGCCATGTGGAATCCTACACAACGAGTCGCAGAAGCCACTGAAGGACAAGGTGAATCGAGTCAGTTTGCAGAGGGGAAAGCCATCCAGCTGGCTTTAGATATTGCTGAAGGAGAAAAGTGGCCAGTGCTCTACCTCTATACCGACTCCTGGATGGTGGCAAATGCCCTGTGGGGGTGGTTACAGCAATGGAAGCAGAGCAACTGGCAGCGCAGAGGCAAACCCATCTGGGCTGCCAAATTGTGGCAAGATATTGCTGCCCGGCTAGAGAAGCTGGTTATAAAAGTACGCCACGTAGATGCCCACGTACCTAAGAGTCGGGCCACTGAGGAACATCAAAACAACCAGCAGGTGGATCAGGCTGCTAGGATTGAAGTGGCACAGGTGGATCTGGACTGGCAACATAAAGGTGAATTATTCCTAGCTTGATGGGCCCATGACACCTCAGGCCATCAGGGAAGAGATGCAACATACAGATGGGCTCGTGATCGAGGGGTGGACTTGACCATGGACACTGTCGCACAGGTTATCCATGAGTGTGAAACATGCGCTGCAATCAAGCAAGCCAAGTGGTCAAAGCCTCTCTGGTATGGAGGACGATGGCTGAAATAGAAATATGGGGAGGCCTGGCAGCTTGATTATATCACACTCCCACAGACCAACCAAGGCAAGCGCCATGTGCTTACAATGGTGGAAGCAACCACCGGATGGCTGGAAACATATCCCGTGCCCCACGCCACTGCCCGGAACACTGTCCTGGGCCTTGAAAAGCAAGTCTTATGGCGACATGGCACCCCAGAAAGGATTGAGTCAGACAATGGGACTCATTTCTGAAACAACCTCATAGACACCTGGGCCAAAGAGCATGGCATTGAGTGGGTGTATCACATCCCCTATCATGCACCAGCCTCTGGGAAAATTGAACAGTACAATGGACTACTGAAAACTACACTGAGAGCAATGGGTGGTGGGACCTTCAAACATTGGGATACACATTTAGCAAAAGCCACCTGGTTAGTTAACACTAGGGGATCCACCAATCGAGCTGGTCCTGCCCAATCAAAGCCTTTACATACTGTAGAAGGGGATAAAGTTCCTGTAGTGCACATGAAGAATATGTTAGGGAAGACAGTCTGGGTTGCTCCTGCCTCAGGCAAAGGCAAACCCATCCTTGGGATTGCTTTTGCTCAAGGACCTGGGTGCACTTGGAGGGTCATGCGAAAGGATGGGGAAGTCCGATGTGTACCTCGAGGGGATTTGATTTTGGGTGAGAATAGTCAATGAATGAAACTGTATCATGTTAATTGCTATATAACCCTGTCACTGTATGTCAGCTCTATCACAGTTGCTATATGCCAAATCGATGATATTATAGCAAGAATTGCCTGAATTAATAAAGAATGAAGTATTGATAAAACTGAGCAAAGTGCAGCGGTGATGGAAGCAGAACTGGCTTTAGCAACTGGCGCCCAGCAACTTCCTCAAGAGATTGACATCTTCAACCCACAGACCATGGACATGATGCACCAGCTGAGCCAGATACTGAGGGAATGAAAACACGGACTCCGACATAGGTGGAAAGCGGAGACGCTTTAATGCACACTTACAGGGGTTTATAAAGCTTCCTTATCTACTACACGCGCTCTAACACCTGTCCACGCGACTGGCATGCATAGTTATAGCTTTGTGATTGGTAATTCTCTTCTGTCCACGCGAAGGGCAAACATTTCTTGATTGGTACAATTAAACACAAAGAAATTCTTTAGTGTAACAACAAACTTCTTTCTGGTTCTGACTGCTTCTGGTTACTCTTGTTTACCTTACTGTGTCCCTTCATTGACCTTTGCAGCACTGCTGTTTCAATTACTGTACTGCTGTTACAATCAGCTCTAACCTGTCATAAAATGGGTCACCTACAATTCCCCCTTTCTTTGTTTTTACAAGCCAAATAGAGTGCATTAAACGTTCAATCATTTTTAGCAAACACTGCAACAGACAAGGCACTACAATAATTGCAACTAGTACAATAAGCAAAACAAGTCCTCCTTTCGCTAATTCTACTAACCATCCTGTTAATCCTAACCCTTTCAGCCAAGATTCTAATCCTACTGAGCTTGTGATTAATTGTTGAGACAGCTCTTTCAATTTCTTTATCTGTTGAAATACTGTTTGAGAGTTATCGCTTAAATTCATACAACACATGCCTTCAAACCCTTCACACCCATGTCCTTGTGCTAATAACAAAAAATCTATAGCTGCTCTATTTTGCAAAATCGCGTGCCTAATAGAATCTGTATCTACCAGCAAAGCACTTAAAGCTTTTGATGTGGCATTGTTTTGCTTAGCAAGCCAACATCCTAATTTATTAAGTGTCACAAGGGCTTTGGAGGCAGCAACACCAGGTGCTAAGACTGAGGCTACAATAGTCTTATCTGCCTCCCAAAAATCCACATTGTCCTTACAATCTTCTCGATAATGATTCACTGATCGTTTTGATCGCCCATGAAGTCTGTTAATATTTAAAATCATGGACGTTTTTGGTGTTAACAACGTTAGGCGGCCCAGAGTACAAGGGCCTCCTGCAATACGAGAAGGAACACCTTGCCAAGCCCGGTCCCCACAGATGAGAAACACACCGGCCGGCAAGGCTAAAGGTTTGTTTGAAGACTTAGATATTTCAGAGGTGGTATAATTACACCACACAGATGCGTTCTTATAGACGGATAAACTTGCTGGTACATCAATTACGGTGTTATCACGTCCAGTATAATTAAAGCTTAGACAGGCATAGGCACTCACACTTCCCAAAATATCTAATTCTTGTGGCTCCAATGGAACGACCGGCAAATAGTTGGCCCAGCCATCCCAGTTGGTTACCGCTTCCTTACTAGCATTTCCCGTCAGATTAACTTTCCATTTAGACATAATATGATGCCCTACTGAGGTACTACTAACAACTGCTACAAGTTCCTTGTCTGAAAGCGGAATTCCAACTAAACATGTCATAAATGGGTTGGCTGCGCTGGCCATCGAGAGGCACATGTGGTTCTGTCCCGTCATGTTGGCAAGTGTGACCCAGATGTTTGCTCTGGGTTGGATGGAGATCCATGAGGCATTGGAACCGCAACAGTAGAGGATGATGATCCCAACCAAGGCCGCACACCACGGGCTGGTACCCATCGTGGTCCTCGTCCTGTGGAAACACAAGCATATCCTCGCCCCCAGGTTATCAAAGGATATGGTCCTTAGCCAAATCCCCTGCAGTTTTTTTAAAAATTAATTGTTTTTCCATCTCAGTCATACATTCTGTTTCTGTGATCGAGGGGGAGGCTTAAGCAAATCAGTTAGATCTTGTTCTGATGCCCGGTGAATTTATCTATTTTAGTACACCTTTGTCCGATACTACATGCCGAGCAACACTGCTTCAGTTTACCTTTAAGTTCTTTGTTATTTTCCCGCTCGAGGGCGAGTACCATAGGGTCCTGTGGCAGCACCATTCCACAGTCCCTTTGCCACTCCGGGTGATTTCGGAGGGTGAAAAACATATCTGCATATGACACTCCATCCTATTTTCCTTCTCTCCTTAAAACAACATTAATTGCAAGATAGTGTTATAATCAATTGACCCATGAAGCGGAACTAACCCATTAAGTGGCCACTTAGTTCCATCTTCCAGCTTATAAATCAGCCACCATTGATTACAATATTTAATGAGAGCCTTCTTATTCTCTGTACCCCCGGTTCCAACAATATCCCTCCAATGTGTCAATATACAACCAAGGGGGCTTTTCTTTAAAATACCCTTATTCTGAGTGTTACCCATCTCTTCTGACTCCTTATGCTTATTTTCTAGATTGTTTCTTATTAGCTATTGTGCTTCGTTTTCATTCCCAAACGTCCCAAATCTCTGGGATAATCCAATACCTCTCTCTCTTTTTTTTTGTTTTTTTGTTTTTTTTTTTTCAACGGGACACACATGGAGCTACGGAACCACAAATCAGGACTCTCACTCGCTTCGCAGCTGCGTCTCAAACACACACACCCACAACACACACAAATGCTTTTAACATAAAATATCCACAAATGCTTTTAACATAAAATACACACACCCACAACACAAATGCTTTTAGCATAAAACACCACAAAATACCACAAAATACCGTAAAGTACCATAAAGTACCATAAAGTACCATAAAGTACCATAAAATACCTTTAACATAAAATACCTTTAACATAAAATACCTGGGCGTTTACAAACAAGACACACAACCATCACTCCAGTTAGTCAGCAAAATGTTACATATTCATCATACGTCTATACATATTCATCACCTTTCCCCGAAAAGGCGGTCTTTATTAAAATGACTTCGCAAAGGCGGTCTGTATTAAAATGAGTTCGCTGTCTTTAACTCGTCCCAGTTGCGCACGCGCAGTGCCATCCCTTCAGCGGGGACAGGTCGGGGAGGGGGAGGGAGGGGAGGGGAGGGGAGGGAGTGGGCGGGCGGGCGGGCAGCGTCACTGCGCCTCCCCCTGTTTCCTTTTGGGTACATTCAGTAGCAAAGTCTCCCGTAGCGTGGCAGCGAAAGCAACGTTTGCCTCCGATTTGCAGAGCTGCTGCAAAGGCTCCAGCTAACGCAGCGGTGTGATGTTCCACCGACCCAACCCGGTTACATGCTTCAATCATTTGTACTAGTGTAGTGTTCACCGGCATCGCCTGGAGTATTTTTTTACAGTCCGTGTTCGCGTTTTCCACAGCTAGTTTTAACATTAAGGCTTCTTTTGCTTCACGGTTGTCAAGCTGCTTATTTAAAGAGTCCCGTAGTCTATCAATAAACTGCATGTATGCTTTTTTTTTCCTTTTTTTTTTTTTTTTTTTTCCTCCGGCGGCGGGCGGCGGCGGCTGTTCGGTGCGGACGGTGGTGGTGACTGGCTGTTCGCTCCGCCTCCCGCGGTGTGATGGTGACTGAGGCCGGCCTTGGGGGGGCTGCTCCCTGCTCCGGGCTCGCTGAGCTCCGCTCTCCGCTCCCGATACCGGCCTTAGAGAGCAATGGCGGCCAGGGGAGGGGAGGCTGCTCCGGTCCGCGCCGCGCGGGGAGGGCTAATCCTATTGGATCTCCCTCCTTTAATGCTTTTGCTGGCTCTGAGCGCGAATCAGCTGTGAGTACTGCTTGAGCGGCAGCACTTTGAACCTTCTTTTCCGCCTGCCATGATCTTAAAGTTTCAGTTACTAAACGCCATGTAGTCATAACTTCAGCGGCAGTTGTACTCCCTCTAGAAACTGCTTCCCATATCGTTTCTCCAGCCTGTTCCCACGTCTCCACATCAAACACAGCTGAGACCGTAGAGGGGGCTCCTTGCTTTTGCAAAAACTTCAGCAACAGTTTGATTTTATGAGAGTCATACTTTACTCCCCTTTTTGTCAAAAGGTGCGTTAATAACTTAACTATAGCTTCTTCTTCCGCAGAAATATTAGCTCCCATTATAAATGCCCAGCCGCTCACCTGTTTTTCAGGCGATGTCCCAGGGTGGAAGCCGCAGTCCAGCTGCTAGCTTGATTCGTTCGGCTGGGTTCCCTCCGGACGCTTCGCGTTGCTTTACTGGACGCTCATTCAGCGTTGCTTCAAGGGACGCTCGTGCAGCGTTGCTTTTTCGGACGCTCGTGCAGCGTTGCTTCTTCGGACGCTCATGCAGCGTTGATTTACCCCATCACGTCGGGGTCACCATTTGAGGGAATGAAGGCACGGACTCCGGCATAGGTGGAAAGTGGAGACGCTTTAATGCGCACTTGCAGGGGTTTTTAAAGCTTCCTTATCTACTACACGTGCTCTAACACCTGTCCACGCGACTGGCATGCATAGTTACAGCTTTGTGATTGGTAATTCTCTTCTGTCCACGCGAAGGGCAAACATTTCTTGATTGGTACAATTAAACACAAAGAAATTCTTTAGTGTAACAACAAACTTCTTTCTGGTTCTGACTGCTTCTGGTTACTCTTGTTTACCTTACTGTGTCCCTTCATTGACCTTTGCAGCACTGCTGTTTCAATTACTGTACTGCTGTTACAATCAGCTCTAACCTGTCGTAAAATGGGTCACCTACAATATACCACAACTGTGAGCTCCAGATGCAACAATCCAACACTACACACCATCCTCCCACAGTGTCCAGCGTCACCTGCCGCACCGCACCGAGACCCAGCCCTGTTTTGCCAACTGAGCAAACTCCACATCATCTCTCCTGCCTGAAAGAGACTATTATGACAGATGGAGCCTAAAGTCATGGACTAAATGAACTCAATAGACACTTCAAAGGGATGGGCCATAGACTAAGGGAATGATGTCTGTGTGTGTATCTATATATATATATATTTATATCAGGAGAAGTGGTGGTGATTAATTGGAAAGTGTAGGATCTGAGCGTGACATATATGGTATAGAATAAGGGGTGGATAATGTCCTGGTTGCGGCTGGGAGAGGGTTAATTTTCACCAGAAGCTGGCCGGGCTCTGTTCTATACCATGTGACCATCACGCTCACTATTTAGAGGGAGTCGACTGGAGAGGGGCAGGGGTTGCTGTTTGGGAGTGGGCTGGGTGTTGGGTTCTGTGTGGGGAGTGACCTGTAAGGGAAGCACCGCTAAGTACACACTGTTGTTATTGTTGGGGTTTCTTGTTTGTTTGTTTGTTTTCTTTCCCTTTGTTGTCTGGTTAAACTGTTGTTGTTCTTAACCCACGAGTTTTGCCTTTCTTTGTCCCGATTCTCTCCCCGTCCAGCCGGGAGGTGGGGGGTGAGCGAGCGACCGCGTGTGGCTCAGACTCCGGCTGGGGCTAAACCATGACACCTTGACTTGGGAGGCTTCTATTCAACTGTTAAATTTCTGGGTCTGGTCTTATCACTTCAGCAGCAGATGTTTCTTTCTTCCTTTCCCTTTTGCAGCAATGGTCCTCCCAATTTTGTAGATTCTGTTCTCAGCAGGATTCACTTTTTGAAGTTCTTCAGGGCAAAATGTCCCCTCAATTGCTTCATGATCATAGTCTAATAAGCAGTACACAGGTATCTGTCCCCTTCTCACAATTTCAGCTACTATGAAAATTTCATGTGTGAAGGTCTGCTCATACCCTTTTTGAAATGTCTCTTTTGTTTTAGGCACCCTGATGTGGTCTCTGTTTTTGAGCAGAGGTGCAGATTCTTTAATTTTAAACACACCCCCACATACGATTTTCCATATCCTTGTGGAGTTTGAAGTTTTCACATCCACAGGCCTGTCTCTGATAGTTATATGGAAGCTATGATTATAGCTCTTTATAAATACATCAATGAAGCAAAAAGTGTGGCATGCTGTAAAATATCTCCACATCTTGTTTTTGAGCATCCTGTTAAAATGTTCTGTGACAGAGGCTTTTACTTCATTATTAGTAACAAAATGGTGAACATTACACTGCTTTAACAGCTTGTTTAAAAGCTGGTTTAAAAAATTCTTTTCCTCGGTCAGTCTGTAATTTCTGAGGCTTGCGCCCCCTGCTAAAAAATTGTTTTAAAAGCCCCAGCTATTTCAGAACCCATTTTGCCCTTTAGACCATTTGGCTCATGCATACTTGGATAATATGTCTGTCACCATTTAGATGTACTTAACACCATCGTTGTGTTTGGAAAACTGTTGCATATCCACCAAGTCTGTCTGTCATTGTGCATCCACCTCTGCCACAATCACCTTGCTTCTTTTAAAGAAGTGCTTTCTTGCAGCCTTGTGTAAGCTGTAAGCATCCTAGCTTGCAAGCCAGATGGCTACTTGCCTTCTTTTCAGATTGGCAATTTGCCTTTTAGCTGCTTCAAAAGGGGATTTATACCCCCAAAGCTTCCCACCTCCCCAGGAGCATAGTAAATCTCTTTTAACAGAAGCGGCAGCGTAGACATGTCTACCGACATGCTGCTAATTCACACATATATGAAACGTACACAAGCCCACGAGGGAGTAGGCTCTCCTGGTGGGAACTCTGGCCCGTGGAGGACCCATGTTGGAGCGCGCTTATCCTGAAGTACAGCAGCCTGTGGAGAGGAACCACACTGGAGCAGGGGAAAAGTGTGAGGAGGAAGGAACAGCAGAGAGGAACTGGTATGTACTGACCACAACCACCCCATTCCCCATCTTCCCTGCACTGCTCGGGGGGAGGAGGTAGAGGAATCAGGAATGAAGGAGTGAAGTTGAGCTTGGGAAGAAAAAGGTGGGGGGAGAAGGTGTTTTAGTTTTTGTCTTTGTTTCTCACTCTCCAAATCTATTTTTAATTAGCTATAAATAAAATTAATTTTCCCCAAGTGGAGTCTGTTTTCCCCGTGACAGTAATTGATAAGTGATCACCCTGTCTTTATCTCAACCTATGAGCTTTTCCATCTTATTTTCTCTTCCATCCTGTTGAGAAAGGGGATTGAGAGAGTGGCTGGGTGGGCATCTGGCAGGTGGCCAAGGTCAACCCACCACACTCTGCTAAAAGGTTGGTTATATGCCCTTAAGGAAACAATCTGCTGTCAAAGATGGTCAGATTTTTTTTTAACTGTGAATTATAAACCATAAACTATATCAAGTTGACTATCCTGACACCACTGCTTTAATCAAATGACCGTGAAGATCTTACTCCTGTGGCATTATCTACTAAGACATTAGCAAAATATCTTCATAGCAGGTTCAGGTTGGGACGTGCACTGAGTTGCTGTCAACCAGCTGCAGTGGTAGGGTCACCTGGAGACTTCTGGCTCCCAGGAGTAATCACAGTTCCCTTGTTACTTTTTAGCAGCCAGTTCTTTCAAACCACCTGGCTAGGAGCAACATAAGTGTCTGTCAGGATTCAGACCCTGCTCTCTGCTCAAGTCAGCATGGTCAGAATTCAGTTTCATTACAAGTCACATAATGGACAAACTTAGCCATTTTTTTTTTTTTAACCTAGTATCCCCCCCAAGCTGTGGCTCCACTCTTTTTTTAGCTTCAGGATGCATGTCACCATTCACAGCAATAAGTCAATTTCCATCCTGCCATGCTGCCACCACCAATCTCCCACCACTGATGCTCCATTACATACAAAGTTGAATCTACTGCATACACTCTTAACCCTTACGGGGATTCAGTAAACAAGACTGTCTCCTTTCCCAATGCTATTTTTCTAAAAGAAAAAAGTCACACATGCCAAACAAGTTCTCTACAACCCAGTAAGACAGTCAACTACTTTTTCCACATCGCCCTTTGAAGGCAATCAGATAAATTAGTCACAGTTGGCCTACAACATACAACCTGAACTGTACAGTTGCCTTGTTAGCCTTTTGAATGCTGAGGGCTACACTGAGTGCAGATCTCTGGGAAAGAATGTGTAATTCTGAAAATAAAATCTTTTTTAATTGGGAGGTGGAGGAAATTCTGGAGCTTATATTTAGGGAGAGTTTATTATTAACGTGATTCTTTTGGTATCTATGAAATTACAAAAGCAATTATGAGGTCTTCATAAGACATTGTTCTCACCATTCAACAGAAGCGTTTGCTTCAGTCTGCATGGAATGAGGAAGATTACTGACATTACTGACATTAATCAATCAGCTGCTTAATTTCTGACAGATAATTTTTATCTTTCTGCTTTGTGGAGCAATTAATTTTCTCCATTTAAACACTTATGGTCAAAGGTATTTATGTGACTATTGTAAAGTACTTGACATTAATATTTAATATTTTGTTTCATTAATATATTAATATTTAAGTGAGAGCTTTTTTCATAAATGACACAAGATGCTGTCAGGGTCTGGTCTACTCTGTAGAATAACTTGCTATCGAAGCAAAAAAAAGAAAGTGATGCTACAAGGCAGAACAATTTTCTTATCTATGTCTGTCTTATCACAATTTTTTTTATACTGCAATTAACCACAAATAACTGACTTAAAAGTTCCTGTCTTCCTTTCTGTCTTAGCCTCTAGCTTTGTGCTTTGCTTCTAGGAAGCATGGTAAACAATTTCATTCCATGTACCCTGTTGAATACATTGGATTTCCAGATATAGATAAGCTTCAAAATAATGCAAGTCACTGGATTTGGAAAAGTGTTTTGTATGTAGTGTATCTAGATTGTTCCTCCATAAACTTTGAGAAACAATGCCAGAGTAATACATTGTTATCATCATATAATTTAAAAAAAAAAAACTTTATACTAGTTTATTCTATTTAAGAAGTCAAAAGAAGTCCTCCTTGAACTACTGCTTTTCTATGTACTTTTGCAGTGTTTTATTGCACCCATGTGTTTTGAAGAGGCATGACCTCGTACTTGACCAAATCAGATGAAAAACTGCCAAATAAGAACAGCTATAATGAACCTAGCCTAAGCTCTTCATATACTTTTATGTATATACTTACTAACAGAGAATGTAAATGTGGCTAATTAGTAGTAACTTTGTTTCTTTATTGCTACAGAAAAGCTAGATACATGCTTTTTAAAATTTATTTTTAGGATGTTGACATTGTTAAGGGATTTTAAGAGTGGCTGCCTCCTCCAGCAGCTCCAGGCCCAGAACTTCCTCCTGTTTGGCTGCTGGAGCCCTGGCCAGTGTACCCAGGGACCCAAGGTCTCCAGACCAGGCTGAGGGATGTGGCTGCCGCTTTCCCTTTTGCAGGTTCAACCAGTAGCGAAGCTGAGCATGTATCCCAGAGACACACACACGCACACAGAGATACATGGACACACACAGACACACACACAGGACGTGCACAGGACACTGTACATGGCCAGTTACACAGACAAGGTGTTGCCTTCAACAGCACCTACATATAGGACTCACGTAAAACATAAGGATAAGCAGCTAAGTTGTCTCCTCCTCTCCAGCTGGTAGAAGTTCACCAGTGAAAGCACACACACGACACTCTCTAGATTCACAAACACACGCACGTTTGCAGATTATGATGGATGCACTTGACCCCTTAACCAAACTAGCGGTAGTTTGTTGGTACAGGCTCAAAAGGAGGTAAAGGCCTAAGCTGTAGCTGGACCATGAACTCCTCTAGTTTCAGTCTGTTCTCTGAAAACCCACAAAGGAGCAGAGTGACACAGTGAGCATAGATGCATGAGCTTGGAACACCGATCATGCGATTAACACATGAATAGTGGGTGGCTTTTCCAAGACTCATTTATCAAGGAACAAAGAAAGTTGTGGGTACAAGGAGTCTCATGCATACCTTTTCCATCACATGTAATTTGACTACAAGCCAACCACTTTATTCCATAAATATGACATCCTAAGTGAGCCTTCTTGGAGCTCTCCCTGCTAGGCAGCGTGGCTGCATGGCGGTGATCTCCCCTTGAGCTGGGACACCTCTCAGGGTTGCTCCTTGAGGCAGAGACACCTTTTACCAATGGCAGATCTTTGGTAAGCGACCGATATCGCACATAACCTTGTAGTATGGTAAATTTGATTTTGCCTTGGTAACTTTGATTGCATACTAAATTGATACTAATGAAACATTACTAATCCATGCAGCTATTATAAACTTTGTATATATAATCCTTTAGACATAAACCGTTGACCAAGTCTGGGACTAAGTCTGGATCCAGCTGCACCTAGGCTCCTCTCTGAGGAGGAGTTTAGAAAGCAAGGGGGTCCATTCTGAACCTCGTGACTCAACGGGAGAGTCTTTCTTACCCTTTTGCATCTCCAGTCTCTGTGTGAACTCGATTCTAACTCAACTTTCCTTTGTATGTTTCTTCTATGCAGCAATTAATAGAGTGAACCTTGCCATCAAACTTTGTTAGGTCGCACTTTTACAACATATTAAAAGCACTTTTGCTAATACCTGCCACAGTGGTTCTTTAAGTGATCTAAATCACTCATTTCACGACAAATTGGCGTAGTCGGCAGGATCCTAAATCAGGATGTTGTGGTTTAGCCCCAGCCGGCAGCTAAGTACCACGTGGCCACTTGCTTATTCCTCCCACCCCCCCCAGTGGGATGGGGAGGAGAATCGTGAAAAAGAAAGGCAAAACTCATGGGTTGGGATAAAAACAGTTTAACAGGACAGCAAAGAAAGAGAAAACAGGAAAAAAACCCCAATAACAATAACAGAATATACTAAGCGCGTGATTCACAGTACAGATTGCTCATCGCCCGGAACCCTATGCCCAGCCCACTCCCAAGCAGTAATCCCGCCCTCGGCACCGTCCTCCCTCTATATACTGAGCATGACGTCACATGGTATTGAATATCCCCCTGGCCAACCCAGGTCAGCTCTCCCAGCTGTATCCCCTCATAGCTTCTTGTGAAAATTAACTCTATCCCAGCTGCAACCAGGACGTTATCCACCCCTTATTCTATACCATCTACATCATGCCCAGATCCTACACTTTCCAATTAATCACCACCACTTTTCCTGTTTTTGATAGATAGATAGAGAGATATATATAGACACAGACACATCATTCCCTTAGTCTATGGACCATCCCTACAAAATGTCTGTTCAGTTCATTTAGTCCATGAATTTGGACTCCATCTGCCATAAAATTCTCTCGGGGAAGGAGAGATGACATGCAGTTCACTCAGTTGGTGAAATGAGGCCGGGTTTCGGTGCGGTGCAGCGGGTGACATTGGACGCAGTGGGAGGATGGTGTGTAGTGCTGGATTGTTGCATGTTGCATCTGGAGCTCACAGATGGTATATCTGGCTCGGCTGGTGTATCATGTCCATGGTCTGTGGGTTGAAGAGGTCAATCTCGAGGAAGTTGCTGGGCACCAGTTGCTAAAGCCAGTTCTGCTTCCATCACCTCTGCACTTCGCTCAGTTTTATCAATAGTTCATTCTTTATTAATTTGGGTAATTCTTGCTATAATACCATTGATACGGCATATAGCAACTCTGGAAGTGATGACATAAAGTGGCAGGGTTATTCATCACTTAACATCATAAAATTCTGTCCTGGTTTTGGCTGGGACAGAGCTAGTTTTGTCTCCAGCAGCTACTGTGTTTTGGATTTAGTGTGTGAAGAATGGTGATAGTACACTGATGTTGTTGGTTGCTGCTAAGCGATCAAGGACATCTTCCAGCTTCCCAGGTTTTGCTAACGTGCAGGTGCAAAAACCTGGGAAGGCTATAGCCAGAATAGTTGAACCAAACTGGCCAAAGAGAGTATTCCATACCATAGACGTCATGCCCGGTATAAGTGAGGGTTGGCCGGTGGGCCAGTCCCTTTCTTTTTTCCTTTTTTTGTTCATTCATGCCTTTTCATTCATTTGTTCATCTGTTCATTCCCTCGCTCGCTCTCTCTGGAACTTGCTGTTCTGGGATAGCTGCTGGAGAATATTCCTGTTCCCTGACTGCTGCTCGGGATGGGCTGTATCAGTCGTCGGGTGGTGAGAAATTGTGCATCGTTCATTTTATATATATTATTATCCTTATATTTTATTATTATTATTAATATGTAATTATTAATTTTTTCCCTTTGCTGTCCTGGTGAACTGTTTTTATCTCAACCCATGAGTTTTCCTTTCTCTCCAATTCTCCTCCCCTATCCCACCAGGGAGGGGGGGAGGTGAGTCAGCGGCTGCGTGGTATTCAGTTACCAGCTGGGGTTAAACCATGACAGTCCTTTTTGGCGCCCAACGTGGGGCTCGAGAGGGGCCCAGCTAGCTCAACCGAGAGAGCATCAGATTGAGGGTCCAGGGTTCAACCCCCTGGTCAGGCTCAAAGGGTTGAGATAACAACAGACTTGACCAGAGTGTGTTAAAACAATTTGTTATAAGCATCCATTATATTTCTTTAGTTGTCGCTGGTCACAATGTTGTTTCATTTGCTTACAGTTATTCTCAGAGCTGTATCATGTAGTACCTTACTGTTTATGCTGTTTATCAGTGTTTATGCATGCTTTGTCACCTCTGGGCATTGGATTAAGGTTATTGCTTCGGTGTGTGGTTTAGCACTGGCTCATGGCGTGATAAAGTCATTGGTGTTTAGACCAGTTTACTAGCTGTATTCATATTTAATGGGGGAGGGCGATGTGCAGAACGGAGCAGCAGCAGCAGTTACAGCTCCGTACTTTGGGAGCAATCTGGTGGGGACTATCAGTAATTATTCCTTTATTTTTTTCCTTCCCGGGGGGCCAACAGGGGGAAACGTCTTCCTTTGCTTTCCCTTTCTCCTCCTGGGTAAAAATGCCTTCCTTTGCTTTCTCGTTCCCCTCCTGGTTAGTTACCGGAGCTTAAGAGAATTTCGAATACCTTTGGGATGCTCGAACCGGCTTGCTATTCCTATCAGTAGGAATGAATTTGTGTCAAGTCTTGCTTAAGGTCAGAAATCAGCGCAGATGTAGGTGCAGAGCCACCCCAGTCCCCTGCTACAGCCCCCGCGGCCGCGCCACCCCCCACCATGGGCACCGTGCCCGCGCAAGCCTCGGCTACGGGCACCGCGGCTGCTCCACACCTTGCCACATGAGTACCGTGGCTGCCCCAGGCCCCGCTAGGACCACCACGGCCGTCCCAGCCCCTGCTGTGGCCCCCGCGGTCGTGCCAGCCCCTGCCATGGGTGCTGCGGCTGCTTCACCCCCCGCTACGGGTATCGCGGTTGCCCCACCCCTTGTTACGGCCACCACGGCGGTCCCAACCCTTGTTACAGGCACCACAGCTGCTCCACCCCCCGCCACGGCCACCGCGGCTGCTTCACCCCCTGCTACGGGCACCGCAGCCATTCCAACCCCTGCTATGGGCATCGCTGCTGCCCCAGTCCCCACCATGGGTGCTGCGGCTATTCAAACCCCAGCTATGAGCACCATGGCTGCTGTGATAGGTACTGCAGATCCACCTGTGTCGTTATCAGTTGCCCCTATACAAAAGAAGAGAAGCACAAAGAAATCAGTTTGCCCCACGAAAGATGAGAATGAACCAGGGACATCACAAGAACAGGGAGAGGCAGAAGCAGAGATAATCACCCGACCCCTATCCCTGACTGAGCTGTGAGATGTCCGTAAAGATTACAGCCATAATCAGGGTCAGCAGCTTGTCACCTGGCTGCTCCGATGCTGGGATAATGGGGCCAGTAGCCTCGAACCAGAGGGCAGGGAAGCCAGGCAGCTGGGATCCTTGTCTAAGGAAGCGGCCATTGACAGGGCAGTTGGAAGAGAGGCAGAAGCCTGCAGTCTCTGGAGGAGACTCCTGTCAGGTGTGAAGGACAGGTATTTCTTTAAGGAAGATATTATATGCCACCCAAAGAAGTGGATCACTATGGAGGGAGGTATCCAGTTTCTGAGAGAATTAGCTGTGCGGGAATTGATTGATCATGACCTGGATGACCCGCAGACACCCGTAGATCCAGATGAGGTCCAATGTACCCGACCCATGTGGCGGAATTTGTACATAGTGCACCATCATCGTATGCCAACTCATTGGCAACAATGGGTTGGAAAGACGATGAGGCACCACTGGTGCGTGCAGTGGCTAACCAACTCCAACAGTATGAAGACAATATCTCTTCCTCCTTATGGGCCTGTGTCTCGGCTGTGGAAAGACTAGCCGAAAGATCCGAGAACCTATTTGAAAAAAATGTGCCGGAGGATGCAGCGACTTGAAGAGGATAGGTCCTACTTCCCACCTGTATGGACTAGTATCTCAGCTATTAGGAGAAAATCTTCCCCTGCTCAAGAGAGACGGTAACACGCTGTGAGGTACCCTGTGGTTTTACCTCCATGACCATGGAGAGGACATGAGGAAGTGGGATGGAAAACCCACCTCGATCCTAAAGGCAAGGGTACGTGAGTTGAAAAAGAAAACAATCACAAATGAGGGTTCCTCCAGGAAAAGTGCTGCTCCAGTCTCCAGTGGGCAGTTCCCCAGATGGGGTAGAAGGGCTTCTGATTCGTACTTACAAGAAGTGAGTAACAAGGATGAGATTCGACCCCATGTGTCACACACAACCCCATTTGTTGACAGCGGGTATTATAATCAGAATTAGAGGGGCCCTGCCTCCAGCCAGGTGGAGGAGAGGGACAACCGAGTTTACTAGACTGTGTGGATTCGATGGCCTGGCACATCAGCCCCCCAGAAGTACAAGGCTCTAGTGGACACTGGAGCACAGTGTACCCTAATGCCATCGAACTACAGAGGGACAGAACGCATTTCTATATCTGGAGTAACAGAGGGGTCCCAAGAGTTATCTCTACTGGAGTCTCAAGTGAGCCTAACTGGGAATGAGTAGAAAAAGCAACCCATTGTGACTGGCCCAGATGCTCTGTGCATAGACTACTAACTGAATACCATGCAGCCGCTCGCTCACTTCCTCCCCTCCCTGGTTGGGTAGGGGGGGAGAATTGGAGAGAAAGGAAAACTCATGGGTTGAGATAAAAACAGTTCACCAGGAAAGCAAAGCAAAAGATAAAAATATATTAATAATGATAATAATATATATAAGGATAATAGAATATATAAAACGAACGATGCACAATTTCTCACCACCCGACGACTGATACAGCCCATCCCAAGGAGCAGTCACGGAACAGTGTCCTGGTTGCGGCTGGGATAGGGTTAATTTTCGCCAGAAGCTGGACGGGGTCTATTCCATACCATGTGACCGTCACGCTCACTATATAGAGGGGGACGACCGGAAGGGGGATCACTGCTCCATAGCAGGCTGGGCGTCAGGCTCTGGGCGGGGAGCGACCTGTACGGGAAGCACCACTAAGTACACGCTGTTGTTATTGTTATTGTTATTGTTGGGGTTTCTTGTTTGTCTGTTTTCTTTTCCCCTTGTTGTCCGGTTAAACTGTTGTTGTTGTTAACCCACGAGTTTTGCCTTCCTTTGTCCCGATTCTCTCCCAGTCCTGCCAGGAGGTGGGGGGTGAGCGAGCGACCGCGTGGCTCAGCCTCCGGCTGGGGCTAAAACACGACAGTCCTTTTTGGTGCCCAACGTGGGGCACGACAACAGCACTTTTGTATTAAGTGTGCTCTAGCTGTAGTAGTTACTAAGCGACAAGCTACTGTATGGGTCAAAAAGTTTGTTGGCTGCACTGTTTATCTCTTTACTTTTGGCAACATGTGTATGTGCTTTGTCCTGGCATTGACGGCCTCACTGTGCTGGGGGAGCTATCTGGTGGAGAGGATGAGGGAATACATCATCTCCCTCTCCCTACCCAGGATTAATGTGGATAGGTTTATTATGCAGGCTCCTGAGGTCCTTACTCACCCTTATGTGAGCTGCTTAGTACTACTTATTAATATTGTTGTCATATTATGGGGTTTGTGGAATCTGGTCTCATCATGGTGGAAGAGAAGACAACTTTTGGGTGAGGCTATATTGAAGCGTGACCTGAGGCAGCCGGTCCCAGGGTGGCAGGGTGTGTGGAAGGACCTGGGCAGGTTCCTAGGGCAGTTATCACCTCCCATATAGCCTGGGACTTGACACCTGAACAGGCAAGCAACCCTGGCAAACTGACGCGCCACCTGATGGAAGGGTGCCTTGCCTATCCCAATGAGAACCAGCAGCTTCTAGCACTGTACTGGGGCCTGGCTTGTGCCTATTGAGCTGCAGTTCAGCGTTCTCAGATGTAGGTGTCCCGTTTTGTGACAGGTTAGAGCTGATTAAAACAGCAGTACAGTAAAGGTCAACGAAGGGACACAGCAAGGCAATAGAGCTGAATTGAAACAGTAGTGCTGTAAAGGTCAATGAAGGGACACAGTAAGGTAAACAAGAGTAAACAGAAGCAGTCAGAACCAGAAAGAAGTTTGTTGTTACACTAAAGAATTTCTTTGTTATGTTTGAGTGCACAAAATTAGAATTGTTTTAACAGGTGTTAGAGCGCATGTAGTAGATAAGGAAGCTTTATAAACCCCTGTAAGTGTGCATTAAAGCGTCTCCGCTTTCCACCTATGCCGGAGTCCGTGCCTTCATTCCCTCAAATGGTGACCCCGACGTGATGGGGTAAATCAACGCTGCACGAGCATCCGAAAAAGCAACGCTGAACGAGCGTCCCTTAAAGCAACGCTGAACGAGCGTCCCTTGAAGCAACGCTGAACGAGCGTCCAGTAAAGCAACGCGGAGCGTCCGGAGGGAACCCAGCCGAACGAATCAAGCTAGCAGCTGGACTGCGGCTTCCACCCCGGGACATCGCCTGAAAAACAGGTGAGCGGCTGGGCATTTATAATGGGAACTAATATTTCTGCGGAAGAAGAAGCTATAGTTAAGTTATTAACGCACCTTTTGACAAAAAGGGGAGTAAAGTACGACTCTTATAAAATCAAACTGTTGCTGAAGTTTTTGCAAAAGCAAGGAGCCCCCTCTACTGTCTCTGCTGTGTTTGATGTAAAGACGTGGGAGCAGGCAGGAGAAACGATATGGGAAGCAGTTTCTAGAGGGAGTACAACTGCCGCTGAAGTTATGACTACATGGCGTTTAGAAACTGAAACTTTAAGATCATGGCGGGCGGAAAAGAAGGTTCAAAGTGCTGCCGTTCAAGCAGTACTCACAGCTGATTCGCGCTCAGAGCCAGCAAAAGCATTAAAGGAGGGAGATCCAATAGGATTAGCCCTCCCCACGCGGCGCGGACCGGAGCAGCCTCCCCTCCCCTGGCTGCCATGGCTCTCTAAGGCCGGTATCGGGAGCGGAGAGCTGAGCTCAGCGAGCCCGGAGCAGGGAGCAGCCCCCCCACGGCCGGCCTCAGTCACCATCACACCGCGGGAGGCGGAGCGAACAGCCAGTCACCACCACCGTCCGCACCGAACAGCCGCCACCGCCCGCCGCCGAAGGAAAAAAAAAAAAAAAAAAAAAAGCATACATGCAGTTTACTGATAGATTACGCGATGCTTTAAATAAGCAGCTTGATAACCGTGAAGCAAAAGAAGCCTTAATGTTAAAATTAGCTGTGGAAAATGCGAATACGGACTGTAAAAAATACTCTAGGCGATGCCAGCGACTACTACACTAGTGCAAATGATTGAAGCATGTAACCGTGTTGGGTCGGTGGAACATCACACCGCCGCGTTAGCTGGAGCTTTTGCAGCAGCTCTGCAAGTCGGAGACAAACGTTGTTTTCGCTGCCATGCTACGGGACACATTGCTATTGAATGTCCCTACAAGGAAACAGGGGGAGGCGCAGTGACGCTGCCCGCCCACCCCCCCCCCCTCGACCTGTCCCCGCTGAAGGGATGGCACTGCGCGTGCGCAACTGCGAGGAGTTAAAGGGAGCGAACTCATTTTAATAACGACCGCCTTTGCGAACTCATTTTAATAACGACCGCCTTTGCGAACTCATTTTAATAAAGACTGCCTTTTCGGGGAAAGGTGATGAATATGTATAAACGTATGATGAATATGTAACATTTTGCTGACTAACTGGAGTGATAATTGTGTGTCTTGTTTGTAAATGCCCAGGTATTTTATGTTAAAGGTACTTTATGGTACTTTACTTTATGGTACTTTACGGTATTTTGTGGTGTTTTATGCTAAAAGCATTTGTTTTGTGGGTGTGTGTATTTTGTGTTAAAAGCATTTGTGTGTGTTGTGGGTGTGTGTGTTTGAGACGCGGCGCCGCTGTGAAGCGAGTGAGTCCTGATTTGTGGTTCTGTAACTCTGTGTGGGTCCCGGTGAAGAAAAAAAAAAAAAAAAAAAAAAAAAAAAAAAAAAAAAAAAAAAAAAAAAAAAAAAAAAAAAGGTATTGGATTATCCCAGAGATTTGGGATGTTTGGGAATGAAAACGAAGCACAATAGCTAATAAGAAACAATCTAGAAAATAAGTATAAGGAGTCAGAAGAGATGGGTAACACTCAGAATAAGGGTATTTTAAAGAAAAGCCCCCTTGGTCGTATATTGACACATTGGAGGGATGTTGTTGGAACCGGGGGTACAGAGAATAAGAAGACTCTCATTAAATATTGTAATCAATGGTGGCTGATTTATAAGGTGGAAGATGGAACTAAGTGGCCACTTAATGGGTTAGTTCCACTTCATGGGTCAATTGATTATAACACTACCTTGCAATTAATGTTGTTTTAAGGAGAGAAGGAAAATAGGATGAAGTGTCATATGCAGATATGTTTTTCACCCTCCGAAATCACCCGGAGTGGCAAAGGGACTGTGGAATGGTGCTGCCACAGGACCCTATGGTACTCGCCCTCGAGCGGGAAAATAACAAAGAACTTAAAGGTAAACTGAAGCGGTGTTGCTCGGCATGTAGTATCGGACAAAGGTGTACTAAAATAGATAAATTCACCGGGCATCAGAACAAGATCTAACTGATTTGCTTAAGCCTCCCCCTCGATCACAGAAACAAAATGTATGACTGAGATGGAAAAACAATTAATTTAAAAAAAAAAAAAAACAAGCTGCAGGGGATTTGGCTGAGGACCATATCCTTTGATAACCTGGGGGCGAGGATATGCTTGTGTTTCCACAGGACGAGGACCACGATGGGTACCAGCCCGTGGTGTGCGGCCTTGGTTGGGATCATCATCCTCTACTGTTGCGGTTTCAGTGCCTCATGGATCTCCATCCAACCTAGAGCAAACATCTGGGTCACACTTGCCAACATGACGGGACAGAACCACATGTGCCTCTCGATGGCCAGCGCAGCCAACCCATTTACGACATGTTTAGTTGGAATTCCGCTTTCAGACAAGGAACTTGTAGCAGTTGTTAGTAGTACCTCAGTAGGGCATCATATTATGTCTAAATGGAATGTTAATCTGACGGGAAATGCTAGTAAGGAAGCGGTAACCAACTGGGATGGCTGGGCAAACTATTTGCCGGTCGTTTCATTGGAGCCACAAGAATTAGATATTTTGGGAAGTGTGAGTGCCTATGCCTGTCTAAGCTTTAATTATACTGGACGTGATAACACCGTAATTGATGTAACAGCAAGTTTATCCGTCTATAAGAACGCATCTGTGTGGTGTAATTATACCACCTCTAAAATATCTAAGTCTTCAAACAAACCTTTAGCCTTGCCGGCCGGTGTGTTTCTCATTTGTGGGGACCGGGCTTGGCAAGGCGTTCCTTCTCATATTGCAGGAGGCCCTTGTACTCTGGGCCGCCTAACATTGTTAACACCAAACACGTCCATGGTTTTAAATATTAACAGACTTCATGGGCGATCAAAACGATCAGTGAATCATTATCGAGAAGGTTGTAAGGACAATGTGGATTTTTGGAAGGCCGATAAGACTATCGTAGCCTCAATCTTGGCGCCTGGTGTCGCTGCCGCAAACGCCCTTGCGACACTTAATAAATTAGGATGTTGGCTTGCTAAGCAAAACAATGCCACATCAAAAGCTTTAAGTGCTTTGCTTGTAGATACAGATTCTATTAGGCACGCCACTTTGCAAAATAGAGCAGCTATAGATTTTTTGTTATTAGCACAGGGACATGGATGTGAAGAGTTTGAAGGCATGTGTTGTATGAATTTAAGCGATAACTCTCAAACAGTATTTCAACAGATAAAGAAATTGAAAGAGCTATCTGAACAATTAACCACAAGCTCAGTAGGATTAGAATCTTGGCTGAAAGGGTTAGGATTAACAGGATGGTTAGTAGAATTAGCGAAAGGAGGATTTGTTTTGCTTATTGTATTAGTTGCAATTATTATTGTAGTGCCTTGTCTGTTGCAGTGTTTGCTAAAAAAATGATTGAACATTCAATACGCTCTATTTGGCTTGTAAAAACAAAGAAAGGGGGAATTGTAGGTGTCCCGTTTTGTGACAGGTTAGAGCTGATTAAAACAGCAGTACAGTAAAGGTCAACGAAGGGACACAGCAAGGCAATAGAGCTGAATTGAAACAGTAGTGCTGTAAAGGTCAATGAAGGGACACAGTAAGGTAAACAAGAGTAAACAGAAGCAGTCAGAACCAGAAAGAAGTTTGTTGTTACACTAAAGAATTTCTTTGTTATGTTTGAGTGCACAAAATTAGAATTGTTTTAACAGGTGTTAGAGCGCATGTAGTAGATAAGGAAGCTTTATAAACCCCTGTAAGTGTGCATTAAAGCGTCTCCGCTTTCCACCTATGCCGGAGTCCGTGCCTTCATTCCCTCACTCAGAGGACTGTGGTTGAGGCAGGGACCCAAACTGCACCTGAGGACATCATGGTTGAGATAGGGACCCAAACACCACCACCAACTACAGTAATTGCCCCAGTAGTTCAAAAGAAACAATGGACAAGGAAGACAACGGGTCCATATCCTCGATTAGTAAGGGAGGAGGAAGAAGAGGAAAGTTTTGATCACGAAGCCGGTCCTTCGACAAAGACGTCGGAGGAAGGAGTGAGAGAATTCCGACAGGAAGCAGAAACTACCCAGTCCCTGACCTCAGCAGAACTTGGAGACGTGCGGAAAGATTACAGCCGCCAGCCAGGTGAGCAGATTGCTGCCTGGCTGCTCCGATGCTGGGATAGCGGGGCCGACAGTCAGCAATTGGAAGGCAAGGAAGCCCAACAGCTGGGATCCCTTGCTAGGAACCGGGGAACTGAGAGAGGAATTGGAAAACAGGCAGCAATTTGCAGTCTCTGGAGACAGCTCCTCTCAAGTGTGAGGGCAAGATATCCATTCAAGGAAGATCTTGTGAACTCCCCAGGAAAGTGGGCCACTGCAGATGAAGGCATCCAGTACCTGAGAGAATTAGCGGTACTGGGAGTCATCTACAGGGATCTAGACAATGATGAGGTCTCCAAAGATCCAGAGGATGTCCTGTGCACACGGGCTATGTGGAGGAAGGTGATTCAGAGTGCCCCAGCGTCATATTCTAACAGCCTGGCAGCGATGTATTGCCCGGATACTGATACACCAGCTGTGGAGAGAGTGTCATCTTGGCTCCAAAACTTTGAAGAAAATCTCTGTACCTCCTCATCCCTAGGGGCCAGTGCCTTGGCTATCAGGGGTGCCCCAAGAAATCAGTCCTCTCCTGCCTCAGTCAGAGGGAAAGGGAGCCCCAGGCGCACGCCGCGTGGAGCACTCTGGTTCTTCCTGCGTGACCAGGGGGAGGATATGAGGAAGTGGGACGGTGAACTCACCTTTAAGCTGGAAGCCCGTGTACGTGAACTGAGAGGGAAGACAGCTGTTAAGAAGGGGCCACCCAGGAAGTCTGTCAGCAGAGTTGCTGTAGAGACACACGAAGGCAATCAGCGATTTCCCAAACAGAGAAGAACTGAAATCACCTCCCTTGATCCTGGTGAGGGGCCTTCTGGTCTGGCGCTGCAAGGCTCAGACAGGGAATACTCTGACAAGGAACAGGAATAGAGGGTCCCTGCCTTCAGCCAGGAGGAGGAAAGGGATGACCGTGTATACTGGACTGTGTGGGTTCGATGGCCTGGCACATCAGACCCACAGAAGTATAGGGCTTTGGTGGACACTGGTGCACAGTGTACTCTGATGCCATCAGAATATAGGGGCACGAAACCCATTTGGATCTCGGGAGTGACAGGGGGATGCCAAGAATTGTCGTTATTGGAGGCTGAGGTGAGCTTAACAGGGGACAAGTGGGAAAAGCACCCCATTGTGACTGGCCCAGAGGCCCCTTGTATCCTTGGCATAGACTGCCTCAGGAGAGGGTACTTCAAGGACCCAAAGGGATACTGATGGGCTTTTGGTGTAGCCATGGTGAATGCAGAGAAGACCAAACAGCTATCTACCCTGCCTGGCCTCTCGGAAGATCCCTGCGTTGTGGGATTGCTGCGAGCTGAAGAACAGCAGGTGCCAATTGCTACCAGGACGGTGCACCGGTGGCAATATCGCACCAACCGAGACTCCCTGGCTCCCATCCATGAGCTGATTCATCAACTGGAGAGCCAAGGAGTCATCAGTAAGACTCATTCACCTTTTAATAGTCCTATATGGCCAGTAAGGAAATCTAACGGGGAATGGAGATTAACAGTGGACTATCGTGGCCTGAATGAAGTCACGCCACCACTGAGTGCTGCCGTGCCGGACGTGCTAGAACTTCAGTACGAATTGGAGTCTAAGGCAGCCAAGTGGTATGCCACCATTGACATTGCTAATGCATTTTTCTCCATCCCTTTGGCAGCAGAGTGCAGGCCACAGTTTGCTTTCACTTGGAGGGGCATCCAGTACACCTGGAATCAACTGCCCCAGGGGTGGAAACACAGCCCCACCCTTTGGCATGGGCTGATCCAGACTGCCCTGGAAAAGGGTGGAGCTCCAGAACACCTGCAATACATTGATGACATCATCGTGTGGGGCAACACGGCAGAGGAGGTTTTTGAGAAAGGGGAGAAAATAATTCAAATTCTTCTGTGTGGGTGATCTGCTTTGCGACAGGTTAGAGTTGATTGAAACATCAGTACAATAAAGGTCAATGGAGGGACACAGCACGGTAAACAAGAGAAGTTAGAAGCAGTCAGAACCAGAAACAAGTTGTTTGTTATGCTTAAGCGCACCAATCAAGAAATGCATGGCTTGCGCGTGCTAAGAAGAAAAATACCAATTACAAAGCTGTAACTATGCATGCTAGTCGTGTGAGGCGCGTGTAGCAGATAAGGAAGCTTTATAAACCCTGTGAGTGTGCATTAAAGGGTCTCCACTTTCCACCTATCCTGGAGTCCGTGCTGTCATTCCCTTCACTTCTGAGAGCTGACTTTGCCATAAAATGAGGTAAGGTCAAAGGACCTGCACAGGAGATCCAGTTCCTAGGAATAAAATGGCAAGATGGACATTGTCAGATTCCAACAGATGTGATCAACAAAATAGCAGCTATGTCTCCACCAACTAACAAAAAGAAACCCAAGCTTTCATAGGCGTTGTGGGTTCATGAGATAGTTCATGCAGTAGCCCTTGGGCCAATCCGGGCAGGACAAGATGTTAAAAATGTGCTCTACACCGCAGCCGGGGAGAATGGCCCTACCTGGAGCCTCTGGCAGAGAGCACCAGGGGAGACTCGAGGTCGACCCCTGGGGTTTTGGAGTCGGGGATAAAGAGGATCTGAGGCCCGCTATACTCCAATGGAGAAAGAGATCTTGGCAGCATATGAAGGGGTTCGAGCTGCTTCGGAGGTGCTTGGTACTGAAGCACAGCTCCTCCTGGCACCCCGACTGCCGGTGCTGGGCTGGATGTTGAAAGGGAGAGTCCCCTCTACACATCATGCCACCGATGCCACATGGAGTAAGTGGGTCGCACTGATCACACAACGAGCTCGAACAGGAAACCCCAGTCTCCCAGGAATCTTGGAAGTGGTCATGGACTGGCCAGAAGGCAAAGATTTTGGAATGTCGACAGAGGAAGAGGTGACACGTGCTGAAGAGGCCCCACCGTATAATGAACTACCAGAAAATGAGAAGGAATATGCCCTGTTCACTGATGGGTCCTGTCGTATTGTGGGAAAGCATCGAAGGTGGAAAGCTGCCATGTGGAGTCCTACACGACGAGTCGCAGAAGCCGCTGAAGGACAAGGTGAATCGAGTCAGTTTGCAGAGGGGAAAGCCATCCAGCTGGCTTTAGATATTGCTGAGCGAGAGAAGTGGCCAGTGCTCTATCTCTATACCGACTCCTGGATGGTGGCAAATGCCCTGTGGGGGTGGTTACAGCAATGGAAGCAGAGCAACTGGCAGCGCAGAGGCAAACCCATCTGGGCTGCCAAATTGTGGCAAGATATTGCTGCCCGGCTAGAGAAGCTGGTTATAAAAGTACGCCACGTAGATGCTCATGTACCTAAGAGTCGGGCCACTGAGGAGCATCAAATCAACCAGCAGGTGGATCAGGGTGCTAGGATTGAAGTGGCACAGGTGGATCTGGACTGGCAACATAAAGGTGAATTATTCCTAGCTTGGTGGGCCCATGACACCTCAGGCCATCAGGGAAGAGATGCAACATACAGATGGGCTCGTGATCGAGGGGTGGACTTGACCATGGACGCTATTGCACAGGTTATCCATGAGTGTGAAACATGCGCTGCAATCAAGCAAGCCAAGCGATCAAAGCCCCTCTGGTATGGAGGACGATGGCTGAAATATAAATATGGGGAGGCCTGGCAGATTGACTATATCACACTCCCACAAACCCGCCAAGGCAGGCGCCATGTGCTCACAATGGTGGAAGCAACCACCGGATGGCTGGAAACATATCCCGTGCCCCATGCCACTGCCCGGAACACTATCCTGGGCCTTGAAAAGCAAGTTTTATGGCGACATGGCACCCCAGAAAGGATTGAGTCAGACAACAGGACTCATTTCTGAAACAACCTCATAGACACCTGGGCCAAAGAGCATGGCATTGAGTGGGTGTATCACATCCCCTATCATGCACCAGCCTCTGGGAAAATTGAACGATACAATGGACTACTGAAAACTGCGCTGAGAGCAATGGGTGGTGGGACCTTCAAACATTGGGATACACATTTAGCAAAAGCCACCTGGTTAGTTAACACTAGAGGATCTACCAATTGAGCTGGTCCTGCCCAATCAAAGCCTTTACATACTGTAGAAGGGGATAAAGTTCCTGTAGTGCACATGAAGAATATGTTAGGGAAGACAGTCTGGGTTGCTCCTGCCTCAGGCAAAGGCAAACCCATCCGTGGGATTGTTTTTGCTGAAGGACCTGGGTGCACTTGGTGGGTCATGCGAAAGGATGGGGAAGTCCGATGTGTACCTTGAGAGCATTTGATTTTGGGTGAGAATAGTCAATGAATGAAACTGTATGATGTTAATTGCTATATAACCCTGTCACTGTATGTCAGCTCTATCACACTTGCTACATGCCCAATCAATGATATTATAGCAAGAATTGCCTGAATTAATAAAGAATGAACTATTGATAAAACTGAGTAAAGTGCAGCGGTGATGGAAGCAGAACTGGCTTTAGCAACTGGCGCCCAGCAACTTCCTCAAGAGATCGACATCTTCAACCCACAGACCATGGACATGATACACCAGCCGAGCCAGATGCCACAACTGCAAGCTCCAGATGCAGCAATGCAACACTACACACCATCCTCCCACAGTGTCCAGTGTCACATGCCGCACGGCACTGAGACCCAGCCCTGTTTTGCCGACTGAGCAAACTCCACATCATCTCTCCTGCCTAAAAGAGACTATTATGACAGATGGAGCCCAAAGTCATAGACTAAATGAACTTAATAGACACTTCAAAGGGATGGGCCATAGACTAAGGGAATGATGTCTCTGTGTGTATATATATAAAAAAAAGGAGAAGTGGTGGTGATTAATTGGAAAGTGTAGGATCTGAGCGTGACATATATGGTATAGAGTAAGGGGTGGATAATGTCCTGGTTGCAGCTGGGATAGGGTTAATTTTCGCCAGAAGCTGGCCGGGCTCTATTCTATACCATGTGACCGTTACGCTCACTATAGAGGGGGAAGACCGGAACGGGGATCGCTGCTCGGGAGCGGGCTGGGTGTCGGGCTCTGGGCGGGGAGCAACCTGGACGGAAAGCACCGCTAAGTACACGCTGTTGTTGTTATTGTTGGGTTTTCTTGTTTGTCTATTTTCTTTTCCCCTTGTTGTCTGGTTAAACTGTTGTTGTTGTTAACCCATAAGTTCTGCCTTTCTTTGTCCCGATTCTCTCCCCGTCCCGCTGGGAGGTTTGGGGTGAGCGAGCAACCGCATGGCTCAGCCTCTGGCTGGGGCTAAACCATGACAAACAGGAATATTCCCCATCAGCTATCCCAGAACAGCAAGTTCCAGAGAGAGTGAGCGAGGGAACGAACAGACGAACAAATGAATGAAAAGGCCCGAATGAACGAAGAAAGGGAAGAAGAAGGGAAGTGGCCTACCGGCCGACCCTCACTTATACTGGGCATGACATTTATGGTATGGAATACTCTCTTTGGCCAGTTTGGATCAAATATTCTGGCTATACCCCTCCCAAGTTTTTGCCCCTGCACATTACAAAACCTGGGAAACTGCAAAATGTCCTTGGTCGTTTAGCAGCAACTAACAACATCAGTGTACTATCACCATTCTTCACATACTAAATCCAAAACATAGTAGCTGCTGGAGACAAAATTAGCTCTGTCCCAGCCAAAACCAGGAGAGTATCCACCCCTTATTCTGTACCATTTACGTTATGCTCAGGTCTCTCACTTTCCAGTTAATCACTGCCACTTTATGTCTTTAATATATATACACACAGATATCATTCCCTTAGTCTATGGACCATCCCTCCAAAATGTCTATTGAGTTCATTTAGTCCATGATTTCGGGTTCCATCTGTCTTGACAGTCTTTCAGGGCAGGAGAGATGGTGTGCGGTGTCGGATTGTTGCACGCTGCATCTGGAACTTATAGCCAGTGCATCTGGCGTGGCTGGTGTATCTTGTCCACAGTCAGCAGGTTGAAGATGTCGATCTCGACTGTGCGCCAGTTGTTGAAATCAGTCCATCACTGCTGCACTCTGCTCGGTTTCATCAGAGTTCACTCTTCATTGAGTTGGGTGATTCTTACTGTAATACCTTTGATATGGAAAACAACTATAGAAATTATTATGTACAGTATATTATATGATTATATACATGATTATATACAGTATATATATTATGAATGATTACAGTATATTATAGCGATTAACATTATACAGTTCAAACCATTGGCTATTTTCACCTAAAATCAAATCTCCTTGACGTACACATCGGACTTCTTGTCCTGGTTTAGGCCAGAAAGGAGCTAGTTTTGTCTTCAGCAGTTCCTGTGTTTTGGATTTAGTGTGAGAAGAATGGTGATAGTACACTGATGATGTTGGTTGCTGCTAAACGACCAAGGACATTTTGCAGCTTCCCAGGTTTTGCTAATGTGCAGGGGCAAAAACTTGGGAGGGGTAGAGACAGAATAGTTGATCCAAACTGGCCAAAGAGAGTATTCCATACCATAGATGGCATGCCCAGTATAAGTGAGGGTCGGCCGGTGGGCCACTAGGCTTTTTGAGCCTTAACTTGCTTTAATCCTTAAGCTTCCCTTTGGGTTGCTTTTTGTTTCCCTGATTTTTCCTTTTTGTTTGTCGTTCGTTCGTTCGGCTGTTCATTCCCTTGCCTGCTTTCTCTGGAACTTGCTGTTCTGGGATAGCTGGGTGGGGGGAATACCCCTGCTCCCTGACTGCTGCTTGGGACGGGCTGTATCAGTCATCGGGTGGTGAGAAACTGTGTATTGTTTATTTTATATATTATCCTTATACATATTATTATCATTATTAATATATTTTTATATTTTTCCTTTGCTGTCCTGGTGAGCTGTTTTTTATCTCAGCCCGTGAGTTCTCCTTTCTCTCCAATTCTCCTCCCCACCCCAGCGGGGAGGGGGGAGTGAGTGAGCGGCTGCGTGGTATTGGGTTACAATTTGAGGTTAAACCTCTACACTTCTCCATCCTCCCGCATTACCCACCAAGTGCACCCACGTCCTTGAGCGAAAGCAATCCCATGGATGGGTTTGCCTTTGCCCAAGGCAGGAATAACCCAGACTGTCTTCCCCAGCATGTTTTTTACGTGCACCACAGGAACTTTGTCCCCTTCTACAGTATGTAAAGGCTTTGATTGGGCAGGACCAGCTCGATTGGTGAATCCCCTAGAGCTGACTAACCAGGTGGCTTTTGCTAAATGTGTATCCCAATGTTTGAAGGTCCCACCACCCATTGCTCTCAGTGTAGTTTTCAGTAGTCCATTGTATTGTTTGATTTTCCCAGAGGCTGGTGCATGATAGGGAATGTGATAAACACAATGCCATGCTCTTTGGCCCAGGTGTCTATGAGGTTGTTTCAGAAATGAGTCCCATTGTCTGACTCAATTCTTTCTGGGGTGCCAAGTCACCATAAGACTTGCTTTTCAAGGCCCAGGATAGTGTTCCAGGCGGTGGCATGGGGCACGGGATATGTTTCCAGCCATCCGGTGGTTGCTTCCACCATTGTAAGCACATGGCACTTGCCTTAGTGAGTCTGTGGGAGTGTGATATAATCAAGCTGCCAGGCCTCCCCATATTTATATTTCAGCCATTGTCTTCCATACCAGAGAGGCTTTGACCGCTTGGCTTGCTTGATTGCAGCGCATGTTTCACACTCATGGATAACCTGTGCAATAGCGTCCATGGTCAAGTCCACCCCTCGGTCACAAGCCCATCTGTATGTTGCATCTCTTCCCTGATGGCCTGAGGTGTCATGGGCCCACCAAGCTAGGAATAATTCACCTTTATGTTGCCAGTCCAGATCCACCTGCGCCACTTCAATCCTAGCAGCCTGATCCACCTGCTGGTTGTTTTGATGTTCCTCAGTGGCCCGACTCTTAGGTACGTGGGCATCTACGTGGCGTACTTTTATAACCAGCTTCTCTAGCCGGGCAGCAATATCTTGCCACAATTTGGCAGCCCAAATGGGTTTGCCTCTGCGCTGCCAGTTGCTCTGCTTCCATTGCTGTAACCACCCCCACAGGGCACTTGCCACCATCCAGGAGTCGGTATAGAGATAGAGCACTGGCCACTTCTCTCGCTCAGCAATATCTAAAGCCAGCTGGATGGCTTTTACCTCTGCAAACTGACTCAATTCACATTGTCCTTCAGTGGCTTCTGCGACTCGTTGTGCAGTACTCCACACAGCAGCTTTCCACCTTGGATGCTTTCCCACAATACGACAGGACCCATCAGTGAACAGGGCATATTCCTTCTCCTTTTCTGGTAGTTCATTATATGGTGGTGCCTCTTCAGTATGCATCACCTCTTCCTCTGTCGACAATCCAAAATCTTCTGGCCAGTCCATGATCACTTCCAGACCACTGTGTGATTAGTGCGACCCACTTACTCCACATAGCATCAGTGGCATGATGTGTAGAGGGGACTCTCCCTTTCAACATCCAGCCCAGCACCGGCAGTCGGGGTGCCAGGAGGAGCTGTGCTTCAGTACCAAGCACCTCCGAAGCAGCTCGAACCCCTTCATATGCTGCCAAGATCTCTTTCTCCATTGGAGTATAGCGGGCCTCAGATCCTCTGTATCCCCGGCTCCAAAACCCCAGGGGTCGACCTCGAGTCTCCCCTGGTGCTCTCTGCCAGAGGCTCCAGGTAGGGCCGTTCTCCCCGGCTGCGGTGTAGAGCACTTTTTTAACATCTTGTCCTGCCCGGACGGGCCCAAGGGCTACTGCATGAACTATCTCCTGTTTAATTTGTTCAAAGGCTTGTCGTTGCTCAGGGCCCCTTTTGAAATCCTTCTTTCGGGTCACGTGATAGAGAGGGCTTACAATGAAACTGTAATTTGGAATATGCATTCTCCAAAAACCCTCAATGCTTGGGTTTCCTTTTTGTTAGTTGGTGGAGACATTGCTGTTATCTTATTGATCACATCCATTGGCATCTGACAATGTCTATCTTGCCATTTTGTTCCCAGGAACTGGAACTCCTCTGCAGATCCCTTGACCTTACTTCTTTTTATGGCAAAACCAGCTCTCAGAAGAATTTGAATTATTTTCTCCCCTTTCTCAAAAACCTCCTCTGCTGTGTTGCCCCACACGATGATGTCATCAATGTATTGCAGGTGTTCTGGAGCTCCACCCTTTTCCAGTGCAGTCTGGATCAGCCCATGCCAAAGGGTGGGGCTGTGTTTCCACCCCTGGGGCAGTTGATTCCAGGTGTACTGGATGCCCCTCCAAGTGAAAGCAAACTGTGGCCTGCCCTCTGCTGCCAAAGGGATTGAGAAAAACGCATTAGTGATATCAATGGTGGCATACCACTTGGCTGCCTTGGACTCCAGTTCAGGCCACAATAGTCTACTGTAATCTCCATTCTCCTTTATATTTTTGCACTGGCCATATGGGAGTATTGAAGGGTGAGCAAGTCTTGTCTATCACTCCCTGGCTCTCCAGTTCATGAATCACCTTATGGATGGGGATCAGGGAGTCTCGGTTTGTGCGATATTGCTGCCGATGTACTGTTGTGGTGGTGATTGGCACCTGTTGTTCTTCGACCCTCAGCAACCCCACAACAGAAGGGTCCCCCGAGAGACCGGGTAAGGCAGACAGTTGTTTAATTGTCTCTGTCTCCAAGGCCACTATACCGAAAGCCCACCGGTACCCTTTTGGGTCCTTGAAATACCCTCTCCTGAGGTAGTCTATGCCAAGGATGCACGGAACCTCTGGGCCAGTCACAATGGGGTGCCTTTGCCACTCATTCCCAGTTAGACTCACTTTGGCCTCCAATACAGTTAGCTGTTGAGATCCCCCTGTCACTCCAGAATTACAGATGGGTTCTGCCCCTCTGTAGTTTGATGCCATTAGGGTACATTGTGCACCAGTATCCACCAGAGTCATATACTCTTGTGGGTCTGACGTGCCAGGCCATCGAATCCACACAGTCTGATAAACCCGGTTGTCCCTCTCCTCCACCTGGCTGGAGGCAGGGCCCCTCTAATCCTGGTCATAGTATTCATTACTCACTTCTTGTACATATGAGTCAGAAGTCCCTTTCAGAGGGTGAGAAGTAAGGTCAGCCCTTCTACTCTGTCTGGGGAACTGTCTGCTGGAAACTGGAGCAGCATTTTTCCCAGAAGAATCCCCTTTTGTGATCGTTTTGCCTTGCAACTCACTTACCCGTGCCTCTAAGGTTGAGGTAGGTTTTCCATCCCACTTCCTCATGTCCTCTCCATGGTCATGCAGGTAAAACCACAGGGTGCCTCGTGATGTGTACCCTCAATGTCCTATCTCTTGAGCATCGGACTTCATCTGGATCTGTGGATAACTGCTCATTATTTGGATCATTATAAATCACCTCCAGCATGGCTAATTCCCTCAGGTACTGGATACCTCTCTCCACGGTGGTCCACTTGCCTGGGTGACATGTAACATCTTCCTTGAAGGGATACCTTTCCTTCATGCCTGACAGGAGTCGCCTCCAGAGGCTGAGGGCTTGTGTCTTTTTTCCAATCGCCTTGTCAATGCCCCCTTCCCTAGAAAGGGATCCCAGCTACTTGTCTTCCCGGCTCTCTAATTCCAAGCTACTGGCCTCATTATCCCAGCATCAGAGCAACCAGAGCAATGTGCTTGCCTGGATGGTGGCTGAAATCTTTTTGCATATCTCACAGCTCACTCAGGGATAGGGATTGGGTGATTATCTCCAGTTCTGCCTCTTCCTCCTGTTCTCATGATGACCCTGGTTCACTGTCATCCCTCACTAAGCGAACTGATTTTTTGTGTATTTCTTCTTGTGTATAGGAGCGACTGATACCCACACGGGTTGGTTCTCTGGTTCAGCTGTAATGCCTGTCAACGGGGTTTGGGTAGCCACAATGCCAGTTGCTGGGGTTGGAGTAGCTACAGCGCTTGTCACAAGGGTTGGAGTAGCCGCAGTGCCTGTTGGTCTGTTTTCCCTCTCTTCCCCTTGAGGGTGCTGCATAATATCGAGCAGTCTTTGGTAGGTACTGGCCAGGGCCCAGCACAGTGTGGTAAGTTGTGCCTCTTTGGAATAGCCACAGCATTTTCCCTTCAAATATTCTATCACTTTATCAGGGTCCCGTAGTTGTTCAGGAGTGAAATTCCAAACCATTGGAGGTGAGAAGTTCTCTAGATACCTGCCCATATTCTCCCACATGCCATGCCACCCATGACCATCCAGCCTTGGGGCAGATCTCTGGGTGGTATTCCCAAACAATTTTTTTGTAACCCTAAACAAGACCTGAGACACATTCAGGAGACATAGCAATAAGAGCATGCTGGCTTGAACATCCCCAGGATATTCAAAATTCTCAAAAACTCTTGTAACTAGCCTGAAGGAGAAAGGGGAGGTGAAAGGATGGGGGAAATTATCCCCCCCATCTTCCCCATAGATTGAGTGCGATTATTAATGAGTTCCAAGAGATGGAGCCTGAGGTACAGGCATGACAGCAATAATGCATACAGATACCAACTTAAACTCATGGCCATTGATGTTATCATATCATAAGTTGATATTACTCAGTACAGCAAAATGATAATCCTCATCATTCTCCACAAGATGATAAACAGCACTGCATGGATGTGGTGGTGTGCTCCTCCCCCACCCCTCGGCTGCCCTCCTGCTTCAGCCATAAACACCTGTGGGGCATAAATGGCAACACAGTAGCCAAGGCCTCTCTGGAGCCGAGACCCAAATGTCTTGCTGGTATGCAAATATGACTATAGGTCAATCACCTTACTCTATAAATAGTGGACAGCCCAGAGCCTGTTGAGCCCTCCTGCACGGCAGCGGGCTGCACGCCAGGATCTCCCCTTGAGTAGGGACGCCTCTCAGGGTTACTCCTCGAGGTTGAGAGATTCCTTGCCACAACAGATCCTCAGTAAGTGACTAAGAGCATGCTAAACTTTGAAATCTTAGCTAAAAGTGACATAAAGGATTGATTGCGCACATATACAATCCTTTAGACATAAACCGTTGACCAAGTCTGGGACTAGGACTGGATCCAGCTGCCCCTAGACTCCTCTCTGAGAAGGAGTTTAGAAAGCAAGGGGGTCCTTTCTGAACCTCATGACTCAATGGGAGGGTCTCCCTGACAGTTTTGTCTGACCCTGTCCTCTATGCAGTAAATAATCCAGTGTACCTTGCCATCAGAACTTGTTAAACACTGTCGCATATACCATTGAAACTTGTTAACTCGCTGTTTTATGTTAATAAAGTGTATTGTTGCTTCTCTCTTATGACTGAAGTGCATCACTCCATCCGCGACAAGGGAACACATAGTGCATATAAGAATTTACATAACACAATCATGTGACCAAGCAAAGTAACATTGTGACCAGTGACTATGTAACTAATATAATAAGTACATATAACAAATTTTTGTCTCAACACACTCTGGTCAGATCTGTCATTATCTCAACCCTTTGTTGCCCCACGTTGAGCACCAAAAAGGACTGTTGTGGTTTAGCCCCAGCCGGCAGCTAAGTACCACGTGGTCACTCACTCACTCCTCCCCCCACCCAGTGGGATGGGGAGGAGAATCGGGAAAAAGAAAGGCAAAACTTGTGGGTTGGGATAAAAACAGTTTAACAGGACAGCAAAGAAAGAGAAAACAGGAAAAAAACCAATAACAGAATATACTAAGCATGTGATTCACAGTACAGATTGCTCACCACCTGGAACCCAATGCCCAGCCCACTTCCAAGCAGCGATCCCGCCCTTGGCATCGTTTCCCCTCTATATACTGAGCATGACATCACATGGTATTGAATATCCCCCCTGGTCAACCCGGGTCAGCTCTCCCAGCTGTATCCCCTCCTAGCTTCTTGTGAAAATTAACTCTATCCCAGCTGGAACCAGGACACAGGATTTCGTGACAAATTGGTGTAGTCAGCAGGATCCTAAATCAGGATTTTGGTGACAAAGTGGCATAGTTGAGAGGATCCTAAATCAGGATTCGTGACACAGATCCCCAGAGTATCAGCATGGCCCCCTCTTTCTGTCCAATACCACTGCCTGGGTCCCAGGCACTCTTACCCGCTTCACGAGTCTCCTACTTACTGGCTAGTCCAGGTTGATACTTGCTAGCAAATACACACACACTCACACACTTGTCTCACAGGCACTCCACATTTGCAAGTCTCTCCGGACACCAGCATGGACCCTCTGCCCGCCTGGTACCCCTGCCCAGACCCAGGGCTTCCTAGTCACCAGCTAGTCCAGCTTGAAGTTTGCTAGCAAATTACACACACACACCATCATGCACACCAGGTTTGGGGAAGATGCAGACACTTGCCCCCCACCCTACCAACAGTCAGCATCAGGCACATGGGCTGTGACCTGTAGTCCCTCTCTAGCCACCAGCACCAAGCCCCTCACTCGGCTCGCACTGATCCCTCCCAGTAGCTGGTTTTCAGGACACACAGTAGCTGACACTGAGATCCCAGTTGATCCAGTACCTGGCACCACAGGCCAGGGACACCTACACCCTTGGTCTAACTCCACTAGCTGGCACTTAGTCCTTGCAGCACACATACACATGGGATAGAGAGTGAGATTACGCAGAGAGCTAGCTAAGAAAAGATTTAATAAGAAGATAGGACAGACTGGTGATCAGGCACAGGGCTCAGTCAGACAAGTGTACTGACTGACCCCATTTTACAGGTGAACAGCCCCTTTTCTACCCCTTTCTGTTCCTCCCTAGTCCCCCTTTCCCCTGCACATTCCTTCATGGGTTTGTATAGTTCTATTGATTCCCTCACCCCTCCCAGTCCGGTGTCCAGGATCTCCCCTGGTTTGCAGTCTTATCAGTTGCAAAGTCCAGGCTGGTCTTCCTGGAAGTAGGCCTGTAGTTGCTTGATAGCCCATCAATTAGTGTGACTGGAGAGGTTTGTTGCTGGTTATTGTCTTTGTTAATGATAATTGGCAAGATTTGATGTCTCTGTGTGTTTGTCTCTCTCTTTCCTTATCATTCCAATTTGGCAAATAATCTTATGAAAAATAAACATTCTCACACTCCACATCCTTACCAATTAGTGCGAGTGACCAGGTTTGGTTCTAGTCACTGCCTCCCTTATCATTTGTCTGTCAAATCTGTTTGTGTCCCTGTATGTTCTTGCTTATGTCTTCCTCCTTTTCTTATTATTCCTTTTTGCATTGAAAAGGACCTTGACCAGATATCCTTAAAGAAACAGACACTCTCCCTCCACATACCCTTGCAGACAGGTGTGGAAAAAAGTAATGCCAGGCATTTTTCCAGTGCAGGTGTGACATCTGCTTTCCCAAATAACTCGTGGAGGCCTCTGGAAGTCCTCTGTGATTCCAGGGTCAAAGGATGCTAAGAAAAGGTAGCAAGGTGACGTGGTTCATACTCGATGTTGCCTTCCTGCCCAGTGCAGCTGGCTTTCCAAGGGGGTCTCTGACAAGGCCACCCACTCCATGGGTTTCTGAAATGAGGGATAGCCAAGGTGTGACTCTTGTGTGTGACCTCAGGAGGCCCTGGCTGAGCTTGCTGTGCTGGGGCCTCAGTCCCAGTCCCATCCCGCCCCCCTGCCAGGATCATGGTGTGGACTATCCCTCCATGGTGCCTTTGGCTGTGATGTTAGAGGTTGTAACAGTGCTGAGTTCCCTCGGGAGCGATGGTGTGATTTGGGCAAACAGGTGAGGCCACCTTCCCAGCAAGGTAGCATCTGTATAGGGGTTTTTGCAAGGCCTGTTCAAGACTGGGGTAAGTGACATGGAGCCCAGGTCACTGCTGCAGTCAGGGAGCGAATCCTGGGCCTGCAGCAACCCTGTGGGGACTGGATTACTGCTGGGGCTGGGGCAGTGTGAAGGAGGGAGGCTGGGATGAAACCAAGAGCAGGATTGCATTGCCCCCAAAGAAGGGCATTTAAACAGTGCCATCTTCACTCAGCTTCTCCCTCCTGTTTTAATAAGCAATGTAGTTTGGATGTGAACAAAGTAGGAATTCTGCTTTGAGGGAAAAAGTCATGTCCTTTACTCCCAAATTACAAAATGTCTAATTCATGTCTCAAAGCTGTTCCAAAAGGCAGGTTTTATGCGAGGGAGGTGTAATAAGGTGTGGGGTGGCTAATGGGAGGGGAAAGGCTCAATTATCCCTCCTCTTCCCCAACCCCAGCTTCTGATTTTCAGTGATAAATTACCAGATAAATTACCTCATCAAGTCACCTTTTTTATTGCATTGTCATATAGAATTTTCCAGCTTGCTGAATGTAATAGCATTTTATTTTGATCACCTAATTTAAGTAGGCCAGATAAGATGAAGAATTATGTGTGGTTGCATGATGAAGGCCAGAAAGTGTGAAAGCCTTTGTTTCCGGTCATTTGTTGTATCAAGTACCCTGCATGTATGCATATGTGAAAAGAAACAAAAAAGATTTATAGGTGTTTTAGTGTGAACAATGCCAGAACAGTCATCAATGGGTTTTCATAATGCAGTGACAGCCTTCAGGACTAAATCTCTAACATCTATATGGAGGTTAATGAAATCATTGTAAAAATAAGGTAAATGAGAGCTGAATCAGATTTAGAAAGGGCTGCCTGTAGAAAGAGTAGAGTTCAAGTCTATAAAGCAAAGTGCTTTTCTTCTGAACCAAACCCTGAAGTTTCAAAAAATAATGGATGTTCAGCATTAAAAAGTGAGGAAAGCAAGCATTGCTGAGGAAAAGCGTTATTGAAATGTGTAATATCTGCTTCCTTGCATTAAACAGAAACATTTAAATCAAGCACATTCCTAGCTATTAGTTTATACCTTCAAAGTTGGTAAAATATGACATAATCCCCTCTGCAATAAAGCAATCTGAAAGCACAAAGTTAAAAAGGAACATAAAATAAAAGTAGACTGTGAGGATTTACAGTATAAACACAATTTTCATGCCAGCAACATTGCTGGAACTACAAAGCAATGACAGTTGCTTTCTGGGATGACTTTACTTCCTGCTGTAAGTTCACTTGCTTTGTTTTACATCCAGTAAACTTCCTGTAGCTGTTAGCTGAGGGAACCTGTATATAAGTGCACTCTTTTTGTAAGGTATATAAAGCTGTGTATGAGGTAAGGTAGCATTTGCTCCATTCTGCTCAATATCATATTCAGCAATATTTTGCCCATCTTTTCTTTATCATTCTCACACTGGTATTTTGGTAGAGGAAAAGCAACTGTTTCCTTTGTATCATCACCCAGTTAAGCCCAGAATCTCTGAAGTAACAGAATCAACTGATGTAGAACTATGACAGCAACAAATGTGGTCTCTTGTTATTTGTACTTTGGTCATTGTTGTCCACTGTACAGTTTCTGGTACCTTACTTGAACTGGATAAATCATTCATCTATTAACAGAATGTGTCAAGAGAACAATTCATATCATAGAATCATAGAATGTCTCAAGTTGGAAGGGACCCATAAGGATCATTGAGTCCAGCTCCCTGCTCCTTACAGGACTACCTAAAACTAAACTATATGACCATATGAGCATCATCCAGATGCTCCTTGAACTCTGACAGGCTTGGTGCTGTGACCACTTCCCTAGGGAGCCTGTTCCAGTGACCGACCACCCTCTCAGTGAAGAACCTTTTCCTAATGTCCAATCTGAACTTCCCCTGACGCAGCTTCATTCCATTTCCTCGTGTCCTATTGTTGGTCACTAGAGAGAAGAGATCAGCACCTCCCTCTCCGCTGCCTCCCTTGAGCAAGTTGTAGACTGCGATGAGGCCACCCCTCAGCCTTCTCTTCTCCAAGATGAACAAACCAAGTGACCTCAGCCAATCCTCGTAAATCTTACCCTTGAGACCTTTCACCACCGTGGTTGCCCTCCTCTGGACACACTCTAATAGTTTGATGTCCTTCTTATATTGTGGAGTCCAAAACTGCACACAGTACTCGAGGTGGGGACGCACCAGTGCAGTGTAGAGTGGGACAATCACCTCCCTTGACTGACTAGCTATGCTGTGCTTGATGCACCCCAGGACACGGTTGGCCCTTTTTGCTGCCAGGGCACACTTTTGACTCATATTCAACTTGCCATCAACCCAAACCCCCAGATTTCTTTCTACGGGGCTGCTCTCCAGCCTCTCGTCCCCCGATTTGTACGTATAACCAGGATTACCCCATCCCAGGTGCAGAATCTGGCACTTGCTCTTGTTAAATTTCATACGGTTGGTGATTGCCCAGCTGTCTAGTCTATCCAGATCTCTCTGTAAGGCCTCTCTACCCTCGAGGGAGTCCACAGCTCCTCCTAGTTTAGTATCATTGGCAAACTTACTTAATGTACATTCAATTCCTGCATCCAGATAATTTATAAAAACATTAAAGAGCACTGGCCCTAAAATTGAGCCCTGGGGAACCCCACTGGTGACTGGCTGCCAGCCTGATGTAACCCCATTTACTATAACCCTTTGAGCTTGACTCATCAACCAATTGTTCACCCAACATTTTATGGACTTGTCTAGCTGTCTGCTGGACAGTTTATCCAGAAGGATACTGTGAGAGACAATATCAAAAGCTTTGCTAACATCCAAAAAATCCACATCTACTGGCCTCCCTTGGTCAACTAGATGGTTGACCTTGTCATAAAAGGAAATTAAGTTAGTTAAGCAGGACTTTCCCCTCATGAACCCGTGCTGGCTATGACCAATGCCTGCATTGTCTCTCAAGTGTTTTTCAATAACTCCCAGAATGACCTTCTCCATAATTTTACCAGGCGCTGGAGTGAGACTGACAGGCTTGTAATTACCAGGGTCTTCCTTCTTACCCTTCTTGAAAATTGGGACAACATTTGCCAGCTTCCAGTCAACTGGGACCTCTCCAGACTGCCAAGACCATTGAAAAATAATGGAGAGAGGTCCCGTCATAACATCAGCCAGCTCTTTCAGTACCCTGAGATGAATCCCATTGGGACCCATAGACTTATGTGCATCCAGCTGGAGCAGCAAGTCTCGAACAAGTTCAGAGTCGACTGAGAGTTTATCATCCCCTCAGTCACGGTCTTCCAACACAGGGCTCCGGGGCTCCCAGGGCCCATCATTGGTGATGAAGACAGAGGCGAAGAAGGCATTAAACGTCTCTGCTTTGTCTACATCCCTATTTGTGAGGCGACCAACCTCATCAAGTAATGGACCAATGTTATCTCTGATTCTCCTTTTACTGTTAACATATTTAAAAAAGCCCTTTTTATTGTCCTTCATAGTACTGGCCAGCTCGAACTCTAATCGAGCTTTGGCCGCACAAGTTTCCTCCCTACAGTGGTGAATAGCATCTCTGTAGTACTCCCATGTTGCCTGTCCTTGCTTTTCTTTTCCGTCTAAGTTCTACACGAAGATCCCTGCTCATCCAAGCCGACCTTCTGCCCCCTTACTTGACTTCCAACACTTCGGAATTGCCTGCTCCCTTCTAGAAGGAAATGGAAAGAGAAGACTGAAAGATAAAGGAAAGTAAAGTGGCCTTCATGGTTTGATGTTGTCTCATTCTTCCATTATATCTTGCTGAAAACTGTAATGAATCAGTGGAGTAAAAACAATCAAGAAATTCTAGGTGAATTCTCAGCTGTTTGAAATCTCTGTGCATTCTCGACTGAACTTATCACTGGGCTGTGACTGGTCAGTAGTAGTAGAAAGCAGGTTACCCTGTAGCGTGAGCTTGACTTTTAGCTATTTTATACTGCATTACAGTTGTGCAGTTTAGGAAAAAAATTCTGCTCCTCTGGTTAAAGCATGACTGACCACTTGCGATTTATTAATTTCTTTTTCCCCCCTTTTCAATTCTATCTGTTAAATTCCCATGGGTGCAAAGAATTTGGCTTGGCGGAACAGTAACTTTGAATCACTTAAGTGAACCACAGAGTCAAAGTCACTTTTGAAAAATGTAAATCTCTTCAAAATATTGTATGTGTTAGGTATACATTATAGTTTATGAAAATTCCTTGTGCTGATTTTCTTTCATATAAATAGTAATGATTTTATATATTTTTATATATGCTCTGAAGAAAATGTTTTACAACTTTTATTTTCCTCCTTTGACCCATTGTAGAAATTTAGAGCTTTAAACATATGAGATCATATTAGAGTTTTCTAATCTGGCCCTCCTTCCCTTTCAGCTCATTCTCCTGGTCCTGAAGTGGCCACACACAGGGGTTCTCAGGAAAGAGAGAGATCTAACATAGGTGACTCAGAGGACTGCATCACCTCTAAGACAGTGGTCTCCAAACTTTTTTGTTTGTGCACCCTATCAGCACGCAACCCCTATATATGTATATTTATTTATTTATAAATTATATACATGTACCACTATTAATATATTATGTACATTATGAAACATACAGAAAAATAGAAATTTAAAAAGGATGAAACAGAGATGAAATAAATGATATTTTTAAAATATTTTTTTATTTTATTTATTAATGTACAGGAAACCTTTTTGGTCTCACTAAAAAAATATTATTAATAATATTTTTTAGTAAGAGCAATGTGATTGAATATGCTTCATTATTTTTTAAAATCTTGGTTTAACACTTTGTGATACAGCAATTTGAAGGTCTGGTTCTAAGTTTAGTTTATTTCAATACTTGGTTTTAATGGCTGTCATAGCTGAAAAAGATATGTAGATCCAAATGGAAGAAGTGCATCATTGGCTGTGCTTACTGAATCATGATACTCATTTTTCAATCCCATCCACCAATTATGCAAAGATTTTGTTGAAATTCGGCTAGCAAATTTCCATCTTCCCAGATTTCAATCACTTCTTCTTGCAAACTAATTGGAGGGTGTTGCATTTTTATATTTTTATCAAATGGGTTCAAAGCCCACTAAAACTCTTTGTTTGGAAGATTTTTAAAAAGGTTTGAAAATTCCATTTCCAAGTTTTTTAAGTGTACATATATGAGAGTTTTTTATAGGTGACACACTTGCATCGTTTTTGGCAACAAAATCACATAAAGATGGAAACATTTCCAAACATCCTTTTTCAAAATGCTCCCTCCATAGCACAGGTTTCTTTCAAAAAGCAGTTACTTTCTCAGTCATTCTTAAAACATCACCTTCACCTTGAGAGGAAGTTGTGTTGATTTTTTCAAAAATATCTGCTAGGTAGTACACTACTGACAGCCACTTGTCGTCACAGAAAAGGTCAGCAAATTTGGAACACTTGTCTTCTAGTAAAAGAAAAATGTGTAACTCGTTTAAATTCAACAACTCTTTTAAGCACTTTGCCACGAGATAACCAGCAAACCTCTGTGTGGTACAAAAGATTTTCATGGACATTCCCCATATCTTTACAAAGTATTGTAAAGATTCTACTATTTAACGGTCTTGTTTTTATAAAATTAACCATATTGATGACATCCTGTAGCACTTTGTGCACTTCTGGCTCCAACTTCTGAGTATCACATGACTTTAAACATCACTGATTAAACCTGATTAGATCATCATTGTTTTTAACTCATAATGTGACTGATGAAGATCTCGTACTAGGAGTAGGCGAAGTGTCAGCTCTGCCATTTTCTTGTTGTTCGCTTGTGCTTGCATTATTAGTGTTATCTTCAATCTATGGTTTCTTTGCAGGAACCTTTTTAAGCCACTTGTCCACTAACTAGGGTTAGTTTAGTTAAAACTAGAAAATATAATCTGTAAATCCACTTAACCAGGCACACATAAACTGCAATATGTTGCAATAGGCTGAAAGTGAGTGAGTGAGGGCACCACTGTCAATCCCTCCGAGCTGTGGAACACACACTCTTCCCTCAGGATACCTTGCGTACTGTATGTGACGTGACCATCTGACGTACGGATCGACTGAGTGAGGGCGCTAGTATCAAGCTTAATTTCTTTCTTATTTTTTTAGATAAAAAAATGAATATAAATATAAGTTCTAATATATTCTTCATGCACCCCAACGGATCATCTTGTGCACCCCCTGGGGTGCGTGCACTCCATTCTGGAGACCACTGCTCTAAGCTACTGTCAGGATTTGAGGAAAAATGTTGTCTGTCATTCCAGATCTCATAGTTGAATCTTGAGGACCCCAGCTGCCTAGATTTGGGATCTTTGGGTATGTGCTGTGCCTCAGGTTTCCTTTGCAGACACCAGAACATGAAGGAGGAGGGCATAGCTGGTGCTTTCCGGTGTCTCTCTCACCCAATACAGTGCCTGGAGTGCACGTGCTAGCCTAGGATCTGGGAAGTGTGTCTGCAGTTCCTGACCAAGAGATAGCTAGAGGAGTCTAATATTCCCCTAAAGGGATGCACCAAATGGCACCAGCGTGAGTCAGAGAAGAATCCTGATCAGTCAATTTCTAATGCAGAAGTACTGATTATCCTTTACTACATTATTGAAAAAAAAGCTGTCAATTTATGCACCTATGACCTGCTCCCATAAATTATAGGTACAAGGCTATGTCACACCTTACAGGTTAATATAATTATTGACTAGAGAAAGACAGTGAGCAGAAGCTGAATGTTCTGCATTTTGGCAGTCTGCATGTTAGAACACAAGATAGATCCAGGAAACTGAAACAGCTGAGCCTGTGATTTAATGAGCTCCTTTAGGTTTATTTCCTTCAGAATTTAAAATCTCTATCCATTGAAAATACAGTTACCAACAGAAGTGAACTTCTTTTTCTTTTTCTTTTTCTTTTTCTTTTTCTTTTTCAAGAGCAGTGTTCAGATATCATGGATTGTTTTACACCACTCAGTGAATCAAGCCAAAGGACAAGGAGAGCTTCTGAGCCAGGATCTGCAGCAGCTTCCAAGAGGGAGTCATAGTCACTGGGGTGTCCGTTCTCTGCATCTTTTGGGAATCACAGATTCAAAAAGGCTTGTCATAGACACCAGTCCTACTGGGAAGCCCTACTATAAGAGAAGAAATGATAGAGATCGGGGGATGATCAACCAACAGTAGTACAGAGAGCTACAAAAGTAACAGAGTCCGAGCTGTGAATACTTAACTGAGAAGAAATAGTATTATTCACCCATTTGCTATCACTATTAAACAAAATGCCTAGAAATACAGAAGAAAGATCAATTGGTACATATCAGCTGTGCTCAGCTTCGTCCTGGGGAATGAATTAACATATCATGTTACAGAAGAGTGGTGATGTGAGAGGAATGCTAGGGTTTTAGGGGGTACACAGAAAGCCTTCCTGTTTCTGGTGAGGGATTAGTGGTGGCTACTACCTCTTAGCATAATCTGGTGCAATTTGATGCAGTTTACTTCTTGCTACCACATTCCCACTAACATAGTCTCAGTAATTTTCATCCTTGAAGACTGAATAATTGTTTTGTTTTGTTTTGTTTTTAACATTATACCAGGAATCCCAATAACTTTCATGTATTTTCTCTTTATGATGAGAGTTTGTATCTGTGCTAAGGAATTTGTGATATTATTTGTAAGAGTGGATGCTGTCCAGAATGTGTTACACTAATGCCTCATCCCAAGCATACCAGTAGTACAGTGACTTCCTTTTAATTAATTATGATGTCAACTTGGTGTAGGAGGCCAGCTTTGAGCCTGTGAGCTGAACCTTTGGGTTTCTGATACAGGAAGGAGAATCACACTGTGCAGAGATAAGCAGTATTTGGTATAATTATAAAAATTTCCATGACACTGTTTTCTCAAGATAGATAGAAACCCAATCAGAACTTATGGGAAGTTTTGTTACCAAATGCTGTGTACACAGAGCATATGAATGTGTCATTAGAAAACCCATTCTTTTGAATGAGAATTAAATTGTCACAAATGATTCCTGAATATTGAAGGGGAATGTGGTACAGGGAGGGACAAAATATTTAACAGAGCATTTGGAGATGGTGTTCATTTCTCAGAGTTTAGGTGCATTCTATAAAAAAAAATCTAAAAATATTTAGAAATATTGTCCATCAGGCCCTCTGAATTTTGTACAAGCCCATTGTACAAGCCTATTGGCTTCAGTAAATTTTTTATCTGGTCCTGTGTGACTGAAGTTCAATTCTGATCCTGCAAAAGTCAGTGAAAGTTTTCTCATTGATTTTAAAGCAGTCAGAATTTCCTCTATAAAGTATAATTAGGGATTTTGATCCTGTGGCTTCATATGCCCAAATCACATCTCTCTTTAATCTACTGGGAGGAGTTGTAGGCATGTGTTTCTATGGCAATATAGCTTCCATTCAAGGGACAAACCACCACTCTTAGAAAATAATACATTTGTTTGCAAACAGAAATGAAAACAAAAAATAAAAGTAGCTCAATTATCTGGGTACAGCAACCCAGCTGATTCTGGGTTTGTTAGCTGGCTCTGAACTCATCTTTCTTGAGACCTGACTTGGCACTGCATTTTGCTGTGTTGATGACCATTCTGAGTTTGGGAATTGGGACCTATGAGCCTCTGGGTTTAGCTAGGGAATGCTTATTATCTTGGTGACCATTTCTGACAAGAGCCATCTCATAGGCCCCACTGGTTTTGTTCTTGTTGACCAGTGTTCACCATCATAACTAAGGTGAACTCTCAGAAGTGCCTAGAACTCAGTACCTTAAGTAATTGCCTTGCATTATAAGGGATAATCTCTATAGTATTAATTCAACCTTGCAGAAAATATAATCAAGTGACTAACATTTTTGCATATTTTTCCAATACCTGTGTCTCGTTATGATCCCAGAACTCCCCTCTGGTAGGAGGTAATATATATCCAGGGTCTTTCACGTGATAAAATGAATGATGTACAAAGTCTGGGATTATTCCAAGGGGTACATTTTGTATTCACATTCACATTCATCCTTGCCTAGAGGTCTTTAAATGGCATGTAGCCATTTTTTTTTTCATGGAAATCCTGTGTCTTGGGTTTATACGACAAAGTTTGGGGGGGTGGGCTGCAGGGGTGGCCTTTCAGGCATGAGAAGAGACATGGGGCTGCCCCATGCCAGACACAGCCAGTTCCAGATGGCTTGGCAATGGACCCACTGCAGGCCACAGCCGAGCCAATCAGTGAAGCTGATGGTGCCTCTGTGAAAAAATATTTAAGAAAGGGCAAAACAGCACAGCAGTGAGGAATGAGGAAAAGAAAGTGTGAGAAACAACCCTGCAGACACCAAGGTCAGAGAAGAAGGAGGAGGAGGTGCTCCAGGCACCAGAGCAGATATTCCTCCGCAGCCTGTGGAAGATTTGGAAGAGAACATGGTGAAGTAGGCTTTTCTCTGCAGCCCATGGAGAGGACCACGGTGGAGCAGGAATTCCCTGCAGCCCTTGGATGACCCCATGCTCGAGCAGATGGATATGCCCTGAAGGAACTGCAGCCCATGGAGAGGAGCCCGTGCAGGAGCAGGTTTTCTAGCAGGAACTGCAGCCTGTGGAGAAATCATGCTGGAGCAGATTTTTTTCTTGAAGAACTGCAGCTCATGGAGATGACCCATGCTGGAGCAAGGGAAAAGTGTGAGGAGGAAGGAGCAGCAGAGAGGAACTATTATGGACTGACCACACCCCCCCCCATTCCTCCTGTGTCACTCAGGGAGAAGGGGGAGGTTGAGCCTTGGGAAAAATAGAGGAGGAATTTCTTTTTTTTTGTTTCTCAATATTCAAATTTGTTTTAATTGGCAATACATTAAATTAATTTTCCCCAAGTCAAGTCTGTTTTGCCTGCAATGGTAACTGGTAAGTGATCTCCCTGTCAATATCTCGACCCATGAGCTTTTTTCATTCCATTTTCTCCCCCTGTCCTGTTGAGGAGGCAGAGTGAAAGAACGGTTTGGTGGCCATCTGGCAGCCAGCCAAGGTCAACCCAGCACATCCTGCAACAAGACTTCTTCCTATTTTCAGATACAACTTTTCCTCAGAAATTATCTCCATTTGGAGACTGAAGAAAAACATCTTCTGTCAAAATCACTGCCTTCTTATGGAATCCCTGTCGAATTACAGTATATATTCTTCTGTTGTTGTATGCTAAGAAAAATAATTTTTGAAGACTGCATGTATTAGCACTCCCTTATGACAACTGCCACGTAAACCCAATACAGTGATATTCAGACGGAACCTCCTGTGTTTCAGTTTGTGCCAGTTGCCTCTTGTCCTGTCACTAGGCACCACTGAAAAGAGCCTGACTCTGTCGGCTTTGCACCCTTCCTTCAGGTATTTATAGATATTAATGAGATGATTGTCCCTGAGGCTTCTCTTCTCTAGGCTAAACAGTCCCAGCTCTCGCAGCCTTTCCTCATATGTGAGATGCTCCAGTCCCTCGGACATCTTTGTGGCCCTGCACTGCACTCTCTCCAGTATGTCCATATCTCACTTGTACTGGGGAGCCCAGAACTGGACACAGGACTCCAGGTGTGGCCTCACCAGTGCTGAGTAGAGGGGAAGGATCACCTCCCTTGACCTGCTGGCAACACTCCTCCTAATGCAGCCCAGGATACCATTAGCCTTCTTTGCTGCAAGGGCACATTGCTGGCTTATGTTCAACCTGGTGTCCACCAGGACCCTCAGGGTCTTTTCTGCCAAACTGCTTTCCAGCTGGGTGGCCCCCAGCATGTAATGGTGCCTGGGGTTGTTCCTAACCAAGTGCAGGACTTTGCACTTCTCCTTGTTGAACTGCATGAACTTCAGGTTCCTGCCAGCCCATTTCTGCAGCCTGTTGAGGTCCTATCAGCCACTCCTCACAGTTTGGTTTCATCTGCAAACTTGCTGAGGGTACACTCTGACCTATGATCCAGATTATTAAAGAAGACATTAAACAGGACTGGACCCAGTATTGACCCCTGGGGTATACTGCTAGTCACTGGCCTCCAACTAGACTTTGTTCCACTGATCACCACACTCTGGGCCCATTCGTTCAGCCAGCTTTTGATCCACCTCACTGTCTGCTTATCCAGCCCGTACATTAACAGCTTCTCTATGAGGATCTTATCAGAGACACTGTCAAAAGCCTTCCTGAAATCCAGGTAGACAATGCCCCCTGGTCTCCCATTATCTACCAGGACAGTCATTTCATCATAGAATATAATCAAGTTGGTCATTGTGGTAGGTTAACCTTGGCTGACAACCAGGTGCCCACCAAGCCGCTCTCTCACTCCCCTCCTCAGTGGGAAAGGGGGAAGAAAATAAGATGAAAAACTCATGGGTTGAGGTAAAGGCAGATTAATAAAGAAAAGCAAGCCTGCACATGGAAGCAAAGCAAAAAAAAAAAAAAAAAAAAATTATTCTCTGCTTCCCATCAGCAAGTGATGTCCAGCTACTTCCTGGGAAGTAGTGCCTCAGTACATGTAGCAGCTGCTTTGGAAGAGAAACACCTTAATAATGAACACCCCTCCCTCCTCCTCTTTTCTCTTAGTTTTTATTGCTGAGCATGACATCATATGGTATGGAATATCTCTTTGGTCAGTTTGGGTCAGCTGTCCTGGCTATAGCCCCTCCCAACCTCTTGCCCACCCCCAACCTACTGGCCTTTGGGGATGGGGGGGGTTGGAGAGACAGCCTTGATGCTGTGTGAGCACTGCTTAGCAGTAGCCAAAACATTGGTGTGTTATCAACACCTTTCTAGCTAGAACTGCAAAGCACAGCACTATGAGGGCTGCTATGGGGAAAGTTAACTCCATCCCAGAGTTCCAGGGGGCCTGGAATTCCTGAAGGCCAGTCTTGCTAGTAAAGACTGAGGCAAAGAAGGCATTCAGTACCTCAGCCTTTTCCATGTCCTGTATAACCAGATGCCCTGTCTCATTCAGCAGTGGAACTACATTTTGCCTAGTCTTCCTTTTGTCACCTATATACTCATAGAAGCCCTTCTTGTTGCCTTTGACATCCCTTGCCAAATTCACTTCCATTTGGGCTTTAGCTTTCCTAATCTCATCCCTGAATGCTCAGACAATGGCTCTGTATTCCTCCCAGGTTATCTGTCCCTACTTCCACCTTCTGTATGCATCCTTTCTGTGTTTCAGTTTTGTCAGGAGCTCCTTGTTCATCCACACAGGCCTCCTGGCCTGACTTCCTTCTCATTGGGGTAGAGCTCTCTTGAGCTTGGAGGAGATCATCCTTGAATATTAGACAGCTTTCTTGTGTCCCTTTTCCCTCCAGAGCCTTATCCTATGGGACTTTTCAAAGCAGATCCCTGAAGATGACAAAGTCTGCTCTCCTGAAGTCCAGGGTTGTGAGCCTGCTTTTTACCCTGCTCCCTCCTCTCAGGTTCCTGAACTCCACCATCTCATGGTCACTGCAGCCAAGGCTGCCTTCAACCTTCACATCCCCAATGAGCCCCTCATTGTTTGTGAGTATGAGGTCCAGCAGAGCATCTCTCCACTATCGTTTGTGTCAGGGAATTGTCATTGACGCTCTTCAGGAACCTCCTGGATTATTTCTGCCCTGCTGTGTTGTCCCTTCACTTTTAGGGATCCTGACTGGGAGACCACTGTACATTGAGGAGTTAATGATCCGCATAACAGTTAACCTGAGTAGGCCCAGGCCTGTGCTGTGCTGTGCTGTGCTGCATGTACAGCGTGGCCTTCAGGCCTGCATTGTTCTGCACAGATTCCTTGGCCAAAGGACAAACGTAGCCAGCTCATTTTAACAGAGGAGCCTTCAGGGAGCTCCCCCTTGGTACTGGTAATTGCACTACCTGCATGGCTTTGTGTTTATCTAAAAGTGCAGCAAGAAGTTATCATGCAAACATCCTTTATGAATAGAGTTATTTTCTTGTTAGAAAATTATATAATAGCTGGAATGACCAAAAAGGAGGAACCTCTCTCCACGGACAGAATTTGCACAGCATACCATGGGAGAAATCCATCCAGGGTCTGTCCGATTCTGCGTGAACACAGGGTTCCAGGGTCTGTCTGATTCTGTGTGAACACAGGGTTCCAAGCATCTAAATGGATGTAAGATTTACTCGTTATCTATATTCCTCTTCTTATTCTGTCTTATTAAAACAGCTATTTTATTAAGCCATTTGTTGTCAGGCCTTTCTTATTGAGATCCAGAAAGAACCCTGCACCATCTCTTTCTATCACCCCCCCCCCCCCGGTGCAAAACACCAGCAGATATTGGGGTGATTGAAGTCCCCCATGAGGAACAGGGCCTGCAAATGTGCAGCTACTTCTAGCTGTTTGTAGAAGGCCTTATCTACTTGTTCTTACTGATCAGGCAGCCTAAAGCAGACACTCGCTACAATGTCACCTGTATTGGTCTGCTTTTTAATCCTTAGCCATAAGCTCTCAGTTGGTTCATCATCCATCCCTAGACACAACTCCATGCATTCCAGTAGCTCTCTCACATAAAGGGCAACTCTCTTTATTGCTCCTCATCTCTGTTTCCATCTCTCCCTGTCTCCCTCTCTCATGTCCACTCTCCTTCTCAGGCTGTCTCTCCCTCTCCTCATCTCTCTCTCATGCTCTCTAGGTCTCTTTCTCTCTGTCTCTCTCCATCACTCCCCCCCCCCCCCCCCCGTGTGTCACTTTCTCTCTCCCTGTCTGTTCCCCTCTCTATTCTCCCCCTTTCTCCCTTTCTGCCTCTGTCTCTCTCCCCATCTCGCTCCCTCCCTCCCTCTCTCTGTGTCTCTCTCTTGCTGTCCCTAATCTTCTTTCTCTCTCTAACTCTCCCTACATTTCTCTCTCCCCATCTCTCTCGCTCCCTCTCTCCTCATCTCTATCTCCCTCCCCTTCTTTCTCTCTCCATCTCTCTTGATTTCCCTCCCCATCTTTCTCTGTCTCTCTCCACTCCTCCTCTCTCCCTCTTCCCCCCTCTTTCCCCCCTCCTCTCCTCTCTTGCTCTCCATGTCTCTCTCCCCATCTCACTTCCTCTCTCTCAGTGTCTTTCTCCCCCTCCCTTTCTCTTTCCTTCTCTCTTCTCTCTGCCCCTGTCTCTTTCCCTCTTTTGCTCAATCTCTCCCTTTCTAGATCTCTCTGTGTCTCTCTTGTGGGGCTTTTCCTCCCTCTACACCTCTCTCCCCCATTGTTTCTGTCTCTCCATCTCTCTGTCTCCCTCTCTCCCCATCTCTTTCCCCATCTCTCTCCCCGCCATCTCTTTCTCTGCCCCTCTCTCTTCGTCACTCTCTCTCCCTCATCTCCCTCTCTCTCTCCCCCTTTCTGTCTCTCCCCTTCTCTCTCTCTTCCTCACCACCTCTCTCTCTCCGTCATCTCTTTCTCTGCCCCTCTCTCTTCGTCACTCTCTCTCCCTCATCTCCCTCTCTCTCTCCCCCTTTCTGTCTCTCCCCTTCTCTCTCTCTTCCTCACCACCTCTCTCTCTCCGTTCCTCTCTCTGTCCCTCTGTCTCTGTCTTTCTCCCTCTCCCTTCTTCTCCTCCTCCTGCTCTTCGCCTCTATGTCTCTTTCTCCGTCTCCCTCCCCTTTCATTTTCTTCTCTCTCACTTTCTCAGTTCCTCCCTCCTCCCTGCCTTGTTGCTTTTGTCTCTCTCTGTCCTTGTTTTTCTGGTGTGGGGGTTTTTTTGGTTTTTTGTTTTTTTTTTTTTTTTTAGATTTAAGGCTCATTTTGCGAAGCTTTTGCCCATCTTTACGTCAGCCTCACGTCACTTTGCCGGCAGCTCCCGAGCTTGGGCTGGAGCAAGAGCCGCGGTTGCTTTATTATCAGCTGGAGGGAGGAGGATATTGGTGCGTAAAGCGACAAGCGCAGCGCTCTGCGTTCTGCTTCCGCCGTGACCTGCGCTGTTTCTTCCATTCCTTCTCTACCGTGGGCAGCGGTCGGCTGAGCCCTTGTGGTAGAAGCGCTGCCTCTGCCACCTGTCTCGGCCACTCCGCGCGTTTTGCAGCATCATCGGGAACCGCCGCGGGTCAGGCGGCGCCGCTGCCCGCCCGCGGGGCCAGGGCAGGTACTAGGGTGGGCCGCGCCACGCCGTGCCGTGCCGTGCCGGCGTCCCCTCTCGCCTCTCACCACCCCTTTCTGTCTCTGTCCCGCAGCAGCGCCTGGTCCTGCCGCCACGCAAAGCCTCCCGGGCGGCTGCGGTGCGTCCATGTGAACCCTGGCCGCGGGGTGCTCGCCCCCGGTTCCGAAGGCTGCGCACCCTTCGGTCGTGCTCCCCGGCAGCGGCAGTAGGTGGAGGACGTCGAGAAGTGAGCGGGGGCGACATGGCGTCCTGGCGGCGAAGACGGCCGGGGCCCGGCTTGACGCGGCTGTGGGGCTTGTGCTGCCTGGTGCTGGGCTCCTGGTGGGGCGCGCTGGGCTGCCCCGCGTCCTGCCGCTGCAGCTCCTGGAGGATCTGGTGCGCGGAGCCGGCGCCAGGCATCATCTCCTTCCCCGTGCCGCAGCGGAGCGCCGAGGGCGACAATGTCACCGAGATGTGAGTACGGCCCGGCCCCAGCCCCGGGCGCGGGGGTGGCGGGGATGGAGCCGCCGGAGCGACGTGGGGACGGTGGGCAGAGGGGAAGTTCCCTGCGCTGAAATGCACTTGCTCCGCGGACTGATGATCTAGCTAGAAGCTTAAAAGTCCGGTGTGATTTAATTTGGACTTGACTTCCCAGAGATATTTCGAACCCATTTAGATGATAACTCCTAGTTGCCCGCGATACGATTTCCTGGGAGCGGGACGGGCAGTGAAGCGGCGCAGCGGAAGGTCGGCGCGGAGGTCGCGGGTCCGCGGAAATACCTGGGGTTGCAGAAGCGCGCAGCCGAGCTGCCGCCCCCGGCCTTTGCATCTGCCGGGGAGGTGGAATGGAGTGCGCACCACCCAAATCTCGCTTCTGCGTCGGCAGCAGATTTGGAAAGTTTTTTTTTTTATTATTTTTTTATTTTTGTTCCCTCCGTTTATTCCTGCGAATGGAGAGTTTGGTGGGTGGCCTTCCCCCCTCTCAGATCTCCACTTTATATTCTTTTTCTATTTAAAAAAAAGGAGAGGGGAGGAGAAAGTGATGCAGCACATTCTGACAGAAGGGAGAGCAAACTAGCTTCCCTGCCCTGGCCATAGGCATGCGAGTCTGCTTTGCCCTTCCCTATAAGGTGACTGGAAGGAGAAAATACTGTCTGCAGGAGAATGAACATTGTGCTCTCAGCAAGTGTTGGAGCATTAGGAAATCCTCATTAATAGTGAGGAAAGTGGAAGGGTTTTTTTGTTTGTCTTTTTTTTTCCCCCTCTTACCCATCTGTCATTTCCAACCTTGTTTGACTACAAATGATTTCAGTAAAGGAATCCAGTAGCTTTTTGTGTTCAGTCCTGCATCCTTTTTACAGCTCTGTGGAATCTATGTACTTTGCCTAAGAAAAGCTGCAAAGATTTGCTGAGCAAAAATTTTGGATACTAGATTTGTAGATGATAGATATGGGGAAAAAAACCCTCTACAGCTGTTTTGTCCATTTCCATCTTCCCCAGCACCTGCTGTTTCTGCATTGTTTCCCATGACATTTTTAATATAAAAGATAACAGAATATTTCCCTCAAAAATATATACAGATTTCTAACTCTCTCCCTTCTCCTTCTTTCTCCTCTTTTTCAGTTTCCTTTAGAAACAATGTGAAAATGCCATTAAATTTGGTGTGACTTCAGATTAATTCTAGCTCTTGGGCTACCTTTCTGCAGTTTCTTATAGTCAGTTTGCTGCATTTCCCCATGTATGTGTGGGGAAAAAGCTGGAGACATTAATTTCTTCTACTCATAAAGGCCTACCTTTGGTAGATTTTTAGGACCTAAGAGAATGAAGTAATCTTTCTAAGTTGTTACAACAGTTATTGTTTCAGATGTTTGTTTAATATTCTGTGGATTGCTCAATTAAAAAAAAATTGCTTCAAGCTATGCATCATTGCTCATTTTTATAAGCTTTGCTAGCCTTGTTTGTTATCTAGTATGTTCAATTTGGAGGTAACTCTGCAATTTCCCCCTAGAACTTAATCTCTGTTTAAAAGATCAGAGAAAAAATGCATATGTAAATATGCTAGACATGATCAACTTAAAACATGTCCAGTCATTTTGCATTGATATTTTTGGGTTTTATTCTTTTCTGTGTTTTTTCAGCATCACTGTTTATCTTTACATTTCTTTTCAATTTTTACTGTATCATTCTGTGACATTGCATGTTGTGTTTGATGATCCAAAAATAATTTGGAGTAGTGAATTTCTCAGGACATGCTATTGCACGTATTTAAGATGCTCTTTTTTTAACATAAAGCATGAAGGCCCTTTAATTAGTTTGTAGACATAAATTAAAAATTGGACTCCTGCAGCTGCCACATTATTTCATTGTGGTAACTCAGCAAATAATAAATATGTAAGGAAGCATTTCTAATATGGTAGATACAGAATGTGAAAACATATTTTTTAACACTGCATATCTTGTTTATTCTAGCTAAGCAACCAGTTTAAAAGGCTGTAGCATGCATTTTATTTAGGAAGCCTCAGGCCTGATTTTTCTTTTATATGTTCTGTAGTTACAGGAACACAATTCCATTGATCTCTGGTGGAATTACTCTTGGTACAAATGAGAGTGAGAAGAGCATAAGACACTTAATTTCTTGTAATATATTCCTTTATATTTCCTGAATGTCTTTTGAGACCAATCCTTCATTTATTGCTTATGTCCTGCTCTTGATTGGAGTGGGTCTCACAGTCCTAGGCAAAACATCCACCGACTCCATGGGAACATTGCCTGAGTAAAGATCCTCATCTGGGAGGAAGGCCATGTGCACTGGCAGTTTTGCAGGTGGGATACTGCATGGTTGGGTTGGGCATGTGAAACCCATGGTGGTGCAAAGGGTTGGCCATGGGCCAGGTGGATGACACTGAGCAGGCAGGGTATGAGTGGGCAGCAAGGATTTCCCCTTGGCTCTGAGAAGTGGGAGAGAAAGCTGCGGTGGTGCTGGTAGGAATAACAGCTGCAGTTTCCCACGCATTGAACAGCCTCCACCACTTGATACCTAGGTGCCTTGGCTCTATTTTGGCCCATAGATAAATAGCACTTTAGAGCTTAATAAACACTCTCTTTCCAGTCCAGGTATTACTTTATTCCTAGTTGGATCACCATCCAAATCCACTGAAATCAGCGGAAAGACCTCCAGAGCACTTCTGCATCAGCCCTGTGAGACTAAGCTGCTGAAACTTGGTATGGGAGGACATAGGAGTACTTCTGCCTGGTGCTTTTCTTAGTTATCTTCCTCACTCTTCGCCTTCCTAGTTGTTTTTGCACAATTTTATCTTCTGATGGATAAAAGACAGATTTCCAAAATCCTGTGCCTCTAATAGAATCATAGAATCATTTAGATTGGAAAAGACCCTTAAGATCATCGAGTCCAACTGTAAACCTAACACTGCCAAGTCCACCACTAAACCATGTCCCTAAGCACCACGTCTACCGGGATGGTGACTCAACCACTTCCCTGGGCAGCCTGTTCCAGTGCTTAATAACCCTTTCAGTGAAGAAATGTTTCCTAATATCCAATCTAAACCTCCCCTGGCGCAACTTGAGGCTGTTTCCTCTCGTCCTATCCCTTGCTACTTGGGAGAAGAGACTGATACCCACCTTGCTACAACCTCCTTTCAGGTAGTTGTAGAGAGCAATGAGGTCTCCCCGGAGCCTCCTTTTCTCCAGGCTAAACAACCCCAGTTCCCTCAGCCACTCCTCATAAGACTTGTTCTCTAGACTTTTCACCAGCTTCATTGCTCTTCTTTGGATGCACTCCAGCACTTCAATGTCTGTCTTGTAGTGAGGGGCCCAAAATCGAACACGATATTTGAGGTGCGTTCTCACCAGTGCCAAGTACAGGGGGACAATCACTTCCCTAGTCCTGCTGGCCACACTATTTCTGATACAAGCCAGGGTGCTGTTGGTCTTCTTGGCCACCTGGGCACACTGCTGGCTCATATTCAGCCAGCTGTTAATCAACACCCCCAGGTCCTTTTCTGCCAGGCAGCTTTCCAGCCACTCCTCCCCAAGCCTGTAGTGTGGCATGGGGTTGTTGCGACCCAAGTGCAGGACCCGGCACTTGGCCTTGTTGAACCTCATACAGTTGGCCTCGGCCCATCGATCCAGCCTGTCCAGATCCCTCTGTAGTGCCTGCCTACCCTCAAGCAGATCAACACTCCCTCCCAACTTGGTGTCGTCTGCAAACTTCCTGAGGGTGTACTTGATCCCCTCATCCAGATCATTGATAAAGATGTTAAAGAGAACTGGCCCCAATACTGAGCCCTGGGGAACACCACTTGTGACTGGCCGCCAACTGGATTTAACTCCATTCACCACGAATCTTTGGGCCCGGCCATCCAGCCAGTTTTTTACCCAGTGAACAGTATACCTGTCCAAGCCATGAGCAGCCAATATGATTAGATTTTTGTCCTCTTGCTTAGGGTGCTGACATGTGCTGGTCTCAGTCTGGAAAGCACATGCCCGTGCTAAAATTGTTTATCATAACACAACTTAATCATAATAATTGTTTTGTAGTATTGATATTATTAGAGATAAACTGAACTCCAAAGTGAGGCCTGAATTAAAATCATGAAATCAGCCATTGAAGTTTAAACTAAGAGCTAAGGAGCAAGAATAGTGAGAGCAAAATTAATATACAAATATTGTTAAATCCATACACTATAGGTACAATGCCACATGAGTAATTCTTAGCAAGATCACTTGAGCAAAAATATTAATATGATAGTAAATGAGTCACTTCAAAAGTTTTCAACATTTTTTGTAAAAAGCCTGAGCTAATATTTTCTCCTTAAGTAATATGTACTGTTAGTATATCTCAGTGTATATGACTCTTCATAGTCCTTGCTATCAAAGTATCTTCTTGCAGTGCAAATATATTCCTGGCCTAGTTTAGCAGCTTTAGTATCAAGTCATTAATACGTTGTCTTATGATTATTCACATGAATGAGATTTGAAATTATTTGTGTATTTCAGGAAGAACTGCTTCTCAACAAAACAGTAGGTGACTTAAGCTCTTCCTGTGTAAAAGAGAGAGGTGATTGTGTAGTGTATACATTTCAAAACCGCAAAGTAAATTTCTAATGCAGTTATATAAAGCACTCTAGAATTGTTAATAAATAAGACAGGATAAATAATTTATAGAGTAAATTATTTAAAAAGTCACATGAGCCTGTGCTAAAAAAAAAAAAGAATGTTTAAATTCATATGAAGCTCAGTGCTGTTGGTATTTTGTGTCTCTCTCATTTTAGAATTTTAGACTCTGTTGTAGATTAAATTGTCGTGGTTTAACCCCAAATTGTAACCCAACACTATGCAGCCGCTCGCTCACTCCCCTCCTCCCCGCTGGGGTGGGGAGGAGAATTGGAGAGAAAGGAAAACTAACAGGTTGAGATAAAAACAGTTCACCAGGACAGCAAAGGAAAAATATAAAAATATATTAATAATGATAATAATAATTATATATATAAGGATAATAGAATATATAAAACAAACGACACACAATTTCTCACCACCCGACGACCGATACAGCCCGTCCCGAGCAGCAGGCAGGGAGCAGGGGTATTTCCCCCCCAGCTATCCCAGAACAGCAAGTTCCAGACAGAGCAGGCGAGGGAACAAACAGCCGAATGAATGAAAAAAAAAAGGAAAAATAGGGAAACAAAAAGCAACCCGAAGGGAAGCTTAAGGATTAAGGCAAGTTAAGGGTCTAAAAAGCCTAGTGACCCACCGACCGACCCTCACTTATACCGGGCATGCCATCTATGGTATGGAATACTCTCTTTGGCCAGTTTGGATCAACTATTCTGGCTCTACCCCTCCCAAGTTTTTGCCCCTGCACATTAGCAAAACCTGGGAAGCTGCAAAATGTCCTTGGTCGTTCAGCAGCAACCAACAACATCAGTGTACTATCACCGTTCTTCTCACACTAAATCCAAAACACAGGAGCTGCTGAAGACAAAACTAGCTCTGTCCCGGCCTAAACCAGGAGAGTATCCACCCCTTATTCCATACCATTTACGTTATGCTCAGGTCTCTCACTTTCCAGTTAATCACTGCCACTTTATGTCTTTAATATATATACACACAGATATCATTCCCTTAGTCTATGGACCATCCCTCCAAAATGTCTATTGAGTTCATTTAGTCCATGATTTCGGGTTCCATCTGTCTTGACAGTCTTTCAGGGCAGGAGAGATGGTGTGCGGTGTCGGATTGTTGCACGCTGCATCTGGAACTTATAGCTGGTGTATCTGGCAAGGCTGGTGTATCTTGTCCGCAGTTGGCAGGTTGAAGATGTCAATCTCGACTGTGCGCCAGTTGTTGAAATCAGTCCATCACTGCTGCACTCTGCTCGGTTTCATCAGAGTTCACTCTTCATTGAGTTGGGTGATTCTTACTGTAATACCTTTGATATGGAAAACAACTATAGAAATGACTATATAGAGGATTATATACAATATTTACATTATATAAATGATTATATGCAGCATATTATAGTAATTAACATCACACAGTTCAGACTATTGGCTATTTTCACCTAAAATCAGATCTCCATGAGGTACACATCGGACTTCTCCATCCTCCTGCATAACCCACCAACTGCATCCAGGCCCTTGAGCGAAAGCAATCCCACGGATGGGTTTGCCTTTGCCCGAGGCAGGAATAACCCAGACTGTCTTTCCCAGAATGTTTTTTACATGCACCACAGGAACTTTGTCCCCTTCTACAGTATGTGAAGGTTTTGATTGGGCAGGACCAGCCCGATTGGTGGATCCCCTAGTGTTAACTAACCAGGTGGCTTTTGCTAAATGTTTTTGAAGGTTCCACCACCCATTGCTCTCAGTGTTGTTTTCAGTAGTCCATTGTACCGTTCGATTTTCCCAGAGGCTGGTGCATGATAGGGGATGTGATACACCCACTCAATGCCATGCTCTTTGGCCCAGGTGTCTATGAGGTTGTTTCGGAAATGAGTCCCGTTGCCTGACTCAATCCTTTCTGGGGTGCCATGTCGCCATAAGACTTGCTTTTCAAGGCCCAGGATAGTGTTCCGGGCGGTGGCATGGGACACGGGAAATGTTTCCAGCCATACAGTGGTTGCTTGCACCATCGTAAGCACATGGCGCTTGCCTTGGCGGGTCTGTGGGAGTGTGATATAATCAATCTGCCAGGCCTCCCCATATTTATATTTCAGCCATCGTCCTCCATACCAGAGAGGCTTTAATCGCTTGGCTTGCTTGATTGCAGCGCATGTTTCACACTCATGGATAACCTGTGCGATAGTGTCCATAGTTAAGTCCACCCCTCGATCACGAGCCCATCTGTATGTTACATCTCTTCCTTGGTGGTCTGAGGTGTCATGGGCCCACCGAGCTAGGAATAATTCACCCTTATGTTGCCAGTCCAAGTCCACTTGAGACACTTGAATTTTAGCAGCCTGATCCACCTGCTGGTTGTTGTGATGTTCCTCAGTGACTCAACTCTTGGGTACATGAGCATCTACGTGATGTACCTTTACAACAAGCTTCTCTAGCCGGGCAGCAATATCTTGCCACAATTTGGCAGCCCAGATGGGTTTGCCTCTGCGCTGCCAGTTGCTCTGCTTCCATTGCTGTAACCACCCCCACAGGGCATTTGCCACCATCCAGGAGTCGGTATAGAGGTAGAGGACTGGCCACTTCTCTCCTTCAGCAATATCTAAAGCCAGCTGGATGGCTTTCCCCTCTGCAAACTGACTCGATTCACCTTGTCCTTCAACGGCTTCTGCGACTTGTTGTGTAGGACTCCTCACAGCAGCTTTCCACCTTGGATGCTTTCCCACAATACGACAGGACCCATCAGTGAACAGGGCATATTCCTTCTCCTTTTCTGGTAATTCATTATATGGTGGGGCTTCTTCAGCACACGTCACCTCCTCCTCTGGTGACATTCCGAAATCTTTGCCTTCTGGCCAGTCCATGACCACTTCCAAGATTCCTGGGAGACTGGGGTTTCCTATTCGAGCTCGTTGTGTGATCAGCGCGACCCACTTACTCCATGTGGCATTGGTGGCATGATGTGTAGAAGGGACTCTCCCTTTGAACATCCAGCCCAGCACCGGCAGTCGGGGTGCCAGGAGGAGCTGTGCTTCAGTACCAAGCACCTCCGAAGCAGCTCGAACCCCTTCATATGCTGCCAAGATCTCTTTTTCATTTGGAGTGTAGTGGGCCTCAGATCCTCTGTATCCCCGACTCCAAAACCCCAAGGGTCGACCTCGAGTCTCCCCTGGTGCTTTCTGCCAGAGGCTCCAGGTAGGGCCATTCTCCTCAGCTGCGGTGTAGAGTACATTTTTTATGTCTTCTCCTGCCTGGACTGGCCCAAGGGCTACTGCATGAACTATCTCCTGTTTAATTTGTTCGAAGGCTTGTCGTTGCTCAGGGCCCCATGTGAAATCGTTCTTCTTCCAGGTCTCTTGATAGAGAGGGCTCACAATAGAACTGTAATTTGGGATATGCATTCTCCAGAAACCCACAACACCTAAGAAAGCTTAGGTTTCCTTTTTGTTAGTTGGTGAAGACATTGCTGTTATCTTGTTGATTATGTCCATTGTAATCTGATGACGTCCATCTTGCCATTTTATTCCTAGGAACTGGATCTCCTGTGCAGGTCCTTTGACCTTACCTCGTTTTATGGCAAAGCCAGCTTTCAGAAGGATTTGGATTATTTTCTCCCCTTTCTCAAAAACCTCTTCTGCTGTGTTGCCTCACACAATGATGTCATCAATGTATTGCAGGTGTTCTGGAGCTCCACCCTTTTCCAGGGCAGTCTGGATCAGCCCATGGCAAAGGGTGGGGCTGTGTTTCCACCCCTGGGGCAGTTGATTCCAGGTGTATTGGACTCCCCTCCAGGTGAAAGAAAACTGTGGCCTGCACTCTGCTGCCAAAGGGATTGAGAAAAATGCATTAGCAATGTCAATGGTAGCATACCACTTGGCTGCCTTGGACTGCAGTTCGTACTGAAGTTCTAGCATGTCTGGCATGGCAGCACTCAGTGGTGGCGTGACTTCATTCAGGCCACGATAGTCCACTCTTAGTCTCCATTCTCCGTTAGATTTCCACACTGGCCATATAGGACTATTAAAAGGTGAACGAGTCTTGCTGATCACTCCCTGGCTCTCCAGTCGACGAATCAGCTCATGGATGAGAGCCAGGGAGTCTCGGTTGGTGCAATATTGCCACCGGTGCACCGTTGTGGAAGCAATTGGCACCTGTTGTTCTTTGACCCTCAGCAACCCTACAACGGAAGGATCCTCTGAAAGACCGGGCAAGGTGGACAGCTGCTTTATGTCCTCTGTCTCCACAGCAGCTATACCAAAAGCCCACCGGTACCCTTTTGGGTCCTTGAAGTACCCTCTCCTGAGGTAGTCTATGCCAAGGATGCGCAGAGCATCTGGGCCAGTCACAATGGGGTGCTTTTGCCACTTGTTCCCAGTTAGGCTCACTTCGGCCTCCAATAAAGTTAACTCTTTGGACCCCCCTGTTACTCCAGAAATAGAAATGTGTTCAGCCCCTCTATAGTTCGATGGCATTAGGGTGCACTGTGCTCCAGTGTCCACTAGAGCCTTGTACTTCTGGGGGGCTGATGTGCCAGGCCATTGAATCCACACAGTCCAGTGAACTCGGTTGTCCCTCTCCTCCACCTGGCTGGAGGCAGGGCCCCTCTAATTCTGATTATAATACCCGCTATCAACCAATGGGTTCGTGTGGGACACATGGGGTCGAATCTCATCCCTGTTTCTCATTTCTTGTAAGTACGAATCAGAAGCCCTTCTACCCCATCTGGGGAACTGCCCACTGGAGACTGGAGCAGCAATTTTCCTGGAAGAACCCTTATTTGTAACTGTTTTCTTTTTCAACTCACGTACCCTTGCCTCTAGGGTCGGCGTGGGTTTTCCATCCCACTTTCTCATGTTCTCTCCATGGTCACGGAGGTAAAACCACAGGGTACCTCGCCGTGTGTACCGTTTTTGAGCAGGGGAAAATTTTCTCCTAATAGCTGAGATACTGGTCCGTACAGGTGGCAAGCAGGACCTATCCTCTTTGAGTCCCCGAAACTCCCGGCACATTCTTTCGGCCAGTCTTTCCACAGCCGAGACACAGGCCCATAAGGAGGAAGAGATATTGTCTTCATACTGTCAGAGTTGGTTAGCCACTGTACGCACCAGTGGTGCCTCATCGTCTTTCCAACCCATTGTTGCCAATGAGTTGGCATACGATGATGGTGCACTATGTACAAACTTCCGCCACATGGGTCGGGTACATTGGACCTCATCTGGATCTACGGGTGTCTGCGGGTCATCCAGGTCATGATCAATCAATTCCCGCACAGCTAATTCCCTCAGAAACTGACTACCTCCCTCCATAGTGATCCACTTCTTTGGGTGGCATATAATATCTTCCTTAAAGAAATACCTGTCCCTCACACCTGACAGGAGTCTCCTCCAGAGACTATGGGCTTCTGCCTCTCTTCCAACTGCCCTGTCAATGGCCGCTTCCTTAGACAGGGATCCCAGCTGCCTGGTTTCCCTGCCCTCTAGTTCCAGGCTACTGGCCCCGTTGTCCCAGCATGGGAGCAGCCAGGTGACAAGCTGCTGACCCTGATTATGGCTGTAATCTTTTTGGATATCTCACAGCTCAGTCAGGGATAGGGGTCAGGTGATTATCTCCGAGTCTGCTTCTCCCTGTTCTTGTGATGTCCCTGGTTCATCCTCATCTTTCGGGGCGCAAGCTGATTTCTTGGTGCTTCTCTTCTTTTGTACAGGGGCAACTGATAACGGCACAGGTGGATCTGCAGTACCTGTCACAGCAGCCACGGTGCTCATAGCTGGGGCTTGAACAGCCGCGGTGCCCATGGCAAGGACTGGGGCAGCAGCGATGCCCATAGCAGGGGGTGGAACGGCCTCGGTGCCCGTAGCAGCGATTGGGGCAACGGCGATGCCCGTGGCGGGGTGTAGAGCAGCCGCGGTGCCTGCAACAAGGAGTGGGACGGCCGCGGTGCCCGTAATGAGAGTTGGGGCAGCAGCGGTGGCCGCGGCGGGTGGTGGAGCAGCGGTGGCGGGGGCTGGGACAGCCGCAACGCTCGTAACAAGGGCTGGGACGGCCGCGGTGCCCGTAGCAAGGGGTGGGGCAGCGGCGATACCCGTGGCGGGGGGTGGCACAGCCGCGGCGGGGGGTGGAGCAGCCGCAACAGGGGCTGGAGCGGCCGCGATGCCCATAGCAGGGGGTGGAGCGGCCGCGGTGGCCGTGGCGGGGGGTAGAGCGGCCGCGTCGGGGGCTGGCGCAGCCGCAGCGGCCGGAGCAGGGGGTGGAGCGGACGCGGTGCCCACGGCGCGGGGTGGAGCAGCTGCAGCGCCCATGGCGGGGGCTGGCGCGGCCGCGGGGGCCGCAGCGGGGGCTGGGACGGTCGCGGGGGCCCTGGCGGGACCTGGGGCGGCCGCGGTGCCTGCGGCGGGGGCCGGGGCCGGGGCAGCCGCGGTGCCCGTGTGGCGAGGAGCGGAGCAGCCCCGGTACCCGTAGAGGAGGGTGGGGCGGCCGCGGCGCCCGTGGTGGGGGACGACGCGGCCGCGGGGGCTGTAGCAGGGGACTGGGGTGGCCCTGCGCCTACGTCTGCACCGGCTTCTAAGCTTAAGCAAGATTTGACACAAATGTATTCCTACTGATAGGAGTAACAATCCGGTCCGAACATCCCAAAGGTATTCCAAGTTTTCAGAAACTCCCATAACTAACCAGGAGGGGAACGAGAAGTCAAAGGAACGCATTTTTACCCAGGAGGGGAAAGAGAAAGCAAAGGAGGAAGTTTCCCCCAGTCACCTCCCGGGAAGGAAAAAAATAAAGGAATAATTACTGATAGTCCCCACCAGATTGCTCCCGAAGTACGAAGCTGTAACCGTTGGTGCTGCTTCGCTCTGCACATCATCTCCCCCCCCCATCATATATGAATATAGGTAGTAAACTGGTCTAAACACCAATGATTTTACCATGCCATAAGCCAGTGCTAAACCACACACCGAAGCAATAATCTTAATCCAAAAACCAGAGGTGATAAACCACGCCTAAACACTGACAAACATCATACAGTAAGGTGATACACGATACAACTCTGAGAAGCACTCTGTAAACAATTTGAACAACATTGTGACCAGCGACAATTAAGGTAATACAACGGATGCTTATAACAAATTGTTTTAACACACTCTGGTCAAGCCTGTTGTTATCTCAACCCTTTGAGCCTGACCGGGGGCTTTAAACCCTGGACCCTCAATCTGATGCTCTCTGAGCTGAGCTGGCCAGACCCCTCTCGAGCCCCATGTTGGGCGCCAAAAAGGACTGTTGTGGTTTAACCCCAAACTGTAACCCAATACCACGCAGCCGCTCGCTCACTCCCCCAACTCCCCGGTGGGGTGGGGAGGAGAATTGGAGAGAAAGGAAAACTCGCAGGTTGAGATAAAAACAGCTCACCAGGACAGCAAAGGAAAAATATAAAAATATATTAATAATGTTAATAATGATAATATATATAAGGAGAATAGAATATATAAAGCAAACAATACACAATTTCTCACCACCCGTCGACCGATACAGCCCGTCCCAAGCAGCAGGCAGGGAGCAGGGGTATTCCCCCCCCAGCTATCCCAGAACAGCAAGTTCCAGAGAGAGCAGGCGAGGGAACAAACAGCCGAATGAATGAAAAAAAAAAAGGAAAAATAGGGAAACAAAAAGCAACCCAAAGGGAAGCTTAAGGATTAAAGCAAGTTAAGGGTCTAAAAAGCCTAGTGGCCCACCGACCGACCCTCACTTATACCGGGCATGCCATCTATGGTATGGAATACTCTCTTTGGCCAGTTTGGATCAACTATTCTGGCTCTACCCCTGCTAAGTTTTTGCCCCTGCACATTAGCAAAACCTGGGAAGCTGCAAAATGTCCTTGGTCGTTCAGCAGCAACCAGCAACATCAGTGTGCTATCACCATTCTTCTCACACTCAATCCAAAACACATGAGTTGCTGAAAACAAAACTAGCTCTGTCCTGGCCTAAACCAGGACATAAATATATTATAAAACTGTCAAGAGGGCTTCTCAACTCCCATCCCCTTCCTCTTGAAAACAGTTTTGGCTGTGCAGGATGGCACGGCTTGTCTGGATTTAATGTTTATTTCTGGTGTTTTGGAATGGTACAGTAAAATACAAGGCATTGGGCTGTAAATTATTAAAGGGATTTTGGACAGTTGTGATACAATTGCTCCTTTTAGGAATCTGTCCATTTTTTTTCATCTTCCTTTAAAGATCTTAGTTGGTTACAGTCAGTTGAAAGTAAGCATTATGAAAATCAGTTTTGTAATTTCCAGGCTCTAAAAATATCTCAAATATCGCAAACCATAGGGTTTTATATATTCTGGTTTCTTTTTGCTCTCAGGTAACCTTTTGCATCCCTTGTTTTAATCCTTGTTCTTCCAGTCAGTGAGGACTCATGGGGCTCCTTGGGAACTTATCTGGGGTTGTCTCTGGCATGCTGAGACAGTGCAAGCTGGCTCTTGCTGCAGGAGGGCAGCATCCTTCAGGAGATGTTCAGTGTTGTGCAGGGTTGGGCTGGCAAGACACTACCTGTAGTTCTATGTCTTTAGTCACTCAAGAGTTTTAAGAGAGGTTTGGGATTTATATACTAAAATGAAGGTAATTTGTATGAATTTGAGGCTTTGGTCTAGAATATGTTGTTCTCATGAAACTTCCACTTCTTTCCATACTAACGAGAAAACAGAAGGCCCAGGAGTCCAGCTTCCAATATCTTTAGAATGGCATTTACCAGATTTTTCAGATTCTATTTTTCCTTTATTATTTTTATGTTGAAAGTATAAGAGAGAAAGCAGCCTATTGAGATTCTAGATCTTGAATCACTCTAAAACAAAAACTTTTCCATAACTAAATAAAGGTTTTATTTCTCCATTTTGAATTAGTTTTAAAGTAAGAACGGAAAAAAATAATGTACTTTTTGGATTGCAGTTCTCTCTCTCCAGTGTTTGTCATCTGTCACTGCAGCAATATCTAATAACATGTCAATAAAGATGGCTAGTAGAATTTCTTTGCCCAAGCTGGATGAGTATAGTAGGTAATGAAGCATAAAAATGATGAAAAACAGAGCAGAGAACTTTAAAAATCCTCTCAATACTTTAGTGATTTAAATGTATCTTTAGCTTGTTATATTTGGAAAATCTCTCTTCGAAAACTGTCCTTTAAAAAGTAAAGCACTCTTTGTATTAACTTATCATTTATGTGCATTTCAAATGGAGAAATAAATTCATAGAGGTTTGAAAGCCATATGCCTATGCTGCATGGGATGTGAATACAATCTATTACTGGACACTGTTTGCATTTACAAAGATCTACTTATACAAATGTATGTAGGCACATAGCTGCTATTGAAATCAAATATATTGGGGATGCACCTTAATTCCTTTTTGATTGTGAGCCTAAGTTTTCAGAAACTGCATAAAGCAAAGCAAACCAAACTAACATCCCCTGAAATATGCATATGGAGATCTTGTTTCTTATATAGCTACTATTAACCATAACATTACAGAATCATAATGTACTTATGGGAAAGGAGCCATGGCATGAAAATTCTATTGTGAATATGTATATTTTTTTAAATTTTCCTGGAAGAAAATGACCTGTATTGACTGATGATTATCAACAGCAGTTATAGCTGAAATGATTAAATATATTTAATACCAGGTCAGCTACTCTTGTTTCTGACATTCTTGAAGATTAGATTTCAGGTCAATATTCCTTAGTTCTAAGCAGGGCCTGAAGAAACAAAATTTTTTTACAGAACTAAGAGAAAGTAGAACAAGGCAGACACAAGACCCAAGACATTTGTAAAAGCAGTTTAAAAGACCATAATCTCTAAATGGTATAACTTGAACCAGCCTTTTGCTAAGCCTACTGGTCCCAATCCAGCAAGATACTTAGACGCCTTTTATTTTAAGGGGAAGCCAAGGCTCAGATTCTGGCCTTGTTAAAATTGGTGGCAAAACATCAATGGAATTAGCATTTCACCAATGTAGAGTAGTTTAGAGGACATATGCTAAGGATGAAAAGAACTTTGATTTAAGCATTTTCTTGCCTTTTTTTTTTTAATAAATTTGGAAGAGAAGGGATATTATTGAGGCCTATTAGTCCATCATGTGATTTATTTTTAGCTTGGGGCTTTTCTTGGATCCCAAGTGTTTTCCTACTGTGTGAAGACTAAATATGTTGAGGCAAGAGGAAGTTGAGATTGAGTATTTTAGAGGGGTGTTTTACAAAGTTTCAAATAATTCCATATTTAAATGAACCTGCACAGTAGTTCCATGTGCAAAACAGTGGCAGTTGCAATCGCTACAGAAGCTTGTACTAGATTTACTAGTTTACTATATACATTTGTCCGATGTATAAAGAAAAGAAGGACAAGCAATTAATCAAAGTCCATTGCTGAAACAGAAACAGTGAAATGGTAACACTTCTAAGCTTCTTATGGGAGAATCTGTTGATAGAACTCTAATTGGGGCTGGGAAAGTTATTTATTTATTTTTCATCTTGGTTTGGCAGTTAAGACAACAGAAATCTTTTGGTTTTAGATTTAAAGAAAATATTTTTTACCTTTTCTATTTCTGAACCATATATATACAAATAATTAGGGCCATATTAAGCAGCTATCCTCTGTAACATGGATATCCTATATTACACAGTCAGATGCTGTATTCTGTATAAAGAGCATATAGGACATGACTTTTCCCCATACTTCTGCAACAACTGTCTGATTTTCTAAATGCCAAACTGCACAGCAAGCATATGCAGATAAATCATGTGTGCATACTGGGCATGTCAGACTTATTGGGCATGCATGGGGGACTTTTCACAGCATATGCTGTTAGTGTCATATGCTGGATTTGCTAAGCATGTCTGGGACTGTCCCAGACCTCAGCATTTAAAATCTGGCAAGTCTCTATGAACTGCGTAGCAAAGGCACTTAACTCAGCTGGCTACTCTCCTGCCAGCAATGGAGAGTCTGCCTCTTCCAGGAAGTGATTCAGAAGGCCTAAATTAGATTCTTACTGCAAATCTACTTACTTATCTGATGTAAGCATCCCCCTCTCTCTCCACTGACTATACAAAAAATTTGGGGACTTAGTTCATTGAGTGGGTGTCCTGGTTTCGGCCAGGATGGACTAGTTTTGTCTTCAGGAGCTACTGTGTTTTGGATTTAGTGTGTGAAGACTGCTGATAGTACACTGATGTTGCTGGTTGCTGCTAAACGATCAAGGACATTTTGCAGTTTCCCAGGTTTTGCTAATGTGCAGGTGCAAAAACTTGGGAGGGGTATAGTTGATCCAAACTGGCCAAAGAGAGTATTCCATACCATAGACGTCGTGCCCGGTATAAGTGAGGGTCGGCCAGTGGGCCACTTCCCTTAGCTCCTTAATCCTTAAGCTTCCCTTCTGGTTGCTTTTTGTTTCCCCGTTTTTTTGTTTGTTTGTTTGGGCCTTTTCGTTCGTTCAGCTGTTCATTTCCCTCGCCTGCTCTCTCTGGAACTTGCTGTTCTGGGATAGCTGGGGGGGAATATCCCCTGCTCCCTGACTGCTGCTCGGGATGGGCTGTATAGGTTGTTGGGTGGTGATAAATTGTGCATTGTTTGTTTTACATATTCTAGTATCCTTACATATATTATTATTATCATCATTAATATATTTTCATATTTTTCCTTTGCTGTCCTGGTGAACTGCTTTTATCTCAACCCGTGAGTTTTCCTTTCTCTCCAATTCTCCTCCCCACCCCACCGGGGAGTGGGGGAGTGAGTGAGCGGCTGCGTGGTATTGGATTACCATTTGAGGTTAAACCATGACAGTGGGAAAAGCAAGACCTCCCTTCTAGTGAACAGCATCATGCTGTGGAGTAAGCTGTTTGTGTGGTCCAAAACAAACCATTTCAGCGGAGTATTGTGCAGGGTTGCTCTGCTTGATTCAGAGCATGGGTTTGAACCAAGGTCTTGCATGTCAGCATCTTAACTACCATCCTATATGGCATACAGATGTGGATTTGTCTTGATTCTTCCTGTCAGAGTTGCCTAAATTCGTGTGGAATACTAAATATGCTTTTGGGTCAGAGAGCAGAACTATCTGTTTAGCTAAGTGACTGTGATATTTATTTGTATAGTGAGACAGCTGAATCCTGTTCCTGCTCCAATGAATGTTCAATTATGACAAAAATTATAACAGCATGAACAGGTAAGGCTGAGACTGCCCTCTCTGATTGCTTTATAGTATGGTATCTTTTGGGAGACTGGGATTACATTCCCTCAGGAAGAGGGAAGAATTGAACCTGGTATTCCTGGGTAATAGCTGGACATTATTTCCAGCATTTCCTCCAAATCTGTGGTCTTCTACCTCAGGTAGACATGTCTGTCTTTTTTTCTTCTTTTTTTTTCCAGCTGAACTTATTTGGTGAATATGGGTCTGTTTAAAGAAGGTAAAATCCCTTTTGTGGATAGGGAGGTGAATAATCTGTTGCTTTTTCATTTCTTACTCCCCCCTCAAGTCTTGTCTCTTCCTAATTTTTTAAAAATTAGTTTTAGAATACAATATGCATGCAGTGATCCTCAGCTTGTAAACACATATATTAAACTCTCCTACTAGGAACAATTCTGTTAACTTCTATGTGGCTAACTATGCAGTGTACTTAAGCATATGCCAAAGTATTTTCAAGTTTAGGGTGGTAGCAATGTAAGTATATTTTGAATACTGTATATGCCTCATGTATTTATATGTGTACACAAAAGTTTGAACTTTTCACGTTAGGTTCAAATAGATTTACAAACATTTTGAATTGGCACAAATCCATATGTGGCATAAAGATACTAAAGTGGAAAAATACTAGTGCTGGATAGAACTTTTGGGTTTTTTTTCAGCACTAGACATCACTGCAGATTCTGGACCGTGTTTGTGTGCAGTGGCTGTCTTGTTGCCCAAAGCCCATGTTTTTTGGAGGGCATGTACCTAGGTGGCACAGCTACAGAAATAGTTACCACTTGTCCTGGAGGTGGGAGGGGGTGGAAGAAAGATCGTTTTGATCTTCCCTGCCCTGAACATTTCTTGCAACTCTCCATGGCATTCATGTCTGCGTGGAGACAGGGCAGTTGTTCCCTCCTCTTCGGTATGCTTGTATGTACAGCACTTTGCATCTTGTTATGATTTTTAATAAACAGTTTATCTTGAAGCAGTTTTGTTCTCCACAGTTGGTATCTAAAGTGAAAGGTTTAGGAGATGACAACCCTAAAGAGTTGTAGTTATCATTGAACTGGCAGCTCGATCTGATGTAATTGCAGGTGAAAACTTCACACATCCTGAGGGTTGGGGGAATGCTGGAAGGTGTGTAGATGGGAGGAATTCTGAAAAGTGTGTGCAGCAGTGTTGCATAATTAGGAAAAACATAAGGATAAATAGGCTGGAGGATGAGAAAAATATTAGTCTGCTCTTAAGCAGTGGCAGAGACAAAAGCCGTAAAGGTAAATGAAGAATGCCATGAAAATTGTGGTGGGTAAGGAGAAGGCAGCTTTTGCAGAAATAGTGAAAAAGTTTGAAGACCATTGTACCAAATAATACCTTGTGAAAGAGGTACATGCAGGATGAGAACAAAATTTGAAGGGAAACCAATAGAGAAGATGGTCAAAGACTTAAGAAGATGTCAAAATGGAAAATGAACACTTACAAAAGAGTAAATTTTCATGAAGTATACAACAAAGTCAATTTGATCCCACTCTAGAAAAGGTAATATGTATACCAAGCAGCAAAACAAACAGAAATACAAATAAAAACCTAGATGAAAGACACAGAACATTTTACTGTGTGTACCATTGCAAGGGAGAATTTCCCAGAAATTAAGTTGAACAAGTAGAGGTATATGAAAAGCTATGGAAACAGTGGCAGCAATATGTCAGTCAGCATGAGTATTAGAAATGCTCTGGGTAGTGACAAATGTGCAGAAAGTGTAATAAACACATCATTATGCTAAAATATGCAATGCAAGCAAGAAACTGCTTATATTAAGTGAAGAATGGGATTCCTGAAGTGAAGGTGAAGTGCTGGTTTTAGGAATACTTGTGGAAGAAGCTATCAATTAAAAAGATTGGCCAATTAAAATGAGCAGAAATGGACTATACAGGACAGAGAATGGAATGGAAATAAATGTGATAACAGAAAGTGAAATAGGGAACTGTAAAGAGTACATAAATGTGGAAGAATAAAGAGTGCCTCTGAAATGCTTTAATGGAGGAGTAATTTTAATGCTGTTGAAATGTTCTCCAATAATGTATCGGTTAAATATAAATGGTAAAATAGGTGTTGATATGCAAGGTGGCAACCTGTTCTGGGCCTAGAAAGCTGAGGTAAACATCAAGAGAATTAATATTATGGAAATTCAGAAAGACAACCTGTAGCCCTTTTGGAATGTTTTAGTAACATAGTATGAAGATTAAATGTCCTCCATTAAGAGACAAAATATGGCTTGGAGATGACACAGATCTGTGGTCAGGGCTACACAGAATGTTTCACGAGTCTTGAGAAAGAGGCTAGGAAATGAGTTGTGAACTAAGGCAACAGATCGTATCATTTGAAGAACAGGAAAATATCTACAATTTGAGTTCTCTATTTAATAATTGCAGAGAAAAAAAGAATGGAGACTATGACTATATGTAGACTCTTCAGACAAATAAAAACAGAAAAAGGAACATTTTTGCTGGCTTATGGAAAGGAGAATATTGTTTGAGATGTCAGGAGTCAAATTATTCAGCAAATTTAATGCATTAACAGGATATAGATGGATTTTCCTGGATAGATGACTTCAAGCTTTGCAGTTTCATTCCGTCATTTGGAAGTACTACCTTTTGATCTGTTTGGCTTGAGGTATATTGCATGCAATGAATGAGACAATGGAAAGCGTAGCAGGTACAGACATATGTCTTGATGATTCAGTTAATATCAGAAAAGACTGAATAGAGTATTTAACATTACAAGAGAGAGTAATTTTTAACTGAACAAAGCTACTTATTAATGTCAAACAGTGGAAATAATATACTTGGGAGGAAGACTGGCTTCAGAGGGAATTTCTGAGGGAATTTCTTCTGTTGAATCAAAGAGTCAGGGAATACTGAATGTATCAAAACCTGAAGATAGGAAAAGGACTTAAATGTTGTAAAGCACACAATTATGTCAGGAAGTGCTTATCTAACTCTTAAGATATCCCTTCTACAAAGTCACTTCCTGAACATGAGTGCCTGGGAAAAAAGAAATTCAAAGGTTTTGACATCAACCAAGATGCTTTAATGTTTTGATTCACTGAAAGACCTGAAAAGATGTGTCTAAAGGATGGTTAGGCTCAATCTTAGGATCAACAAAATAGCAGCTATGTCTCCACCAACTAAAAAAAGGAAACCCAAGCTTTATTAGGCGTTGTGGGTTTCTGGAGAATGCATATTCCAAATTACAGTTTCATTGTAAGCCCTCTCTATCAAGTGACCCAAAAGAAGAACGATTTTAAATGGGGCCCTGAGCAACGACAAGCCTTTGAACAAATTAAACAGGAGATAGTTCATGCAGTAGCCCTTGGGCCAATCCGGGCAGGGCCAGATGTTAAAAATGTGCTCTACACCGCAGCTGGGGAGAACGGCCGTACCTGGAGCCTCTGGCAGAGAGCACCAGGGGAGACTCGAGGTCGACCCTTGGGGTTTTGGAGCCGGGGATACAGAGGATCTGAGGCCCGCTATACTCCAATGGAGAAAGAGATCTTGGCAGCATATGAAGGGGTTCGAGCTGCTTCGGAGGTGCTTGGTACTGAAGCACAGCTCCTCCTGGCACCCCGACTGCCGGTGCTGGGCTGGATGTTCAAAGGGAGAGTCCCCTCTACACATCATGCCACTGATGCCACATGGAGTAAGTGGGTCGCGCTGATCACACAACGAGCTCGAACAGGAAACCCCAGTCTCCCAGGAATCTTGGAAGTGATCATGGACTGGCCAGAAGGCAAAGATTTTGGAATATCAACAGAGGAGGAGGTGACGTGTGCTGAAGAGGCCCCACCGTATAATGAACTGCCAGAAAAGGAGAAGGAATATGCCCTGTTCACTGATGGGTCCTGTCGTATTGTGGGAAAGCATCAAAGGTGGAAAGCTGCTGTGTGGAATCCTACACAACGAGTCGCAGAAGCCACTGAAGGACAAGGTGAATCGAGTCAGTTTGCAGAGGGGAAAGCCATCCAGCTGGCTTTAGATATTGCTGAGCGAGAGAAGTGTCCAGTGCTCTACCTCTATACCAACTCCTGGATGGTGGCAAATGCCCTGTGGGGGTGGTTACAGCAATGGAAGCAGAGCAACTGGCAGCGCAGAGGCAAACCCATCTGGGCTGCCAAATTGTGGCAAGATATTGCTGCCCGGCTAGAGAAGCTGGTTATAAAAGTACGCCACGTAGATGCCCATGTACCTAAGAGTCGGGCCACTGAGGAACATCAAAACAACCAGCAGGTGGATCAGGCTGCTAGGATTGAAGTGGCGCAGGTGGATCTGGACTGGCAACATAAAGGTGAATTATTCTTAGCTCGGTGGGCCCATGACACCTCAGGCCATCAGGGAAGAGATGCAACATACAGATGGGCTCGTGATCGAGGGGTGGACTTGACCATAGACACTATTGCACAGGTTATCCATGAGTGTGAAACATGCGCTGCAATCAAGCAAGCCAAGCGGTCAAAGCCCCTCTGGTATGGAGGACGATGGCTGAAATATAAATATGGGGAGGCCTGGCAGCTTGATTATATCACACTCCCACAGACCAACCAAGGCAAGCGCCATGTGCTTACAATGGTGGAAGCAACCACCGGATGCCTGGAAACATATCCTGTGCCCCACGCCACCGCCCGGAACACTATCCTGGGCCTTGAAAAGCAAGTCTTATGGCAACATGGCACCCCAGAAAGGATTGAGTCAGGCAACGGGACTCATTTCTGAAACAACCTCATAGACACCTGGGCCAAAGAGCATGGTATTGAGTGGGTGTATCACATCCCCTGTCAGGCACCAGCCTCTGGGAAAATCGAACGATACAATGGACTACTGAAAACTGCGCTGAGAGCAATGGGTGGTGGGACCTTCAAACATTGGGATTTTGGGTGAGAATAGTCAATGAATGAAACTGTAGCGACTGGCGCCCATCAACTTCCTCAAGAGATCGACATCTTCAACCCACAGACCGTGGACATGATACACCATCCACGCCACATACCACAACTGCGAGCTCCAGATGCAACAATCCAACACTACACACCATCCTCCCACTGCGTCCAGTGTCACCTGCTGCACCGCACCGAGACCCAGCCCTGTTTCGCCGACAGAGCAAACTCCACATCATATCTCTCCTGCCCCAAGAGGCTATTATGACAGATGGAGCCTAAAGTCATGGACTAAATGAACTCAATGGACACTTCAAAGGGATGGGCCATAGACTAAGGGAATGATGTCTCTGTGTGTGTGTATATATATATATATAACAGGAGAAGTGGTGGTGATTAATTGGAAAGTGTAGGATCTGAGCGTGACATATATGGTATAGAATAAGGGGTGGATAATGTCCTGGTTGCGGCTGGGATAGGGTTATTTTTCGCCAGAAGCTGGCCGGGGTCTATTCTATACCATGTGACCGTCACGCTCACTGTATAGTGGGGGACGACCGGAGGGGCGGGATCGCTGCTCGGGAGCAGGCTGGGCGTGGGGCTCCGGGCAGGGAGCAACCTGTAAGGGAAGCACCGCTAAGTAGACGCTGTTGTTGTTATTGTTGGGGTTTCTTATTTGTTTGTTTCCTTTCCCTTTGTTGTCCGGTTAAACTGTTGTTGTTAACCCACGAGTTTTGCCTTCCTTTGTCCCGATTCTCTCCCCGTCCTGCCAGGAGGTGGGGGGTGAGCGAGTGACCGCGTGGCTCAGCCTCCGGCTGGGGCTAAACCACGACAACATATTAATTTGTTTTTACTTTTGCCTTAACTTTTGCGTACTGTAAGGAGTGAACTAAGGTTAGCTGGCAAACCATGGGCTTTCCGTTTCCCAGGGAGTTGCAGTCTTAAGCAAGAGTATGGATCCGCTCCTGCAGTGTCAAAACAAGACTGGGATCTCCGCTTAATTCCAGCTTTCTCCTGCTTTAAGATCGTGGATTGGTGCTTATTGTTCAGAATGTGAACTTTGGAGAAGCAATTCCCAATGGCATCTGCATGCTACTAATTGGATACTACTAATTGGACAATCATAGCATCTTGGCACGGAGCAGAATGACTCCTGGTGTCTCCTTGCAGTTGAAACAGCCACAGATCAAGAACAGGGAGTTCTTGAAGCTAACTATAATCTGTGACCTTGGCCTTTGTTCCAGGTAGCCCTGAACAGTACCTTATCTGAACATGGGATATACATAGTGAAGAATTTGCTCCAAAAAAGTGTGTGTCAGTGGTTGCAAAGAAAGGTCCAAGAGTTATTAGTTCTGCCAGCTCTAGAACTGATATACTGGCATATGGAAAGCTACCTCCCATAGTCTTCTGTGACTAATGGTTAAATACTTTAAATGGTAGACAAAAAACCTAAAGGATGACTTAAGGAGCCTGTGATAGTGGCAATCAGTTTTCTACTTTTTGTGAAATACAAAATGATTCACAGTTTTAAAAAAGCAAAAACAAACCCCAAAAAACCCACAGGACTTGCTGAGAATTTGTCAGGAGACACTGCATAGGCAAAAAGTCAAGCATCTGTTTGTAAAATTGCTTAATTCTAGGCAAGTCCACAGTGGGCTAACTGGAGACTCTGCCTCTTTTCTGAGTTATGGAATATTTTGTTTCTTGATGTTGACCTGAAATCTGGGACTGATGATACCAGATGAAGACAGCAAAATAAAATAAAATAAATTGGAATAGGACTGAGCCTGTATATCTGCAAAGAACTTGCTGCTGGCATAGGTATCTACATTATGCTCATTAGCCTGCTGTTAGAGAGTCTGTCCTGGGGGAGCTTAGTCTTACATATAAAAATTTCTTTATTGAGTGCAGATTATATCATTTGTCCCTACATCTGTCTGAAACCGGAATTCCTGATATGCAAAGTTATATTGTTCTATGCTTTATTTTCAAATTATGTGAGTTCACACACCTTGAGCTTTATTTTATGTTTGGTTTTGTCATGAAAATTTCGCAACTGGCCCATGCTGACTGAGGAGAGAGGCTAGGACACAAAGTATAGAATTACAAGAGTCATTCTTTATTCATGTGCATGAGGTGTCCCATTCCAATTGGGGCACCCCAAATGCGATTTTACACATGGTTCTTATACCTTTCAAGCATTCAGGTACAACATGATTTGACCAATCACAACTTAACACATACATGCTACTGTTTTGCAAAGCAACTATAATTCTATGGCGTCATCATCCATCTGCTTCTTTCTTGATCTAGACGTCCCTGGAGTTGGTCTTGCTGCAGTTCCTTATCTATGATGCCAGATAATGAGAGGATTTCACAGAGGTGTTAGAGGGGTGTTGTGGTTTGACCCTGGCTGGATGCCAGGTGCCCACGAAAGCTGCTCTATCACTCCCCCTCCTCAGCTGGACAGGGGAGAGAAAATATAACAAAAGGCTCGTGCGTCAAAATAAGGACAGGGAGATCACTCACCAATTACCATCATGGACAAAACAGACTCGACTTGGGGAAAAATTAATTTAATTTATTGCAAATCAAGTCAGAGTAGGATAATGAGAAATTAAACCAAATCCTAAAAACACCTTCCCCCCACCCCTCCCTTCTTCCCAGGCTCAACTTCACTCCCAATTTCTCTACCTCCCACTCTGAGCGGCGCAGGGGGATGGGGAATGGGGCTTGCGGTCAGTTCATCACACATCGTCTCTGCTGCTCCTTCCTCCTCAGGGAGAGGACTCCTCACACTCTTCCCCTGCTCCAGTGTGGGGTCCCTCCCATGGGAGACAATCCTCCATGAACTTCTCCAATGTGAGTCCTCCCCACAGGCTACAGTTCTTCACAAACTGCTCCAGCGTGGTCCTTTCCACGGGTGCAGTCCTTCAGGAACAGACTGCTCCAGCGTGGGTCACCCACGGGGTCACAAGTCCTGCCAGCAAACCTGCTTCAGCGTGGGCTCCTCTCTCCATAGGTCCACAGGTGGTGCCAGGAGCCTGCTCCAGTGCAGGCTTCCCATGGGGTCACAGCCTCCTTTGGGCACATCTACCTGCTTTGGCATGGGGTCCTCCATGGGCTGCAGATGGATATCTGCTCCACCGTTAACCTCCATGGGCTGCAGGGGGACAGCCTGCCTCACCATGGTCTTCACCATGGGCTGCAGGGGAATCTCTGCTCCGGCACCTGGAGCACCTCCTCCCCCTCCTTCTTCACTGACCTTGGTGTCTGCAGAGTTGTTTCTCTCACATCTTCTCACTCCTCTCTTTGCTGCTATATTCCCACAGCAGGTTTTTTTTCCCCCTTCTTAAATATGTCATCACATAGGTGCTACCACTGTCGCTGATTGGCTCGGCCTTGGCCAGCGATGGGTCCGCCCCGGAGCCGGCTGGCATTGGCTCCATTGGACATGGGGGAAGCCTCCAGCAGCTTCTCACAGAAGCCACCCCTGTAGCCCCCCTGCTACCAAAACCTTGCCATGCAAACCCAGTACAAGGGGCTAGGATGCTGGTGTGATCTCGGTTGTCCAGGGGTATCTTTTCTTCTTTGTGGATGGCTTTAAGATTCCGAGAAACAAAGGTCCTTATCTTCAAGGTGGGGGCTGTCCTCCTCCTCCTTGCCGTGAGCTGGGGCCCTTTACTTATGCTGAATTAACCATGGTTATGCAGTATACAATGTAAAATATATCTCTTAGAAAACTAATACAATTTCACAGAATCACAGAATGGTAGGGGTTAGAAGGGACCTCTGGAGATCATCTAGTCCAACCCCCCTGCCAGAGCAGGTTTACCTAGAGCAGGCTGCACAGGACTGCGTCCAGGCGGGTTTTGAATATCTCCAGAGAAGGAGACTCCACAACCTCCCTGGGCAGCCTGTTCCAGTGCTCTGTCACCCTCACAGTGAAGAAGTTTTTCCTCATGTTCAGACGAAACTTCCTGTGTTCCACTTTGTGCCTGTTCCCCCTTGTCCTGTCGCTGGGCACCACTGAAAAGAGTCTGGCCCCATCCTCTTGACACCCGCCCTTGAGATATTTATGAGTGTTGATGAGGTCCCCTCTCAGTCTTCTCTTCCTCAGGCTGAACAGCCCCAGCTCCCTCAGCCTTTCCCCATAGGAGAGATGCTCCAGTCCCTTAATCATCTTTGTAGCCCTCCACTGGACTCTCTCCAGTAGTTCCTCATCTTTTTGAACTGGGGAGCCCAGAACTGTATGCAGTACTCCAGATGGGGCCTCACTAGGGCAGAGTAGAGGGGGAGGATAACCTCCCTCAACCTGCTGGCCTCACTCTTCTTAATGCACCCCCGGATGCCGTTGGCCTTCCTGGTCACAAGGGCGCATTGCTGGCTCATGGTGAATTTGTTGTCTACCAGGACTCCCAGGTCCTCCTCAGAGCTGCTTTCCAGGAGGTCAACCCCTAACCTGTACCGGTGCATGGGGTTGTGCCTCCCCAGGTGCAGGACCCTGCACTTGCCCGTGTTGAACCTCATGAGGTTCCTCTCCTCCCAATGTTCCAGCCTGTCGAGGTCTTGCTGAATGGCCACACAGCCTTCCGGTGTATCAGCCAGTCCTCCCAGTTTCGTGTCATCAGCAAACTTGCTGAGGGTACACTCTGTCCCTTCATCCAGGTCATTGATGAATAAATTGAACAAGACTGGCCCCAGCACCGACCCCTGGGGAACACCACTAGCCACAGGCCTCCAACTAGACTCGGCACCATTGATCACCACCCTCTGAGCTCTGCCATTCAGCCAGTTCTCAATCCACCTCACTGTCCACTCGTCTAGCCCACACTTCCTGAGCTTTCTGTCCCTGCTCCCAAGTTTCAAAAATACTGATGTAACATTTCAGTGTATTCATGATTTTTCAAAGATGATGGAGAGTGGCTTGGCAATGACCTCTGCCAGCTCCCTCAGCACACGTGGCTGCATCCCATCGGGGCCCATGGATTTGTGGGTGTCCAGTTTGCCCAACTGATCTCTAACCCAATCCTCCTCGACCAAAGGAGGGCCATCCTTTCTCCAGGCTTTCTCTGTTACCTCCAGGGTCTGGGATTCCTGGGGGCCAGCCTTGGCAGTAAAGACCGAAGCAAAGAAGGCATTCAGTAACTCTGCCTTCTCTGCATCCTTCGTGACCAGGGCACCCACCTCATTCAGCAGAGGGCCCACGTTTTCCCTAGTCTTCCGTTTGTTGCCGATGTATTTGAAGCAGCCCTTCTTATTGCCCTTGATGTCCCTTGCCAGATTAAATTCGAGGTGGACCTTAGCCTTCCTTGTAGCATCCCTGCATACCCTGACAGCATCCCTGTACTCCTCCCATGTGGCCTGCCCCTTTTTCCACATTCCATGGACTTCCTTCTTCCATTTGAGTTTTGCCAGTAGTTCCTTGCTCATCCATGCAGGTCTCCTGCCTCCCTTACCCGATTTCTTACTCCTGGGGATGCACCGCTCTTGAGCTTGGAGGAAGTGATGCTTGAATAATGCCCAGCTTTCTTGGGCCCCCCTACCTTCTAGAGCCCTAACCCATGGGATTCCTCCAAGCAGGTCCTTGAAGAGGGCAAAGTTAGCTCTTCTAAAGTCCAGGGTTGTAATCCTGCTTAGTGTCCTGCTTCCTCCACGCAGGATCCTGAACTCCACCATCTCGTGGTCACTGCAGCCAAGGCTATCCCCAACCTTCACATCCCCAACCAGACCTTCTTTGTTTGTTAGTATGAGGTCCAGCAGCACCCCTCCCCTTGTTGGCTCCTCCAACACCTGCATCAGAAAATTGTCATCAATGTTCTGCAGGAACCTCCTGGACTGTGTGTGCCTAGCTGTGTTGTCCCTCCAACAGATATCGGGGTGGTTGAAGTCCCCCATGAGAACCAGGGCCTGCAATCGTGAGGCTACTTTCAGCTGCCTGTAGAAGGCCTCATCGACTTCCTCTTCCTGATCAGGTGGCCTGTAGTACACACCCACAACAGTGTCCCCTATGTTAGCCTGTCCCTTAATCCTTACCCATAAGCTCTCCACTCGTTCTTTATCCTCCCCTAGGCAGAGCTTGATACACTCCAGTTGCTCTCTCACATAGAGAGCAACTCCACCACCTCGCCTTGCTGGCCTGTCCTTCCTGACAAGTACATACCCATCCATGACAGCATTCCAGTCATGCGAGCTGTCCCACCATGTCTCTGGAATTGCTATGAGATCGTGGCCCTGCGAGCGCACACAGATCTCTAGTTCTTCCTGTTTATTCCCCATGCTGCGTGCGTTGGTGTACAGGCATTTCAGAGAGGAAGCTGAGTTCACAGGTTTCCCTGGAGAGGTGCAGGAGGATTCATCATAGCCATACACACCCTTAGGGTGGTCGGCCTTCTGGTTCTCTTCTTGGGAGGCAGCTAAGGAACATTTGTCTCTGCTCAGGTTGGCCTGGCTTACTCCCCAGTTGGGTGCGCTGGCATGAGCATTGCCACTTTGGACCCCTCCCCCCGAATCCTTCAGTTTAAAGCCCCCCTCACCAAGTTGGCCAGCCTGCTGCCAAAGATTCCCCTGCCCCTCTTAGACAGGTGGATCCCATCCCTCCCCAATAGGTTATAGTCACCAAAGAACATCCCATTGTTGTAAAAGCCAAAACCCTCATGTTGGCACCAGTCTCTTTTGAGACTAATTGGTACAATAGTTAGGGAATGAGATTTTCCTAACAGTTTCAGTGGGACTGCAAATGAAACCCATTTGAATCTGCTAAGTTCAAATATTTTGTCCAGCCTACAAGTTTTCATGATTTTGATGCATAACCATAAATCAGCCCAGGTGTGCTGAAAATGTCCGTAATGTTTAGCATATCTTTTGATGAACTTCATTCCTCAGTTGCCGAGGCGATCAGCTCCGGTGCCGGGCACGACCTGCAGTGGAGCGTCCTAGGTGCAGCGTACAGGGGGGTTTCCCGAACCGTGGAGCCTCAGAGGGAGCCGAGGGACCCGCCAGGAGCCGGCAGCTCGCGCGAGAGCGGCTGACGAGACCTGGGCGGGGCCAGGAGCCGCGGCGGCGTATAAAAAAGCCCCCGGGAAGCACCAGCGACCCGGAGTGCGGCGCACAGGGCGGGCAAACAGGGTGCAGCGCGGCAGTTTGCGCAGCAGTTTGCGCAGGGAGGGTGCTGAAGCTCCGCCGGCTTGGCGGGGGAAGCAATGGTGTCCACCCGGCAGAAAGCCATGGCCGCTCTAAGCCTTGCACTCGCCACGGCTGACGCAGCTTCCCAGACGGAGCTGCGATGGGAACACGCTGCCACCCAGGTGTCAGGCTGCAGGGTGTGCCCTACTCTGACGCTAGCACCGGGTGACAGCGGCAGTGAGCACGCCTGTGGGAGGTGTGCCCAGGTAGAGGACCTCCTCCGCCTGGTGACAGAGCTCCGGCAGGAGGTGAGCAGGTTGAGGAGTATCAGGGAGTGCGAGAGGGAGATCGACGACTGGACTCGCACCCTGCCCTCCCTGAGACAGGCGCAACAGGCAGCCAAGGTGCCTGTCGCGGGGGATTCCCGATCCCGATCCTCTCCCTGCATGGCTGAACACAGTGACTTAGGGGACAGGGGACAGTGGCAACTAGTGCCTCCCTGGCGAGGCAGGCGTGTTTCCTCAGTGCCTACCCCACCTCCGCAGGTGCCCTTGCACAATAGGTACGAGGCCCTGCCACTGGAACCAAACAATGACAAGGCTGATGGTTCAGCCAGCCTGGAGGTGCTGCTGAGGACTAGTCCGCCTAGGATCTGCATCAAAACTGCCCCCACAAAGGAAAACAAGAGACGGGTCGTTGTCATAGGTGACTCCCTTCTGAAAGGAACAGAAGGGCCCATATGCAGACCGGACCCACTGCTTAGGGAAGTCTGCTGCCTCCCTGGGGCCCAGGTCAAGGATGTGAAGAGAAAACTTCCCACCCTAGTAAGGCCCTCAGACTACTATCCCCTGTTGATCTTCCAGGTAGGCAGCAACAAGGTGGCAATAAGAAGTCCTGGGGCAATCAAGAGGGACTTCAGGGCCTTGGGGTGACTGGTTAAGGGATCAGGAGCACAGGTAGTGTTCTCCTCTATCCCTCCAGTTTCAGGGAATGATGAGGGAAGAAACTGGAGGAGCCAGCAGATCAACAACTGGCTCCGAGCCTGGTGTCACCGGCAGGACTTGGGGTTCTTCGACCACGGGTTGGTTTACATGGCACCAGGCCTGCTGGCGGCAGACGGGGCGCACCTGTCCCGAAGGAGGAAAAGGATCCTAGCGCAGGAGTTAGCAGGGCTCATTGAGAGGGCTTTAAACTAGATTTGAAGGGGGAAGGGGATAAAACCAGGCTTGCTAGAGAGAAGCCTGGGGGTGGCACGCCAATGGATGAGGGATGGTGTGCCAGCGAGGCCCTTTGGTCAGCTGTCTCAGATGAGGTAGGACATAGAGACCCATGTGGCAGCAGGGACACAGGGGTCATTGATCTGTTACGAACCACGGAAATACCTGAGATGGGACATGTAGGGAGTAGGGCTTCTCCCACTGCAAAGGCAACAGGATCACTAGCCCAGCTGAAGTGCATCTACACGAATGCACAGAGCATGGGCAACAAACAGGAGGAGCTTGAGGCTGTTGTGAAAGGGGAAAACTACGATATAGTTGCCATCACAGAAACATGGTGGGATGACACACATAGCTGGAGTGCCGCGATGGACGGCTATAAACTCTTTAGAAGGGATAGGCAAGGAAGGAGAGGCGGTGGGGTAGCCCTCTATGTTAAGGAGAGTCTGGACTGCCTTGAGCTCGAGGATGGTGATGAGAGGGTTGAGTGTCTATGGGTAAGAATCAGGGGGAAGGCCACCAAGGCAGACATTGTGGTGGGAGTCTGTTACAGACCACCTAACCAGGATGAGGAGGCAGATGAAGTATTCTACAGGCAGCTGGGAGAAGCCTCACGATCGCTAGCCCTTGTTCTCGTGGGGGACTTCAACTTGCCGGATGTCTGCTGGAAATACAATGCAGCAGAGAGGAACCGGTCCAGGAGGTTCCTGGAGTGTGTGGAAGATAACTTCCTCACACAGCTGGTGAGGGAGCCCACGAGAGAAGGTGCCCCGCTGGACCTGTTGTTTGTGAACAGAGAAGGTCTTGTGGGTGATGTGACGGTCGGAGGCCGTCTTGGGCACAGCGACCACGAAATGATAGAGTTCTCGATTCTCAGAGAAGTAAAGAGGAGGGTCACCAGAACTGCCACCTTGGACTTCCGGAGGGCAGACTGGCCTGTTTAGGAGTCTGGTTGGCAGAGTCCCTTGGGAGGCAGTCCTGGAGGGCAAAGGAGTCCAGGAAGGCTGGACATTCTTCAAAAGGGAAATCTTAAAGGCGCAGGAGCAGGCCGGCCCCATGAGCCGAAAGATGAGCCAGCAGGGAAGAAGACAGGCCTGGCTGAGCAGAGAGCTCCGGCTGGAACTTAGGAAAAAAAAGAGAGTCCACAACCTTTGGAGGAAGGGGCAGGCAACTCAGGAGGACTACAAGGATGTTGTGAGGTTATGTAGGGAGAAAATTAGAAGGGACAAAGCCCAACTAGAACTTAGTCTGGCTACTGCTGCAAAAGACAACAAAAAGTCCTTCTACAAATACATTAACAATAAAAAGGGGGCTAAGGAAAATCTCCCTCCTCTATTGGATGCAGGGGGGAAACTTAGTGTCAAGGGACGAGGAAAAGGCTGAGGTGCTTAATGCCTTCTTTGCCTCTGTCTTTAACAGCAAGGGAAGCTGTTCTCTGGGCACCCAGCCCCCTGAGCAGGAAGACAGGGAAGGGGAGCAGAATGAAGCCCCCATAATCCAAGGGGAAATGGTCAGTGACCTGCTACGCCACCTAGACACACACAAGTCTATGGGGCCAGATGGGATCCACCCAAGGGTGCTGAAAGAGCTGGCAGAAGTGCTCACCAAGCCACTCTCCATCATTTATCAGCAGTCCTGGCTAACTGGGGAGGTCCCAGTTGACTGGAGGCTGGCAAATGTGATGCCCATCTACAAGAAGGGCCGGAAGGAGGATCCGGGGAACTACAGGCCTGTCAGCCTGACCTCGGTGCCCGGGAAGGTTATGGAGCAGATCATCTTGAGTGCCATCATGCGGCACATATGGGACAACCAGGTGATCAGGCCCAGTCAGCATGGGTTTATGAAAGGCAGGTCCTGCTTGACCAACCTGATCTCCTTCTACGATATGGTGACCTGCTTAGTGGATGAGGGAAAGGCCGTGGACGTTGTGTACCTGGACTTTAGTAAAGCCTTTGACACCGTCTCCCACAGCATCCTCCTGGAGAAACTGGCGACCCATGGCTTGGATGGGCATATTCTGCGCTGGGTAGGAAACTGGCTGGATGGCCGGGCCCAAAGAGTTGTGGTGAATGGAGTTAAATCTGGTTGGCAGCCAGTCACAAGTGGTGTTCCCCAGGGCTCAGTATTGGGGCCAGTTCTGTTTAATATCTTTATCAATGATCTGGACAAGGGGATCGAGTGCACCCTCAGTAAGTTTGCAGATGACACCAAATTGGGAGGGAGTGTTGACCTGCTGGAGGGTAGGCAGGCGCTACAGCGGGACCTGGACAGGCTGGATCAATGGGCCGAGGCCAATGGTATGAGGTTCAACAAGGCCAAGTGCTGAGTCCTGCACTTGGGTCACAACAACCCCAGGCAACGCTACAGGCTTGGTGGGGAGTGGCTGGAAAGCTGCCTGGCAGAAAAGGACCTGGGGGTGTTGGTTGACAGCCGGCTGAATATGAGCCAGCAGTGTGCCCAGGTGGCCAAGAAGGCCAACGGCATCCTGGCTTGTATCAGCAATAGTGTGGCCAGCAGGACTAGGGAAGTGATTGTCCCCCTGTACTCGGCCCTGGTGAGGCCGCACCTCGAGTACTGTGTTCAGTTTTGGGCCCCTCACTACAAGAAAGACATTGAGGTGCTGGAGTGTGTCCAGAGAAGGGCAACGAGGCTGGTGAAGGGTCTGGAACAGAAGTCCTCTGAAGTGCGGCTGAGGGAACTGGGGATGTTTAGCCTGGAGAAAAGGAGGCTGAGGGGAGACCTTATTGCTCTCTACAACTACCTGAAAGGAGGTTGTAGAGAGATGGGGGTCGGACTCTTCTCCCTAGTAATAGACAACAGAACAAGAGGAAATGGCCTCAAGTTGCACCAGGGGAGGTTTAGATTGGACATTCGTAAATATTTCTTCACTGAAAGGTTTGTCGGGCATTGGAACAGGCTGCCCAGGGAGGTGGTGGAGTCCCCATCCCTGGAGGTATTCAAAAGACATTTAGACGAGGCCCTAAGGGATATGATTTAGTGGGGGACTTGGTAGGGATAGGTTAATGGTTGGACCCGATGATCTTGGAGGTCTCTTCCAACCAGAACAATTCTATGATTCTATGATTCTATTTGATATTTGAGTTTGTAAGAAAATACAGCACTAGGGAATTTTGCAGTATTTAATTGTGGATGTTATATAAAGCTTTCACAGTATTGTAGACTAGGGACATATGTGACTTGTCATTAAATGGTAATTCATCTACTTGACAGTTCAACGTCTGTAGTGTGCTGCCTTTTTCTCTAAAGATCTGGTGAAAAAATAATTCAGAATGAAAAGTTTTCCTAAGTTTCAGAGACGTTTCACCAGGGAATGTCTATTAATTTTCAGAACTTTTTTTTCCTAGCTTTATGAATCAGGGCTAAACATATAATTGATTTATGTTTTTGAGTGTTGAGAAAATATTTTTTCCATAAAGGGAGTTTTCTGGCAACAGAAATATTTCTGGAGCTGAATTACAGTGTTATTTGCTTACATCGATGTCTTTGATACTAGCATGTGGCTGGTTTTCCAGTATAGCTCAAAATGGAGTAGTATACCTTAATGTACGTAAATCCAGAAAAAAATAGAGTAAATCGAATATGTTAGGGAGACATAGTTCTGCTGACCATATGTTTTCAGTTTAAGAAAATGGACATGTCAGATTTGAAAGTTTAGAGTGAAATCTTTTGAACTGTTGAAGCATAAAAGAATTTAAACTGTTTTAAAATATAGAAATGACTTTCATTTCTTTTCATGCTTTCATAATTCAAAAGTTGCTTCACTGATTTTGTACAGACAATTTTTTACATGTGTAGTGCACAAAAATGAAGACCAGTCTCTTAAAAGTTATTTGAAAGAGTTAAATCTTTTGCCATAGGATTTTAAAATATCCTTTCCAGAATGTTGCAGAAGTGGTGAAACATGAATATGTGCTATTATTCAGTAGTTAAGTTGTTGAAGCGTGCTGAGATGAGCATGTTATTGTAGGTTGCAGTGTGCAGTCGGTAGGTGTATGATTCTGAATGCTTTTATGAGAATGAATAAGTAGTTTACGAAGGGAACATTAAGTTAAAGGTATAAAAAATAGTTTACTGATGACTCATTGAAGGAGAGACAAAATGCTATAGTATAATCAAGTGAATAGTATTGTAGACAGCTGAGGGTTTGGTTTAGAGGCAATAATTGGTATTTGTGAGCTGATAAGTGTGATCCAGTTGGGTAATATCCTGACAGATTTCAGCAGTGCTACACCTTGTGGTGTGTAGTGGGAGCTTCCAAGCTCCTCATGTGACTTCAGTCAGCCATGTTTTTCTTCTGTGCTGCAATAAAAAATGTTCAATTAAAGAACAGACTGGATATTCTTAAGGACAGGCAGGCAAATTGCATTTCTCAGCATCACCCACTGCAAGTTGGAGCTTTTAGGGTACTAATATGTTTGATGATAAATAACATCAAGGTAGAGTAGTTGTGAAGAAAAATAGACTTCACTTAGAGAAGAGGTTTTATTTCAAACCTCTCTCTAAATTAAACAAAAGAACAGCTTCCCTTTGAAGTGTACAGCCACAGTCATTGTACTTCTTTCTTTCTCACTGATGTGAAATAACTGCAAAGATTTAACTTTAAAAAAGATTTGTTAAGCAAGTAAAGCAGCATAGGAGAACCTGACCTGCTTGTGGTAATTTACATCTGTCTACTCTTCAGGGATTTTCAATTGTGTAAAATTTGCTTTACTGTCATGTTCTGTACTAAGTGGGTGATATACAAATGTATTGCATAACAGTTATTATTTTGAGTAATTTGTTGTTGCACTTTTTTCTGAGTCCCTACTTGAAGTACAATTATGGAAAGTCAGAAATCATTCACCATAAGCAGCCTAGTACCAGCTCAGAGTAAAGTGTGGAAATTTCTTTTTGTTAATATTTTTTTTTAAGGGATGCAATAAGAGAAAGATAGGGGAGGAAAGATTATGAATTTATGTTGCTTCATCATTCCAAATGTTGTCCCTTTGGTTTGTTCCCTAATGAACCAATACTGATATTTTTTTAAACTTTTTATTTTTATAGATGATCTGCTCATACTCAGATCTTAATCTGGTGTAAATTGTGATTGCTTCATTAACTTCAGTAGAGCTGAGCTCTTTTACACTGGTTGAGGTTTACCACAGAATGTAATACACATATATTTCTATGCAACACTGTAAGTTATGTCAGTTTTGTAGCTTCTCATACTGGGAGTTTCTGGTTAAATGTTTTTATGATTAAAATTGCAATGTCAGGTCTGGATTTGTGATAAATGTCTTTAAGTGATGGAACTGGGTTATGGTAGTGCTTGTCAGAGAATTGTTGCTCAGTTTCTTCTCTTTTATTCTTCTGACTCTCTTCTCTCTCTGTGTTTCTCTGTCCATTTTCCTTCATTCCTGCTCTTCTGCATGTGCCCTGTCTCCTTCTGGTCTTGCAGGGTGCTCATTGGTTGAATGTTGAAAACAGAGTGAGGAAGATCCCTTTGATATTTCTTGCATAACTTTATTTTAGCATGATGAGGTCTAAGTGACAGATAAGATAAGACTTAATTAAATCCCCTATTCTTCTTCAGGGCAAATTCAGAGGCAGTAAGATCATCCACTTACAGGACTCTCAAATGGAAGGATTGATAGCCTTTACTAGACTTCTTAATTGTTTTTACTTGGCAAAATACATAAATCAACCAACAAATGAAAATAGATTAATAAACCCCAAGAGATCAAATCAAATTCATTTAAAAATCCAACAAAGGGCACAAAATATATAGGAAACTTACCTTACAATGGGTGCACCATGTTAATCTTAGGATAAGAAGCCCTGCAAAGCAGTCATTGATGTCATATGATGCTGTGGTAACGTGTTTTGTCCAGTATCACATGTTGTCTTTTGTCTGCCTTTATTTTTCCCAAGAGACAATGAATCCCACTAGGGGAATTTTTTTGCTTTTCCTGGTGCTTGGCAAGACCATAGACTAAGTCAGCTTTGCAACTTGGAGGGAAGCCCAGCCCACCTCTTGGGATTCTCAAGCTTCTGTTGGGATGCGGGCACACAAAAGATTTCTCTAAAACACCAACTATGGTAGATTTTATTGTCTTTGGGAAAGCGATACACTTTCTTCTTCAATTCACCAGAGTTCCTTTAAATACAAGAAACACTTAAAGTGAAAACAAGTTTTATTCTAGCAAAATAAATACTCCTTCTGTTTATGAAAATGTACTGTATTGTGGCTTTACTTAATTCTGGATGCTTATGAAAATACAAGTGAATCTCAGTTTCAATTTGTCTGTGACTGGGGTTATCTTTTGAAGTGCATGGATTCTTTGACAAGGTGATTTCCCACATCAGACTTAGTTTCTGCTCATAAGGTCAGTTGAATTGCACTTTCCTCTGATTCCTCCTTCCTGGACAGCATGATTTGCACTGTGAAACTTTTTTGTCTGCAGAAGAGATAAGCTATGTATCATCCCATATATTATCTGTACAACATTTTAATTTCCAATCTGTGGGATGTCACTGGTCATTCATAGATCTGACATGGTAATAATACAAAAGACCAGCTTGCATGCCCACATCTTTTGGGGGTTCAAGCAGAAATTCACGATACGTGAGAGAACTGACAGTACTTTGGTCTATTATGACAGTTTCTCTTCTCTTAATTTCCACCTGTGTATGTAATATAATGAAGCGTAGCCTCCCTTTCTTCTGTTTTCCTATTGCCACACCTTAAAAAATAAAACCGCAACTACTTTGGGAAAGGGAGAAAATGAATTTAATGAGTGATTAAGTTAAGAACAACATGAGGGAAATATAGGACTAGGGCAGCCCCCCCAAATGTAAATGGGAGCGACTACGCTACTACCATGAAAGTTGGCCCTTTTCCTGTTGTAAAACCCATGAAGCAGTGCCCTGGAACACAGTGATACTGTAATGCAGCCTTATTTATTGTGTCTTCAGGGTGACTTCTTTCCTTGATGAACTCGTTTCCCCTGTGCAAAACTCAGCTGTTCCTCCTCCAGCCCCGTACCACAATAATAAATGATGGGGAAGATTTTAGTGAGCACTTTTGCTCTGCAAGTGCTTTAACTAGAGCTCAGTGTTAATTGCATGTGGTGGGTTGACCTTGGCTGGCCGCCAGGTGCCCACTGAGCTGTTCTATCACTCCCCCTCCTCAACTGGACAAGGGGAAAAAATATGATGAAAAGCTCGTGTGTCGCGGTAAGGACAGGGAGATCACTTACCAATTACCGTCACAGGCAAAACAGGCTCGATTTGGGGAAATTAATTTAAATTATTGCCAATCATATCAGAGTAGGAAAATGAGAAATAAGAACAAATCTAAAAAACATCTTCCCCCCATTCCTCCCTTCTTCAAAGGCTCAACTTCACTCCCGACTTCTCTACTTCCTCCCCTTGAGTAGTGCACAGGGATGTGGAATGGGGGTTATGGTCAGTTCATAATGCTTTGTCTCTGCCGCTCCTTCCTCCTCATGCTCTTCCCTTGCTCCAGCGTGGGGTCCCTCCCAGGGGATATAGTCCTTCATGAACTGCTCCAGCATGGGCCCTTTCCATGGGGTGCAGTCCTTCAGGAATGGACTGCTCCAACGTGGGTCCCCCGCAGCATCACAGGTCCTGTTGGAAGACCTGGTGCTGCATGGGCTCTCCACAGGGTCATAGCTTCCTTCAGACCACATCCACCTGCTCCAGTGTGGGGTCCTCCATGGGCTGCAGAGTGGATATCTGCTCCACCATGGTCCTCCATGGGCTGCAGGGGGAACAACCTGCTTCACTATGGTCTTCACCACGGGCTACAGGGGAATCTCTGCTCCGGCACCTGGAGTACCTCCTCCCCCTCCTTCTTCACTGACCTTGGTGTCTGCAGAGTTGTTTCTCTCACATTTTTCTTGTGCCTCTCCCATCTGCTGTTGCGCAGCAGTTTTTACCCTTTTCTTAAATATGTTATCACAGAGGTGCCACCAGTGTCACTGATTCGCTCAACTTTGGCCAGCGATGGGTCCTCCTTGGAGCCGGCTGGAACTGACTGTCTGACATGGGGGCAGCTTCCGGCATCTTCTCACAGAAGCCACCCCTGCAGCCCCTCCTGCTACCAAAACCGTGCCACATAAACCAAATACAGTGCAATAGGTCAGCAACCACTGCCGGCTTTCAGACTTCATTGCTGACTTCTGATCAATCAAAGCCATGGAAGGAGTCACTTTCTTACTTTGTTTTTTGTCTTTTTCAACAGTTACATCGCAAACCAGCAGAAATTAGAAAGTATCAATGACAATGAAGTTGGATTTTATGTTGGACTTAAAAATCTGTGAGTATATGGGATAATTATATTTCTTTATTTCTCTTGAAGAAGCATTTACAGACCTCATGAGAGAGTAGGGCTAACTTTTTGCATTATAGAAGACAGCTGTAGAGCTTGCAGTTCAGCCTAGTTGATATTTCATCCACATTCTTATTTTAAACATTATCATTATTCTTTCCATTGTATTTTAAATGAACTTTTCTAAGTTTTACATACTTTCACAGGACCGTGGTGGATTCAGGCTTAAGGTTTGTGTCCCATCAGGCATTTGTGAAAAACGTCAACCTACAATACATGTGAGTAAGGATAGCTTCTGTCTTCTAAGTTAAAACTGTCCAAACCTTGTTAACTCCCTTCTCTCTCTTCCTGTTTCCTTAATATAAAATGTTTTAACTTCTAATGGCCTCTTGTCATTAAAGGGCGTGAAATAGGACATGTATGATAAGGAATTGGTAGATCATAAGAGCATAATGTGGAATGGCAAAAAGACCCATCCAGCTCATTATCCTGTCTCTAACAGTGGTTGCTGGCTGTGTCTCTTTTAGTAAGTAGTGGAGCACAAAGGAGTGCATCTCTCTACTGAGTCATTTGGTGGTGAGAGTATGATGTCCACACTATATGCATCACACTCAGTGACATGAGTTTGACTTTGGACTAGCTCTAGTCTGATTCAGTGGGCTGAACATGTTTTAGCAGCTAGAAGTGCATTTGGTCCATGCATGGAGCACATCTTCTAATGTAGTTTGACTAGTTTACATGCCCCGAGACTCTACCATGCCTGTGAACTTAAGTCTTGTAAGTGAGGATGATCAGAAGATTCACTTCAGCTCAATTCTGAGCTGAACTGATGCACCCAAAGCAGAATATAAGAATGCGATTATTTTCCCACCCAATTGCACTTTGCAGTTCATGAACTTCAGGAAACAGAGTTGGTGCCTGTGCAGCTTTTTGACTGTGTTTTTCTAGATTACTTGCAGTTTAGATTTAGCAAAGTACAGAGAAAAATGAGCAGTTATAAAGAAAGATTTTGTGGGGTTTTTTAGTTTAAATACATATCCCTGAAAGACTGGAGTGCCTTTCAGTGTGACAAACAGAGTAACTCATTCCTGCTAATTATATGGAAAATTGTGGTTCCAGTCCTAGAAAACACTGAGATCGTGTGTGGGGCTCATTGTTTTAGCCAAGTATTCAATTGTGTGTTTAAGTCCATCCATCTTTGTTAGATATATTTATCACTTAATTAAACCCTTGCTTTTATTAAAGTTCTAATGAGATCAAGAAGATGTAAGGCCAAGCCTCAGGCTTGTAAGATGCCTAAATGCTTTCTTGTAATATGGAAGAATTGTTGAATTGGGCTTAGGACTGATTGCTTTGTTAATAAAATTGACTCACTTTCTGCACTTGTGTTTTCCAAGGAATAGCAATTAGTTTATGTAAAGAAGTGGGCATGAATATCTGAATTTGCCTACACAGTAATTACTATCCTTAATGCGGAACAAACACTGGAAGAGTATAAACCAGATCTCACTGGCATATGAGGGTTACATGTTACTTCATATAGTCCTTAATAAATTGCTTTTACTATAATCAGTTGGTGAATAAGGGAAGTATCTTCCAGAATGTTTATGTGTCTACCTGTGTGTCAGTTTCCCAGTGAATTATGATTGTATAAGATGAAATTCCATAAAGTCAAGTGCATATGCACTAACTGTGGAAATGCACAATGAGAAATTATTGGCTAAGTGGCACAGTTGCAGAGAAATGTTTAGTGGCTATATTGAAACAGAATCTCAGCATGATGCAGCAGAACAAAGCAAATTCAGTCTATGATCAGAAGTAATTTTGTGTTAGACTTTTTCATCTTTTCCCCATTGCTTTAGCTACTGGGAAGGCATCTATTGGAATACTGTATACAGATTAGGACACCGAATCTACTCATCTAGAAAGATATTTGAGAAGAGCAACAGAGCTATAAGGAATTTGTAAAGCAAATCATTTCAGGATAGGCTGAGAAGGCTGAGTTTGTTCAATTTAGTAAAGAAAAGAGTGAAAAAGAATATACATCTTCAGACTTTTAAAAGGAAAGTGATTATGAAGAGGAGAAGAATGTTTTCCCCATGACCATGAGGACAGGAAAAAATGAGTTTAATTTGTAACAAGGAAGATAGATATTTGGAAAACCTTCCCAGTTGTATGGGCAAGTAGACACTGCAAAAAATAACTGAGAGAGTTGGTGGGATCCTCTTCATAGTCTTTTTTGCCTGGTTCCTTAAGAAAATGAGGCTCATGCAGTCAGAAAATGTCTTTGTCCCCAGTGGTTGATTCTAACCAAAACTGATACAGGTTTTGTGAAAATTGGCCATTGGGCAGAACATAGAGACCCTATTAGGGGTCCTGCTTAGGGGGAAAATATCATTGTGCACATATGTCCTGTTGGGCACTAGAGAATCCATGTGGACAAGATGTCTTTAAAATACTTGAGCTACAGGAAAAGCTTCAACTGGAGCACAGAATAAAACATGGAATACATATCTGTTAGTATGCAGGCTTTATAAGAACTCTAGTTTATGAAACTGCTTGTTAGAAACAAATTAAGCTGACTGACATCTGTTACGTTGATGTACATGCAATCCTGATTCAGAAGAAGGTTATGAACTAGGAGCTTGTCCAGTCTGATACTATTGTTTCTTTGTTGGGGAATTAGTAATCTTAGCAGACACAGGATAAGCCTAGATAAGACTGAAAATAGTAAGTGGCACCACCTTCTCTATATATATGTGACAAAGCAGTTAGTATGGAGACATTTTTTGCCTAGGTTGATCTATTATCCCTGCAAAAAATGAATTTGTTTGTTTTTTCTGGGAAGTCTTGATGCATGTTAAAATGTATCTGAAAACCCTGGTGAATCATTGCTTATTGTCATCAGCAATAAAACTCCTGTTGACTGCACTGGGAATGAAATGCAGATGCTGTTGTGGTTGTGACAGTGAAAACTATTAAAAGCTAAAATCATTTTGCTTTGTCAGAGTGATTTCTGAGTACAGATCCTTGAGAAGTCTTACATTTTATTTTAAAACATCAGTTTGTCATTATTTCATAAAGAAAACACAAACTCCAGCCACTTTTCTGAAGACTGATGCAGCTGTATGAGCTTTAATTTTGCTAGTGATACTATTGTAGTTTTTTTTCTTACGTGAGAAGTCTTTTAATGTAGTTAAGAAGCTTTATTATAAGAATATAGTATTTATTTTATGAATCATATAATAATATAGAATTATAAGGAACCTATTAACACATATTTCCTTAAGCCTTTTCTTCTTTTCTCAGCCAAATTTCTGTAGCCCAAATATCTTTCTAGAGTTATGTATGATGACAAGACTTGAGTAAAATATAAACAATAGAAAGATAAAAGCTCCAATAGATACCACTTAAATGTAGCCTTGCTCATCTGCCCTGGTTTCCTGGGATAGAGTTAATTTTCTTCCTAGTAGCTGGTATAGTGCTGTGGTTTGGATTTAATATAAGAATAATGTTGATAACACACTGATGTTTTTAGTTGTTGCTAAGTAGCGCTTATACTAAGTCAAGGACTTTTCAGCTTCCCATGCTCTACCAGTGAGGAGGTGCACAAGAAGCTGGGAGGGAGCACAGCCAGGACAGCTGACCCAAACTGGCCAAAGGGATATTCCATACCATATGACATCATGCTCAGTATATAAACTGGGGGAAGTTGGTCGGGCTGGTGTGATTGCTGCTCAGGGACAGGCTGGGCATCGGTCAGTGGGTGGTAAGCAATTGCATTGTGCATCACTTGTTTTGTATATTCTATTATTATTATTATTATCCTCTCTTCCTTTGCTGTCCTATTAAACTGTCTTTATCTCAACCCATGAGTTTTACCTTTTTTCCATTCTCCTCCCCATCCCACTGGGGGGAGAGGGGGAGTGAGCGACTGTGTGGTACTTAGTTGACGGCTGGGGTTAAACCACAATATCATCTAATTCTGCTGTTCTCATTGACCTCAGACTCAAATTAGCCAACAGACACATTTAGCAAGCTATTAAACAGTCCTAGTTTAGTAGTGCTGTAATTTATAAGATCATCTGCTGCTAAAAATAATTTTAATAGACCTGATTAATGCACGTGCATGGTATGCTGTCAATACCTTTAAATACAGAAATAAATTTCACAGCAAGTGTGTATTTCCTAAAACATTAAAAAATAGTTATTGTTATGTACCAGGCTGTGTATAATTGCATCGCTGAATCATAGATTCATATACATCATATACTTACAGCTCTAGGTATTAGAATGTGTTCATATCTGTCCTGGTTGCAGCTGGGATAGGGTTAATTTTTGCCAGAAGCTGGCCGGGGTCTATTCTATATAGAGGGGGTCGACCGGAGGTGGGGGATCGCTGCTCGGGAGCGGGCTGGGCGTGGGGCTCCGGGCGGGAGCGACCTGTACGGGAAGCACCCCTAAGTACACACTGTTGTTGTTATTGTTGGGGTTTCTTGTTTGTTTGTTTTCTTTCCCTTTGTTGTCCGGTTAAACTGTTGTTGTTGTTAACCCACGAGTTTTTGCCTTTCTTTGTCCCGATTCTCTCCCTGTCCCGCTGGGAACGGGGGCGTGAGCGAGCGACCGCGTGTGGCTCAGCCTCCGGCTGGGGCTAAACCACGACAATATTTCTAGGCTGATTTGGTTTAGGAAAAGTAGACAAATGTAACTATTTGACACCTAGCTGCAGATTTTCCCTCATGTGCACAGGCAATACAGGGCTGGCTCCAGCAGTAGACAGAGCAGGAGCCTGTAGAGGGAGACTGAGCATAGCAAAATGGCCATGACCATTTCTTCAACTCTTCCCTCCCATTCTCCTTAGATCTGTTCCTTCCTCTTCCTTCTTGCCTCTCCTTGCGAGGAGCAGTGTTGGCAGTATAGTGGCATAGTGACTGTTGTGGGTTAACCCCAGTAGGCAGGTAAGCACCACACAGCCACTCACTCACTTCTCCACCACCACCCCCAGTGGGATGGGGGAAGAGGAAAGGAAAAGTAAAAGCAAGAAAATTTTGTGGTTGAGATAAAAATAGTTTAATATGTGAAGGAGGAGCGGAAGAAGACAGAAAACAAGTGATGCAAAGGCAATCCCTCACCACCTCCCATGGATAGACTGATGCCCAGCCATTTCCCAAGCAAAAGATGGCTAAACTCCTAAAACCCCTCCTCTTCCTTTTTATTGCTGAGCATGATGTTATATGGCATGGAATATCTCTTTGGCCAGTTCAAGTCATTTGCCTGATTGTGTCCCCTCCCAACCTCTTGTGCATCCCCAATGTATTCACTGGGGGGGCAGAGTGAAAAACAGAGAAGGCCTTGATGCTGTGCAAACACTGTTGAACAATAGCTAAAACATTAGTGTGTTAGCAGTGTTTTGGTCACAAACACATTGCCATACCAACTGCTATGAAGAAAATTAACTCCATCCCAGCCAGACCCAGTACAGTGACATTGCAATGTAAAGCTGCACCTCTGTTGCTAGCTATGTGAATATTTGTGCAGCTGCTTAGGCCACTCTTGCACTCCCTATGTTGCCACAGGTATGCTTTTAGCTGTATTAGATCTAGCTACTTTAAAGTGGGCTTGATATTCATATGTAAAATACAGTCGTACTTTTGACTGGATGCTGGTCTTATCTTTAGGTATAGCTCTGGAGCCAGGCTCTGTACTTCACACCTTTTTTTTTTTAAAAAAAAAAAAAGGCTTTTGAAGCCCAGATGAATCGTCTTTGGGCTGCTCACCACAATCTTTGTGTGTGTGTGTGTGTGTGTGTGTGCACATGCACACGTGTGTGCATGCGTGTGTGTGTAATTGTATTGGTGAACTAATTTATATTCTCTTTCCATGGAAGTGCATGAGTGGTCATTGCCTACTCTGTAATAAGTTGATCCATATTTTTTCACTTGTCATGGATTAAAGAGACCATAGCAGGCATCTCTATAATCAATATAAAGTGCTCAGTTTATGAAAAATATATATAACAGTAAATTTACTGTCAAAGTATAGTTTAAGGTAATAAATCAATAACAGTGGTCTGAAAAATTTCTGTTGAATTACTCACCAACTTGAAAAACCTTAAGGTGCTAAACTACATGGAGGAAAAGGCTACAGTCATAAAGTACTAATTGTGTCAACCCATGACCAAGAATACAGGAACAGGACTCTTTTTGTTACTGTTTTACTGCTTCTTACTTCCTTTGTTTGGTATATAGCAAGCACAACTGCTAAAAATCTGAAAAGACAATTAAACCTATTGAGTTACTTTTGATTTTTCACAACTGGATTTGTTAAAATAATAATTCTTTATTCTTTTGATAATTTTGCTTGAATTAATAGCCAGTTCACTGGCTCATGCAGTCGTTTATACCTGCATGAAATGTTCGGAAAGTAACATACTCACTGATATTTGGACAGTAAGTCTGGCTTATGAATTTAAATCAAGTAAGGGCTATTCTTATGCCTAGGGGGTTGCAATAATTCTCCAAAAGCGATGAGTGGCCTGAAGCTAAATGACAACAAAATACAGTTATGGCAACACTGAACAGTCTGCTGTCCAGTAGAGCTCATATCTCTGAATGAGGCAGCTCAGCTCCTCACAGAGAAATGGAGAATTAGATGACCATTAGTAAGTTAAGCAAGGAAGCATGTAACCAGCCAGGAGGAAATCCGTAGGAAAAATGGGACTTCAGTCCTGCTCATGAAGTAGTTAGGCTCTTATGTCCACTCCAGCTTACTAACAAAAAACCCCTTTCCTGGAGTCAGTCTTTTTTTTTTTTTTTTTTTTTTTTTAAGGTTTTCTTAAAAAATATTTTTTAAGATTTTATCTCTTAAGAGAAAAAGAGAAAAATACCATCTCATAGAATGGCTGGGGCTCTTATGTAAGATGTTTGAGGCTCATTTTCAGATCTGTATTGTGATACTCTAGTGTTTATAAAGTGGGAGAGGGGTGATTTTCACAGCCCCTTCTATTTGGCTCGATCTGGAGTCAGAGCTTGAGCCTGGGCTTTCTATTTTAGGGTGTCAGGGAAGATCACATGAAATGGAACAACTTCAGCTGGACAGAGATTTCCCTGAGGGACTCATCATTTGATGGTTAGGGAGTCCTCCTGGTATGGAAGAGCGGGGTCCTCTGCTGTGCAGAAACCAAGATTTAAATCTTGTCCTCCCATGACTTGGAATATGTTACCTTCCACTAGACTAGTAAGTGGCATCTCACTAGACTAGTAAGTGGCATGCGTACCTATCTGCAGGTAGAACCCACTGTATATCTGGTTGTCTTTCAGGGAAGGTGGGATTTAGTCACTGTGTAGGTAAGAGAAGCAGGCACTTGCCTCATTTGGGAATACCATGGGGGCATCTGTGTGCACTGCTCAGCAGTGTCAGGACTAGATGGATTTTTTTTGACGAGTGAGAATCACCTGTGGAGGGGTAAGATTTGACATGTTTTGGATGGAGAGAAGAGCTCAATTTCATAGGAGGATTTAACTTCTTTCAACCTTCCAACCTATTGTTTGTGAATATTAGGAAAAACATCATAGTTATTTAACATATTGACTGTTTTTTACTTAACCACAACTTCTGTCCTACATGCAAATTGTACTTTAATTTTGACCATCAGGATCCGCATGAGACGTTTCCACCAGCATCTACTGTAGGGCAGCTCAGTTGACCTGAATAATGAAACAGTAGCTCACCCATTTTGTTCTCACACATTAGGACCAGTCAGCTTGCAAACTTCAGGCCGTTGTTTGCTAGAAGGAATCAACAAAAGTATAGTAAATAAAATCTCTTCAAGATTCCATTCTAAATGTTTATAAAAGATGCAACTTGTATCCCCGCACTTGTACTCAGAGATCAAGGGCTGAAAGTAGGGGGAGTAAACACTGTGTCTTTTAGTCAGGAGGCAGGGGGAAGATGTTTAATCCCTGTTTTAAATGCTATGCAACTTAAAAAATGGAGCCCCTATGGCACCTCTGTAATACCACATAAAACTCATGGTATTTTGGCTCATAATGCTGATTTGCACTACACTACTGGCAGTTTTACAGTTTACTGCTCTCACTATCTTTAATTTGTGGACTGATAAGATTATAGAAAACCAGCATTATTTTGGTTTGGAGAAAGTATTTTTGTAAGCCTGGGAAGGGGAGCGTTTCTGATTCAGATGAGCATTTCTTTGCTCTGCATAATGGGAGAGGACCTTTCACTTAGTTACCACTAGAAACTGTAAATGCTTAATTGATATAAAAAAGCCCAATATAGGCATTTTACATTTTTGCTTTTGATCTTTCCTGTGGGTGCATATTGCACATGTAATTTGAAGATAATAACTAAAAGTCTCTGATGTGGATGTGTGCTAGTATGTGAGTACAGTTTGGTGCAGTATCAAAGAAAGGGATACAACCATTTCACTTATGAATAAATTAAGCATATAATTAACACCTGGACTTTACATAATACTTGTGAAACAATTAAATCTGCTGCTTTTCTGTAATGAACACAAGTGCTTTAAGTGAAAATATTGACCCTCTGTTGAGTTTGATTTTAAAGAATGTATTTAACTTAAGACACAGGCTAGATTCAAATCCTTGAAATCCATCAAACTGCAAAAAGAGATTGGGCACTATTCCTTTCCCACTGAAGTTAAAGGAATAACAGCTTTTTAGAGCTGATTTATGCTCTTCATTTTCTTTGAGAGACACAAACTGTATTGGGAGTGTAAGAAGAAGCAGCCCTAATTAATACAATTTTTCTATTTTCCCATAGCAATTTATCCAGAAACAAGCTCTCAAGTTTGTCCAAGAAGCCTTTTCGCCATCTGGGTTTGTCTGATCTGTAAGTTGACATTTTTTAAAATAGTTTATTTGTGGCTAGCAATGAAAGAACAGGACTTTGAAGTTTGATCTTTTGAAGCTACAGGTCCATCAAAGATTAGAAATTAAATTCTGATCCAAAGAAGGCGGCAAATATGTTGCCAGTGACATAAGTGCAGAGAGATTTTAATTCCAGGCCTTCAGAAAACATCAAGTGTATGTTTTAACATAAATTTATAGATCAAAATAGCCTTTTCCCTTCAACTTTAAAATACTTTTTATGAGATTATTTCACACAAAACTACTGGTGCTTGTATTAAATATTTGAGCTAGTAAAAAATACAGCCATCTACAGATCATAGAATCATAGAATAGTTTGGGTTGGAAGGGACCTTTAAAGAAAGATCATCCAGTTCCAACCCCCCTGCCATGGGCAGGGATACCTTCCACTAGATCAGGTTGCTCAAAGCCCCGTCCAACCTGACCTTGAACACTTCCAATGATGGGGCATCCACAACTTCTCTAGGCAACCTGTTCCAGTGTCTCACCACTCTCATCATAAAGAATTTCTTCCTTATGTCCAATCTATATCTACCCTCTTTCATTTTAAAACCATTACCCCTTGTCCTGTCACTACAGGCCCTGGTAAAAAGTCTGTCCCCATCTTTCTTATAAGCCCCCTTTAAGTATTGAAAGGCTGCAATAAGGTCTCCCCAGAGCCTTCTCTTCTCCAGGCTGAACAACCCCAACTCTCTCAGCCTTTCCTCATAGGAGAGGTGTTCCAGCCCTCTGATCATCTTTGTGGCCTTCCTCTGGATCCGCTCGAGCAGGTCCATGTCTTCCTTATGCTGGGGGCCCCAGAGCTGAACACAGTACTCCAGGTGGGATCTCACGAGAGCGGAGTAGAGGGGCGGAATCACCTCCCTCGACCTGCAAGCCACACTTCTTTTTATGTGGCCCAGGATACAATTGGCTTTCTGGGCTGCGAGCGCACATTCATATTCAGTTTTTCATCCACCAATCCCCCCAAGTCCTTCTCTGCAGGGCTGCTCTCAATCCACTCATCGCCCAGCCTGTATCCATGTTTGGGATTGCCCTGACCCATGTGCAGGACCTTGCACTTGGCCTTGTTGAACTTTATGAGGTCTGCACGGGCCCACCTCTCTAGCCTGTCAAGGTCCCTCTGGATGGCATCCCTTCCCTCTGGAGTATCAACCACACCACTCAGCTTGGTGTCATCTGCAATCTTGCTGAGGGTGCACTCAATCCCACTGTCCATGTCGCCAACAAAGATGTTAAATAATACTGGTCCTGATATGGACCCCTGAGGAACACCACTCTTCACTGGTTTCCACCCAGACATTGAGCAGTTGAGCGCAACTCTTTGAGTGTGGCCATCCAGCCAATTCCTTATCCATCGAGTGGTCCACCCATCAAATCCATGTCTCTCCATTTTAGTAACATCTTCAAATGAAGTCTTTATCTCATATTCTTAAATCATATTGGCTCTACAGCTGCTATGCTTGTGGTTGGCTATTGAACAATATTTTTGTTTTCTCAAATTCTTTGAGTTTCATTGTAATACTTCATTTGGTAATGAAGCATTTGTAAACATATTTGTTGATTGTTTTAACATTACATTTTTATTCTGTGCTCTTTCAAACAGAACTTCTATATTGCTATACATTCCAAAATTATGTAATCAAAGGGTAAAAAAGGGGAAAAGAGGATGTAGCATGCCTGCGTGGCAGATATTGTTGTATCATCTTATTTGTTTTGTTAAATTTGGGGCTCACAGAAAAGGTAGAGTTTTTGAATGACTTTGTGATTGGGGGTATTGGCACAAATAATAAGGCAGGCAGAATTTGTCTTTTGTATAAAGCTCTGAATAGTGGTTCTTCACACTGCCTTCTCTCAGAAGAATTTCTAAGGCCTGGAGTTGTGCTGCTGTGTTAAAAATGTAAGAAAGAGAAGTGCTTGTCTTGTGCAGTCTTTGCTAATATGTGTGACTGCACAGAGCCCACAAGAGCTTTAGGAGGGACAGAGTTGTGGGGGTCAAACAGAGGCTGCTCTCTTGGAACTCAGAGCAGGGTCAGAAGTAGCCTGAAGCACCAGCCCAGGAATTGGAACATCAGCCTTGAAATCCTCAGCCTTTTCTGGTATATGTTGTTATTTCAGCACATGAGAAATGAAGTGAACAAATCCCAATGCTGCAAACAAGGTTATGCCCCTTAGGTATGTTTTGTTGATAATTATGTTGGTATAATCATTTTCTTTGCAGCCCAGGAAATATTGTTTGCTGGAATTTTCTTTTGTAACTTGGTGATCGCTGAGCACTCTGATGGAAAGACTAGCTAGTTTCAGAGCACTCCTGTTGCCATATGCCCTGCATGGGTTTGTTGCTTCTGAAGTTCCAGTTTCTTCATATGCCATATCCAGTCTGTGCCAAAAAGCCAATGTGAGTGTGTATTTGACTGTAACTTCTATATTTTTTAGTTGTCTTTGCCCCCTGGATTGCAGAAATGTAAGAGTGAATATGCTCTAGCTTAGGACATGTAAAAAAAGGATGTGACAGCATTTTTAAAGGCATATTCTGCTCTCAGTTCTGTTGGTGCTTTCTTGAAATTAGTCTGCTGCCTTTAAAAGATTTATTCTGAAGTACAGATCAGGCCATTCTTGAACCTCTCCATCTCAGGTGAACAGTTTATTTTAGGTTGTGGGTGAAGTGGGTGCTTATTAGATTTTTTTGAAGGAGAACAAAGTCAAATCCCTACATACCTGTTCACTGAGATGATGTAAGAAATTGCTGATCTTTTTGAAGAAGTTGGTTTGCTCCTGGGCAGAAGGAAAGAAAAAAGGACTTGGGACAGAGAATGACAGAATCAAACATTATAAATATGTGACAGGAATCATGGGAATGAATTTGATGAGGTAGATAAATAGAACTTATTGGCCAAACATCTGGCTGATGCAAAGTAGGTGCAAATACATTTATATTGTTAATATCGGAATTAAACAATGGACATTCAGTGTCATGGGAGTAGAAGCAGAGGTTCAAATGGTTACTGGGAGTGAGCCAGACATGGGAAAAATGGATGTTGTGAAGATTGAACTGATTAATATTTGAGGTATGGAGGCAATGTGTGATGGGGCCCAAGTTAAGAAAGAGATAGGATATAAAACTGAGATAGGGGCTAGGGAAAGAGTGGGACAGTAGACATGAAAAAACACATGAAAGTTAGGAAAGTTATGCAAACAAAGATTGCAATAAAGTGGGATAAATAGAAGTGGGGGGAGGGAAAGAAAGGGGGGGGCTGAGCCTGAAGGGTGGAAAAGCAGGGATAAAACCAGAATCAGTTGAGCAATTCTGTTGATAAGAGGAGGGAAGGAAGAGTATTGGAAGGGGAATCTAAGAGGAGAATGATGCTATAAATAGCTTCTGAGGAGCTTGTTCTAAATCTGAGAAGCAAGTGTCCTGTTGGTAGCACACTTTTAAAGCAAAACTTAAATGAATGAAAATTTCAGACTAGGGTGAGGTAGGAAAAATTCTCCAGATGCTTCAGAGAAGGAGATGAAACTTTGAAAGGCTTCCTCTTTTAGAACAAACCAGCTACAGATGTAAAATTACAGCAAACAAGATAAAGTCCTGTAATTTCCTTCTACTAAGTCAGATTTTCTTTCACGCAAGAGTATGTGGAGGACCATCATAGCTCTATCCAGCATCCTGCCAATGATGGGGTTAACACAATAAAACAGTGGAAGAAAAGGATTGCTCAGCCACATTTCAAGGGATATTTCTCCTTTAAAGGAAAGTTATTGATGAAACAGAAAATCAAAAGTAAATATTGCTGTTTGGAAAATGCCCATTGTAGGTTTTGACCCACTGGATCCTAATGTTCATATTCTGTCTTGCTATATTGAGTGCACATGGCAAGGTTTTGGTAGCAGGGGGACTGCAGGGGTGGCCTCTCTGAGATAAGGCCAGTGGCTGCCCCTGTTGCCGGACAGAGCCAGTTCCAGCTGGCTTGGCAACGAACCCACCGTAGGCCAAAGCTGAGCCAATCAGCAAAGCTAGTGGTGCCTCTGTGAAAACATATTTAAGAAAGGGCAAAACCACCAGAGAGGCAAAGGAGGAGAGGAAAAAAAAGTTAGAAATAGCAGTGTGAACACCAAGGTTAGAGAAGAAGGAAGGGGAGGAGGTGCTCCAGGCACTGGAGCAGGTATTCCCCTGCAGCCCATGGAAGAGACCATGCCAGAGCAGTTATTCACACTGCAGTCAGTGGAGGACCCCACACCAGAGCAGCTGGATGTTTCCTGAAGGAATTGCAGCCTGTGGAGAAGCCATGCTGGAGCAGATTTTTTTCCTGAAGGACTGCAGCCCATGGAAAGGAGCAGGGGAAAAGTGTGAGGAGGAAGGAGTGGCAGAAAGGAACTGTTATGTACTGACTGTAGCCCCTCCTATCCCCCGCTGTGACACTTGAGGCAGGGTGGGTAGAGAAGTTCTTGTCCATGCAGTGGTGCTGTGAAAGTTCAGCAGGGGAACAGATTGCATCTCTAAAAAGCTGAGTATTTCATGATTATTTGCACATTCATATCCTCAGGAGGCAGTCTAAAGCATTTATGGGTACAGATTTTATGAGCAACTTGAATTTAGTTTCTGTACATCAAAAACATCTACACGAATGCATGCAGCATGGGCAACAAACAGGAGGAGCTGGAAGCCATTGTGCAGGGGGAAAACTATGATATAGTTGCCATCACAGAAACATGGTGGGACGACTCGCATAACTGGAGTGCTGCAATGGATGGCTACAAACTCTTCAGAAGGGATAGGCAAGGAAGGAGAAGTGGTGGGGTAGCCCTCTGTTAGGGAGAGTCTTGACTGTCTAGAGCTTGAGGATGGTGATGATAGGGTAGAGTGTTTATGGGTAAGAATCAGGGGGAAGGCCACCAAGGCAGATATCATGGTGGGAGTCTGTTATAGACCACCCAACCAGGATGAGGAGAAAGATGAAATATAAATAAGCAGCCAGGAGAAATCTCACAATCGCTAGCCCTTGTTCTCGTGGGGGACTTCAACTTGCCAGATGTCTGCTGCAAATACAATGCAGCAGAGAGGAACCAGTCCAGGAGGTTCCTGGAGTGTGTGGAAGATAACTTCCTCACGCAGCTGGTGAGGGAGCCAACGAGACAAGGCGCCCTGCTGGACCTGTTGTTTGTGAACAGAGAAAGACTTGTGGGTGATGTGATGGTTGGAGGACGTGTTGGGCATAGTGACCATGAAATGACAGCCTTTTCGATTCTCAGAGAAGTGAGGAGGAGGGTCACCAGAACTACTACCTTGGACTTCCAGAGGGCAGACTTTGGCCTGTTTAGGGGCCTGGTAGACAGTGTCCCTTGGGAGGCAGCCCTGAAGGGCAAAGGAGCCCAGGAAGGCTGGACATTCTTCAAGAAGGAAGTCTTAAAGGTGCAGGAGCAGGCCGTCCCCATGAGCTGAAAGATGAGCCGGCGGGGAAGAAGACCGGCCTGGCTGAACAGAGAGCTTTGGCTGGAACTTAGGAAAAAAAGGAGAGTCTGCAACCTTTGGAGGAAGGGGCAGGCAACTCAGGAGGACTACAAGGGTGTCGTGAGGTTATGTAGGGAGAAAATTAGAAGGGCCAAAGCCCAGCTAGAACTTAGTCTGGCTACTGCCGTGAAAGACAATAAAAAGTGTTTCTATAAATACATTAACAATAAAAGGAGGGCGAAGGAGAATCTCCCTCTATTGGATGCGGGGGGAAACATAGTGACAAAGGATGAGGAAAAGGCTGAGGTGCTTAATGCCTTCCTTGCTTCAGTCTTTAACAGCAAGGGAAGCTGTTCTCTGGGCACCCAGCCCCCTGAGCAGGAAGACAGGGAAGGGGAGCAGAATGAAGACCCCGTAGTCCAAGGGGAAATGGTCAGTGACCTGCTACACCACCTAGACACACACAAGTCTATGGGGCCAGATGGGATCCACCCAAGGGTGCTGAGGGAGCTGGCGGATGTGCTTGCTAAGCCACTCTCCTTCATTTATCATCAGCAGTCCTGGCTAACCGGAGAGGTCCCAGTTGACTGGAGGTTAGCAAATGTGACTCCCATCTACAAGAAGGGCCAGAAGGAGGATCCGGGGAACTACAGGCCTGTCAGCCTGACCTCGGTGCCCGGGAAGGTTATGGAGCAGATCATCTTGAGTGCCATCATGCGGCACGTACGGGACAAACAGGTGATCAGGCCCAATCAGCATGGGTTTATGAAAGGCAGGTCCTGCTTGACTAACCTGATCTCCTTCTATGACAAGGTGACCCGCTTAGTGGATGAGGGAAAGGCTGCGGACATTGTCTACCTGGACTTTAGTAAAGCCTTTGACACCGTCTCCCACAGCATCCTCCTGCAGAAACTGGCTGCTCATGGCTTGGATGGGCATACTGTGCGCTGGGTAAGAAACTGGCTGGATGGCTGGGCCCAAAGAGTTGTGGTGAATGGAGTTAACTCCAGTTGGCGGCCAGTCACAAGTGGTGTTCCCCAGGGCTCAGTATTGGGGCCAGTTCTGTTTAATATCTTCATCAACGATCTGGATGAGGGGATCGAGTGTACCCTCAGTAAGTTTGCAGAGGACACCAAATTGGGAGGGAGTGTTGATCTGCTGGAGGGTAGGCAGGCGCTACAGAGGGACCTGGACAGGCTGGATCGATGGGCTGAGGCCAATGGTATGAGGTTCAACAAGACTAAGTGCCAGGTCCTGCACTTGGGTCACAACAACCCCATGCCACACTACAGGCTTGGGGAGGAGTGGCTGGAAAGCTGCCTGGCAGAAAAGGACCTGGGGGTGTTGATTAACAGCTGGCTGAATATGAGCCAGCAGTGTGCCCAGGTGGCCAAGAAGGCCAACAGCACCCTGGCTTGTATCAGAAATAGTGTGGCCAGCAGGAGTAGGGAAGTGATTGTCCCCCTGTACTCGGCCCTGGTGATGCCACACCTTGAGTACTGTGTTCAGTTTTGGGCCCCTCATTATAAGAAAGACATTGAAGTGCTGGAGCATGTCCAGAGAAGGGCAACAAAGCTGGTGAAGGGTCTGGAACACAAGTCCTATGAGGAGTGGCTGAGGGAACTGGGGTTATTCAGCCTGGAGAAAAGGAGGCTGAGGGGAGACCTTATTGCTCTCTACAACTACCTGAAAGGAGGTTGTAGCGAGATGGGGGTCAATCTCCTCTCCCAAGTAACGGGCGATAGGACAAGAGGAAATGGCCTCAAGTTGCGCCAGGGGAGGTTTAGATTGGACATTCGTAAAAATTTCTTCACTGAAAGGTTTGTCGGGCATTGGAACAGGCTGCCCAGGGAGGTGGTGGAGTCCCCATCCCTGGAGGTATTCAAAAGACGTTTAGATGAGGCCCTAAGGGATACGATTTAGTGGGGGACTTGGTAATGCTAGGTTAATGGTTGGACCCGATGATCTTGGAGGTCTCTTCCAACCAGAACAATTCTATGATTCTGTGATGACCTTAAAGGTCTCTTCCAACCTAAATGATTCTATGACTCTGTAACATATGTGAAATTTTGGTAAGAATAATTGTTCTTATAATGAGATGCCTCAAGCAGTCACACATGCAGGCTTTATTGGACCTCATCTATGCTTTTAGGAGAAAAAATGAGATATTGGGTCATTCGTTAGCTAGGTGTTGGGATGTTTCTGTTTATATTTCACTTGAGCTTTATTGCATTACATTTGCGTGTGGTTTAATTAAATTTTAAAATTATAATTGGATAAATTCGCTAATCAGTGATTTAAATTTCATACAGCATACTATATAACTAGATTATACTATACATTTTTGTTTCAGGGCCATTTTTTCAGTTAGTGTTTCTTCATGACATTACTTAGGGCTTTTACTGTGAGATTTTTCCAGAGTGATATACATGATGAATCTTTAAGGTTGTGTAAAATCCTTTTTTATGATTAGAGTTAGAATTTGCCTATAATACATGACTGGCTCTATAAAGAATTTGTCCACTTAACAGCAATAAACCTTTTCTGGAGTGGTATTTCTGAGATAGCTGAGCAGAGTCTATCATACAAGAGAAGAATTTCTGATGTGTTTAGCTGCCATGAAATAAAATGGATCTTAGTGGAAAGCCCAATTCTCCAGGCACTCCTGATTTACACCAGTGAATTGGAGATAGGAATTGAGCTCCCTGTGTGATCTCTCTGATCTGTGGCAGGATGGATTCTTAGTTGGTGCAGACAGGGCTTCATTTTCTACAAAGAAACCGTATCTACTTACAGTTTGCACTGCACTGAAGTCTTTGATCCATACCTTTTTAAAGTAGAGTTCACCTTTTAGTTTTACCCATGAGTGCTTTGAAACTTTTTTCTATATGCATGATATGTTCTTAAGAAATCATTTGATTTTTGCTGTAGGATATTGCTGGACAATCCATTCAAGTGTTCCTGTGAAATTATGTGGATCAAGAAATTTCAAGAGACCAAGTTCTACAGAGAAACCCAGGATTTATATTGCATAGATGACAACGCCAAGAGGACAGCCTTGCTGGATATGAAGGTCCCAAACTGCGGTAATACTCGTTTAACATAAAGTTCTTACTAAGATTGTGAGAAAGGAAAAATAAAATAAACATGCTTTTTGACAAGATGATACCTGTCAAGATGACAACAGTGCTGCTAAAGGAAAAAGTTTTGGGGGGAAATATTAACCACTCACCGGTCTTTCATGCCACGTGGAATAATTTTGGGAGCTTCACATAAAGCCTTTTTTTTCCTTGAACCTTTAAGAACATACTGTTATTCAAGTGCAGGAAAACAGAACATCAATTACAGACAACATACAGAATTATATAAAATGCATGTGCCTTTATTGAGCAAAATAGTAGTGCTTCCAAGCTGAACAGACACAAGATTTTGCTTCCTTTAAATTTTTTCAGATACCCGAGGTTAATGAAATCTTTCTTTTCCTTCAAAAATACAAACTCTACTGTTAGGACTACAGGAAGGAAATTCAGAAAAAACATGCCAACTGAAAGAGAAAAAGTTAACAAATAGCTGGTTTTCACACAGATAAAACTCTTTGCATAGGCTATGGAAAAGAGACGTTACAAGCTTAGGTTTGTAGCATTTTGCAGGATATTATTTTCAGTTAGCTTATATGGATTTGGAAATGGTGGAAAAATGGTGTAACAATAAGGCCATCCCCTTTGTTATTTGTATGCAACTTTGATTCCTGTATATAGTCCTGGGACAGCTGGTAGAAGATTTCACCTGATAGTTGAAGAGATCCTCTTCCTCTGTGGATGGGGGCAGAGCTCAGGTGTTTCTGATGTGATGTGAAGCCTATTGAAGTCTAGAGTTTTATTAGTGGGATGGGGTGCTGGGGTGCTCAGCAGAAGGCAGATAAGAAGAAAAGAGCAGGGTTTCCTCACGGAGGACTGATTTGGATTGGGAAAGCTGTAAGCAAAGGTGAATGTCAGGAGGAACAAACAAATTCTACCTTTCTTCCTTCCATCATTGCCTACTGAGCGCCCTTCTCTCCGCTGGCTATACAGAGGGTGCAACACTGATTGCAGCCTCTGGCGGGTTAGAGCTATGGAGGGGACCTGCTGCAGACCCAATGTGTGCTGCGTTTAATGACACTAATGCAGATATCTAAAAGATCCAATGCATGGCTGGCATGGTTGTTACTTTCAGCATTTCTGTACATATTTTTCTTTGTTTAAAAGCACAAGACAGTTCCCAGAAAACCCACTGATGTAGTTGGTTTATTTAATTTCTAGCACAGTCTGAGAGGCTAGTAAGTATAACTGAAATAGAGGAAGAAGCCCCTTTTAGCTCCTTTAGATGTCAGGAGAAGTTTTAGGCATGCAGGCCTTTGTGAATTTTGTTAATGAAACATTTTCTAATTTTCTCTACTGATTAAATGGTTCATCCCATGTCTGGTTTGTTGATTTTTTAATCTTTTTTTTTTTTTCAGGGACTAAGCAAACATACTCTTTTTTTTTTTTTTTTCTTGTAGGTGTTAATTACTTCATAATGTAGTAAGTAGCCTGTACAGTATGTGGTAAAAGTATTGATAATAGGACACCTCTCTAATAAATCTCTTCCTGTGAAGTTGGAAGAGACCACTGTGGTTTCTGGGTCATAAGGCTCTGCTTTGTACATAATTCACCTGACAATTAGGAAGGTAATTTAATTACTGTTTATATGGTAGGAATCATAGAATGGTTTGGGTCAGAAGGAACCTTTAAAGATCATCCAGTTCCAACTCCCCTGCCATGGGCAGGGACATCTTTCACTAGACCAGGTTGCCATCCAACCTGGCCCCATTAAAGCCCCATCCAACCAGACCTTGAACACTTCCAATGATGGGGCATACACAACCTCTTGGGCAACCTGTTCCAGTGTCTCACCACTCTCATCATAAAGAATTTCTTCCTTATGTCCAATCTATATCTACCCTCTTTCATTTTAAAACCATTACCCCTTGTCCTGTCACTACAGGCCCTGGTAAAAAGTCTGTCCCCATCTTTCTTATAAGCCCCCTTTAAGTATTGAAAGGCCACAATAAGGTCTCCCCGGAGCCTTCTCTTCTCCAGGCTGAACAACCCCAACTCTCTCAGCCTTTCCTCATAGGAGAGGTATTCCAGCCCTCTGATCATTTTTGTGGCCCTCCTCTGGACCTGCTCTAACAGATCCATGTATTTCTTGTACTGGGGGCTCCAGAAGTGGATGCAGTACTCCAGGTGGGGTCTCCCGAGGGCAGAGTAGAGGGGCAGAATCACCTCCCTCGACCTGCTGGCCGCGTTTCTTTTTATGTGGCCCAGGATACAATTGGCCTTCTGGGCTGCAAGCGCACATTGTTGGCTCATGTCCAATTTTTCATCCACCAGTACCCCCAAGTCCTTCTCTGCAGGGCTATTCTCCATCAATTCATCCCCCAGTCTGTACTGATATTGGGAATTGCCCCGACCCATGTGCAGGACCTTGCACTTGGCCTTGTTGAACTTCATGAGGTTTGCACAGGCCCACTTGTCAAGCCTGTCAAGGTCCTTCTGGATGGCATCCCTTCCCTGTAGTGAATCAACTGCACCACTCAGCTTGGTGTCATCCACAAACTTGCTGAGGGTGCATTCAATCCCACTGTTTACATTGTTGATAAAGATATTAAATAGTATTTGTCCCATTACGAACCCTTGAGGGACACCACTCGCTACTGGTTTCCACTTGGACATTGAGCCATTGACTGTAACTCTTTGGACGCAGCCATCTAGCCAATTCCTTATCCATCTAACAGTCCATCCATTAAACTCATATCTCTCCTATTTAGCAGCAAGAATATTGGGGGGGGACCATATCAAAGGCCTTACAGAAGTCTAGGTAGATGACATCCATAGCTCTTTCCTTGTCCACTGATGTAGTCCCTCCATCGTAGAAGGCCATTAGATTAGTCAGGCATGACTTGCCCTTGGTGAAGCCCTGTTGGCTGTCTCTAATCACCTCCCTGCCTTCCATATGTCTTGACATGTCTTCCAGGAGGATCTGCTCCATGATCTTACCAGGAATGGAGGTGAGACTGACTGGTTAGTAGTTCCCAGGGTCCTCCTTTTTACCCTTTTTAAAAATGGGTGTGATATTTCCCTTTTCTCCAGTCACTGGGGACTTCACCCGACTGCCATGACTTTTCAAATATGATGGAGAGTGGCTTAGCGACTACATCAGCCAATTCCCTCAGGACCCTGGGATGCATGTCATTGGGTCCCATGGACTTGTGTATGTTCCGGTTCCTCAGGTGGTCTCGAACCTGATCTGCTCCTATAATGGGAGGGACTACATTCTCCCAGTACCTGCCTTGAGATTCAGGGACTCGAGAGATGTGGGAAGAGAGATTACAAATGAAAACTGAGGCAAAAAATTTGTTGAGTACCTCAGCCTTCTCCATATCAGTTGTCACTAGTTCTCCTGTCTTATGTACCCCTCCAGTAAATTTTCTTTAATCTTCCTTTTCTGTCCAACATACCTGTAGAAGCTATTCTTATTGTTCTTCATATTCCTCACCAAATTCATCTCCAACTGTGCCTTAGCTTTCCTGATCCCATCCCTACACATCCGGGCAGTGTCCCTATATTCTTCCAGGATACGCATCCCTGTTTCCACTGTCTGTGCATTTCCTTCTTACGCTGTACTTTGAGCAGGAGGTCCTTACTGAGCCATGCTGGTCTCCTGCCTTCCTTGCTGACTTCTTACACATGAGAATCGAGAGGTCTTGTTCTCTAAGAAAAATGTCCTTAAATAGCTGCCAGCTCTGTTCAGCTCCTTTATCTCTGAGGGCAGTTTCCCAGGGGGTCCCATCCACTAATTCCTTAAACAACTGAAAGTTTGCTCTCCTAAAATTCAGGGTCTTGACTTTACTCTTCACCTGGCCCAGATCCCTCAAGACTGTGAATTCCACCAGGGCATGATCACTGCAGCCCTGGCTGCCACCAATCTTGACCCCTCTAATTAGTTCATCTGTGTTGGTAAACAACAGGTCCAGTAATGCTTCTCCTCTGGTTGGACTGTCTATCACCTGGATTAAGAAATTATCCTTGATGCACTCCAAGAGTCTCCTGGACTGCTTACAGCTTGCTGTGCTACTTTTCCAGCAGATGTCAGGGTGATTGAAGTCCCCCAGCAGGATCAGGGCCTGCGAGTGTGATGCTTCCTGTAGTTGAAGTAAGAATGCTTCGTCAACAGGCTCCCCTAGATCGGGGGGCCTGTAGTAAACATCAACCACGAGGTTTCCTTTGTTGGCATGGCCCCTAATTTTTACCCATAAGCTCTCGACCTGTTCATTGCTGGTTTTCAAAGATAGCTCTGTGTGGTCAATCCATTTTTTTACATAGAGGGCAACCCCTGCCCTTGCAGCTCCTCCTGTTTGTTAACCATGCTGTGTGCATTGATATAGAGGAACTTCATCTGGGCTATTGACCATGTCACCTTTTTAGAGGAACACACCCTAATTCCTTTGAGGCATTTCATAGGTGTTTCCCTGTTGGTTCCTAATACATCAGTGTCCCCCGGCTCTTCTATGTTGCTCAAAACTCTATCCCCTTCCTCTGCTAAATCTGTTCTTAAATGAGCTGATTAAAGGCTAGTTACAATTTAGATGCCATCAACTTTGTGATTTCTGTTGTTGACATTTAAATTTAGATGTGTTCAATAACTAGAAGATCCCTTCCAAGTGCAATATTAAAAGTGTCAATCAATTGTTATGATGTTTGCAGCACTATTTTTTCCAACTGCATTTGGAATGTATTTATGTATGATGAAAATTGCTGTATTCTTTTAAATTTTAAAGTCACATTAATTGCTATGTCAAAGGATTTTAAGTTGCATCTACCACAGTAGTATTAGTAGAGCTTTCTGCGTAGAGAAATTATGTGCTTTATTTTTGCTGTTTTCACAACATTTGCTGGTCGTCCATACAGTGTGGCCACCTAGACCTTCCTCTTTCTTGTTTCCGGCTGGTAAATAGCATTAGAAAATCTAGAAAGAGAAATAAAGACTTTGTTCTCATTACTATTTCTGTAAGTGATGGCTGCGATTGCCACTGGTGTGTTAAATTCCTGGAAGAGAGGCATGTCCTATGTGTGGGGTAAGGTCACTCGTAAGTCCATTTGTCTTCTGGAGATCACCTGGAGCTCACTTAATCCCAGGGATGCAGGATCAGATTCTTTGGGACAGATTATATTATTAGTTTCTGCCTCTGGTAAGCATTTGATCACTGAGCTGCTATCATTGAACTCATTGAAACTGAAGATGTCTTTTTCTTCTGGTATTTTTGGGAAAGAACTGTCTTCTACAGTTGTCTCTGCAGCCCCATGTGGATTTTTTTTGTTGCTGTGAATCTCAGTCTAGTAATGCTGGTAAATCCAGTCAACCTGTTCAATTTAGTTAATCCGAGAAACTGTTTTGTGTATGTTGGTGTGGTGCTCGATCTGGCTTTCAGTTTTATTTATCCTCCCAGCTTTGTATGCTTATTTTACATGTATTGTTTCTGCAGATGTTTTCTGTCTTGTCATTGGTCATATATGCTAGCTAAATATACTGACCAAAGTAGCAAAAAAGTACATGAGACTAATTTTTTCTAGATTGTATTGAGTCTGGCTGGGATGGAGTTAACTTTCCCTATAGCAGCCCTCATAGTGCTGTGCTTTGTATTTGTAGCTAGAAGGGTGTTCATAACACACCATTGTTTTGGCTACTGCTGAGCAGGAGAGCTGACCCAAACTGGCTAAAGGGATATTCCATACCATATGATGTCATGCTCAGCAATAAAAGATAAGAGAAAGGGGGGGGGGCATTATTAAGGCATTTGTCTTCCAAAGCATCTGCTACATGTAGTGAGGCCCTACTTCCCAGGAAGTGGCTGGACATTGCCTGCTGATGGGAAGTAGAGAATAATTTTTTTGTTTGTTTTCCTTTGCTTTTACGTGCGGCCTTTGCTTTTCTTTATTAAACTGCCTTTATCTCAACCCATGAGTTTTTCATCTTATTTTCTCCCTCCTGTCCTGCTGAGGAGGGGGAGTGATAGAGTAGCTTGGTGGGCACCTGGTGGCCAGCCAAGGTTAACTAACCCACTACCAAAACCTTGCCACGTAAACCCAATACATTCCACTCCTCACCTCTGTGAATCACATATTTAAGAATTATTATTAAAATATACATTCATCACATAATCTACAATCTTCACGACCTTCACTTACATCAACAAAAAGAATTCCCCACACCAAAATCAAAAGAACATCATCACAACACCAACAAAAGTGGACAATTTACACACACTCCACTCCTTGTCCCTTCACCATAATTGCAACAACAAAAATTCCCCACAATTATTGCTCTCTCTAACAATGTTCTGTCCATGTTTTGCCCATTACCTCTCCCAATTACAATCCTTATCTCGAATTCCTCATGCTCCATGCTGAATGCCAAAAAGGACTGTGTTGAGTTGACCTTGGCTGGCTGCCAGGTGCCCACCAAGCTACCCCCTCCTCCCCCTCTTCAACTGGACAAGGGGAAAAAATATGATGAAATGCTTGTGGGTCGAGATAAGGACAGGGAGATCACTTACCAATTACCATCATGGACAAAATAGACTCTACTTAGGGAAATTAATTTAATTTATTGTCAATCATATCAGGGTAGGATAATGAGAAATAAGAACAAATCTAAAAAACACCTTCCCCCCACCCCTCCCTTCTTCCCAGGCTCAACTTCACTCCCCACTTCTCTACCTCCTCCCCCCGAGTGGCACAGGGGGATGGGGAATGGGGGTTGCAGTCAGTTCATAACGCTTTGTCTCTGCCGCTCCTTCCTCCTCATGCTCTTCCCCTCCTCCAGCGTGGGGTCCCTCCCATGGGAGACAGTCCTTCATGAACTGCTCCAGCATGGGCCCTTTCCACGGGGTGCAGTCCTTCAGGAATGGACTGCTCCAGCGTGGGTCCCCTGTGGGGTCACAGGTCCTGCCAGAAAACCTGCTCCAGTGTGGACTCCTCTTCACAGGGTCACAGCTTCCTTCAGGACACATCCACTTGCTCTGTTGTGGGGTTCTCCACGGGCTGCAGAGTGGATATCTGCTCCTCCATGAACCTCCATGGGCTGCAGGGGGAACAACCTGCCTCACCATGGTCTTCACCATGGGCTGCAGGGGAATCTCTGCTCCGGCACCTGGAGTACCTCCTCCCCCTCCTTCTTCACTGACCTTGGTGTCTGCAGCGTTGTTTCTCTCACATATTCTCACTCCTCTGTCCCAGCTGCTCTTGGGGCAGCATTTTTTTCCCCTTCTTAAATATGTTATCACAGAGGTGCTACCAATGTTACTGCTTCAATCAATCTGGGAATCAGATAATTTTTAAAATTTTGTAAGTGTGAAGATTGTTAACCACTGAAATAACAATTTGGGTGTAATGATGGAGTCCTTTCTCCTTTTTTAAGACCCTCTTTTTCTAAAAGTTGTTGTAGTATATTGGCTAGAACATTGGCTTGGTGCCAAGATATCAGTTACAGACTACAGTTTGTATTAATATTCAGTTATTTCTTAATTAGTTCATATCCTTCCTTTGATAGATATAGTGACAGCTTGGCTCTACTGAGGGCAGCGTAAGTTTTCTGTAGGAAGTAGTAAGTAGCAGCATGAGGACATTGAAAGCTCTCAAGGAATTCAGACACAAGTTTTTTATTAATTTCCATTGACAATTGTGTAGCCAAATGCTGTACTAGCCTTTGAAAATTTTGGCCAAAATATTTGGTTTTGTCATTGTTGAAGTCCCAGTTGTGCATGGTGAAAATATGAGTCATTGCCTAGTGATGCTTGACAGTTTAACTGTAATATGTCCTCGGCCATCAGTTTGCACTAATGATGGTCTGTGAAAGTAAATAGCCTGCCTACTTAGAGTTTTTTTACTTCTGAAGTCTGACATAATATTTAGAGAGACTCAGTTGACATAAATGAGTGTCCCCCCGCTTGCCTTTTGTTGTGTCCATTTGTGCTGGAGTGAATGGAAGTGACTGCTTATTCTAATCCAGAGCTGCCTATTCCCTAGAACAAAGTGTTATTGATTTGAATATGTGTTGTGGTTTAACCCAGCTGGCAGCTAAGCCCCACTCGCTCACTCCTCCCACAGTGGGATGGGGGAGAGATTTGGAGGGCCCTATCATGCATAACGGTTACTTGGGAAGATGAACGCCATAACTCCGAACGTCCTCCCTTCCTCCTTCCTCCCCGTGTCTTTTATTGCTGAGCACAACGTCATAGGGTATGGGATATCCCTTTGGTCAGTTGGGGTCAGCTGTCCCAGCTGTGTCCCCTCCCAGCTTCTTGTGCACCCCCAGCCTACTTGCTGGTGGGGTGGTGTGAGAAGCAGGAGAGGCCTTGACGCTGTGTAAGCACTGCTCAGCAATAACTAAAACATCGGTATGTTATCATCAACACTATTTTCATCACAAATCCAAAACATAGCCCCATACAAGCTACTATGAAGAAATTTAACTCTATCCCAGCCAAAACCAGTACAATATGAAAACAGATTTTCTCTATGCAGTGAAATAACATAGCTATTATACACCTATACACAATGAAAGGCATTGTTTTTAGTGTACACTTGTTATACATCTACTAAACTGCATAACTCTATGTTAGAATTTAAAATTCTTAGTAGCAAGTTCTATCCTCCCTTTTTTGAAGAGATTGAAAAGCTTTGGATAGATTATTGAGAAAAAAAGGGGACATGAGAAAAATAAATAAAACAGAGTGGTCTTAAGAAGATCATTCAGAAACTTTCTTTTCCCTGTCCTATCAGAACAGGGAATGAACGATGAATTTGAACAGAGACAAATTTCAGAACTGATGTAAGGAAATACTTTTGCATGCAGCCTGGATAATATGCCTGTGAAACTCATTGCTCCAGAAAACTGAAAATTATGTCATGGCTATCTTGCGTGATCTTCTTATGCTACCATCTAAACTTACTGTGCTGGCGGTATACAAAACTATGCAAATCTATTGTCTGATTGCTTATATCAATTGCTGTGTACAAAGTCCTTTAAAATGTGTGTCCATATCAACAGAAGTGGTGGCCATCTAAAAAATCTGTATTTAAACAAATTAAGGTATGAATAAATGCAGCTGGATTAGAAATCTTTTTAATTGTGTAGATGTCAAAATGCTACTGATTCATATAAATGGTCTCACACTACACTGAACGTGTATTGAACATATGTTTCTGTTAGGGAACATTGGGTTTTTTATATGCAATTATTTGTCAGCACAGGTTTTGCTGCTTGGTCTCACTGCTTTACTCCTAAGTCCAGTGTATCACCTTTTCTAGATATGTCTTATGCTAATATCTTCTTTTTCCAAGCAGAGCTCAACTAGTGTGTGTTCTGCTGTGGCGCAGTCTGGGTACCACTTGAAATAGAAGCCAAAATGGTCTTGCATTAAAGTTCACCAACACAAAATATCCAACCAGAAAAATGAATCCCAAAGTAGTTATTTTATGTGTTTCTTTCTTACCCACCTCTTATGACTGGGAAAGGGAATAAAACAAAACGCACACAATAATGTGATTGTTATTATTATATCTCTACTTTTTTGCTGCAAGAATTTGTGCAAGACCTTGCAACTGGTTTCTAGCCTAACTTTACAACTCTATAGAATAATAAGCACCATTATTTTATAATCTTCTGGCAGGGTACAAGCAAAATATAGCTGTTTCCCTCAGAGATATAACACCAAAATGTTAGCAGAAACTGTGCGAACTTGCACAGCAAGCAGATGTAGTCCTGAGTAGTAGTGCCAGGGAGAAGAGGAGAGTCCTAATCTCTTTCCAAGTTTAGGTCTGGCAAGAGCAGTTGGAACAGTTTTCAGAGGTGGTGTGGAAAGGTAACTTTATAAAGCAAATGATCTCATTACTTCTCTCCCTGTTCCCTAACCAGGATAATTAATAGCCAAATGTTCCCTAAGATTTGTTTTATTTCTTGCCCAGTTAGTTGACAGACACTGCTGAGATTTGAATTCACAGTAGGTGAGAGCAGATGGCTACCTTTGCTAACAGATTACTGCATGAAGGCTTACAAACCATCCAGCTTTAGCTTAATAAAGTTCAACATATGATTTATAAAGTGAACATAATAGAAGAAATCCATGACACCTATACTGGGAATCACATTACAGCACTGCTTAAAGCACTAGGAGAAGTGCTGAAGCAGTTATTGTATATTTGTGCTGATTTTCAAATCTTATTATAGGCAAGAAAGCATAGCACAGCAAATGATTTGTCTTTTCTTGGGTATTACTTCCTCTCATTTCAGTTTATTGAACTAATTAAAATTAAAGAGAGATTTCCTATATATATAGCTTTTATTGAACTTCTAGCAAACATATTAACGTGTTACAATTTGTACTAATCAGATGGTTAATTGTTTGTATGGGACTTTTTACATTAAAAAAAAAATCCCTTTGCTAAACTTCTAAACCTGCAAGTAGATGATGAAATGACTATACTCTAATTAAAAAAAAGGGGGGAGGGAGGAAAGAAAGAGAAGCATTGTTTCAGAAAAAGAAAAGTGATCAAAAGAGAATACATTGGGGTGAGTTGACCTTGGCTGGCCATCAGGTGCCCACCAGGCTGCTCTATCAGTCTCCCTCCATCAACAGGACAGGGGGAGAAAATATGATGAAAAGCTTGTGGGTTGAGATAAGGACAGGGAGATCACTTACCAATTACCGTCATGGACAAAATAGACTCTACTTGGGGAAATTAATTTAATTTATTGGCAATTAATTGTAACAGAGTAGGATAGTGAAAAATGAAACAAAACTAAAAACACCTTCCCCTCTCATCCCTCCCTTCTTCCTGGGCTCAACTTCACTCCTAATTTTTCTACCTTCTACCCCCTTAGCGGCGTAGGGGGGATGGGAAATGGGGGCTGCAGTCAGTTCATAATGCAATGTCTCTGCCTCTCCTTCCTTCTCACACTCTTCCCCTGCTCCAGCATGGGGTCCCTCCCATGGGAGACAGTCCTTCACGAACTGCTCCAGCATGGGTCCTTCCCACAGGCTGCAGTTCTTCAAGAACTGCTCCAGCATGGGCCCTTTCCACGGGGTGCAGTCCTTCAGGAATGGACTGCTCCAGCGTGGGTCCCCTGTGGGGCCACGGGTCCTGCCAGAAAACCTGCTCTGATGTGGGCTTCTCTTCACAGGCTGCAGCTTCCTTCAGGGCATATCCACCTGCTCCAGTGTGGGGTCCTCCATGGGCTGCAGGTGGATATCTGCTCCACCATGGTCCTCCATGGGCTGCAGGGGACAACCTGCGTCACCATCGTCTTCACCATGGGCTGCAGGGGAATCTCTGCTCCGGCACCTGGAGCACCTCCTCCCCCTCCTTCTTCACTGACCTTGGTGTCTGCAGAGTTGTTTCTCTCACATTTTTTTCTCAGTCCTCTCTCTCACAGCTGCTGCACAGGTTTTTTTACCCTTTTCTTAAATATGTTATCACAGAGGCACCACCAGTGTCACTGCTTGGCTCAGCTTTGGCCAGTGGCAGGTCCATCTTGGAGCCGACTGGAACTGACTCTGTCTGACATGGGGGCAGCTTCTGGTGTCTTCTCACAAAAGCCACCCCTGCAGCCCCCCGCTACCAAAACCTTGCCACGTAAACCCAATACATACATACATATCCAGCACAGAAATAAGTTCTGTTATTTGAGAGGATGAACTGCAAGTCAAACTTGCCTGGAATTGTTGATGGGAAATAACTGAGGGTAAGGATTCATACAATGTCTAGGAGCTCCAAATGATGGTACAGTATCTCTGAAGAAATATTCAGCATGTTATGTAGGTATTTACTGTGCAAATAAATATGATGTGAGGTCTTGCATGCCTAAAGTCTTTTGACATTCCTGGCAATATTTTTGAAGAGGGTCAGCTCCAAAGTAGTCTATAACATGTTGGGTTTTTGGAAGCACTCAGCATATTGGTGCTGTTACTCTTTTGAAAGTTCCCATTGCTTTGGGCACTGAAGAATGAGAAAAATGAGATATGAAATGGTTTATAACTTTGTGAGATGGTGGGAGAGTCCTGGCTCTTGCAAAAGCTAGGCTGGCTTACTGGTGAGTGGTACCATCTCGCAGCTTTTCTTCTTTCCCTCTTTTTTGAGGGCAATAGCTAAGTCTGCTGATGTGCCCTGGATAGCAGCTTTGTGCAGTTTCTGATCCTCTCTTCTGTCCTTTCTCTCCTCTGGTTTGATCTGTTCAGGGCTTTGTTTCCCTCTTGTGCACTTCGTACTTGAAGATCTAGGTTTTGCTCTGCTGTCTATGAGCTCTCTGTATGAGAGGGAGGGCTTCAGTCTCTTATGTGATACCATGGGGTAATGGGATTTTCATGTTAACTGTAGTAGAGAATAGTGGGAATATCAGAATGTGAATTAGTCCCTGGAAAATAGATATTTCATTGCAACTGCTACAACAGAGAGAGATTAAATTTCCTGTGTTAAAAAATGGAGGGATTTTTTTTTTTTTGGAAGTTAAAACCTGAAGTTAGGATAACTACTATTTGCCCACCTGAAACATTTCCCTCTATAATTAGCTTAATGTATTTCCACATGCTAGAATGTTTCTTTTGGATGTGAAATGAAGGAGCTTAAGGATTGTATTTATATATCTCCAACAATGCTGTTTGTACTCCCTTCCTGAACAATAACTGACCACAGTGAATTTTAAGTAAGCAGTGTTTTTGATTGCATTTATACATTTCCCATAGAATCGAGCAGTATCTATTTCTGGCAAACACAAATATCCATGTGGTGTTTTTTTTTTGGGTGTGTGTTGTTTTTTTTTGCTTGTATCATAGACTTGCCCTCAGCAAACTTAAGCAATTACAACATCACCGTGGTGGAAGGAAAGAGCATCACATTGTACTGTGATACTACTGGAGGGCCGCCCCCTAATGTATCCTGGGTGCTCACTAATCTTGTTTCAAACCATGAGGTAAGTTTCATATTCAAATACGTGGCAATTCAGAGACAAGATAACTGCCAAAGGATGAAATAAAACCTTGTCTCTAATTAACTTTTTATAAAAAATATGAAATAGTAAATTAATGTTAGGATTACATTTATTTTCCAATTACTTTCAATCCATGGTGACTGCTGCAGTGCTTTTGGAAAATGGCAAACATTCATTCTTCGAGAAACTGATTTGCACTTAAGTTTTTGGATGTTCTTTTGTAAATGAGGGTGCTGTAATTTCATGGAAGTAATGTAGTGAATCAGGATACTGAAGCTTAAGTACTTTCTTATTATCACAAATACCTGCATAGAGAAAACAAGTCCAATCTACTCTGAGAAAAGCTTTGTCTCTCTAATTTTATTATATTTTTAGGCCAAAAGCTCGGTGTGCTGGAACTTTGGTTGTAATTAATTACTTTGTGGTTTGTTTCATTTTCCTTTAACAAAACAAAATAACGAGAGTCATGAAAGTCAAAGTCAAGGTTTCACTATGGCAAAATTTTCTTATGAAGTATGAAAATGTTTCATCAATAAACCCGTCCAGACAGTGGGAATTTTGTTTCCTCAGATCCTGGTCTTCTGTGTACCTGCCTTAGACTGTGTGTGCAGTGGAGATATACTGATTAAGTTCTTTCTGATGGAGATGTTGATAAGGAGAAGCATTTAAGCAGGTCTTCAACATGCAGCTGTTGACCTCCTAAATTGCCATTATTTACACTGTGCAAGACCCTCTGTTATTTACAATTTTATGGCATTGGCTCCCCTGCATTCATGAGAGTAAAGACTGCCTAAAGCTTTCTGGTCTGTACAAAGTACGTGATGTGTAGTTCCAAAATTGTTCCTGCAGTATGGAAGAGACGGGACCTCTGGGATCTCTTAACCTCTGCACTTTCTTCACTGAGGTCATTACATTAGGCTTATGTAGAATTTGACTAGCCTGTCTTTCAGCTTTCATAAGAGCTTTGCAGAGCTCTATTTTTATTTTTAAACTTTTCTCTAATGTGTAAAACTACCCAAATGCATCAGTTATCAACAAGAACAAGAAATTAAAACAGTTAGAGCAATTTATGCAGTTGTGGTTTTTTATTTTTATATTTCTTTTTATTTTTAATCATGAGCTAAGACAAATGTGGGATACTGTTCAAAAAATAAGATCACCTCATTTTTTAACCTTCCTGTCTTTCAAATGCCATGTTCAGTTTGCTTCGAGCTTTCCTGAAAAGCTTTTTTATCCTGACATAACTTTGTGAGAGGGGCTTATAATATAGCCGTGGAGCACAGTAGTCTTTTCAGTAGCAGAAGGAGTGCCTTTTAAAGCTCATTTGCCATTCACAACTTTCCTTTTCTGTAAGTGTTGATTTTGGTTTCCTTTTTCTCACTTCCATATCTTTGTTTCTGCCTCCCTTTTCTTAACCTCCTATGCTGCTTCTGCCTGTTTTTCTTTCCTGTTTTACAAGGAGAAATGTTAGCAAAAGTGAAAACCAACCTTCAGTCCTGCAACATTAACCACGTGCTCAGCTTTCATGCTGATGTATAAGTTGGTTAATGTCAGTTAGACTTTTCTTGCTATATGTTTCAGCCTGAGCCTGAAATTGAAGCCCTGTGCTTTGACTCCTGCTTTGAGGACTGCTCGTCTCTGAGTTGCACATGGAGAAATATGCATCGAGGTGTTGGCTTTTCCACTCCTCCTGCCCCAGTGTCACAGTGAAATCAATGGGACATTTGACTTAAGTGGATTTGTGTCATCTCGATGTTTAAAATTCTGGTCCTGCAATCCTGTATGCAGGAGTGTTCCCACATGTCCCCATTGTCTACCACTGGAAGTCACTGTGGTTTTACAGGTGCAGCATATCATCTGCTTGTGTTCTGTGCAGCATCAAAGCATATGTGTACAATAAGTATCCCCAAAGGTGTTTTTTTAACAATCATCCTAATTGTTGTTTGTTTTCTAAATTTGTTTTGGTTCCTTTCCTTTTTAATAACATAATCTTGCATTTTATGAAAAATTCAAGTAATTATTAAAAATTTGATTTGATTCTTTTAAATTCAAGTAATAGTAATTATTTGATTGTCATTTTAAGGACCTCATTTAAGATAACAGAGGCTTTAACAACTAGCTTTGCTAGCTGGTATTTATTTTTTTTAAATCTTTGTAATTATTTTTTGCTTTGTATTTGTAATTAATTTTTGTAATTTATGCAGTGTAGCATAGCTGCATATTTAATATAGCATTTAATGCACTGAACTTTCTGTAAATCATAATTCTTACATCAATTAGCCTGCGCTCAAGCACAGTAAAACAGCACTTGGGCAGCAGTTCAGTTAGTAGAAGGGACATACTCTCTTGTGGAAGGTTCCATGATAGCAAGAAGCTTTTAGCAAGAAGCTTTTAAGAGACATTTGGCTAAGGAGGAGGGAGAAGACGTTGTTGTCAAGGTGCAGTAGAGCTCAGAAGGCAGTAGTAGAAGACATGTCAAGCTAAGTGTAAACAAAAGAGATAAAAGAAAGAGTAAAGTGAGGACTGAACAGAATATAGGAGGGATTAAAAATATTAAAGAGATTAGAGATAGACCATAGAAATCAATCATGAAACTGAAGAGAGGGATAAGCAAGGGAAAAAACATTTGTGTAGAGAGAAAGAGGTGTCAAAAGAAGGGAGAAACAGAAAGTGACATGGTGGAAAAATGAATGAGTTTTTGGGGCTTTGAATCCACCGCTACCGATGGTTACAAATGGTTCTGTAGGTGTTTTGCATCTGCTTGGATAAGACAACAAAGTAATGCTTTGATTAATTACAGTTTGATACAGCTAAAAGGAAGGGAAAATGGAAAATGCTGTTGAACTGTGGCCAATGGTTCCCCCTCTCTCCATTGTTTCTTTATGTCATATTTGGCACATCCATATTTTTTGATCATTTGTAGAGTGACACAAGTAAGAATCCTGCCTCACTAACCATAAAGAACATTTCATCTGTGGACAGCGGACTGTGGATTTCTTGCGTAGCAGAGAATATTGTGGGAGAGGACCAAGCCTCTGCCGAGCTCACGGTATTCTGTACGTAAGCAGGCTAAATCATATCAGCAATAACTATTTTGGGTATAAATATTTGTTGGGCACACAGGTTGTTGAAACAGAAACACCCTTTAAGCATGTGAACTATCTATTGCAGTTAATTCTGGGAATAGCCCAATGAGCAGTTGTTAGTTTTACCTTTTTCTGCTCTGAGTTCTTCTGCAAAAATTATGTTTCTAAATGCTTTATCTTCTAGTCTGAGCAATCTGTAAGTAAACGTCTGAAACCCCAAAGACTCAGTGGTACTGTCAGTGTGAACAGGTTTGTAATGGTGTGCATATACATACACACTCTCTTAGGAATTAAGAAACATGAATGCATCAAAAGTCATAGAAATTATTTATTATAAACTACAAATTTTAACGTTTTTTTTAAAACTAAACCAACAATTGCCTTGTTCAAAAATTAACACACTTGCATCATTTTTTCTGCCAGATGTAAATTTATTTGTCATAGCTTTGAATAATTATTTGTCAGGGCCAAGGAAGGGGGAAGGGACATGTAGTATAGAAGCATTGGCTTCTTAGATCTGAAATTCCATTGTATGTGAAATATATTTTCACAAGTTGCAATCCTCTGTTTAATTGAAGATGGGAATGGAACACTTCATAGATGGAAAATTTTTTCAGCATGTGCTCATGACAGTAAACTTGAGAAATCACTCTAGAAGCACTTAAAATGTTTTGTAGGTGGAAATTAGATATGTAATAGCTATGGAAAGGGACATACATAAACTAGAAATATTTGAACAGTGTAAATTAGATTGTGAGATTGGCACTGTTATGAGTGGTAAAAGAGAGTATAACTAGATGAAATTGGATGCACTTAAGAATGAATATCAAGGAAAATTTCCTAACAGCGAAATAATGTGCAAGGTGTTGGAATAGTCTTCTGAGGGAAACAGAAGTCTGTAAACTTGAAGCATTTAGCACGTTTTTACAAAGAATGAGAAAATGCATAGTAGAAAATGGTCCTTCCCTGACAGAAGAATCCAGGGAATGAAATCAGCTGTTCTGGCTTTGATTCTTTTAAAGAAGTCACCTGAAAGTTTGGATTCCTAGCTGAATATATTTCCAGTACTACTTGCTTTTGGCTGACTTTTAAATATTTTTAATACTGTTTTGTTCCTTCAGCACTCCTCTGTGCCATTTTTTTCAGCACAGTAAAGCTAAAATTTCCCTATCTCCCTTCTTGGTGATCTGGTAACTGAACTTTCCACACCTTGCAGAGTAAGTGATTTAATGGGGGGTTCACACTTTGTCTGAAACTAGTTTGTTTTGTTTCTTTCTAAAGAATAGCTTCATTTCAGTTGTGAGCACAGTGCCCAAGGCAGAGCAGATAGATAGGCTTCCTGTGTGAGTATCCTCCAAATAGGTATAATTCCTCCAAGTAGCATATTTTAGCACTGATAACCTGAGGAAAAAAGACGTTTGGGATGTTCTGATGTTCTTCACTCTTTTTTTCCCAATATAGTTGCACCAAATATCACATTTATTGAATCTCCAACCCCGGACCACCACTGGTGTATTCCATTCACTGTGAAAGGGAACCCTAAGCCCACATTGCAGTGGTTCTATGAAGGGGCTATACTGAATGAGTCTGAATACATCTGTACTAAAATACATGTTATCAATCAAAGTGAATACCATGGCTGTCTTCAGCTGGACAACCCTACCCATCTGAACAATGGTGCTTATACCTTACTAGCAAAGAACGAGTACGGAGAGGATGAAAAATGGGTTAATGCTCATTTCATGTCAGTGCCTGGAGATGGTGAGTATAATTTTTTTTATGTTAGCAATTGCAAATTGACAAGAATGTGGAGACAGTGCTCCTGGCCAGCTTACCTATTTTGGAGGAAGCTTTTTATATGCATGTTTTTTCTCTGAATGAATATCTTCAAGATTAGTTGTAAAACAATATTTTTTTTTAACATTTTCTTCTTTTTTATTGCTTTTCAAGGGAGGCCATGCTAGTGCTCTTTAAATCCTCCCTTTGAGTAACCATCCTCAGTGCCAGTTAAGGCTAGTAAAAGATTGCTGTTTCTGAAGTATTTTCTTTAGCCTCAGTTCTGATCCTGGAAAGCACTGAGTACCAATTCAGTCACTCTGCAAGTTTTCTACACTGTGTACAAGTGCAACTAGGCGGTGTATCCAAGGGCGCAGGGAGTATGCCTACATAGCATCTAGTGCATTGATGCAAAATCAGTAATGCAGTCCAGTGGGTTGATGATAATATATTGTGTAGGACACTAGAGGGAGCTGGATAGAAAACAAGTAACCCAGAGGCAGGATGGACCAGCTCTCAGGTCCTCACAGGCATTTAGACATCCAATTCCCATTCATTTCGGTGGAGGTTGGGCATCTGCATGCCTAGGAATATCTGTGCTCAAGATGGTTATCTTCAAATGTATGCATCTTATGCTGCTCTAAAGGCTCCAGGTCAGACGTCCTAAATGCTATGTGAGCAATCTCAAGGTGGACTAATTCACTGAACTGCAGGGACTACTGTAAGTAGTCAATGTACATTGTGGTTTGATCTTTTCCCACATCTTCAAAACCATATTTGAAGTGACTGTAAGATTATGAAGGCATACATGTAAGTGCATTGCTGTATGTGAAAAAACTGAGTGGACCTTGAGTGGAAATATAGGTGTGGTTTTGTGCAAATAATTGCAGAATCATATCTGAAAATATAAGCATGTGTATACCTTTGGCTTTTTAACCATGAAATAGCCACTAGAAATAGCCTCCCTCTTTTTTAAAACAGCAATATGCAGTGCTAATGTTATGTGATAGAAAAAATATGAATATTTAAATTCCCTCTCCTACATTGTAGGCTACAGACAGTAAAAATATGGTCTGTATTTAACATTTGTTCCTATATCAGCTCAGCCTGCTACAGGGAGAGAGATGGCAAGTCTTTTTCTTTCCCACCCTTAGAAAGAGAAGGTGAAGAGCTGATATAATCGGGCTCTATTTTCTCCTGCTGTTCTTAGTAGCTCCTCTCTTCTTTTTTCTCTACAGTCTTTCCTTAAATAGACTCATTACATAAACAGATCATGTTTTCAGCTACTGGCATCCTTTAATACTACATTATAACAGTTCAGTAAAACAGTTTACCTCATAGATATTCTGTATACAATGGAAGTTCTCTTACACTCTGATTATTTAATATGAATTTGGCTTCATTTTCTTAACAGAATAACAGTTCCTCTAATACATTTATATGAATTTATCATTTTTTTCTTTTAATGTTCCATTTTTCTTTTATGCTTGTCCCCTGTAAGCTGAAAATTTTCCAGTTGTGGCCTTTTAAATTAAAGGTACCCTCCCAATTAGAAAGACAGCATTATTTATTTGTTCCTTCCTTTTTATAAACATACGCATTATAAGTCTCCAAGATAATCTATGTTGTGTGCAAACTGGACTACATACAGACAGGATGTAACTGCATTAGAAATCAGTTTGTGTGTAGGGGATGGCACCAAACCAGTCTTAAAAATTAACAGCAGGGGAAATGACTTATCTAGTTAGCCTCCTTAATGTTGTTTTTTATTAGTGGGGCTTTTTCCTGTAAGACTTATGGTACTGAGCTTTAGAATATTCCACAAAATTGTTGTCTCCTCCACTGAAGCTGGCATAAAAGTAAATGTTAAAAAACTAGCATTCTCTATGCATTGTATTACTTTTTTTTCTTTTTTTTTTTTTTTTTACTATTACTATTTAAAGCACTGCCAGGACCTTTCAGACCCTTAAAAGACTTTTTCAGCGCTGTCGTTACAGTGTAGTATCTCCTTTTGGTCCACATATCGTACAATGAAGCATAAAGATTAGGCCCATGCTCTGGTGTTATGTTCGTTTCCATGCCTTCATGACTGAATTAAATACCAGCCTTGATGTTTCATGGGGTGGGGTATCCTAACTGAGCTTTGAACTGATTCTCTGGTTATTAAATCACTTACAGGCAAATGCACTGAAGATAAAAACAAAAGTGAATTAAAAAAATCTTCACCTATAAACTATATGTCTATTTAAAATAAATACAGCAAAGTCTGAAGCATGTTGTATCATCAACAGCCTAATACTCTACTTTCAAAGTTGCATCAAGCATAATGAAGACAGGATTTGTGCTAAGATGCTCTCAGCTTCCAGCATGCTACTTACAGAACATTTTTCAAGGGACGGAGGATGCAAGCATAAAGGAGAGGAAAGCATGTACCACAATGGGTTTTGAGTCAAGTTAATGATATCACAGTTAATGTTATAAATTAAAAGTTTGTTTAAAATACTAAGATCTGAGGGAACAAATTTCACATTCTGTTAGCTAGATTTTTAACTAGTTTTAATCTGCTAATCTTCGTGGATTCCAGTGAAGCTGTTCTTGCTGAGGGTAATTTGACTATTTGAGACTACGTTGCAGCAAACACTAAGCAATAAACAGCTGTGTTTTATTCCAGAGGCTGTTTCCATAATTAATCCATAACAGCTAATGAGTGCTGGAAAGATTTTTACCAATAATAACTATTTTTAAATAAAATCATTTGTCTACCAGCCCTCTACTCTAAAATTCAGCTGAAGGAATTCAAGTCATGTAGTATCTTGTCATAGTATAATATGTTAGATATGCCTTAGAAGTAGCATCCTGCTGATTTGGCATAATAACATGTGACTGTGTTGCACAAGTATTTTTTTGGGTTGAGTCTTTTGCTGCTGCTTTATTTAGAAAATGTCAACTTTATAAAGAAAGAAGCAAGCAAACCAAATGTAGTTGAGGTAGTTTATAAAGATGAGTGAATATGATATGTCTGTAATATTTTATTTGCACAACAACCTGTTCTAACAGGGACCAAAACAACAATGCTGTTCTTTGCATTAAAAATAATTGCATGTAAACATGCAAAATTGCTGTGGTAAACTTTCATGTTAAAATAGATTCAACCAATGTTTTGATGATGTTTTTATGTAGGGAATACTACATAGAAATTTGAGGTTGGTCCAACTTCTTGATTTTTTTCAACTTTATTTCAAGTGAAGTATTTAGTTATATAAAAGGTATTTGAATGGAATAGATGACTTCCTGGTTTATATATCCCTAGCAGGAATTACAGGTTAAACCAATCTGATTATTTTATCCCATTTCCAGTAAACTAATAAAAATGTTGTCATTTAACTCAGGAGTAAAGGCCTAGGAAGTTTGGGGTTTTTTCTTCAGATTATAAGTAGGACTCATACAGAAGGTAAACTGTTTTTTCATCAGCTGAGTATTTTATACTGGAAAAACTGAATCCATGAAAGTTTATGGACAAAAAACCCTGGTCAGAACTTGCTTGAGGACAGATAGTAGTACACACTTATTTCACTTGTTATTTATTTCTGCAGATTGACATGACCATTCTCATAGGGTCTCTTAATCTATATCTCTGGGTACTAGAATATCTTCAAATGCATTTAAAAATGAACCTAATTATCTGCTGCCCTTTTGCAAATAGGTTGCAACACTTACTTATTTTATATTTTCAGCACAGATTCTCATGCTGTTGAAATAAGCAGAAACAACTGTGTTCTGGTCATACTTCACAGTGGCTTTATGCCAGTGTAATGTCACTGGTATGGAATTACTGTATGGTACTATAAACAGAATTATGCTTTTTGAAGTTTGAGTCATCTTTAGAGATTTTTAACTATCTATTAATTTTATTACCAAACCAACAACAAAAAAGAGTAAATATACTACATAAGGCATGCTATAAATACATTATAGACCAGGATGAACAGGCATGTTGAAATATAACACAAATATCTTTCGAAGCATGAATAGACTAATAGTATACTAATTTCAGTGTGTGTTATATTCACGTGTGCTTAGCCTTACATATGCACAGTAATTGGAAAAAGCTGCAAACTGGAACTAGTAAAATTTAGAAAAGTATATACTAGACAGGTATCCACTTTACTTGTGTAAAGGCTGGCTTCTCTAGTTTCTTTGCATATGGGAAATCTTATTCTTTCAATAAGAGTTCTGTCCATGATGTTCTTGGGAGCATCTTCTAGCCTTTAATTTGCCACAATGCTGCAGCTCTAAACCAGTTTGCTCTCTCAGTGATTTAACTGCAAGTTTTTTGACCAGGTAAAAGTCAGTTATTGTAAATCCCACTGAAGTCTGCTTCCACTTAATGTCAGGGAGAATATTACCATTGATTTTCAACAAGAATAGTTACTGTTGCACTTATTCCAGATATACATTAGCAGCAGAGAGCAGAATTTTGCCCATTTGGTAAATATGCCTGCTTTTACTAGAGCAAATGCTCTGTGTATTATCTGTTTCACATGAAGCAAAGTGTTAACGTTTGGGATAGCTCTAAAATAAGTGTAAATTATAGTACAATATATCGATGGTGCTTTGCATTTGTGTAGATACTGATCATTGCTATTGCAAATAACATGTAAGCTCTTAAAAAAAATCCTAAAGAAACTCTTATTCTTCCAGCATTTGCAATCTATTTACAAAGGCTTTTTCTTTCTTTTTTTTTTTTTTTTTTTTTTTTTTTTTCTTCTCTTCTCCATGCACAGGTAGTGGCCCAATTGTGGATCCAGATGTTTATGGTATATATTTGATTTTCTTTTTCTTTTCTTTTAATGATAGAAATAAAGAAACTCAAACCACTAAAAGATGAAATGTCAGGCTCAGTTAAACAGAAATGGTGCATATTATAACACAATTCTAAAAGGCACTTTGTATTGTTAGTTCTTTTCCTGACATATTATTTAAGATAAATGAGGGCAATTTTTACTTACACTGCTGCTTTTGGTTCAGATTAGCATAAGTCCACTGCTACTGATGGTTACAATTGGTACTGTAGGGTGACAACTGTCTGATGTAGCACACAGGCATGAGATTTTGTGAACCTTCCAGAGGCATATCTTGGAGGAAAGAGAGTTCATGATTTCTCCTTATATAACTTTTTTTTTTCAGGGATGATTCCGTACTTGTTTTGCCTCCAAAAATGTACCCCTAAATTCCCCTTAAAAATGAGTTGGGCACAAGTGAGTTTTCCTGTGGGCAATTTTTCTCTGTCCTCTCATTTGTACCTTCCTTTATTCTCTCTTGCATAAGCAGAATATCAACTCAGTGATATCTGAGAGAAGATTTGATGATGCAGTGTTCAAGTTATTTTTTAGATAGGCAAAATATTTTAAGCTATACCTATTGAAAGCCAATATGCATTATAATAGAAGCTGCAAACCGAAAAACAACTGGCTAGTTTTACATAATAGTTCTGCTATACTTCTGCTGAGCATGAAAGTACATCCTAACCAACACATCCAAAACACTCTTTAGCTTCCAGCAGAAGCTGGATCCTGTTTGGAGTACCTTTTTGGACAAAATGGCCCATGAATCAAGTTTCCTTAAGCCGATTTAAATGTTATTACTGTGATTCCATGTCATTAAACTTTAGCAAATGTATATTTGAAGCATCAATTTGGCTTTAAGTGCTTAGAAATACTAAAGCATAGCTTCCTCTCCCTCTCTTCCCAGATTGTTTTTTTTTTTTTGAAGGGGAGGAAGAGGTGATGGTTTGCACAGTTTCCTACATGTGTTGTGTTATATATGTTGAATACATGAAGATTTTGAATCTGAGCTGTTTATCAAGGTCCTGATGCATGTGTATGAGTACTGTAATTCAGTTGACTGGTAGATTCGGTTAAAATGTGTGCTTTGAGCTGTGCAAGTGAATCACAGCCTGCAAGATCTAGTTCTGATAAAAACAATATTCCTTTTTATTTCTGGCTTTTCTTTCTACTTTTTGAAATTACTGCCTTTGATCTTTGTTTCAGTGACTTAGTGCTTGCTTTGTGCAACACTTTGTAGTCCGGAGTGTTTCCTTAATTATTCCAAATTCACAAGTCCAGTTGGTGAGATGAATAAATAAGGCTAAAAATCTAGAAATTGTTATACTTCTTGGGAAAACCACTGCATGGTTGATTGTGGAACCACCTGGGAATTAGCTCCTCCTAGAGACTGAGCATTTTTCATGACTTCTTTTCAGACCCTTCAATCTGTATGCTAATCTACTTACCCCCAGTTTAGATTATGTTGGAAGCAAGATTTAAAGGTCTCTTCCCCACCTCCCTCCTTCCTACTGTTCTCCCCTTTAAAACATATTTTTCAGACTCTTATGCTAATCATGCTGCAAATTTGCACTGTGTAAAGGGTAAAGACAACTGCAGAGGGTTTGATCCTGCAGCATGCTACACAATATCTATGTGTAAGTAAGTGGCTTGGGTCCTGGTAAAGTCAGGGTGCTTGGATGGTGCCCTAGTGCTTTAACAAATTCAGGGGTGAGCTTAAGTGTTGAATCTGGCTCAGCAGGACCCATGATAAGGTAGGGCAGGGCTGTGGCAGAGCTAGAGACGAACACTCCTGTGGTGTCGCCAGGGTGGGGATTGATGGCCCTAGACTGACCTGAAATGAGGCTCCTGGGCCCATGGACAGGGGTGAGGGAGGCCCCCAGGGTCCAATGGACTGGACCTTCACAGAAGAGGTGGGTATTTCTCCTCACCTGAATATATGCAGGAAGAAGATGGAATGTGAATAGGCAAAAATAAATTGGAACAGGGTACGAAGAGTGGCCTTTCACTACAAAGTGAATGGTATTGTCCTGGATTCATCCCTGCAGACCTATGAGTAGCATTGTTTTGATAAATCAAATTTCTTCAGATCATCTCAGGCACTTAATGTTTTTAAAGTTTACCTGTATGACAATTTAGCATGTTAGACTGTAACCTCTATGCACACAACAGCATTTTTCATTATTTTTTTAACCTAAGAAAACCAGCTATTTTGCATTTGATATCAATAAACTAGCTAAAAGGTCATCTGCCAAGTTCTTCACAGATAAACAAAAAGTCCCCAAGCTAATTTCTAAGTCAGTCCTATATTTGGCTGAATACAAGGCTAGAGAAGTTAATTGTAGAGGCCAGTTTTCAATTTTTAATGGGAAGTCAGAAGCACATAAAAATAGCTTTATGGATGGAGTTCTTATTTAACTCTAGTTTTTCTAATAGAAATATATATTATGATGTAGATTCCTTCTCTATAAAGCTGAATAGAGAAGCAGCTTCTTTTTTCAATGTCAGTCACAACACATTTGTTCAAAATTATCTGTCACAAGGATCCCCCCAAATGTATCAGGTACAATAGAAATAATGTATAATTTTAAAATTCTCAGAATTCTGATAAGTGTTACTGTCGTTACGGTATTACAAATCTGAAATAATAAAGACAATCCTTTCCCCTCCAAGGTTACAAAATTATAAAAGCACCCTTTTTTTCCTTTCCTAAGAGTACGAAACCACGCCTAATGATCTTGGAGACACCACGAATAATAGTAATCGAACCACTTCTGCAGATGTTTCCAACAAAGAGAATGAAGATAGTATCACTGTAAGTATATACATTGTTTCCTGATCTGTAGTCTTGGCAGATTTTTTTGACTATATAACTAATGAAACTGCGAAGATTGTAATGGGACCCTAAGCTACCAGAACACCAGAGCCATTACTATGTGGTGATCAAAATCAAGAGGAAAAAAATCAATGCACCCTCCCTCTTCCCTCACCCCATTTTTTTGAGGGTGGGTCACTTCTCATTCCAAGTAAAGTTGCTAATTTGTTTCATGCTTCTCTGAACAACTAACTGTAATTTGTTAGCCCAAGACTTTGCTTCTAATTTAAGCCAAGGAGAGCAACTCTTTTTTTTTACAAATAACAGCATTCAAGGTAACTTAAAGACTGTTGCTTTAATTCCAGTCCCAAAGTCAGCTGCTCCTTACAAAGAGGACATAGAATCATAGAATCATTTAGGTTGGAAAAGACCCTTAAGATCATTGAGTCCAATCGTAAACCTAACACTGCCAAGTCCACCACTAAACTATGTCCCTAAGCACCACATCTACACGTCTTTTAAATACCTCCAGGGATGGTGGTTGTCTCAGTTTCAAACTGTACAGGTCACTCTTGCACCACTAATCATCTTAAAGTCAGATTATCTGTAGCAATTAACCAGTCTTTCACCATAGCTGGAGAGAAGGGCAGTTTCATATGAAGATTGATTCCTATTCTAAAACCAGCATCCAGAATAGGTAAAATTAATCACTTTTCAGAAGTGCTTTTCTCAATTGCCTATGAAAGCAATCTCAAACTAGTTTCCACACATGGTGTAATGAACTTTCAAATCCTAATTGTATGTTTTTAATGTGTGATTTCATGTAGCTTTTTGATAAGATAATTTGTAGTGGATCTTAGTACAGGCAGCTGAATTGGTAGATCTACTCCTTTGCTGCCTCGCCTATCATGATGTTGGAAATTGAATGTTAGATGAACGTTAAATGTCATGAATTGTTGGAAACTGGTAGCAGGCAGCTGGTCTGGTTAGTAGTGCTGCCTCCCTGTTGCAGGCATTGATGACTCTGCAAGGTGGCAGGCAGTGGAGAGTGTGTGCATTTGTGGTAGATTGTGAGTTGGGAAAGAATGGAAAAGGAGGCTGTGAAGGCTAGGTATTGTCTCAATACATCTGAAAGTGATGAGGGAGGAATCTGTTTTGTGCAGATGGGAGAAAGCCTACCAGCGCCAGTGGTTGGGGAGTGAAAGTGAGTTGGGCAGTGAGAAGGGTTCCTAAAACTTGGATTTTGTTGTTTCCACCCGTTAAGTGCAGTGGGAGCATTAACTTTGACAGTCTCCAGTCCCTCACATTGACAGTGGTTGCTTCATGGAGATATACTTTGCTAAAAAATCAGGAAGATCCCAGACAGTCTTATCTTTTCTGATAACAGAATCACAGAATAGCTGAGACTGGAAGGCATCTCTGGACATCATCTAGTCCACCCTCCCTGCTCAAAGCGGAGTCAGCTACAGCAGGTTGTCCAGGACTGTATCCAGTCAAGTTTTGAATACCTCCAAGGATGGAGACTCCACAACCTTTCTGGGCAACCTGTGTCAGTGTTCGACCACCCTCACAGTAAAAAAGTGTTTTCTTATGTGCTTTTCTTAGGTGTTTTCTTAAAACATGCCACTCTGCTGGAAGGTAAAGGGGTGATGCACATTCACTCCCATCTGCCTTGAATGTGTGGGATGTTGAGAAAGTGATTCTCAGAGGTGTCAGAGTCTCTGTTCTCTGCAGGATAGAAGAAACCTCAGCAAGTGACTTATTTCTGTACTCTTTGATCTGAGTGCAAATGTTTCCTATTTGAAATTAATCTCTACCTAAATCATAGAATCATAGAATGGTTTGGGTCAGAAGGGACCTTTAAAGATCATCTAGTCCAAACCCCCTTCCATGGGCAGGGACACCTTTCGCTAGATCAGGTTGCTCAAAGCCCCGTCCAACCTGACCTTGAACACTTCCAATGATGGGGCATCCACAACTTCTCTAGGCAACCTGTTCCAGTGTCTCACCACCCTCACAGTAAAGAATTTCTTTCTAATATCTAATCTAAACCTACCCTCTTTCAGTTTAAAACTGTTGCCCCTTGTCCTGTCACTGCAGGCCCTAGTAAAAAGCCTCTCTCTGTCTTTCCTATAAGCCCCCTTTAAGTATTGAAAGGCCGCAATAAGGTCTCCCCGGAGCCTTCTCTTCTCCAGGCTGAACAACCCCAACTCTCTCAGCCTTTCCTCATAGGAGAGGTATTCCAGCCCTCTGATCATTTTCGTGGCCCTCCTCTGGACTTGCTCTAACAGGTTCATGTCTGTCTTGTACTGGGGGCTCCAGAAGTGGATGCAGTACTCCAGGTGGGGTCTCCTGAGAGCAGAGTGGGAGAATCACCTCCCTCGACTTGCTGGCCACGCTTCTTTTTATGTGGCCCAGGATACAATTGGCTTTCTGGGTTGCGAGTGCACATTGTCAGCTCATGTCCAATTTTTCATCCACCAGTATCCCCAAGTCCTTCTCTGCAGGGCTGCTCTCAATCCATTCATCCCCCAGTCTGTATTGATATTGGGGATTGCCCTAACCCACGTGCAGGACCTTGCACTTGGCCTTGTTGAACTTCATGAGGTTGCGTTAATGGGTAAATCTGAATGTATGCTGAATATGTTTGAAGATGGTTCATGAGAAAAAATCAGATCTGTTTGTGTCCTCTTTTTTAGGTGTATATTATGGTGGGAAGTGCAGCACTGATGTGCACTGGCTTAGTAATAATGCTCATTATTCTGAAGTTTGGAAGACACTCTAAGTTTGGGATGAAAGGTATGCAGGGTCATTTTTTTATATCTCCTGTAATTGTTGTGGGTTGTACAAGCTTATACCATAGGTATCTGCACCAAGAACAGTCAAGATAACTAGATAAAGTGCCATCACATTTTGTGTTTCATTTATTCATCAGGTAAGTAAGAGTAGAGACATATGTAGACAGGAATATATAATTTTGGTTTGAATGTTCTACTTCTCTGTTTTTTCTTATCACAGATCCCATTTCTTTCTCTTCAACTGCACAGCCCCATGAGACACTTCTTGGAATAAAATATCACTTGAGTCACTGTAGGGAAGTAGAAGATAAGAAATTAAATTTTTGATTACAAATATTTGGCAACAATCTATGCTGTACGCAAGAGACACTTCAGACAATACTATAAATGCTGCCTTGAGGTGATAGATTGTATTGGGTCTGGCTGGGATGGAGTTAACTTTCCCTATAGCAGCCCTCATAGTGCTGTGCTTTGTATTTGTAGCTGGAAAGGTGTTGATAACACACCAGTGTTTTGGCTACTGCCCACCAGTGCTGGCACAGCATCAAGGCTGTCTGTCCAATTCCCCCCCAAAAGGTCAGTAGGCTGGGGGTGGGCAAGAGGATGGCAGGGGACATAGCCAGGACAACTGACCCCAACTGGCCAAAGGGATATTCCATACCATATGATGTCGTGGTCAGCAATAAAAGCCCAAGAGAAAGGAGGAGGAAGGATCAGCAGAGATGAAGTGTTATGAACTGACCGCAACTCCAACTCCCCATCCCCCCTGCGCCACTTGGGGGATTGGGGAGGGAGGGCGTAGAAGATTCATGAATGAAGTTGAGCCTAGGAAGAAAGGGGGCTGAGGGGAAGTTGGTTTTAGTTTTGTTTTTATTTCTTGCTATCCTATTCTGTTATTAATTGGCAATAAATTAAATTAATATCTTCCCCAAGTTGAGTTGATAGAGTGGCTTGGTGGGCACCTGGCAGCCAGCAAACTTTAACCCACCACAGTTTGTTCTGGAGCTCGAGGGATTCAAGGTAGAGACAGTAATTGGGAGAGGCAATGGGCAAAACATGGACTGGACATTGCCAGAGAGCGGAATAATTGTGGGGAAATTTTGTTGTTGTAATTGTGGTGAAGGGACAAGGAGTGGAGTGTGTGTAAATTGTACACTTCTGTCGGTGTTGTGATGATGTTCTTCTGATTTTGGTGTGGGAAATTCTTTTTGTTGATGTAAGTGAAGTTTGTGAAGATTGTGTGATAATGTATATTTTAATGATAATTTTAAAATATGTGTTTCACAGAAGCCATCCCTGCAGCCTCCTCCGCTACCAAAATTTTACCCTTTAAACCCAATACATAGATTCAATGACAAGAAGGGAATGTGCATTTGCAGTGCATCCTGTCACACTGGTGCTTTCTCATGGATACATTTTCTTGAGCCTCTGTGTGTGTGTCTTGGGAAATGGCAGCTGGAAAGAGTGGCAAGTGCTCAAGTCCCTGTGTCAGCTGTTTATTTATTTATTTATTTAATTTACAGCCAAACAGAGGTACAGGTAACACAGAGGTACCTGTAACAACTCCAATATGGTATTATTGTCCTGATCTCATCAGTCTGCGTCTAGAGATGTTGGTGGAATTGTATTTAAAAAAAACAACAGCCTCCCCCTCCAACTCAAAAGAAAAAAGCCTCCCCCCTCCCCCTTGTTATCTTGTTGAGAGGCCCAGAAGGTGCTTTTCTGTGTGCTAAAGAAGATGAGCTTTTGATCTTAAGATGTGTAGTTGAGGATCTGTGGAGAGAGTGGTAAGTTATTTTTGGTAGGTTCCTGTTAACCTTATGTCCTTCCTCTTACTTGTGCTTATGATATAGTACCACAGAAGTTTTTTCCCCATAGTTGTATATTTTGACGATTCTGACTTGTTCTTGACAGTGCTCTTTTCAGAGATATCATCAACTGTATATTTGGTATTTGTATATTCTATGTAGAAGAGAGTTCCTAGAACAGATGAGATTTGAACAGAATAGAAATGTAGATAGTAGATAGTACAGATTAGCTCACTAGGATGGTAACCTTGTTTTCTCTCACCTCCTTCTGATATGATACAGTCTCTGGTCTTTGGGGTAGCATTAAAAGAGGACAGGCATTGTGAAATGTCCTGAAAAACAACATGGAGCCTGTAGGATAGAGCTGGAGAGTTTTGGCCAAAGACTAGAAAAAACGGTCTAGAACTGAACAGCAGATCAGTGGAAATTTTCTTTGTGACTGAAGCTTTCTGAATTGCATTTAAAGACCTGAAGGAAATGAAGCTAAATGAGAGCAATGATAGGAACTGTCTGACATTGGTGCTTTAAAGCTGAACACTTGTTAGGTTTTTCAAAATTTGTCTTACAGATTTCAAGACAGCATTGTTAGAAGAACTAGGAAGTAAACTCTATCCTGAGGGAGAATGAACAAAACTGTATTTTGCATGGTAACATAATAAGTTACCTTCTGGGTAGATCCTTACATGGTGGTTGTTTTTAAGTATCTTCAATTAGAACTTCTCTCACAAAAATAATGATCTTGCATTATCAGTACGTTTGACTTCAGTAGTTTTCTGTTGCAGAATTGGCCATCTAGATCATCCTTCAAAAACTTATCACTGGCATGGTATGTGTGGTAATGGTGAAATGTTACTGTGAGCTACAAATAACCCCTGAATGTTTCATCAGAAAGGAATGATGTCCAGTTGGTCCCTGAAATGAACCTCAAACTTCTCCAAAGTTTACAGTCATGTGTGAGCTTTGCAGTATGGGTCTATCTATGATCTATCCATAATCCAAAGTCCCAGAAACACTTTCACAATTTATCATCATCAATATTATTGAACTTATTTTAAAGCAATATTTAAAGACCTGAGATTAGAACACCATATTGATATGTAATAGACTGATAATAAAAGAATGCCTGCTCTGAAGAGCTGGCAACATAAACATATAATGAGAAATAATCATAGAATCATAGCATCATAGAATTGTTCTGGTTGGAAGAGACCTCCAAGATCATCGGGTCCAACCATTAACCTATCACTACCAAGTCCCCCACTAAATCATATCCCTTAGGGCCTCATCTAAATGTCTTTTGAATACCTCCAGGGATGGGGACTCCACCACCTCCCTGGGCAGCCTGTTCCAATGCCCGACAAACCTTTCAGTGAAGAAATTTTTACGAATGTCCAATCTAAACCTCCCCTGGTGCAACTTGAGGCCATTTCCTCTTGTTCTGTTGTCTATTACTAGGGAGAAGAGACCAACCCCCACCTCGCTACAACCTCCTTTCAGGTAGTTGTAGAGAGCAATAAGGTCTCCCCTCAGCCTCCTTTTCTCCAGGCTAAACATCCCCAGTTCCCTCAGCCGCTCCTCATAGGACTTGTGTTCCAGACCCTTCACCAGCCTTGTTGCCCTTCTCTGGACATGCTCCAGCACTTCAATGTCTTTCTTGTAGTGAGGGGCCCAAAACTGAACACAGTATTCGAGGTGCGGCCTCACCAGGGCCGAGTACAGGGGGACAATCACTTCCCTACTCCTGCTGGCCACACTATTTCTGATACAAGCCAGGATGCTGTTGGCCTTCTTGGCCACCTGGGCACACTGCTGGCTCATGTTCAGCCAGCTGTCAACCAACACCCCCAGGTCCTTTTCTGCCAGGCAGCTTTCCAGCCACTCCTCCCCAAGCCTGTAGCGTTGCCTGGGGTTGTTGTATCCCAAGTGTCCCAAGTGCAGGACCTGGCACTTGGCCTTGTTGAACCTCATACAATTGGCCTCGGCCCATCGATCCAGCCTGTCCAGGTCCCGCTGTAGCGCCTGCCTGCCCTCCAGCAGGTCAACACTCCCTCCCAATTTGGTGTCATCTGCAAACTTACTGAGGGTGCACTCGATCCCCTCATCCAGATCATTGATAAAGATATTGAACAGGACTGGCCCCAATACTGAGCCCTGGGGACCACCACTTGTGACTGGCCGCCAACTGGATTTAACTCCATTCACCACAACTCTTTGGGCCCAGCCCTCCAGCCAGTTTCCTGGCTGTTATCTGCCAGTTATCTGCATAATGAATGCAGATAAACAACACTGGGATATTTGAACATGAGAAAAATAAGGCAAAGGTGAAGAGAAATTTTTACAGTTGGTATTGGTCAGTATAATACATTTAAAATGTGTATCTTGGAAATTCTGGATAAAAAGATCAAATCAGCTACCTGTGAACTCTATGAGTGGTTTTCCATGGAGTTCAGTGAGAGTAAAATTAGCCTCAACTTAGCATACAGACATCATTTTATAGTTGGTGTAGCTTAGTATATGCTCTTAGTAGGGAAGTAGGAGGGAATAAAATATCTAAAATGCCATGGTAAATATTTATAAAACAAGGTAAATCAAATCTTCCCCAACATGTGAATGAATATTTTGCACTCATGAGAAGGAAATTCCTGAGTTACATAGGGTAGAGATGCACAAAAGGCTGTGCTTCATTTTTCTGTTATCTATCATCTCATGAAAACACAATATTGTCACATCAAACACCCTGTCATTAAACATCCCCCCACCCTTCCTCAAACAATAGTTTAGAAAAAAACAAAGTAGTCACTTGATAACTGGAGCAGTAAAACTGACACTCAATGGTATTTTTCATGTTACTGTGTACTAAGAGGGGAAAATTTTCCTTCCATGCTTAAAGAGCTTGAGCATGGTTTGAGTTCAGAACTGAAAGTAACTAGTCTCCCCAGAAAGAGATGTGGAGCAGGTAGTTGTGGTCTGAACTATGCCGTATCAGAGCTGGCCATACATGGAAGCACTTGCACTGCAGTTGAACAGCTGCAGAGTCTGCCACAGAGCTCACATACCCCCATTGTCTTCTTTCCATGACTGTATCTGAGCAGAAAAAAGTCCAGTTTACACAATAGGGAGAGTCTGGTGCTCTGGGGGCTTCCAATACATTTGCTGTACATTTGCATCAATCTCTTATCGAGATGTGTTGAAGAGTTGTGTAAAAATAACTTACCCTCTCTTTTGGCTTCTCTCTTCATTTTGTGTATCTAAGATGAAGGGACAGCTTGGGATATGTTCATTTCACACTGTTACCTTTTGAAATTACAGTAGTACAGTGCTTTTGCAGATAAAGAAGACAAGCAAATCAGTTCACCAGTTCACCACCAGTAACAAAACTAAAACATTTTGTTTGTGATATCCTGGATCCTGATTGAAGTTGGGTTGCACCATACATGGCGATTCTTGTCCAATTTTTGCAAAAACACCCATTAATAGGCTTTTATCAAGAGCTTCCTTTAATGCATCTGAAAATGCCTTTGTTTTCATAGTATATACATTCTCACAGCATTACACTCCTTGGACTTGGATGTTTGGAAAAGAACATTAAAAAATAGATTTTTTTTTTGCAAGTTCTATGATACTTCTTTTTTCTGAATGAATAAGAAATGCTGTAAAGCCATTGTTGTTGCAGCAGTGCTATTGCTGCCTAGGAAGAAATCAGGAAGTACAAAAGTTCATAGGAATTAAGAATAAATGAAGACCAAAGGTAGGCAAGCTGTTTGAATGTCTTATAAAAAGAATACTTCAGATTTTGTTTCAGTTCTGGTCAAAAATTCAAATAAGATTGTTTTATTTGAATGAATGGCCCCTCTTTTTCATACACACTGATGCACGTTTATCATCTCCCTACAACCTGGGAAGCAGCTTTGTCCTCCTTCCATCAGTCCCTTTCCTTCTTGCCCACTCTGAACATTAGCTGTATAATAATACAGAGCTGGCACCTCTGAGAACTCAGAATTGAACCTTTCCCCTCAGATTGTTTTTGTATTTTTCATGGAGTACCAGGAGGGAAGAAGATAGCCATGGTTGTGGCACTTAGCGCAGCTGGGCCCAATCTTTGCACTGCCATAACTTTTCATGGTCCAAAATCACACATCTTTTACTTGTTCCATGCTTCAGTTTCCCCATCATTGGAAAAGAAATAATAGCATTTTGCTTTCTGTTAGTTGCTTAACCTTATAATACTGCTACAACTGTGAGGTGCTCAGATGCTGTGGTGCGCAGTGTAAACCATACTTAATGGTACAGCTAGTTGCAAATTTGGAAATCAGATAGACTGTATATAAATGCCTGCAGAGAGTATATGGAAACTTCTGCAACTAGAGGAATTCATTCATAACACTAGTGAGGAATGCCTATGTTCATGGATCCAACACTTGTTCCCAGATTTGACAGGGCCAGCCCCAATACGGAGGCATACCCTATATGGCCTTTTAAAGGAGGAGAAATTTTAACTTTGATTCCGGTCAGAAGACATTGTCAGTAATTGAACTTTGGAGAGAAATACTCTTAAAATCAGTGAATTGATTTACTAGAGCCCTCTTTCACCTGGGAGTGCTCAGACACATGAGCTGATGGCTGTGACTGAAAGCTGTGATACCCAAGGCCTTCCAAGAAAGTGTTGTGGCCTAGTCCCTCTATGTTTGTGTCCTTTCAAAAAGTTACATTTCTGTGATTTGTAGCAATAGGCAGCAGCAAGAATGTCTCCCACCGAAATATTTCCTTTTCCACACTGTCTGAACCAAAATATCTAGGCTTCCTTTAACATATTTGGAGAGGGCCATTGTAATGTTCTCTTAAAGTTTTCTCCTACAATCTCTAGAGCTCCACTGTTATCCATCCTTTTCCCATGACATGTGGAGATATATTCTAAAAGCAGCCCATGTTTTAAAAGTCTTCAGTTGGCTCTGATCCAGTTGTTCATTTGTTGAACATCTCTTGCACTGTAGCTACTTGAGGGTCAAATTAAAACATGTAGTCAACTTCTGTGCTTTCAGCTACCATCAACTAAGTATTCCTGTCCAGTGCCATCATCTTGGAGGTTTCCCATGAGCTCTCACAGCTTTAATTCACTTTGGAGAGGAGTAGATAGTCTCTCCTGCTACATTTCCCTCTTTCCATGCTTCTGAGTGCCAGCTTGTCAGCTAGGCAGGTGATGTAACTACTTCTCATGGTGTCTGAAGCTTGTGCATGGCAGCTCCTCCTGCACTGACTTTTCCCTGCATGTTTTGGGCAAACATTAATAGAGGCTATTCTGCTGCCTCAGAAGTATTCATGAAACCTGCTGTGGGTACAGTACACCCCAAGGGTCCTTTGAGTGCAGGCAGAGAGCAGGTTGTGAGTCAGGTGAAGGGCACAGGGTCTATTCCCTGCCCACTCCCCAGGAGCTGTGAGTAAGTGGTACAGCTATTAAGTGCAAAGACATCACCTCTGGCTCATGAAGTCTTTGGGCTGCAAAGCTCAGAGAGGTATTCTGGATAAATGTCACTATGTGCTTGCTCTGTACTTACATGGTTCCTCAGGCACATACTTTTGGCCACTGTCAGAGGTAGGGCACTGGATGGTCATTTGGTTGAACCGGCATGGCTGTTCTTGTGTTCTTAGATATGCCTGTTGCACACAGGAAGGTTGACAAAGGAGAGAAGCTTTCCTTTTCTTTGTCCTTTAAGCCTCCTGTTGCTCTTGTGAGGAAGAATATAAAATAAGTACGCCTGGCTTTATTTTAGCAAAGCAGTAGTTTGGAATTTCTTGCACTTGATTTAGGGTAAAATCCTCCCCTAATTCACCAGATAATCTAGCATGAGTGCAGGGGAACTGGAGGAAACATTTTTCCTTTCACTCCTCGGAAAAGCAGCCTATACCTTTGTCTCACACATGGTATATGCTACAGGACATGTAGCCTGCACAAGAGGAGCATGATCACAAATCTACAGAAGAACTGGGGAGTATTTATACTTTCAAGGTGTTGGACCATAGTGTCCTGAGGCCATTGAAAGACCTGCAATAGTTTGAATCCTTGATTTTCCTTTGGTGTGTTAGGACGGTTCCTGAGCTCAGGTCAGAGTGTGTGATCCTGTAGGACCATCAGGGACTGGAAGCATCTGTCCAGTTGCACAGTTCAGGCCCAAAGATGCCAGATTTGAATTGTGGGCACTCACTTTTCCTGAGAGAAGGACGGGGCTGCCCCATTCTGCCTTCCCATCCTTTTCCTCTGCGGCAGCAATCCAGAGCATGCTGGTGTTGCCCATGGCAGCTCTGGGCTGACAGTCTTACCCTCATGGTGCCAAAAGGAAGAGGAATTCATACCATGTATTTACAGTCTTTTATGCAATTGGCTGTGACCCATCTGTGTACTTTGAAAAATGTTTACGCCGTGATATACATTCATTATTAATCACAATGACATCACATAGCATTTAAGAGCTTAGATACCACAATAATGGCAACTTTTGCAAACTTTGATTTACTCCCAGAAGCCAGGACACCACTTTTGCTAATTACAAGCTATGCTTCCACAGATGTTCTTGATTGCATAAAGCAAAGCATTGTTGTCACTGGCTGCTACATGTAAAAAAATGATATTTGTATACATTATTGCATACACCAGCTGGCCTTGGACCAGTGGTCTCTTTGCTACTGAGCTCCCATATTTGGGGCACACAAAATTCATGCCTGTCACAGAATCACAGAATCACAGAATGGTAGGGGTTGGAAGGGACCTCTGGAGATCATCTAGTCCAACCCCCCTGCCAGAGCAGGGTCACCTAGAGCGGGCTGCACAAGACTGCGTCCAGGTGGGTTTTGAATATCTCCAGAGAAGGAGACTCCACAACCTCCCTGGGCAGCCTGTTCCAGTGCTCTGTCACCCTCACAGTGAAGAAGTTTTTCCTCATATTTAGACGGAACTTCCTGTGTTCCAGTTTGTACCCGTTCCCCCTTGTCCTGTCACTGGGCACCACTGAGAAGAGTCTGGCCCCATCCTCTTGACACCTGCCCTTGAGATATTTATAAGCATTGATGAGGCCCCCTCTCAGTCTTCTCTTCCTCAGGCTGAACAGCCCCAGCTCCCTCAGCCTTTCCCCATAGGAGAGATGCTCCACTCCCTTAATCATCTTTGTAGCCCTCCGCTGGACTCTCTCCAGTAGTTCCTCATCTTTCTTGAACTGGGGAGCCCAGAACTGGACGCAGTACTCCAGATGGGGCCTCACTAGGGCAGAGTAGAGAGGGAGGATAACCTCCCTCGACCTGCTGGCCACACTCTTCTTAATGCACCCCAGGATGCCGTTGGCCTTCCTGGTCGCAAGGGCGCATTGCTGGCTCATGGTGAATTTGTCATCCACCAGGACTCCCAGGTCCTTCTCCTCAGAGCTGCTTTCCAGGAGGTCAACCCCTAACCTGTACCGGTGCATGGGGTTATTCCTCCCCAGGTGCAGGACCCTGCACTTGCCTGTGTTGAACCTCATGAGGTTCCTCTCCGCCCAGCACTCCAGCCTGTCCAGGTCTCGCTGAATGGCAGCACATCCTTCTGGTGTATCAGCCAGTCCTCCCAGTTTCGTATCATCAGCAAACTTGCTGAGGGTGCACTCTGTCCCTTCATCCAGGTCATTGATGAATAAATTGAACAAGACTGGCTCCAGTACCGACCCCTGGGGGACACCACGAGCCACAGGCCTCCAACTAGACTCTGTGCTGCTGATCACCACCCTCTGAGCTCTGCCATTCAGCCAGTTCTCAACCCACCTCACTGTCCACTCATCTAGCCCACACTTCCTGAGCTTACCTATGAGGATATTGTGGGAGACAGTGTCAAATGCCTTGCTGAAGTCCAGGTAGACAACATCCACCGCTCTCCCCTCATCCACCCAGCCAGTCATGCCATCGTAGAAGGCTATCAGATTGGTCAAGCATGATTTCCCCTTGGTGAATCCATGCTGACTACTCCTGATCACCTTCTTTTCTTCTACATGCTTAGAGATGACCTCCAGGATGAGCTGCTCCATCACCTTGCCAGGGATGGAGGTGAGGCTGACTGGCCTGTAGTTTCCCGGGTCCTCCTTCTTGCCCTTCTTGAAGACTGGAGTGACATTGGCTTTCCTCCAGTCCTCAGGCACCTCTCCCATTCTCCATGACCTTTCAAAGATGATGGAGAATGGCTTGGCAATGACCTCTGCCAGCTCCCTCAGCACACGTGGCTGCATCCCATTGGGGCCCATGGATTTGTGGGTGTCCAGTTTGCCCAACTGATCTCTAACCTGATCCTCCTCGACCAAAGGAGGGCCATCCTTTCTCCAGGCTTCCTCTGTTACCTCCAGGGTCTGGGATTCCTGGGGGCCAGCCTTGGCAGTAAAGACCAAAGCAAAGAAGGCATTCAGTAACTCTGCCTTCTCTGCATCCTTCGTGACCAGGGCACCCACCTCATTCAGCAGAGGGCCCACATTTTCCCTAGTCTTCCGTTTGTTGCCGATGTATTTGAAGAAGCCCTTCTTATTGCCCTTGATGTCCCTTGCCAGATTAAATTCGAGGTGGACCTTAGCCTTCCTTGTAGCATCCCTGCATACCCTGACAGCATCCCTGTACTCCTCCCATGTGGCCTGCCCCTTTTTCCACATTCCATGGACTTCCTTCTTCCATTTGAGTTTTGCCAGTAGTTCCTTGCTCATCCATGCAGGTCTCCTGCCTCCCTTACCCGATTTCTTACTCCTGGGGATGCACCGCTCTTGAGCTTGGAGGAAGTGATGCTTGAACAATGCCCAGCTTTCTTGGGCCCCCCTACCTTCTAGAGCCCTAACCCATGGGATTCCTCCAAGCAGGTCCTTGAAGAGGGCAAAGTTAGCTCTTCTAAAGTCCAGAGTTGTAATCCTGCTTAGCGTCCTGCTTCCTCCACGCAGGATCCTGAACTCCACCATCTCGTGGTCACTGCAGCCAAGGCTATCCCCAGCCTTCACATCCCCAACCAGACCTTCTTTGTTTGTTAGTATGAGGTCCAGCAGCACCCCTCTCCTTGTCGGCTTCTCCAACACCTGCATCAGAAAATTGTCATCAATGTTCTGCAGGAACCTCCTGGACTGTGTGTGCCTAGCTGTGTTGTCCCTCCAACAGATATCGGGGTGGTTGAAGTCCCCCATGAGAACCAGGGCCTGCAATCGTGAGGCTACTTTCAGCTGCCTGTAGAAGGCCTCATCGACTTCCTCATCCTGATCAGGTCTTTTATTACTTGTCCTGTAACTGCAAGGCATAGAGCATCTGAGAGTTTCCCAGTGTCTCTTCCAACTGCTTCTAATCTCTAAATTTACTTAAATTTTAATTAGGTACTTTAAAGTTAGATACCTCATGTTTTTCCAACTCTTTCCATTGCATTTGATTACTGATAACCTTTCATCTCTATTGCAATCCTGAAAGTGCATTCAGGGCTGTGAGCAGTGTTATGGAAATGCTTCATTTTAAATATTTGCTTTCACTTTGACAGCTTGATCACTGGTTTATTTTGCTTCAGTGTGAGGGGGAAAAAAGGAGAACCTCAGTTATAGTGGAGACTTCAGAATTGTGTTTATTACTTTTACATATCATAGAATCATAGAAAAGGTTGGGTTGGTTGACCTTTAAAGGTCATCTAGTCCAAGCCCCCTGCAATGAGCAGGGACATCTTCAACTAGATCAGGTTGCCCAAAGCCCTGTCCAGCCTGACCTTGAATGTTTCCAGGGATGGCGCATCTACAACCTCTCTGGGCAAACTGTTCCAGTGTTTCACCATCCTCATTGTAAAAAATTTCTTCCTTATATCTAGTCTCAATCTACCCTCTTTTAGTTTAAAACCATTGGCCCTTGTCCTATCACAACTGGCCCTATTAAAAACTCTGTCCCCATCTTTCTTATAAGCCCCCTTTAAGTATTGAAAGGCCGCAATAAGGTGTCCCCAGAGCCTTCTCTTCTCCAGGCTGAACAACCCCAACTCTCTCAGCCTTTCCTCATAGGAGAGGTGTTCCAGTCCTCTGATCATTTTTGTGGCCCTCCTCTGGACTCGCTCCAACAGGTCCATGTCTTTCCTGTGCTGAGGACTCCAGAGCTGGATGCAGTACTCCAGGTGGGGTCTCACCAGAGCAGAGTAGAGCAGCAGAATCACCTCCCTCGACCTGCTGGCCACATTTCTTTTTATGCAGCCCAGGATACAGTTGGCTTTCTGGGCTGCGAGTGCACATTGCTGGCTCATGTCCAATTTTTCATCCACCAGTATCTCCAAGTCCTTCTCTGCAGGGCTGCTCTCGATCCCTTCATCCCCCAGCCTGTATTGATACCAGGGGTTGCTCTGACCCAGGTGCAGGACCTTGCACTTGGCCTTGTTGAACCTCATGAGTTTCACGTGGGCCCACTTCTTGAGCTTGTCCAGGTCCCTCTAAATGTCATCCTGTCCCTCAGGTATGTCAACCGCACCACTCAGCTTGGTGTCATCTGCAAATTTGCTAAAGGTGCACTCAATCCCACTGTCTATGTCATTGATGAAGATATTAAACAGTACTGGTCCCAATACGGACCCCTGAGGGACACCACTCATCGCTGATCTCCATCTGGACATTGAGCCGTTGACCACTACTCTCTGGATGCAACCATCCAGCCAATTCCTCATCCACCGAACAGTCCACCCATCAAACCCATATCTTTCCAATTTAGAGAGAAGGATGTTGTGGGGGACTGTGTCAAAGGCCTTACAGAAGTCCAGATAGATGACAATAGTCAAAGAGCGGTCTCATTAATGCTTAAAACCGAAGTATTGTCTTTGACAAGTGGGAAGATTTTGGAGAAGAGGAGGAGGAAATGGGCTGCATAGAATGGATGATTAGTATCTAAAGATGTTGGTATGCTGATGGCATCCTTCATTTAAAAAAAAAATCAGTGAACCTGACTCTTATTTACAAAATGGCCCCTTTATACTACCCTGCCAGTAAATGAGTGTAGATCAGTGTCCTGGTTGCGGCTGGGATAGGGTTAATTTTCACCAGAAGCTGGCCGGGGTCTATTCTATACCATGTGACCATCACGCTCACTATTTAGAGGGGGGTGACTGGCGGGGCGGGGATCGCTGCTCGGAGCGGGCTGGGCGTCGGGCTGCGGGCGGAGCGACCTGTCCGGGAAGCACCGCTAAGTACACGCTGTTGTTGTCATTGTTGGGGTTTCTCGCTTGTTTGTTCTCTTTCCCTTTGTTGTTTGGTTAAACTGTTGTTGTTGTTAACCCACGAGTTTTTGCTTTTTCTTCGTCCCAGTTCTCTCCCCGTCCCACCGGGAGGGGGGTGAGCGAGCGACCGCGTGGCTCAGCCTCCGGCTGGGGCTAAACCACGACAGTCCTATCCACCCCTTATTCTATACCATATACATCACGCTCAGATACTACACTTTCCAATTAATCACCACCACTTTTCCTGATATATATATATATAGATATACACACAGACATCATTCCCTTAGTCTATGGACCATCCCTTTGAAGTGTCCATTGAGTTCATTTAGTCCATGACTTTAGGCTCCATCTGTCAGAATAGTCTCTTGGGGCAGGAGAGATGATGTGGAGTTTGCTCAGTCGGTGAAACAGGGCTGGGTCTCGGTGTGGTGTGGCAGGTGACGCTGGACGCTGTGGGAGGATGGTGTGTAGTGTTGGATTGTTGCATCTGGAACTTGCAGTCACGGTATCTGGCTCGGCTGCTGCATCATGTCCACGGTCTGTGGGTTGAAGATGTCGATCTCTTGAGGAAGTTGATGGGCGCCAGTTGCTAAAGCCAGTTCTGCTTCCATTACTGCTGCACTTTGCTCAGTTTTATCAATAGTTCATTCATTGACTATTCTCACCCAAAATCAAATCCCCTCGAGGTACACATCGGACTTCCCCATCCTTTCGCATCACCCACCAAGTGCACCCAGGTCCTTGAGCAAAAACAATCCCACGGATGGGTTTGCCTTTGCCCGAGGCAGGAGTAACCCAGACTGTCTTCCCTAACATATTCTTCATGTGCACTACAGGAACTTTATCCCCTTCTACAGTATGTAAAGGCTTTGATTGGGCAGGACCAGCTCGATTGGTAGACCCTCTAGTGTTAACTAACCAGGTGGCTTTTGCTAAATGTGTATCCCAATGTTTGAAGGTCCCACCACCCATTGCTCTCAGCGCAGTTTTCAGTAGTCCATTGTATCGTTCAATTTTCCCAGAGGCTGGTGCATGATAGGGGATGTGATACACCCACTCAATGCCATGCTCTTTGGCCCAGGTGTCTATAAGGTTGTTTCGGAAATGAGTCCCATTGTCTGACTCAATCCTTTCTGGGGTGCCATGTCGCCATAAGACTTGCTTTTCAAGGCCCAGGACAGTGTTCCGGGCAGTGGCATGGGGCACAGGATATGTTTCCAGCCATCCGGTGGTTGCTTCCACCATTGTGAGGACATGGCGCTTGCCTTGGCGGGTTTGTGGGAGTGTGATATAATCAATCTGCCAGGCCTCCCCATATTTATATTTCAGCCATCGTCCTCCAAACCAAAGAGGCTTTGACCGCTTGGCTTGCTTGATTGCAGCACATGTTTCACACTCATGGATAACCTGTGCGATAGTGTCTATGGTCAAGTCCACCCCTCGGTCACGAGCCCATCTGTATGTTGCATCTCTTCCCTGATGGCCTGAGGTGTCATGGGCCCACCAAGCTAGGAATAATTCACCTTTATGTTGCCAGTCCAGATCCACCTGCGCCACTTCAATCCTAGCAGCCTGATCCACCTGCTGGTTGTTTTGATGTTCCTCAGTGGCCCAACTCTTAGGTACGTGGGCATCTACATGACGTACTTTTATAACCAGCTTCTCTAGCCGGGCAGCAATATCTTGCCACAATTAGGCAGCCCAGATGGGTTTGCCTCTGCGCTGCCAGTTGCTCTGCTTCCATTGCTGTAACCACCCCCACAGAGCATTCGCCACCATCCATGAGTCGGTATAGAGATAGAGCACTGGCCACTTCTCTCGCTCAGCAATATCTAAAGCCAGCTGGATGGCTTTCCCCTCTGCAAACTGACTCGATATTCACCTTGTCCTTCAGTGGCTTCTGCGACTCGTCGTGTAGGACTCCACACAGCAGCTTTCCACCTTCGATGTTTTCCCACAATACGACAGGACCCATCAGTGAACAGGGCATATTCCTTCTCATTTTCTGGCAGTTTATTAAACGGTGGGGCCTCTTCAGCACGTGTCACCTCTTCCTCTGTCGACATTCCAAAATCTTTGCCTTCTGGCCAGTCCATGACCACTTCCAAGATTCCTGGGCGACTGGGGTTTCCTATTCGAGCTCGTTGTGTGATCAGTGCGACCCACTTACTCCATGTGGCATTGGTGGCATGATGTGTAGAAGGGACTCTCCCTTTCAACATCCAGCCCAGCACCGGCAGTCGGGGTGCCAGGAGGAGCTGTGCTTCAGTACCAACCACCTCCGAAGCAGCTCGAACCCCTTCATATGCTGCCAAGATCTCTTTTTCAGTTTGAGTGTAGCGGGCCTCAGATCCTCTGTATCCCCGGCTCCAAAACCCCAGGGGTCGACCTCGAGTCTCCCCTGGTGCTTTCTGCCAGAGGCTCCAGGTAGGGCCGTTCTCCCCGGCTGCAGTGTAGAGCACATTTTTAACATCTTGCCCTGCCTGGACTGGCCCAATGGCCACTGCATGAACTATCTCCTGTTTAATTTGTTCGAAGGCTTGTCGTTGCTCAGGGCCCCATGTGAAATCATTCTTCTTTCGGGTCACGTGATAGAGAGGGCTTACAATAAAACTGTAATTTGGAATATGCATTCTCCAGAAACCCACAACGCCTAAGAAAGCTTGGGTCTCCTTTTTGTTAGCTGGTGGAGACATAGCTGCTATTTTGTTGATCACATCTGTTGGAATCTGACGACGTCCATCTTGCCATTTTATTCCTAGGAAATGGATCTCCTGTGCAGGTCCTTTGACCTTCCCTCGTTTTATGGCAAAGCCAGCTCTCAGAAGAATTTGAATTATTTTTTCCCCTTCCTCAAAAACTGCTGCTGCTGTGTTGCCCCACACAATGATGTCATCAATGTATTGTAGGTGTTCTGGAGCTCCACCCTTCTCCAGTGCAGTCTGGATCAGTCCATGGCAAATGGTAGGGCTGTGTTTCCACCCCTGGGGCAGTCGATTCCAGGTGTACTGGATGCCCCTCCAAGTAAAAGCAAACTGTGGCCTGCACTCTGCTGCCAAAGCGATGGAGAAGAACGCATTGGCAATATCAATGGTGGCATACCACTTGGCTGCCTTGGACTCCAGTTCATACTGAAGTTCTAGCATGTCCGGCACGGCAGCACTCAGTGGTGGCGTGACTTCATTCAGGCCACGATAGTCCACTGTTAGTCTCCATTCCCCATTACATTTCCGTACTGGCCATATAGGACTATTAAAAGGTGAATGCGTCTTACTAATGACTCCTTGGCTCTCCAGTTGATGAATCAGCTCACGGATGGGAGCCAGGGAGTCTCTGTTAGTGCGATATTGCCGCCGGTGCACCGTCCTGGTAGCAATTGGTACCTTCTGTTCTTCAGCTTGCAGCAATCCCACAACGCAGGGATCTTCTGAGAGGCCAGGCAGGGTAGATAGCTGTTTGGTCTTCTCTGCATTCACCGTGGCTACACCAAAAGCCCATCAGTATCCCTTTGGGTCCTTGAAGTACCCTCTCCTGAGGTAGTCTATGCCAAGGATACAAGGGGCCTCTGGGCCGGTCACAATGGGGTGCTTTTCCCACTTGTCCCCTGTTAAGCTCACCTCGGCCTCCAATACTGACAATTCTTGGCATCCCCCTGTCACTCCTGAGATCCAGATGGGTTTCGTGCCCCTATGCTCTGATGGCATCAGACTACATTGTGCACCTGTGTCTACCAAAGCGTTAGACTTCTGTGGGTTTGAAGTGCCAGGCCATCGAACCCACACAGTCCAGTATACCCGGTCATCCCTTTCCTCCTCCTGGCCGAAGGCAGGGACCCTCTATTCCTGTTCCTTGTCAGAGTATTCCCTGTCTGAGCCTTGCAGCGCCAGACCAGAAGGCCCCTCCTCAGGATCAAGGGAGGTGATTTCAGTTCTTCTCTGTTTGGGAAATTGCTGATTGCCTTCGTGTGTCTCTACAGCAACTCTGCTGACAGACTTCTTGGGTGGCCCCTTCTTAACAGCTGTCTTCCCTCTCAGTTCGTGTACACGGGCTTCCAGCTTAAAGGTGGGTTCACCGTCCCACTTCCTCATGTCCTCCCCCTGGTCACGCAGGAAGAACCAGAGTGCTCCACGCGGCGTGCGTCTGGGGCTCCCTTTCCCTCCGACTGAGGCAGGAGAGGACTGATTTCTTGGGGCATTCCTGATAGTCAAGGCACTGGCCCGTAGGGATGAGGTGGTACAGAGATTTCCTTCAAAGTTTTGGAGCCAAGACGACACTCTCTCCACAGTTGGCGTATCAATATCTGGGAAATACATCGCTGCCAGACTGTTAGAATATGATGCTGGGGCGCTCTGAATCACCTTCCTCCACATAGCCCGTGTGCACAGGACATCCTCTGGATCTTTGGAGACCTCATCATTGTCTAGATCCCTGTAGATGACTCCCAGTACTGCTAATTCTCTCAGGTACTGGATGCCTTCATCTGCAGTGGCCCACTTTCCTGGGGAGTTCACAAGATCTTCCTTGAATGGATACCTTGCCCTCACACTTGAGAGGAGCCATCTCCAGAGACTGCAAATTGCTGCCTCTCTTCCAATTCCTCTCTCAATTCCCTGGTTCCTAGCAAGGGATCCCAGCTGTTGGGCTTCCTTGCCTTCCAATTGCTGACTGTCGGCCCCGCTATCCCAGCATCGGAGCAGCCAGGCAGCAATCCGCTCACCTGGCTGGCGGCTGTAATCTTTCCGCATGTCTCCAAGTTCTGCTGAGGTCAGGGACCGGGTAGTTTCCGCTTCCTGTCGAAATTCTCTCACTCCTTCCTCTGATGTCCTTGTCGAAGGACCGGCTTCATGATCTGACCCTTCCTCTTCTTCCTTTTCCCTTACTAATCGAGGGTATGGACCCGTTGTCCTCCTTGTCCATTGCTTCTTTTTGACTACTGGGGCAATTACTGTAGTTGGTGGTGGTGTTTGGGTCCCTATCTCAACCATGGTGTCCTCAGGTGCAGTTTGGGTCCCTGCCTCAACCACAGTCCTCTGAGAATGCTGAACTGCGGCTCGATAGGCACAAGCCAGGCCCCAGTACAACGCTAGAAGCTGGTGGTTCTCATTGGGATAGGCAAGGCACCCTTCTATCAGGTGGCGTGTCAGTTTGCTAGGGTTGCTTGCCTGTTCAGGTGTCAAGTCCCAGGCTATGGGAGGTGTTAACTGCCCTAGGAACCTGCCCAAGTCCTTCCACACACCCTGCCACCCTGGGACCGGCTGCCTCAGGTCACGCTTCAATATAGCCTCACCCAAAAGTTGTCTTCTCTTCCACCAGGACGAGACCAGATTCCACAAACCCCATAATATGCCAACAATATTAGTAAGTAATACCAAGCAGTTCACACAAGGGTGAGTAAGGACCTCAGGAGCCTGTGTAATAAGCCTGTCCACATTAATCCTGGGTAGGGAGAGGGAGATGATGTATTCCCTCATCCTCTCCACCAGATAGCTCCCCCAGCACAGTGAGACCGTCAGTGCCAGAACAAACCACATTCGCATTAACATGTTGCCAAAAATCAAGAGATAAACAACGCAGCCAGCAAACTTTTTTGACCCGTGCAGGAGTTTGTCACTTAATACAAAAGTGCTGTTGTCGTGCCCCACGTTGGGCACCAAAAAGGACTGTCATGGTTTAGCCCCAGCCGGAGGCTGAGCCACGCGGTCGCTCGCTCACCCCCCTCCCGGTGGGACGGGGAGAGAACTGGGACGAAGAAAAAGCAAAAACTCGTGGGTTAACAACAACAACAGTTTAACCAAACAACAAAGGGAAAGAGAACAAACAAGCGAGAAACCCCAACAATGACAACAACAGCGTGTACTTAGCGGTGCTTCCCGGACAGGTCGCTCCGCCCGCAGCCCGACGCCCAGCCCGCTCCGAGCAGCGATCCCCGCCCCGCCAGTCACCCCCCTCTAAATAGTGAGCGTGACGGTCACATGGTATAGAATAGACCCCGGCCAGCTTCTGGTGAAAATTAACCCTATCCCAGCCGCAACCAGGACAATCAGATTTGGACTCATTTAGATTGATGTGAGTTAGCATTTCTTTGGGGGAGAGAAGTGCAGCAGTTCCTGTGGTTTGCTATGTGAGCTTTCCATATGCATCTAGGAAAGTATCTTCATAGTAACATGGGAAACTAAATCCTCCCAGAGAACAGGTGGAACTTAATCTTGGCCTTTAACTCCTCAATTAATCTTGGTACTATAACACACTGGATGAGGGAGGCATCTGTCCCGATCCAATATCGGGGAGGTTTCGTTACGATCCCAGGGACGAGATTAAGACACCAAAACCGGTCAGATATCGTACAACCTTTTGATTTTATTTGTAAGAAACAGGGGAGAAAAGCGGGGAAGAGAAGAGAGATAGAGGGGAAAAGTTAGAGGGAGAGAATTGGAGAAAGGGAGGAAAACCAGCTACCACCACTCCGAGTCCAATGATGTTCTGCTGACTCCGTCTGAGGTCCTTAATCACCGTAAGCTTCATCGAGGCCGGGGTCCGGGAGAGGCACAAGGACGGCAGGAGGCAGGGAGGGGAAAGAAAAACCGCGCCGCTAGAGCGCCCACGTGCTTCCTTTTATAGGGGCTTCCCCTCCTGCTCATGCGCAGACCGCGACCGCGTACATGCGGCTCGTGCCAGGCGTGCTGTCCCCTTAAAGCTGCCTCCTGTTTCGCGCCGTTTTCATCTCTTTTCGAGCCTTTGGCCGCTGGGGGCGGGGGAGGGGGGGGGGCGTTGCCAGGATGGCAATGTCGAGACAAACCACATCCATTGTCGAGATAAACCACATCCATTGTCGGTCCTCGTCGAGATAAGCCACACCCATTATCGGTCCTCTACAGCATCTTAGAGTGGTTCTTAAATAGCTTCTTAAATCGGAGATGAAATATCAATATTTTGCTGGAGTACTGGTTCCAGCCAGTGTGGTAGAACTTACAAGGCACGTACAGAAAAGAGTCCCACCTAATAAGCTCTCTCCTGAACCTGCTCTGGGCAAGGTATGGACCATGACCAATTTTCTTAGGTGAATCTCAGCCACAAAAAGGTTGTGGAGAACAGAGCTAAAGAAATGAATTTTCAGAGGGTGCCCTCAGCTGTACTTCAAATATGCCTGACTGCATTGGCTAGTGTGCAGAAAATATAAAAAGTACAGTAAAATGTATCTTGCTGATGTCAGTGTGAAAAGTTCCTGAGTCTAGTGGTAAATATGAACACAGATTGTAGGCTGAACTGATGAATCCTTTTTACACAGACTGAGATGTTCATGTATGCTTACACATTCCTGGTTTGCTGTATAGCCTGTCATTGCAGATAAATATCTCCCCAAATGTGGCTCAAGATAGTTTTCTGCTTTGTTTAACACAACTTCATAGTATTTGAATGGGTTTTTTTTAATTTGTCCAGTATGTTCATAGTTAACTCACTTAACAAATATGTCATTTGTGCCATGTCATACGGTGCCCTGGTGACGAAGGATACAGAGAAGGCAGAGATACTGAATGCCTTCTTTGCTTCAGTCTTTACTACTAAAGGCTGGCCCTCAGGAATCCCAGACCCTGGAGGTAAGAGAGGAAGCCTGGAGAAAGGATGACCTTCCTTTGGTTGAGGAGGATCGGGTTAGAGATCACTTAGGCAAACTGGACACCCACAAATCCATGGGCCCCAATGGGTTGCACCCACGAGTGCTGAGGGAGCTGGCAGAGGTCATTGCCAAGCCATTCTCCATCATCTTTGAAAGGTCATGGAGAATGGGAGAAGTGCCTGAGGACTGGAGGAAAGCCAATGTCACTCCAGTCTTCAAGAAGGGCAAGAAGGAGGACCCGGGAAATTACAGGCCAGTCAGCCTCACCTCCATCCCTGGCAAGGTGATGGAGCAGCTCATCCTGGAGGTCATCTCTAAGCATGTGGAAGAAAAGAAGGTGATCAGGAGTAGTCAGCATGGATTCACCAAGGGGAAATCATGCTTGACCAATCTGATAGCCTTCTACGATGGCATGACTGGCTGGGTGGATGAGGGGAGAGCAGTGGGTGCATTAAGAAGAGTGTGGCCAGCAGGTCGAGGGAGGTTATCCTCCCCCTCTACTCTGCCCTAGTGAGGCCCCACCTGGAGTACTGTGTCCAGTTCTGGGCTCCCCAGTTCAAGAAAGATGAGGAACTACTGGAGAGAGTCCAGCGGAGGGCTACAAAGATGATTAAGGGACTGGAGCATCTCTCCTATGGGGAAAGGCTGAGGGAGCTGGGGCTGTTCAGCCTGAGGAAGAGAAGACTGAGAGGGGACCTCATCAATGCTTATAAATATCTCAAGGGCGGGTGTCAAGAGGATGGGGCCAGACTCTTCTCAGTGGTGCCCAGTGACAGGACAAGGGGGAACGGGTACAAACTGGAACATAGGAAGTTTCGTCTGAACATGAGGAAAAACTTCTTCACTGTGAGGGTGACAGAGCACTGGAACAGGCTGCCCAGGGAGGTTGTGGAGTCTCCTTCTCTGGAGATATTCAAAACCTGCCTGGACGCAGTCCTGTGCAGCCTGCTCTAGGTGACCCTGCTCTGGCAGGGGGGTTGGACTAGATGATCTCCAGAGGTCCCTTCCAACCCCTACCATTCTGTGATTCTTTGATTCTGCACCTGATGTTGTCTACCTTGACTTCAGCAAGGCATTTGACACTGTCTCCCACAATATCCTCATAGGTAAGCTCAGGAAGTGTGGGCTAGATGAGTGGACAGTGAGGTGGATTGAGAACTGGCTGAATGGCAGAGCTCAGAGGGTGGAGATCAACAGCACAGAGTCTAGTTGGAGGTCTGTAGCTAGTGGCATCCCGCAGGGGTCAGTACTGGGGCCAGTCTTGTTCAATTTATTCATCAATGACCTGGATGAAGGGACAGAGTGCACCCTCAGCAAGTTTGCAGATGATACGAAACTGGGAGGGCCAGTCAGTGAACTTAATGAGAAATACAGGTAATAGTTTGAGAGACAGATGAGATTTCTTTTTTTATTAAAAAAGGCAAGATCAAAGCCTGCCTTCATTTTAGGGAAAATTTGGGATTAGTGAGAACGGATGGAGAGGAGCAAGTGAGGGAGTGAAAATAGAGGTAAGAGAAACTAGGAGGGGAGATCTTTGGGGCAAGTGAGAAGTCTAGATGAGGTGAGCAGGTAGGAAACTACTTAAACTTTGATAGAAGAAAAAAGGAGAAGATTGTAGCATAGTTAAGGAGAAAACTGTCATACAGTTAAAGGAAAGCAAGCTAAGAAGGGAAAAATCACACCCTTTTCCAATTTCCCACTGGAAGTATTGTTTATATTCTGAGTAGAAAGAGAAGAGGAGGAGAGGATTAAGATGGGAACTAAAAGTTGTGGAAAAAGTTGCCGTATTTAATTAGGTGCAGTATTTAATTAAGGTGGGGAAGATGGAACTAACTTCTATCAGTTGGAAGGATGGCAGAAACAGGGGTAGCATTAGTTCTTGTCCACCTGTGGTGATGGAGGTGATCCCAACCTGGCCTTGCAAGGGCACCCCCTGACATGATGGAGAAGGGCAAAAGAGAATGAAAAAAGGAGAGAGTCGCCAACATTATCCAATGAAAGGAAGCGAAACAACAGTGGGGAGGAAGATTGAGAGCAGCAGAGGATATCAGCTCTGATGAACTCAAGTCAGAGAAAGGCCAGATGACATGTCCCAGCATAACAGTATAAGAGTTTGTTCCAGCTCAGGCTAGTATTGGGATTGCATCCTTTACAGGTATCTTGCAAAGGTTGCCAGACCTAGGCCAATCACTAGAACCGTCTAACTGGTGTCAGGAGTTGCTTTGAGCTGTTGTACAGCATACAATTGGGAGGCTGACTTTTTTCTCCTCTCTAACTGCTGCCAATCAAGCTCTTGCAGTCTGTGGAATTATATGGCTATAAAGTTGGTTTGTTAGTGTTCCTGCATGCCTGTGATCAGTTAACCACTACTCCCCACCCCCCCCCCAAAAAAAAATTAAACTGCAGTGGCACTGAAAATCAAACAGGCAGGGCCAGGAACTGAGTTTCTTGTGCCATAGCCACTGCAGGATCAAAAGGCAGGGAGATGCGAAAGTTTATTCTGCAAAGCTCTGTAAACAGTGCAGTGACAGTCTGGCTCCTAGCCAGGACAGCTCTGTTGGCAAAGGTTTACTTAATCTAACCTGTGCTATTCACATCTGGTCACAAGACTCAATGCAAACATATCTAAGAATACAGTAACAAATGTGGGTAGCAGCCAGCCTTTCTCATAATAGTGAAACATGGAGGTCTCAAGGAATACACCAACTTTCTGTGTGTGTAATATGTACAATTAAAATCATGACTCAGGCAAAAAATGCGGGCTCTCCCACCCACCATGTGCAAATAATTATATATGTAGAAACAGCTGATTAGAACTGTGGATCAGCTTTGGTAAATCAGAAGAGTGGCAAGCTGTGTTGTGGTGCTGGGTACTGCAGGGTTCAGACAGCAGTGAGAGCAAACTTCTTGGCCCTAATCTGGCTGCAGCATCATATGGCTTTTTCAGCACTGGAAACACCACTGATGGGAACAGGAGCTCCAGGTCAGTGCAGAACAAGCACTGTGATCAACTCCACAGATGTGATATTTGTAGCATGCATGGAAGAGGATAATTTTGCCCCTGGTCTGTAAATTTAGGTACCACACTGCTACCCCATCTGTATTAGACTTATGTATAGGGTTATATGCAGCTCATTTTTTAAAAATCATTACAGGTCCTCTCTGACTTTAGGTGGCTCTAGTAGTTATAGCCAAGATTGTAGACTGTTTTTACAGAGGAGTGCCCCACTGCATTTTAGTCCTCCTTGATTTCATATAGAATCTATACAAGAGCCATGGGACTGAACAAAACTACATAACCAGAAGTGGGAAGATTTGTGGTGTCTTTGAAATGTAAAGGGAACAAGATATTTTAATAATGATCTTTTGATTTTGGAATCTTCTTTTTGGTTTTTTTTTTTTTTTTCCAGAAACAATTAATTCTCAGTTCTTACAGACCAGTGGATACTGCATTTAGACGCTGTCCAGTTCATGATACTGAAACACCTTGTTGTTCATTACTTGTATCTTATGAATCAGACAAATGTAGGGGGAAAATGTAAACTGAATAAGAACATTATGAATTATTCTTCTCTGTCCTTATAGCACCATATCATTTTTCTGATGTAAAATTGTCCATCCCCAGAATCTTGTGAAACTTATTGTGTGGTCTTACTGCAATTTTGTACTAACATTTAAGATGCATCCATTTCTGGTTTTGTTATAGTGTAGGTTTTCAGATTTTCTTTGATGTGTAGTCTATCACTGTAATAGCTCATCTTTCTCTCTTTCTTAAAAGAATGTCCTTATCATTCCCTAGCTTACTTGTTCCTTACCTATGATGTTTTAATCTTTTTTAGATGTTTTTTTGCTAGGGTACAAATATATAAATATCCATGATGAGCAGAGCTGTTATATTTCAGAGTTTAGGCCAAAAGTGATAATCTCTTTTTGACTGAGGTTTTGCAGGATAGAATTTTTAATCACTATTACTTTGTATAAGATAATGATTAACATTTTAGTTTACTACATGAATTCACGAATCATTGTATTTAGAAGTAGCAGTGTTGCTCTAGTGTTTTTTGATATCCTATCAATATAGAAAAACCTGAATTTGATATCAGTAATAGTAATTCTCCCTTTTGTCAATCTTACTATATTGTACATGAAAAAGAGGGTGTTAGAAGTATCCGTTACTAAAGCAGTGGTTTCTAAGGAAGATTTCTAATCTCAGGAAAGTGGAAATACTGGTAATGATAGAGGCAATTAGAAGGGAAACCAATCACATGGACATTTTTAAAATAGCCTGTTCCTTACACACATGAACACATACTTACTATCTTTGATACCACTGAGCATTCATTTATGCAGATACAACCTAGAGACTTCTGTCAGTGTGGCAATGTGGGGCAGAAGTTGCTGCATTTATTCCTTCCTGTAGCAGATGGTGAACTGAAATTTTTTTGTATTTGCACCTTGTTGGTATATTTTGTAGTGGGTTGACCTTGGCTGGACACCAGGTGCCCACCAAGCCACTCTATCACTCCCCCTCCTCAGCTGGACAGGGGAGAGGAAATACAACAAAGGCTCATGTTGTTGAGATAAGGACAGGGAGAGATCATTCACCAATTACCGTCACGGGCAAACCAGACTCGACTCGGGGAAATTAATTTAATTTATTGCCAATCAAATCAGAGTAGGATAATGAGAAATAAAACCAAATCTTAAAACACCTTCCCCCCATCCCTCCCTTCTTCCCGGGCTCAACTTCACTCTCGATTTCTCTACCTCCTCCCCCTGAGTGGTGCAAGGGGACGGGGAATGGGAGTTGCGGTCAGTTCATCACACATTGTCTCTGCCACTCCTTCCTCCTCACACTCTTCCCCTGCTCCAGCATGGGGTGCCTCCCATGGGAGACAGTTCTCCATGAACTTCTCCAACGTGAGTCCTTCCCATGGGCTGCAGTTCTTCACAAACCGCTCCAGTGTGGGTCCTTTGCATGGGGTACAGTCCTTCAGGAACAGACTACTCCAGCGTGGGTCCCCCATGGGGTCACAGGTCCTGCCAGCAAACCTGCTCCAGCATGGGCTCCTCTCTCCACGGGGTCCCAGATCCTGCCAGGAGCTTGCTCCAGCATGGGCTCTCCACGGGGTCACAGCCTCCTTCGGACGCATCTGCCTGCTCCGGCGTGGAGTCCTCCATGGGCTGCAGGTGGATATCTGCTCCACCGCTAACCTCCATGGGCTGCAGGGGGACAGCCTGCCTCACCATGGTCTTCACCATGGACTGCAGGGGAATCTCTGCTCTGGCACCTGGAGCACCTTCTCCTCCTCCTTCTTCACTGACCCTGGTGTCTGCAGAGTTGTTTCTCTCATGTATTCTCACTCCTCTCTTCCGACTGCTGTTTTGCAGCAGTTTTGGTTTTTTTTTTTTCCCCTTCTTAAATATGTTATCACAGAGGCACTACCACCATTGCTGATGATTGATTGGCTCAGCTTTGGCCAGCGGTGAGTCCATCTTGGAGCCAGCTGGCATTGGCTCTATCGGACATGGGGGAAGCTTCCGGCATCTTCTCACAGAAGCGACCCCTCTAGCTCCTCCGCTACCAAAACCTTGCCACGCAAACCCAATACAGCCTTTCTCTGTTGAACAGTATCTCTCTGAGAGGAAATGTCTACAATCGACGATTATTTGTCTGTTTGATGGTTTTCTTCAAGTTCTCTTGGTTTGATCACATTTTTAAAAAATTCTTGGCTTAATAATTTGTCCAGTCACTTAACATGGTTGATTTGTTTACTAAAGGCTTTTTGAAATCAGAAAAGCAGTTCTGTAACCTAAATTATGACTTATCTGTAGAAGTAAGTTAATAGCTAGGGAGTGATTTGCAGTAGGACTGCTAGATGAGCCAAGATGGAAAGAGGAGGCTTTCCTTGTATTGCAGTAAGTAGCATAGTAGCTGGGCCTATCTAAAAGAAAGCTATTGGAGATAATTTGTAAGAAAGGAGACTTCAGAAAAAAAAATTGAAGAATCTATTGAGGAGGGAAAGCTCATCTGGAAGGAGGATATAGTGAAATGTAAGATAAATTAGGAGAATGTTATCATACACCTTTCCACTCCCCATTTTACCCGTCTACACCCCTTTAGTGCTTAAGCAACACAAAACAGGAGTTACTTGGATTTTTTCTGCTGTATGTATTATCCCTGTTTACATAAATTTATTTCATTCCATTCTGTGAAGAGCTTCTTTTTTAAAAAAAACTTCTCCTTTTTTAGGGCTAAAAGGATATTCTTGATAGAAAGTGTGCTCAAAGGCCTTTCAGCCCTAGGAAAGATCCAAAGACTGGAAAATCCCATTCTACATCAGTGGGTACTAATGAAAGCCTACGTAGTGGCACAGGCGTCCTTTGGTTGCTTGCAATAAGAAACAGTATATGTTTATAATATATATATAAATATGTATATACATGTAATTATGTATTACAGTCTAAAGTACAAAAAAAGTTTTGAGTTGTTGCATAGCTGTACTTCATGTTGTTTTAAGTGAATTTGCAGTTTCTTTTTATGAACAGTTTGTAAATGTGCTAGTTTTGAGGAAGCCTGAAGAAAGATTCACTTGGATACATATAAAATTGGAATTAGGAGAATGCTATGGGAGTTCATTAATTATTCAGGACAGTTGGTTTCTGTTTCCACTCCTTCCTTTCACAAGACAAAATCCAATCAAAAGTTTTCTTCCAAGGTTACAACTGATGCTTGGTCTCTGTCCTTCTCATAACCCTTCCCCCAACCATATGAGTATTTTGGAGGATTTAATTACTAGTTTAATTGAGGTTGTCATCAATAACTCTTAGCACAGTCAGGCTTGGACATAAAGGCATATTATTACAGGAGAAGACTCGGACCTGATCCAAGTACATGGGAGCTGTGCTGATGAATGTCTTCATATCACACTGACTGGCAGTCATGAAAGGGGCTTTTCCCCTCCCTTCGTTTCCCTGGTAATCCTGTGGCTGTATTATGGACAGGAAAGTGTGTTCATATATGAAACAACAGTACAATGCATTTCAGATATTTGATTCTGCAAGATTTGTAAAATTGAGCTGAGTTTGAAAAAAAAGAGTTTCTATGTGAGAGAGAGGATGTTTCCACTTTATGGGTGATGATCCTTTTTACTGTATTTTTGCAATTTGTTTTCCAGAACAGCAAGTGAAAAGTACATTAAAAATAATGATAGTTAATTATTATTTTTTCCTTATTTGGAAACTGGTTCAGTGTAGACTAAGTAAACTTGTCCTATACTGAATAATTATCCTCACTTCCTGAAGTTATATTGTAAATCGTAAGACAAGTCCCAGATTCAGTATTTGAATTGCAGGAAAAGAAACAATGCTTCACTAATGGGGGTGAAATGTTCATCCCTGTAAAAATAGCTTTCCTGTTTTGAGAAATAACATAAGCAGTCACACACAAATACAGAAGAATACCTTAATTATACTTTTGTTTGGAATCTCATTAGAGTATTCTCTCAGCCAAGCATTTCCTTTCTGAATAGGCTACTAAAATACAGGTTTGATAGTTTGACAAGTTGTAAACAAGGCTGCCTCTCCTTATATGGTTCAATTTTCACGTAGGTGTCACATTGCTAAAAAGGATCTGCTTTTTAAAATCTAAATTCTGTACTTTAAAAGTGATATTTAAGATCTGTTGACTTGGATGGAGTGAACTGTATGTATTTGTTGTAGCTAAAAAAGTTGATCCAGTATAATCTGTATGTTGGCTGAAAAATAGCAAATAAAATTTAAGGCATCATCTCTTCCTTCTCTTGTTTTGTAGGAATATCCAGACAATGTAAAAGTCTGAAGTCTTGACAGAATTCTGAGTTATCATAATAATTTCAGAAACAAACTCCTGGAGGTCAGCTTTACTGTAGAACATTATAAACACAGTTAATCATGCCTGTTGAACACAATGGATCCAAATTTGCTGTGGTTCATAATCCTTAATCAGTCAAAGTCAGTCATTTCATCATAGAAGGTTATCAAGTTAGTCAAGCATGACTTCCCCTTGGTGAAGCCACGCTGACTACTCCTGATGACCTTCTTGTCCTTCCTGTGCCTGGAAATGGTTTCTAGGATTAGCTGCTCCATCACCTTCCCAGGGATCAAGGTGAGGCTGGCCAGACTGTAGTTCCCTGGGTCCTCCTTCTTGCCCTTCTTAAAGATAGGAGTGACATTTACTTTCCTCCAGTCCTCAGGCATTTCTTCCAATCACCATGATTGATCAGATTATCAAGAATGGCCTTGCAATGCCAATGCAAGAATGGCCTTGCAATGCCATGTCCCTCAGCCCTCATGGGTGCATCCCATCAGGGCCCATGGACTTGTGTATGTCCAGGTTGCTCAAATATTCTTATTCTCTAACCTGATCCTGTTCCACCAAGGGTACATCTTCCTTACTCCAGCCTTTCCCCCTGGTCTCAGGGGCCTGGGATTCCTGAAGGCTGATCTTGCTAGTAAAGACTGAGGCAAAGAAGGCATTCCATATCTCAGCCTTTTCCATGTCCTGTGTAACCAGGTGCCCCATCTCATTCAGCAGTGGAACTACATTTTCCTTAGTCTTCCTTTTATCACCTATGTACTTATAGAAGTCCTTCTTGTTGTCTTCAACATCTCTTGCCAGATTCAACTCCAAGTAGACTTTGGCTTTCCTGACTGCCTCTCTGCATGCTTGGACAAAGGCTCTGTATTCCTCCTAGGTTATCTGTCCCTGAAGTACCTTCTGTGTACTTCCTTTTTGTGTCTGAGTTTGGCCAGGAGCTCCTTTTTCATCCACGCAGGCCTCCTGGCATTTTTGCCTGACTTCCTGCTTGTTGAGATGGACCACTCTTGAGCTTGGAGGAGGTGATCCTTGAATATCAACAAGCTTTCTTGGCCCCCCTCCTTCCCTCTAGGGCCCTATCCCATCGGACTCTTCCAAGCAGATCCTTGTTTGTGTATGAGGTCCAGCAGAGCACCTACTCTCATTGGCTTCTCTATCACTTGGGTCAAGAAGTGGTCATCAGTGCTCTCCAGGAACCTCCTGGATTGCTTATGCCTTGCTATGTTGTCCCTCCAGGAGATATCAGGGTGGTTGGAGACCCCCCATGAGGACCAGGGCCTGTGAATGTGAGTTTGCTTCTAGCTGGCTGTGAAGGGCCTCATCCTGGTCAGGCAGCCTATAACAGACATCCACTATAATGTCACCTTTACCTGTCCTCTGTTTAATCCTAACCCATAAGCTCTCAGTTGGCTCCTCATCCATTCCCAGGCAGAACTCCATGCACTCCAGCTGCTTTCATATATAAAGGTCAACTCCCCCTCATCGTCTTCCCAGCCTGTCCTTCCTAAAGAACTGTATTCCTCCAATGCAACACTCCAGTCATGGGATCCATCCCACCACATCTCCTTGATCTCAGCAAGATCGTAGTTATGCAACCGCACACAGATCTCTAACTCATCATGTTTATTCCCCATACTGTGTGCATTACTGTACAGGCACTTTAGAGAGGCACCCAAGCATGTTGAGTTCCTGGAGAGGGTTTGGGGGATTTCTTGTAGGCACTTCCCTGCTTACATGCAAATACCAGAGGTGATCCTGCTTAAGCTCTGTTGTTGATTTTGCATTCCCTTTCAGTCACATCACTCCAGGCCCTTTACCCATCAACCCTGTCTGTCAGTCCCTCACAGAACTGATGATAACTCTCTCCCTCCCCCATTATTTCTAGTTTAAAGCCCTCCTTACCAGGTCAGCTGTCCTACTGGCAAAGATACCTTTGCCCTGCTTAGAGAGGTGGATCCCATCTCTCCTAAGCAGACGCTGATCTGCAAACAGGGTCCCATGGTCATAGGAACCAAAACACTGTCATTGACACCAGCTCCACAGCTAATTATTGACTTGCCGTGTTAGTGCGCTCTTCCTCACACCCTTTCCCCTTATAGGCAGGATTGAGGAGAATACCACCTGAGTGGGTCCTAGTCATCTGAAGCTTCTTTAATGCAGTGAATTACTGACTGTTAATGATGTCAATGAATCAGTTTTTCGTTCTGTATATAATCTTAAACAAAAGCAAAAACCCCAGAGAAAAAAATGTAAAACCTAAGTAAAAAAATGCACCATGCAATATGACTAAGGACTGACCCTTGACTTCATTGAATAGGAGCTATCTGAACATTAAATTTGTCTTTGCAGGCCAAGGATCTACACCAAGAAGAATTTGGCCAGTGACTACAGAATATATATTCACTACTGATTATAAAGAATAATACTATGAATTGTTTCAGAAATATTTTTACACTGTACTGGCTTTCTATTTCTCTAAAACACATGTACAGGATATGTTTAATAGAATCCAGTCCAAAAAATATCAGTTAATAGTGATAGCCCTCCTTGCGGTATATAGATTAACTGTGAAAAATGTGAACTGGGAACGGTCTAGAAGTACCAGAATGCTTTCTCTTCTGCAGAGTAGGATGAAAATTAAAGCAATTGTTAAAGAAATATAAATATAAAAAAGAGTAGAATTGACAATTGCAAACCAAACCCTTGACATTGCAGTAATGGTAATGCATTCCATTCCAGTTCATGGTGAAGTAAAAGGAGTTGGTCTGGTAGATCAAAATGTCTTTCATTGTGTACTGGTTTTAGCTGGGATAGAGTTAATTTTCTTCATAGTAGCTTGTATGGTGCTATGTTTTGGATTTGTGATGAAAACAGTGTTGATAATACTCCCATGTTTTAGCTATTGCTAAGCAGTGCTTACACAGCATCAAAGACTTTTCTGTTTCTCGCACTGCCCTGCCAGCAAGTAGGCTGGGGATGCACAAGAAGTTGGGAGGGGACACAGCTGGGACAGCTGACCCCAACTGACCAAAGGGATATTCCATACCATATGATGTGCTCAGCAATAAAAGCTGGGGGGAAAGAAGGAGGAAGGGGGGGACGTTCAGTTATGGGGTCTGTCTTCCCAAGTAACCATTACACATGATGAAGCCCTGCTTTCCTGGAAATGGCTAAACACCTGCCTGCCCATGGGAAGTAATGAGTGAATTCCTTATTTTGCTTTGCTTGTGCACACAGCTTTTACTTTACCTGTTAAACTCTCCCTATCTCAACCCATGAGTTTTCTCACTTGTACCCTTCCAATTCTCTTCCCCATCCCACTGGGGAGCAGTGAGCAAGCGGTTGTTTGGTACTTACCTGCCTATTGGGGTTAACCCACAACACATTGCAAGACTGCAGTAATGAAGGTGAGATGATAAAACTGTTCAGACTCCTAGCCTATAAAGAGCAAAGGCTTTATTGTTTTCTTATAATACCTGGTGAATTTACAGAATTATTTCTTCTTAGAACAGATGTCATCTTAAAATACTACACTTATTTTCATTTTTATTTCCAGGATATACACACACACACACACACACTTTTTGGTCAATAAAACATATACAATCAAAATTATGAATAATGAATTTTAGGTTCCCTTATGAATCTGGGAAATTATTTCTGTGTGAATGTCAGGGGTTTGAACAGGGCTTGAAAAAGCTGGTATTCTATTAAAATTTTGATAAATTGGGATGAACTAAATAATATTATGAGAAGGTAACTTGTCTTGTTTTGCTCATTAGAAATATATTGTTTAGGAGGACCTGGTAAGTATCCATTTGTTATAAGCAAACCCAACTGTATATCTGGGGAAAAGTCCCAAATATCATGTTTAGACTAGTGTCTTTAGAGTAGTGTTTCGGGGGTTTTTTTTCTTTTTATGTTTGCTTACATGTTTTCAATCATCATCTTCTTTTCTAGTCCTGATAGGACTAAAATCACAAGAGCTCTCAAGTACCTATTGATTAATGCATTTTTCAGAGAGAATGTAAAAAATTGTTTTCTGTTTTATCAATATTGATTTATGACATCAAGCCTAAATAATTAGAAGTGGCCAAACACTAGGCTTTTCTGTCCTACATTAACAAAATTATTACAATTATTTTGAAAAAAATTTAACCAGTTGCAATGCTAGTATACATTTCACATAACTGACTCACTCCTTCCATTCCATTGTACTTTAAGTAATCCAAAATAATTCAATTCTTTATTATCTGTTAAGCACTCTCCCTGGAGAGTAGGCATAATGTGTGGTTTGCAAATACTGTATCATTTCACTTGCTTCTGGGGCAAAGCACAGCAGCATTTGAGGCTACAGGTATACTGATAAAGCAATTGGTGCTAGTGAGGCTACAGGTATACTGATAAAGCAATTGGTGCTAGGGTACATTCTCTGGCCCTGAGGGAAAGGTATAGATCATGCCCATATGTTTAAAACTCTCTTCTTGCTCTTCTCTCAAATAAGGTGGCCTCATCCATACTGTGTATTGCGAATAATTCCTGACCCATGCTCTCCTTTGAACCATATTGGGACATTGTCTGGGAGAGTGCTATTTATCTTAGGCCAAAATGGCACTGCAATTAAATACAGATGAAATAAATGTGGATAAAAAATAGAAGATGATATGCCCTTGCTCAAGCCTGTGTTCTGTACTTTTTTTATTCACTGACATAGATGTGCCCTGAGCCTCCTTCTCTTGGAAGTCTTTACTTAGTGGTAGGGCTCTAAAGTAACTAGTCTGGCACATCCCATTTACTCTAGAGAATTTTTGGCTTGTTAACTGCTATTTGGGTCTTGTTGTGTGTCTGTTCCACACCTGAATCCACATGATTACTCTTTGGTAGAGTGGAGTTATTCAAGCTCTAGTTTGCACCACCCTTGCTCCAAGTAAATCTAAGTCTATTTTCTAGGAGGAAGTTGGTGAAAGGGGAGGAGATGGGAACCCCATCTCATGAAAGGAGGGCAGGTCTAAGCCCTGTCGCCGATTCTTTCTGCAGTGGTGGTAGCACATGTAGCCAGAGCACCACCTTGACCAATGTCTGCAGCATTGTGGCTGGAGCACTGACAGGTTCCAGGGATTCTGGACCTGCAGGAACTCTTCCTCCCTGGTTGTTGCAGGCTGGGAGCTGTTTGGTCCCTGGAGCCCAAAGGCAGGCAGTCATTTTAGTTGCCTGACTGAAGGCATATCTATTTGGCTGTTTGTTGAAAAGGCAGGAGGATTTGTAATGACTGTGAAGGCTGAATATGCTAGATTTCTTAAGCAGTACTTTCATCACTCCAAGGCTAGAAGACCACTCTTTCTGTGGAAACAGAGAAATTCAGGAGGCACAGCTCTGCAATGCTACAGGAATAACTGAGCAATAGCTCCATTCTTTTCCTGGTTCTGTCCCTACAAAGTTATGTGATGGAAATACCTTTGGGAGTGAGTTTCTTCAGTTGGAGCTTAGCTAACACATATGGAAATAGGGAAAGGTTATTTCTAATGCTCTTCACAAAGCTCGGAAAGTTATGTTCATGGTGCATCAGTGGTAGCAGACAAATAGGATCTGAATAGGATGTATAGCATACAGTGTGCCAGAACATGTGGATGAGAAACCCAGCAGCTCCAGTTGCAGGAACAGAGTTTCAAAGAAGAAAATAGTCTTATTCACTTACTTGCTAATAGTGCCCCTTGGCAATTATGGCAATAAGAAACTAAACATGGTATCCATTATAGACTCATGTCTCTAATTGATTTCATATTATTTATGTTTATAATGACATTGTATTATTTAGTAAAACTGTTTACTTTCTCCCATAAGGAAGTCACTGAGCCTTCAGATGGGGCTTTTCAGCTGTAATTTAGATGTAATTAGCCTGTTAGATATAGTATGTGTTTAGTTTTGTCAAAAAGGTGCTGTAAGAGGTAGTATTTATAAAGAGTGGGAGCTTCCCTTTTTCCCAAAACATGCTTGCAATACCATTCTCCTTCTCCATTCCTTTCTTTACCCTTTGAAGATTGCTCCTTTGAATGGAGAACCATTTTGTGCCCATGCATCTATGAAACTGAGAACAGAATGAAGCAAATCAAGGCTAAACTGGAGCAAGCACGCATTCGTTTTACTTTGGCTACAAGCAGCTGTGCTTCAGGAGACTCAGACTACTTTATTCAGTACTGAGCTGTGCAATATTTTTTCTTAAAAATATTATCCATCATCTTCTGTATTTTGGAAGAATCATAGGGGCATTCACAGTGTCTTTGGAGTGATTCCAAGTTACTGCAGTACTTGGGAAGAGATGAAAGTCCCTGGAGCCTTTGAAAAGGTGCAGGACCTGAATGTATATACCCCAGGCTGCCTGCAAAACATGTGCCAGACTTTGGGATGGCTTTTTAGCAGTGTAAATCCTGACCATGAGGTTCATGAGGAGACATCCTCTGCCTCATCCTTCTCTTCTCTCAAAGCCCATGTGGTGTTGTGGAAGAGGACTTATTTGGATAAGGTTCAGTGAAAGGCAACTGTAGGTTTGTTTCTTCCCTGTGCTGTGACAGTAGGATTTGTGGTAAGAGATAACTAACATTGGGGGGGGGGGATATTTTATTTTTTTGTTCTGGAACCTATGTCTTTATTAGTCTACCAGGAGAGAATTTGCAGGGTGAAACACCTGAACCAAGATTGTATCAAAATATGTCAATGAGCTCTGGGCCTGGGGGCTTAAAGTCTGCACAGGAGGGAGGAAGAAAAGATGCACAGAAATGTTGTAGTTGTGTTCATGGAGCAAATCAGTGACTGGGATAGCTTGGATTTCACTTTTGGTCAGTTGCTCTCAGTCCATTATCCTAGTCACTACTTCTCATTAGTATTTATCCAACACAGATCAGCTTTTTAAGGAAGATCATTAATTTCCATCTGGAAGTGCTTGAATAGTAATGGCTGTAAAAGGAAACAGTTGAGATTAATGAAGTATTGAGTATTGTGTGCAGTTCTGGGCCCCACAATTTAAGAAGGATGTGAAGGTACTTGAATGCGTCCAGAGGAGGGCAACAAAGCTGGTGAAAGGACTGGAAGGCATGTCCTATGAGGAGCAGCTAAGGACTCTGGGTTTATTTAGTTTGGAGAAAAGGAGGCTGAGGGACAACCTCATTGCTCTCTACAGCTTCCTGAGGAGGGGAAGTGGAAAGGGAGGTGCTGATCTCTTCTCCCTGGTATCCAGTGACAGGATGCATGGGAATGGTTCAAAGCTGCGCCAGAGGAGGTTCAGACTTGACATTAGGAAACACTTCTTTGCCAAGAGGGTAGTCAAACACTGGAACAGGCTTCCTAGAGAGGTGGTCGATGCCCCAAGCCTGTCAGTGTTTAAGAGGCATTTGGGCAATGCCCTTAATAACATGCTTTAACTTTTGGTCAGCCCTGAAGTGGTCAGGCAGTTGGACTAGATGATCGTTGTAGGTCCCTTCCAACTGAACTATTCTGTTCTATTCTATTCTAAGTAAAAAAATAAAAAATTGTTTTCCTAGATGAAGTGATTAGCATATGCATCTTGTAAGAAGTATTCAACCTTCACAGGCTCAAAATAATATGTCATAGAAAGGAAGCTGGAAAACTGTTCAGTAACAACTGTGAGGCCTGTAATGATCAAAGGAATTAATATTGTTGTAAGGCAACAGTAAGCAGAATAATCTCATTATAAATGAATATATATCATATAGTTCCATAAATCTTAGTATACTAGAATAAGAAACGTAATTTCCCTAATTTCCATGTATAACTTGGCTTCCCAGTTCTAGTCAAAAAGGCTGTATATTGAAAATGTGGAATATCTATCTATTGATCTTTGCAATTGCACAAGATAAATTCATAGTAGAGTTGGCTTCAATATTCAGGTAGAGAGAGACAGAACACTTTCCAAGTTGACAGTGATTCTGTTTTTCAAAGGAATGAGACATAATTATGTTCCATCCTTCATGTGCTCTGATCTTTTCTTTGGCTGTAAACTGACATTTGTCAGAAGTGCATCTGTGTAGTAGCATTTCTATATTTTACATGCATATTGATGAGTAAACACAAATAAACACAAATGCTAGGGATGTCATAAGGTAAACAGCCTTTTTTTTTAACAGCTTTGACTTTTCAAGGACTTGCAGAAAGCTTTGAGAAAACATTCCTTGAAATACTGATTGATCTCTTAGACATACCATGCTTCATGCAAATGAAGTGTGGAATAACCTACAGATGTCCAGGTTTTCAAATGTGTGTGCAGATAGTAATTGCCTTTCCTGTGAACTGAATTTCTATTAATGTGGATTTTCTGTGGTTCTATGGGGAGCTGCTGTTTCTGCAAAGTTTCTGTTTCCGAGTCTTAGCAGTTGCTTATTCGTACTCTTTCTTTTTACTTTAACCTGTCCCTGAATTAGAAGCTGTGCACTCACTAGTTCTGACAGCTGGTGGTTTGAGCTTCAGGTTTTAATGTCCTTGACTCATTAATCACTAGCAAGCAGAACAAGTACAGCATCAGCAGCAGTACTGTGAAAGGAAACATCTGCTGGATACAGTGCTGGAAGACATGTGGGTAATGACTCCCCTTGAGAAAGGTGCAGTATATTCTCCTTAAGAATGCTGAGCACAAATGTTTCAGTTTCTGCTGCCTGCTTGGAATCTTCCAATGTATCATACCAGGAAATAAAACAAAACAAAACAAATCAGATGAAGGAAAACCAGATTAAGATATTAAATGATGATTGTTGGCAGGTTAGGGGACTGTTAACCCAAAATATTTTTGACCTCTGAAATGCTGAATAGAGAGGTCAAGTTTTACTATGTCTTGGTCTTAACTCATTTTACACTGAGAAGAGCTTTATAGGATCCTTTACTAAAGTACATATAATTCTATTTGACTCCCTTCCTAGTTATATGAACCTGTAGATCAATGAACCAAACCATTAAATAGATTGAATGCTGCTTGCAACACTAATGTTAATGGCTCCAATTTTATTAAGTCCATTTGGAAATCTCATACAGGTGGCAGCATCCATAAAATGATAAACTCTGTATCCATATCTGTGGAGCATAAATTTAAACATTAGAATAAGTACTAGTGATAGTGGAAAATAAATCTTTTTAAAATACTGCAGTTACTGAAGAATTATAAATAAGAGCATAAACTCTAAGTTTGGATTTACTCTAATTAGTCCTCGGGGTTAATATAATTGTATTGTGTACTGCCTTATTAGTGTTGCAAGTAGCTAGAGAAAGTAAGAGGGTCAAGACTCTATTGCATGTACAACTTCATAGGATAGATTGTTTAACCTCTTCTGGTCTTAATTTCTCCAATTAGTAAATAAATTCAGTCATTGGAAAATCTGATCTGGAAAGGACTAATGTGAAATACAGATCCAAAATGTTCTGGGAATTCCTGGCGTCTTAATAAGTCAGAGTGTGTCCAAGTCTCTGTGTTTAACTCTTAGGTTTTCATTTCTTTGTCTTCTATCCATGCTTGTATCTTTAGGTAAAAAATAACATTTATTTTTATCATTAGAGTTTTAAAAATAAATATGAGGTGACATTTTGTCCTCATTTTGCTACAGCATTAGCCAGCACAGCAGTGGTTCAAGCAACTAAAACTAGGAATGAAATATTTAATTAAATTTTCTACTTGAAATTAGAAACTGACAAAACTGTTAAGAATATCTTTTTAGGTAATGTAACTACATCTTTCTTTTCTTTACTTTCCTCCCTTTTACTCAGCAGTTTGAGCTTTCTCTATATAAAATACTGTTCATTTAAAAGGACTAGAGATACATGTCATGTTATACTTGATTGCCTCCACATTGGAAAAAGTAAAAATGCAAGCTGATTTTTGTTTCAGAATACTCTGTTTGGATCAAAGCCCCAAGTAACACTCTGCTTAGGATAAACCATATGTACTTGGTGAAGAAAAATAAAGCATAATGAGGCTTAACATCTTAGGAACTTTTAATTGCTCAACATTTATTTTGTTTGTGCTTTCCCTTGAATGTTTGGGTTTACATATATGATTTCTGAATTTATGCAAGTCTTCAGACATTTAGAAACATATTTGGAGAGCACAATGTGAGTATATGAAGACTTAATTCTGAATTCACTTAAGTCATTGTTTCAGGAAACTTATCTTCTCTGGAAGAGATTTGTAATGACCAAGAAAAGACCTGTAGACCTCCAATTTATGTAAAAATCATAGGACTATATTATTTCATATCTTTTTGGAGTAAAAAGGATCTTGGACAACTGAAATTTACTTTCTCACTTTATGAAAAAGTTCATAAGACGACCATTTTCCTTCCTGAATGACTTGGGTGGAGGCTCATAGGGGATATGGCCTGTGAGAAGGGGTGTGATGGAGATTGTTTGGGACTGGCAGAAATTGAGCCTATGGATATTTGACTATCCCCATACCAGTGATGCTTCCAAATCTAGCAATGAAATGCATTAGGTGTTATCATGCCATTAACTAACCAGATCTATGCTGTGTGCTAGTTGAAAGCATGGCTTCTTCACATATAAGAAGAATGATATTTATGATAGGCTCTTCTTTCAGAATGAGATCAGTATGTAGAAATATATGGATTTTTTGCTCTTATGTTTTTCTTTTCATGAAGCATGTGATTATTAAAAGTAATACAACGAATAGGAAGGCTGAAAGGAATCAGTCTCAAAGGCATTTTATCCATCTCCTAATGAGAATAAAACCTTAGGAAGTTACAGATCATCTAGTATGTGAGATACAGAACTGCAAAGCTCATGAGATAGAGTCAGCTATGATACTTCCAGAAAGCCAATTGTCAGATTTTAAAAAACCAAAAACCTCACTGTTGGCTCAGCTGGATCCGTATTAATAACACAGTTCATTTTACACTTTACATAGCACGTTCTCTTTGCATCTGAGAGAGATAGATACATAATGTTGATGAATGAAGTTTTGTCATTCCTTGTACAGGGAAGATGGATAGCTTTTTTCTCTCATCTGCTTTTATTTTAAGGTTTTTATTTTTATTCTTCAGTGTACTTTCTTCTGCAAGCGTAAATGGCAGCTTACATTACAGTAATGTTTGTGGTTTTTTTAAAAACTAATATTAAACTCAGAATCTAGTGCCCTGGTAGCAACTCGAGCCAAAATCAGGTTTTGCCCCAACTTGCCTAACTGACTCCTTTTGAACTCTGAGAAGCCAATTGACAGTTTGGCTGTTAAAGACATGTCAAATTGTTTTCTAACTACCCACTCCCTGTAATATTTTGGCTATATTAGCTCAATTACTCCAAATAGTCAGAGAGCTAGTATACAAAGTAAGTCCAGATTGCCTGCTGCTTAATGGGTTTGTAGCTTTTTCTTTTTTTAATTTCCCTGGAATCATTTTTTCTAAAGTATTCCTATTCAGTTTCTGCATCTTTACGTTCCAGTCATTTTTCTTTCCTCTGTTTCACCTTTCTCCTGTAAGAACATTCCCCTCACCTAATTTTTCTGTATTTCTGTGTCCTTTTCTTTTCTACATCCTTTACCTGGTTCCTTTCTATGTTTCAGTGGATAAAGTCAATACCCTATTTATTTATTTATTCACTTACTTCTGTAAATAATGACTAGTGGTTACTTCTGTGCAGGTTATACATCGAACCAAAAGATGCTGATATGAATAGAAATGAATTGGGGTTTTTTGTTTTGTTTTGTTTTCCACACCAAAATGTAAGCTTGAAACTTAATTTCAGTCTCCACAGAATGCTTCATTAAACCCACACATAAGAAAAGCAAAAGAAATTTAAAAAGCCAGATGCATAAAATTGGAGGAATATTCCTGTTTTTAGACAACAGTGCTTGGGGCACTCAAAAGGAAATCAAACTGGTCTCTTACATCTTGGATACACATCCTAGCCACTGGACATTTAGTACAAGTACAGCAACTCTTCTGTCTTTGTAAATTAGGCCTCAAAGACAGGTTTCCACTGGAAAGCATTCATTGAATGTGACCTGAAATTTGCAGAGTTTGAAGTAGAGTTTACCTACATTTATAGTAAATTAACAAGTTGCCAAAAAAAAAGTTGTTCCAGTTATACTGATCCTGGCTGGGAAAAAGTAAGTTATTGGTATGTGGAATGCCCTCTCACTTTTGGTTCTACGTTACAGTTGAATAGATAGGATAAGGTTTTTTTGTGCCAATGAACACTTTAATGTGTGATTAAAGATGTATTTATTGTGATTAATTCTCATGCCTTTAATAGGACTTGCAGGACTCCCTTGTGGACTTGTCGACTCTTATGGACTACTCAGGTCCTAGATCTGATTCTCTTTCAATACTGGTTTTAGACATTGCTGTTGGCTACTAGAGTAACTAATATGCATGCTGATGTAACTAAGGATATAAGCAGATCTATTGTCTACCTGTCACAGAATCACAGAATCACAGAATGGTAGGGGTTGGAAGGGACCTCTGGAGATCATCTAGTCCAACCCCCCTGCTAAAGCAGGTTTACCTAGAGCAGGCTGCACAGGACTGCGTCCAGGCGGGTTTTGAATATCTCCAGAGAAGGAGACTCCACAACCTCCCTGGGCAGCCTGTTCCAGTGCTCTGTCACCCTCACAGTAAAGAAGTTTTTCCTCCTATTCAGACGGAACTTCCTATGTTCCAGTTTGTGCCCGTTGCCCCTCGTCCTGTCGCTGGGCACCACTGAAAAGAGTCTGGCCCCATCCTCTTGACACCCGCCCTTGAGATATTTATAAGCATTGATGAGGTCCCCTCTCAGTCTTCTCTCCCTCAGGCTGAACAGCCCCAGCTCCCTCAGCCTTTCCCCATAGGAGAGATGCTCCAGTCCCTTAATCATCTTTGTAGCCCTCCGCTGGACTCTCTCCAGTAGTTCCTCATCTTTCTTGAACTGGGGAGCCCAGAACTGGACGCAGTACTCCAGATGGGGCCTCACTAGGGCAGAGTAGAGAGGGAGGATAACCTCCCTCGACCTGTTGGCCACACTCTTCTTAAAGCACCCCAGGATGCCGTTGGCCTTCCTGGTCGCAAGGGCGCATTGCTGGCTCATGGTGAATTTGTCATCCACCAGGACTCCCAGGTCCTTCTCCTCAGAGCTGCTTTCCAGGAGGTCAACCCCTAACCTGTACCGGTGCATGGGGTTATTCCTCCCCAGGTGCAGGACCCTGCACTTGCCTGTGTTGAACCTCTTGAGGTTCCTCTCTGCCCAATGCTCCAGCCTGTCCAGGTCTCGCTGAATGGCAGCACAGCCTTCCGGTGTATCAGCCAGTCCTCCCAGTTTCGTATCATCAGTGCTTTGCATAGTGCTGTACACTTAATAGAAGTTCATCAGTTACAAACTTCTGAAATGAAAATTCAGAAGTGACTTTAAACACAACATTCTGGTTTCACTGTGATTGCACCAGACCAGGTAAGGAACAAACTCAAAGGCCAGAAAGCTTTCACTAGCAATGTTTTGTCTCAGTGTTAAGTGCAGTGTAAATTTGTATGTTTGTGTAAATATATATATATATGTCCTTTGACTTAGTCTCCAAGAATGTATGCAGTCTTACAGGTTTAAGAAAACAAAAATCCATAGAAAGGGTCTGAAAGGCTTACCAAATCTGAAGGGAAGGTAGCAACCATGCAGTAGCTTTAAATGCTAGACTACCAAAACCATGATGATAATTCTCTAACCCCTAACTTCCAAATATCCTTCAGAAAATTACCTAGGAGATAATAATTAACCACAGTCACTTAGTAAAAATACGGCATAAAGGCCTGGAAAAGCCTATCACCTTTGTACAACCTGTAGAAACAGAGCCTCAATCTTCCTCAAACTCTGTTCACAGAGTTTGCAACATGCATAGACAATCATGAAGGTCAACATACTTTACAAGTGTGCATTTTTCTTAACATTACAGTAGACTTTTAGGGATGTGTTATTAGTATTCTGTGTAATGACCTGGATTTTCAGTGGCATGGTTTTGAAATCTCCTGTTGAGAATTTCATGGACCCACAGTATGGCAAAGGTATATTAATACAATTTAAGATATTTTGTAAAGCAGTAGAACTAGCAAGAGCACCAATTCCAACAATAACATAGTATTCCTTACAAGTTATTAAGATACTCATCACTACATGTGGATATAACTGTACGAGACTCATCTTGTAAATATCAGTCTAGCCTAGAGCCTTCCTCTCCAGTTAAAACAGTCCCTATGCAGAAGCCTAGCTGTTCTGAAATGTTATACGTTTGTATTGATATTATATTTTTGTCTATGAATTATTCAAGTCTTGTTGTTTTTGTTGGCGTCTTACACTAAATCCTATCAATTGTTTTGTAGAAAAGGAATTTTGCCCACACCCTTTTGGAAATGTGCAGTGGCTCAAAGCTAGCACGTTTCATTTCTGAATATGCCATTACCTATTTGCAACGTGGAAGTACTAGGAGTGCCTTAAGGTTTAAAACGAGTAAGAAAATGCAACGTAAAGGAATTAGTCACTGTTACTTAATTACTAACAGTCAAATTCAACTTCTCTTGAAACTGGTAGCAGAACTCCCATTGACTTAAGGCAGATCAAGATTTGGCCCTAAATAGAATAGAAGAGAATAGAATAGAACAGAACAGAACCGAACCTGTGGAAGGGACCTACAACGATCATCTATTCCAACTGCCTGACCACTTCAGGGCTGACCAAAAGTTAAAGCATGTTATTAAGGGCATTGCCCAAATGCCTCTTAAACACTGACAGGCTTGGGGCATTGACCACCTCTCTAGGAAGCCTGTTCCAGTGTTTGACTACCCTCTTGGCAAAGAAGTGTTTCCTAATGTCAAGTCTGAACCTCCTCTGGCACAGTTTTGAACCATTCCCATGCGTCCTGTCACTGGATACCAGGGAGAAGAGATCAGCACCTCCCTTTCCACTTCCCCTCCTCAGGAAGCTGTAGAGAGCAATGAGGTTGCCCCTCAGTCGTCTCCTTTTTTCCAAACTAGACAAACCCAGAGTCCTTAGCTGCTCCTCATAGGACATACCTTCCAGTCCTTTCACCAGCTTTATTGCCCTCCTCTGGACGCATTCAAGTACCTTCATATCCTTTTAAAATTGTGGGGCCCAGAACTGTACACAGTACTCAAGGTGAGGCCACACCAATGCTAAATACAGCGGGATAATCACCTCTTTTGACTGGCTGGTTATACCGTGTTTAATGCACCCCAGGATGTGGTTTGCCCTCTTGGCTGCCAGGGCACACTGCTGACTCCTATTGAGCCTGCTGTCAGCCAGCACCCCCAGATCCCTTTCTGCAGGGCTGCTGTCCAGCCACTCCTCTCACAAATTTATACTTGTGCCTGGCATTACTCTGTCCCAGGTGCAGAATTCAGTATTTGATCTTGTTAAATTTCATGCCATTAATGATTGCCCAATGCTCCAATCTATCTAGATCACTCTGCAAAGCATCTTGTCCCTCAAGAGAGTCACCAGCACCTCCCAGTTTAGTATCATCAGCAAACTTGCTAATGGTGCATTCAACTCCTGCATCCAGATCATTGATAAAAATATTGAACACAACTCGCCCTAGAATTGAGCCCTGAGGAACACCACTGGTGACTGGTCGCCAGTCAGATGTAGTCCCATTCACTACAACCCTTTGAGCCCTGCCCTTCAGCCAGTTCTTCATCCAGCACACCATGACCCTGCTCATTGCACAGTTGGACAACTTGTCCAGAAGGATGATGTGAGGGACAGTGTCAAAAGCCTTCCTAAAATCCAGAACAACTACATCCACTGCCTTCCCTTCATCCACTAGATGGGTGACCTTATCGTAGAAGGATATCAGATCAGTTAAACAGGACCTTCCCTTTGTGAACCCATGTTGATTGTGCCTGATGATTGCATTGTCCTTTAAATGCCTTCCAGTAGTACCCAGTATGATCTTCTATGACAAACTAACCATGAGCCAGCAATGTGCCCTTGCGACCAGGAAGGCCAACGGCATCCGGGGGTGCATTAAGAAGAGTGTGGCCAGCAGGTCGAGGGAGGTTATCCTCCCTCTCTACTCTGCCCTAGTAAGGCCGCTTCTGGAGTACTGCGTCCACTTCTGGGCTCCCCAGTTCAAGAAAGATGAGGAACTACTGGAGCGAGTCCAGCAGAGGGCTACAAAGATGATTAAGGGACTGGAGCATCTCTCCTATGGGGAAAGGCTGAGGGAGCTGGGGCTGTTCAGCCTGAGGAAGAGAAGACTGAGAGGGGACCTCATCAATGCTTATAAATATCTCAAGGGTGGGTGTCAAGAGGATGGGGCCAGACTCTTTTCAGTGGTGCCCAGCGACAGGACAAGGGGGAACGGGCACAAGCTGGAACATAGGAAGTTCCGCCTGAACATGAGGAAAAACTTCTTCACTGTGAGGGTGACAGAGCACTGGAACAGGCTGCCCAGGGAGGTTGTGGAGTCTCCTTCTCTGGAGATATTCAAAACCCGCCTAGATGTGGTCCTGTGCAACCTGCTCTAGGTGAACCTGCTTTAGCAGGGGAGTTGGACTAGATGATCTCCACAGGTCCCTTCCAACCCCTACCATTCTGTGATTCTGTGCTTCTCAATAATTTTTTCAGGTACTGAGGTTAGACTAACAGGTCTGTCGTTTCCTGGGTCTTCCCTCACGCCCTTCTTGTAAATTGGAATAACATTGGCTAGCTTCCAGTCAGCAGGGACCTCCTCAGACTCCCAAGACCTTTGGTAGACAATTGAGAGTGGTGCTGCTGTAACATCCACTAGCTCCTTCAGTACTCTGGGATGAATCCCATCAGGCTGCATGGACCTGTGAACATTCAGCTGATACAGCTGGTCCCTTACAATTTCAGTGTCCACAAATGGAAAGTCACTGTTCCTGCAATCATGGTCCTCCAACTCAGAGGACCAGGCAGCCCAAGGTCTATCAGTATTATTAAAGACTGAGGCAAAAAAAGCATTGAATGCCTCTGCTTTTTCTTCATCCCTATTTGTCAGGCGATCATCTTCAAGTATTGGTCCAATGTTTTCCTTGGACCTCCTCTTGCTATTAGCATACTTTAAAAAAGCCCTTCTTGTTGTCTGACACAACACTGGCCAGTTTCAACTCTAGTTGAGCTTTGGCCTTTTATGTCTTCTCCCTGCATATAGGAACCACAGCTCTGTAATCTTCCTGCGAAGCCTGACTTCGCTTCCAGAGATCGTACAATTTCTTTTTCCTCCTGAGTTCCAAGAGGAGTTCCCTGTTCAGCCAAGCTGGTCTTCTGCCTCGCTTGCTTGATGTATGACACAATGGGATTGCCTGTGCCTGTGCTTTTAAAAGGTGGTTCTTAAAAACTGACCAGCACTCATAGACTCCTAAGCCCTCAACGGCAGATTCCCAGGGTACTCTACTAAATAGCTCCCTGAATAGCTTAAAGTTTGCTCTCCTGAAATCCAGAGTAGCAATTCCGCTGACCTTTTTTCTCATTACACTGAAAATTTTAAATTCAACCATTTCGTGATCACTGTGTCCAAGACAGCCACCTACCATCACATCTCCCATGAGTCCTTCTCTATTCACAAACAACAAGTCTAGGAGGGCATCTTTCCTAGTTGGCTCATTGAGTACTTGTGACAAGAAATTATCTCCTACAAACTTGTAACCCAATACCACGCAGCCGCTCGCTCACTCCCCCCTCTCCCCGGTGGAGTGGGGAGGAGAATCGGAGAGAAAGGAAAACTCGTGGGTTGACATAAAAACAGTTCACCAGGACAGCAAAGGAAAAATATAACAATATATTAATAATGATAATAATAATAATATATATATGGATAATAGAATATATAAAACAAACGATACACAATTTCTCACCACCCGATGACTGATACAGCCCGTCCCAAGCAGCAGTCAGGGAGCAGGGGGTATCCCCGCCCCCAGCTATCCCAGAACAGCAAGTTCCAGAGAGAGCAGGCGAGGGAACAAACAGCCGAACAAACGAACGACAAACAAAAAGGAAAAGTAGGGAAACAAAAAGCAACCAGAAGGGAAGCTTAAGGATTAAGGCAAGTTAAGGGTCTAAAAAGCCTAGTGGCCCACTGACCGACCCTCACTTATACCGGGCATGATGTCTATGGTATGGAATACTCTCTTTGGCCAGTTTGGATCAACTATTCTGGCTCTACCCCTCCCAAGTTTTTGCACCTGCACGTTAGCAAAACCTGGGAAACTGCAAAATGTCCTTGGTCCCTTAGCAGCAACCAGCAACGTCAGTGCACTATCACCATTCTTCACATACTAAATCCAAAACACAGGAGATGCTGAAGACAAAACTAGCTCCGTCCTGGCCTAAACCAGGACACTTGCTCATCACAGCAGTATGATATTCCCAGTTGATGCCTGGGAAGTTGAAATCTCCCATAAGGACAAGGGCTACTGATCCAGAGATTTCTCCTAATTGCCTATAGCATAACTCATCACTGCTATCATCTTGGCTGGGCGATCGATAGTAGACACCCACTACGACACCTGCTTTGTTTTCCATCCCCCTAATCCTCACCCAGAGGCTCTCAACCACATCATCCCTAACTGTAAGGGCTGTACAGTCAAACCTCTCCCTTACATACAGTGCAACTCCTCTACCTCACCTGCCCTGCCTATCCTTCCTGAACAGCCTATAGCCCTCCATCCCAGCACTCCAATTGTGGGACTTATTCCACCAAGTCTCACTAATATCAATGACATCATAGCTCTGGGAACTGACCAACACTTCCAGTTCATCCTGTTTGTTTCTCATACTGTGTGCATTGGTGTACAAGCATTTCAGATGTGCTCCTGAGCCCTCCGTGCTCTCAGGAGCAGTGTAAATGTTCCCATTAGCATTGCCACCCTCAGGTGATGCCATGCGGATCCTTGGCTTACCTTCAGCTCTCCTGTTGGTAGTTGGTATCCCCTTCCCCCCATCGATTCTAGTTTAAAGCCCTCTCAATCAGTCCTGCCAACTTACACCCAAAGATGCATTTTACCCATCGGGACAGGTGGATCCCATCAGGCCCCAGCATACCTTGTGCCTCAAAGGCTCTTCCATGGTTTAAAAACCCAAAGTTTTGGCAGAGGCACCAGTCCTGGAGCCAGTTATTGATGTCTTGGACATACCTGTTTCTTCCAAAGTCTCCCCCCATTACTGTGTGGATTGAGGAAAACTACCCGTGCTCCTGAATTTTTTAGCATTTTTCCCAGGGATCTGAAATCTCTTTTGATTGACCTCAGACTTCTTGTTGCAGCATCATTAGTACCCATGTGAAAGAGCAGGAATGGATAGTAGTCTGAAGGTTGTACTAAGCTCTTCAGTCTTGTGGTGAGGTCCCTAATTCAGGCCCCAGGGAGGCAGCAAACTTCCCTGAAAAGAGGGTCCAGTCTGCAAATGGGTGCTTCCATTCCGCATAGGAGGGAGTCACCTATGACCATAACTCACCGCTGTTTCTTCTCGACGCTCGTCTTAATGCAGGTTTTGTTGCGAGGGGTTGGTCTCTCTGACCTTGGCAAGACTGTTTGCATAGATTCCTCCTCTATCTCATTATGCGCTTTGTCTACCATACCCAGGGCCTCGTACCTATTCTGTAAGGGTATCTTGGAGGATAAGGAGGCTTAAATCTTAGGTCCTTTAGTGTGATGTGGAAAATAGATAAGCTTTCAGCTCTTTATAAGCATTGTGAACTTACTGAAGCAAGGTTAAAAACAAGAACAAAAATTAATGAATAAAATCCTTGGCCACAAGCTAGAGCCAATGTTGTCAGGTTCATAAATTTATGTAGAGTTTTTATTTATCATTTTATGTATGCATTAAATGCCTTTTATGTTTGATTGTCAAGTATTCATTTGTGTTTGGTCCTTTGTATTATTTTTTCTTTGACCTTTTTTTTTAAGCATGATTTCTCAAATTTTATTTTGTTTCTTTTAGGTTTTGTTTTATTTCATAAGATTCCACTGGATGGATAAATGAAAAAAAGAAAAGATGAGAGAGAGGCTGTTGAGCTTATTTATGGAAGTTGCATGCTACACACTAGGGAGTGGACAGTGTTCTTACCCAGTGAAGTGCCACCTCCCTTGGGCTTCTCATTTAGACATTGGTTGTGTTTGGAGAACTCTAGAAGTACATTCAAATCGGTAGCTGTTTTTGCAACAGCAGGGTGAAGTCAATCCGTGATGAAGCTATAAAACTCAAGAAAGTCCAGAAATAAGCTATCACACTCTTTTCTATTGCCTTGTTCTTAATGTCTCTTCAAAATGACATTGAGAAGAAATTATGTTACGTTGTTTCCTCTGCCAATTTTTTTTCTGTTTGAACTTAACTGGAAATATGTTGGGTTTTATAAATAGTGTTTATCAAAGGTGAACTGCAAAGTTGCTTTTATTTTGTTACATTTGTGGCTCTGGAAAACTCGTCCACACATGTTTAATTTGAATGTGTGTATGTGTAATTCCATTGATTTCAATGGGAATACTCACATACTTAAATCGCTGAATCATAGAATGGTAGGGGTTGGAAGGGACCTCTGGAGATCATCTAGTCCAACCCCCCTGCTAGAGCAGGTTCACCTAGAGCAGGTTGCACAGGACCGTGTCCAGGCAGGTTTCCAATATCTCTAGAGGAGACTCCACGACCTCTCTGGGCAGCCTGTTCCAGTGCTCTGTCACCCACACAGTAAAGAAGTTTGTCCTCATGTTCAGAGGGAACTTCCTATGTTCCAGCTTGTGCCCGTTGCCCCTTGACCTGTTGCTGGGCACCACTGAAAAGAGTTTGGCCCCATCCTCTTAACATCCGCCCTTTATATATTTATAAGCACTGATAAGGTCCCCTCTCAGTCTTCTCTTCCTCAGGCTGAACAGCCCCAGCTCCCTCAGCCTTTCCCCATAGGAGAGATGCTCCAGTCCCCTAATCATCTTTGTAGCCCTCCACTGGACTCTCTCCAGTAGTTCCTCGTCTTTCTTGAACTGGGGAGCCCAGAACTGGACGCAGTACTCCAGATGGGGCCTCACTCGGGCAGAGTAGAGAGGGAGGATAACCTCCCTCGACCTGCTGGCCACACTCTTCTTAATGCACCCCAGGATACCATTGGCCTTCTTGGCAACAAGGGCGCATTGCTGGCTCATGATGAATTTGTCATCCACCAGGACTCCCAGGTCCTTCTCCTCAGAGCTGCTTTCCAGGAGGTCAACCCCTAACCTGTACCGGTGCATGGGGTTATTCCTCCCCAGGTGCAGGACCCTGCACTTGCCCGTGTTGAACCTCATGAGGTTCCTCTCCACCCAACACTCCAGCCTGTCCAGGTCTCGCTGAATGGCAGCACAGCCTTGCGGTGTATCAGCCAGTCCTCCCAGTTTCATGTCATCAGCAAACTTGCTGAGGGTACACTCTGTCCCTTCATCCAGGTCATTGATGAATAAATTGAACAAGACTGGCCCCAGTACTGACCCCTGGCGGACACCATGAACTACAGGCCTCCAACTAGACTGTGCTGTTGATCACAACCCTCTGAGCTCTGCCATTCAGCCAGTTCTCAATCCACCTCACTGTCCACTCATCTAGCCCACACTTCCTGAGCTTACCTATGAGGATGTTATGGGAGACAGTGTGAAAAGCCTTGCTGAAGTCAAGGCAGACAACATCCACTGCTCTCATCCACCCAGCCAGTCATGCCATCGTAGAAGGCTATCAGATTGGTCAAGCATGATTTCCCCTTGGTGAATCCATGCTGACTACTCCTGATCACCTTCTTTTCATCTACATGCTTAGAGATGGCCTCCAGGATGAGCTGCTCCATCACCTTGCCAGGGATGGAGGTGAGGCTGACTGGCCTGTAGTTTCCCGGGTCCTCCTTCTTGCCCTTCTTGAAGACTGGAGTGACATTGGCTTTCCTCCAGTCCTCAGGCACTTCTCCCATTCTCCATGACCTTTCAAAGATGATGGAGAATGGCTTGGCAATGACCTCTGCCAGCTCCCTCAGCACACGTGGCTGCATCCCATCGGGGCCCATGGATTTGTGGGTGTCCAGTTTGCCCAACTGATCTCTAACCCAATCCTCCTCGACCAAGGGATGGTCTTCCTTTCTCCAGGCTTCCTCTGTTACCTCCAGGGTCTGGGATTCCTGGGGGCCAGCCTTGGCAGTAAAGACCAAAGCAAAGAAGGCATTCAGTAACTCTGCCTTCTCTGTATCCTTTGTCACCAGGGCACCCACCTCATTCAGCAGAGGGCCCATATTTTCCCTAGTCTTCCGTTTGTTACCGATGTATTTGAAGAAGCCCTTCTTATTGCCCTTGATGTCCCTTGCCAGATTAAATTCGAGGCAGACCTTAGCCTTCCTTGTAGCATCCCTGCATACCCTGACAGCATCCCTGTACTCCTCCCACGTGGTCTGTCCCTTTTTCCACATTCCATGGACTTCCTTCTTCCATTTGAGTTTTTCCAGAAGCTCCTTGCTCATCCATGCAGGTCTCCTGCCTCCCGTACCCGATTTCTTACTCCTGGGGATGCACCCCTCTTGAGTTTGGAGGAAGTGATGCTTGAACAATGCCCAGCTTTCTTGGGCCCCCCTACCTTCTAGAGCCCTAACCCATGGGATTCCTCCAAGCAGGTCCTTGAAGAGGGCAAAGTTAGCTCTTCTAAAGTCCAGAGTTGTAATCCTGCTTAGCGTCCTGCTTCCTCCACGCAGGATCCTGAACTCCACCATCTCGTGGTCACTGCAGCCAAGGCTATCCCCAACCTTCACATCCCCAACCAGACCTTCCCTGTTTGTTAGTATGAGGTCCAGCAGCACCCCTCTCCTTGTCGGCTCCTCCAACACCTGCATCAGAAAATTGTCATCAATGTTCTGCAGGAACCTCCTGGACTGTGCGTGCCTAGCTGTGTTGTCCCTCCAACAGATATCAGGGTGGTTGAAGTCCCCCATGAGAACCAGAGCCTGCAATCGTGAGGCTACTTTCAGCTGCCTGTAGAAGGCCTCATTGACTTCCTCATCCTGATCAGGTGGCCTGTAGTACACACCCACAACAGTGTCACTCATATTAGCCTGTCCCTTAATTCTTACCTATAAGCTCTCGACATTCCAGTTGCTCTCTCACATAAAGAGCAACTCCACCATCTCGCCTTGCTGGCCTGTCTTTCCTAAAAAGTATGTAGCTATCCATGACAGCATTCCAGTCATGCAAGCTGTCCCACCATGTCTCTCTGATTGCAATGAGATCATGGCCCTGCAAACTCACACAGATCTCTAGTTCTTCCTGTTTATTCCCCATGCTGCGTGCGTTGCTGTACAGGCATTTCAGAGAGGTAGTTGAGTTTGCAGGTTTCCCTGGAGGGGTGCAAGAGGATCCACCATAGCCATACACACCCTTAAGGTGGTTGGCCTTCTGGTTCTCATCTTGGGAGGCAGCTAAGGAACATTTGTCACTGCTCTGGTTGGCCAGGCTTATTCCCCAGTTGGGTGCAATAGCATGAGCATTGCCACTTTGGACCCCTCCCCCATGAGTCCTTCAGTTTAAAGCCCACCTCACCAAGTTGGCCAGCCTGCTGCCGAAGATTCCCTTGCCTCTTCTAGACAGGCAGATCCCATCCCTCCCTAACAGGTTATAGTCATCAAAGAACGTCCCATTGTCGTAGCATGTAGAAGAAAAGAAGGTGATCAGGAGTAGTCAGCATGGATTCACCAAGGGGAAATCATGCTTGAACAATCTGATAGCCTTCTACGATAGCACGACTGGCTGGGTGGATGAGGGGAGAGCGGTGGATGTTGTCTACCTGGACTTCAGCAAGGCGTTTGACATTGTCTCCCATAACAGCCTCATAGGTAAGCTCAGGAAGTGTGGGCTAGATGAGTGGACAGTGAGGTGGATTGAGAACTGGCTGAATGGCAGAGCTCAGAGGGTGGTGATCGGCGGCACAGAGTCTAGTTGGAGGCCTGTAGTTCATGGTGTCCGCCAGGGGTCAGTACTGGGGCCAGTCTTGTTCAATTTATTCATCAATGACCTGGATGAAGGGACAGAGTGTACCCTCAGCAAGTTTGCTGATGACATGAAACTGGGAGGACTGGCTGATACACCGGAAGGCTGTGCTGCCATTCAGCGAGACCTGGACAGGCTGGAGTGTTGGGTGGAGAGGAACCTCATGAGGTTCAACACGGGCAAGTGCAGGGTCCTGCACCTGGGGAGGAATAACCCCATGCACTGGTACAGGTTAGGGGTTGACCTCCTGGAAAGCAGCTCTGCAGAGGAGGACCTGGGAGTCCTGGTGGATGACAAATTCATCATGAGCCAGCAATGCGCCCTTGCGACCAGGAAGGCCAACGGCATCCTGGGGTGCATTAAGAAGAGTGTGGCCAGCAGGTCGAGGGAGGTTATCCTCCCTCTCTACTCTGCCCTAGTGAGGCCCCATCTGGAGTACTGCGTCCAGTTCTGGGCTCCCCAGTTCAAGAAAGACGAGGAACTACTGGAGAGAGTCCAGTGGAGGGCTACAAAGATGATTAGGGGACTGGAGCATCTCTCCTATGGGGAAAGGCTGAGGGAGCTGGGGCTGTTCAGCCTGAGGAAGAGAAGACTGAGAGGGGACCTTATGAATGCTTATAAATATCTCAAGGGCGGGTGTCAAGAGGATGGGGCCAGACTCTTTTCAGTGGTGCCCAGCGACAGGACAAGGGGGAACGGGCACAAACTGGAACATAGGAAGTTCCGCCTGAACATGAGGAAAAACTTCTTCACTGTGAGGGTGACAGAGCACTGGAACAGGCTGCCCAGGGAGGTTGTGGAGTCTCCTTCTCTGGAGATATTGAAAACCGGCCTGGACGCAGTCCTGTGCAACCTGCTCTAGGTGAACCTGCTTTAGCAGGGGGGTTGGACTAGATGATCTCCAGAGGTCCCTTCCAACCCCTACCATTCTGTGATTCTGTGTGTGATTCTGTAAAAGCCAAAACCCTCACAACGGCACCAGCCATGAAGCCAGGAGTTGATATGCATTATACGCCTATTTCTGGCTGCCCCCTTTCCTCCCACTGGTAAAATGGAGGAAAAGATAACTTAGGCACCAATATTTTTCACTTGCACCCCCAGAGCTTTATAGTTTTCCTTGATTTTGCCCAGGTTCTGCCTTGCGGTGTCATTTGTGCCCACATGAAAGAGTAACAGTGGATAGTAGTCTGTGCTCCTGACAAGTTTTGGCACCCTCTCGGCAATATCTCAGATCTTAGCTCCCGGAAGGCAGCATACCTCACATGCCTCCCTGTCAGGTCAGAAGATGGGTGCCTTGGTGCCCCTTAACAGAGAGTCCCCCACTACGAGCACTCATCATTTCTTTTTGCAGTATCCACTGTGTGCTGCTGGTATAGTTTCTCCTTGCAGACCTTGCTCGTGGGTGTCTATAGCTATTAAAGCTTCATATTTGGTTTTGGTTGTGATGCTGGAGGGTGGGGACTGAAGCGGAGTCCTGCTTTTGTGGGTCACCATGGTCCAAAGTGCCTCATTCTCAGTGGTGTCTGCTACAGGAGCGTGGTTATGAAACCGCCTATCTGTCTCTATCTCGGCTCCTCTAATACTGCACAGCCTTTTAACAGTTTCCTGCAACTCGGCCACCTGATGTAACATATCATCAACCTGTGCACACCTTATGCAGGAACTTACCTTTTCACCAGGAGAAGGGTCTGGGCACTCGCTGCAACCTACCACCTGTACTGAAGTCTCCTTCCTTACCAGTTCCATCTGGCTGGATGCATCAGACATCTCAGGGGTTTTCTCTGTAGGAACACTGGTTTTAACTCTGAGGCAAGTGTCCACCATTATAGCAGAGACCTAGAGCACTTCCCTGGACTGTGGACCTACAAGCAGGTTGCAGGGCCCTCCCTGCGTGCGAACTGCTGCACAAACTGCCACGTCACACCCTGGTTGCTGGCACTCCCGGTGCCTGGCAGGTGTCTCTGCTCACTGCTCTTCCTCAGGTTTCCCTGGCTCCAGGAACCCCCCTGTCCACCTCAATCTAGCACTCAGCCACAGAACTTACCATTGCCGCTGCTGCGTTCCTCGCCGACTGAGTGCTGCTTTCAGTTTCGCCACGTTAAAGTTAACTTCTTTTATATTTTCAGAATATGGCCTTAAATCTGTCCTGGTTCTGGCTGGGATAGGGTTAATTTTCACCAGAAGCTGGCCAGGGGCTATTCTATACATGTGACCATCATGCTCACTATATAGAGGGGGACTGCACCAGGGCGGGATTGCTGCTCGGGAGCAGGCTGGGCGTTGGGCTCCAGGCGGTGAGCAACCTGTGCTGTGAAGCACCACTAAGTACACTCTGTTGTTGTTGGGGTTGGTTGGTTGGTTTGTTTTCTTTCTTTTCCTTTGCTGTCCTGTTAAACTGTTGTTATCCCAATCCACGAGTTTTGCTTTTCTTTTTCCCTGTTCTCTCCCCATCCCGCTAGGAGAGGGGGAGCAAGCGAGCGAGCGGCTGCGTGGTGCTCAGCTGCCAGCTGGGGCTAAACCACGACAATCCTAAAGCAGTAAATTGCAGAGTTGGCCCTGCAAATCTTATTTATGTATGTGGCTCCACTGACTTTACCAGAAAGATTATGGAGAGTATGAATTGTATGCATAAAGGGGGCAATACTGTGTGTTAGTGCTTTTGGGTTTTGAACCACTGTCATCACTTTTACACGTTCAGTTAGGCAATACTTACTCAATACAGTCTATACTTTTGGGTAAGAGTACAAATCTTTAGTAGGCTGAAATCCTACTCCAAGAGCAAGAATAACAAACTATACTTTTGGTCCTGCAGACTATATACTTACATGCATACTTAACTGTTCAGAGGAGAGTACTATAATGAGTAAATTAAACAAAGGTACAAGCATTTGCAAGAACAGGGACTACATTTAGACATAATGTTAGACATTCATTTTCATGCTATTTACCTATCCAGTCCTGACTTTATCATTTGATCTTTTTGATTTATGAAATTGTTATAAGAAAGATGATTGTTTTTGTTGGTGGTGGGTTTTTTTTAACAGAAAGTTATTTACAAAGACTAGCAGCAAAAGACTGAGATAAACCTATATATTTCTATGAATTTTGATTATATTTCTGAGATTTGGTTTGATTTTAATTCCTTACAATTACGTTGAGTAAAAAAGAAGAGATGATATTGCCTTGTTTCTTTTGTGATTGCTTTTCATTGTTTTCGCTTTTTAATTCCATCCATTTTCACTCTTCCATTGAAACATTCTTGTCTTTATTTTTTGCAGCAATCTTTTTCAGCATACACTGTCCTTCTCTTTCTACAGTACTGTATATTGTATCTTTTTTTTTTCTCTCCTGTCCTGATTCTTGTTCTTTCTCCATAAACTTACTCTTGCTTCACCTTTTAAGACTAGTAGTCCTTTGACTTTTTCCTTATGTTCTCTGTAGTCTCTCACAACCAAACTCTTTCTTCCTGCTGTGCTCAAGTTTTGGAGATCTCCTTATTAGTCAAAAATATGTCCATATTTGCATTCTTCTGGGCCAGTGTAGTGAGATATTTCCTGTAAGTGGTTAGGGAAGGGGAGCTGCAGGTGTTACGGTGCTTTCTTCCCTTCTCCAAAATCTGTCCCAAAGATGTGTTCTCCTCCTCACATTAAAGAAGAGGGTAGAGCTGTAAGTCTAGTGACAACCTAGGAATCATGGTGTCTTTGGTCACCCTGCACGTAGCGTGGTGATTTGAGGAGGGATGGCAGCAATTAAGGATATCCATCATAGTCACTCTTTGAAGTTAGATGTCAACAAGTGTTCTGCTGTTCCTCAGAAAAATATTGGGAATGTCTGCCTTTTTTTCCTCCCTAAGTCTATGTAGAAATGGTCTTATTTTATAGAGATAATAACTTTCTCTTCTGCTCACCAATTCTCTTTTAACTTTCTTTTAATTATTTTTTTTCCAACTTCTTGCTTATGGATAAATCTGTTAAATAACTTCTGATGCCACTGGGCTGGTTCTAAATCAATAACGAATCATTTAGATCAGCAATATGTGAAGTAAAGTCAGTGAAGGTACATCGAGCATAAATTGGACCCTGAGCAGAGAATAGCCAGATTCCAGTCTTATGTTATGCTGAGACAAAGTCAACACATTTCAGTTATGTATTTGTTTTTATTTTGGCAGGGAAAAGACAAACTTGCAGAGTTGGAATTTGGCAGATGATTTTTGAAACATTTCATTTTATAAGGTAGTTCTTTCTGATTCATAATATTTATATGTACAAATGTGCACAGTTACTGATTTGGGATTTTTACACAATTTTTTTTTTGTAATTTATTTTGTAGCACTTTGCAATTCATCTTTATGGTATAGGAGTAAGTAGGTTTGACCTTCCAGTATTTTAGCATGTACTGACATGGTATTTTGGTTTTTATGTAATCATGGAGGTAAATTTAATAAACCACAACTGATTTATGCACCACTGAAATGCATATATTTATATATATAAAAAAAATAGAATATCCTTCTTACATTTTTGTACTATATCTTTTTATATTAGCCATTCAGTGCACTATTACTTAATGCAAATAGTCACAGAACCTTATGGATTACAGCATGTGATTTGTTACTAATTATGTCTCAATGCAGATGTTTAATGCTTGATGGAAGAAGACTATGTGTTCCTAAAATGTTTTCTTTTCAGTATGTGGACAGAGCCTCTTAAAGCTAAGGGAGCTAAACTTTAACATGGAGATTATAGTACCCACTAGCTCCTGTTTTTCAGCTTGATTGTAAATGGCATTGCTTATAACTGTAGAGATTCTGATCTGCTCAAATGATGTTGATTTACAAAGGGCTCAGTTAATTAAGAATTCCTGACCTCTCTAAAATAAAGCGAGACTCAAACTAAGAATCATGCAGGAATCATTAACATGGTAAAAGTTGCTGAGCATCCAGGATTTTATATTAAAAAGCTTTTATATTGTTTCATTGAGCAGTAAAGAAGTCTATGAAATGTTTAAAGGCGGAGGGTATTTTTTTAGTTTGCTAGACATTAAAATAAATGCATATTTTGAATGTTCTACTAGAAGGGGTTTATTTATGCTAGAATTTACTTTAAATTGAGGTTTACTATATTCAGAGAAGAACTGAGACAAGCTGTTGAGCAGTTTGACAGGCAGATTAACTTTCAAATGGTTTGTAAAGTTGGAAGCCATTATCAGACAAATAAAAAATGTATTCTTTCTGAAACCTTTCTAATTCAGCCCTCCTTTTCCTGTTGTATATTTAATATTTGCAATAATTTGAAAATTATTCATGGATTGGGCAGCTAAATATTTTGTTTAGGTTCATTTCAAAAAAATACCCTAAAAGCTTACCTGAAGCTTTTTCCTTTCCTTTCTTCTTGTTCCTCACAGTCCTCTGGCTTCTTCTCTTCTTTCAAATTTTCAGTTGATCTGTCTTTCCTTCTCTTCTGTTTTTTGAGGGAGTTCAACATCCTCTTTCCTGATGTGCTATAAGCTCTCTTCCCCATAGGGTACAAATGTGCAGGGTCTCTGAATACCCTTTTGAAGGGCGTTGCCATGATTATGTGATGGCGTAAGGTATTCCAGAGTATAATGTAGGCCCACATTGTGCCAGATTTAGTCATCTGATCTCTGAAGCAAGCATTCATGGATCGTTGGAAGTGCTGAGAACTATAAATACAGCATTATAGGGAGCACAGAGAACATTGGTACTATGTATTTCACATGTTACACTGCCCATTTCATTGTTCCACTTCGATGGAAATGTGTATGCTGAAACTTTGAAGCTGGCTTCCATTTGTTCTAGTTCTCTTTTGTGTGTATAAATGCAATCTGCTATGAAAATAGAAATAGCAGTGGAAGTAGATATAGCTATTTTGTTACACAAGCATCTAAGTTGTATGATCAGACTTGTAGAAGAGGTTTCTGTCTTTTAATGAAATCTCAAGGTTAACTGGAAGATATTCATATTTATACATTAGAAATCATTGTTTCAGAAATTTAGCCATTCATCAAAAAAGATACATTGAAAGAGTCCACATCAGAGTATATATTTCTTTGATATGGACATGCAATTTCCTTCTAATTTTAGTAACAGCTGATAGCATCCTTCAGTGATTCTATATATATTTTTGCAACTGCAAGGACCCAGCGTGGTAGATAAGCACATGTCCTGGCCTGGCCTAGTCACAGGCAATATTGAGCCAAACTGCTTTCATTTCAAAGAGGGCAATCCCCTGTAGAACCTAGGGGCAGCAACTCAAAGCAGTGTTACTGAGCTCAATTTTATTATGAAATTATGGCTCAATTTTAAATGAAAGACTCCCCTCATCACATACACATTTTAACTGTAACTTCTTTCCTTGGCTGGAATGACAAGAACTACCATGTAGTCATGGCCTTCTTGTGATGGTTTTCCTTTCCTATACATCAGCATTGGTTTTCCCTTGGGAGTTGAAATAATCTCTTTCCAGGTAAAGAGTCATACTTTATCACTCTTAATCACCATTTTTAAAAAAAAGCATGAAGTACCATATACCTCTTCAAGAGGAAGGGAAAAATTTATCATAACTGCTTTTTCTTCCTAAAGAGGTTGCCAAGTTTCCATTCCCTGTTGCTACACCATACTTCATTAGAATCCAAATATATGTATAAACCTGTTGCTGTTAAAGTAAAATACCCTGAGATCCAGGTGAAGTTGTTACCTGTTGTTTGGAGGTGATGGCATTGGATCTAAGAGCTCATGTTCCTAACTATGGAGCTCTAACATTTTTTGTTCCTAGGTTCTGAACTTTGCCCAAGTTGAAGGCAGCTGTAAGCACTGATGATTTGTAGATAGCCCACATGATAGCAGTTTGATTAGTGATTGCCAGAGAACAGATACTCATGCCAGGAAATGGCAGCTTTTGGCAGACTGAGCAGAGAGACTGAGGATTGATGGCAGAGAGACTGAGTTATCCTCTCATCAGTCTAATTACAAAGGGTTCGATTGCCTCTAGGAGAGGAGGGGAAATTCAGAAAAAACTTCAGAGGTTTTTTTTCCCCCATTTGAAGACACACAGGCCTTGCTTCAGGTGCCATAAATCAGGCTACTGTAAGATTTAGTTATTTAATACAGAATAAAAATGTAACTTTACCTCACTGCATTCACAAGGAATTCCATCTGCATGTTGCAGGATGCAAAGAGTCTGTGCAGATGCTTGCCTCACTTATTCAGTTACACACAGACCCCTAACTCTGACCCCAGATTCAGCACAGCACTGTATTCCCCCATAAAATAAATCAGGGGCCTTTATTCATCTGGGATTTTTGTCAGCACTACAGTTACTGACATGAGAAATCGTGTGCATGTGTGGTCCTGCCTGAAGTCACATCCTTTTCTTATTAAGTAATTTTCTCTGCTTCAGGAATCTAGTGAGGGCTGTTTGTGTACAACATTAAGTTGTCCCTGAATAATATGTAACTGTTTTTATTTAGCAATCTGAATCTTTCTGTCATTATTTGCCTACACATTGCAATTGCATGTGCACAACACACAGCCTGATTCTCCCATGTCTTTCTCCTTGCATTGCATTTATATTTGTGCCATGTGACTGTAAAATGCTAACAGATCAATCTGTCTAGTAGTGAATATATCTGCATGAGATGCAAAACCATGAGGAACTCAAAACCAATAGAGAATGAGAAAGGTATGAGTCAGATCCTTTAACCAATTTAGTTCTGTATTCATCATTATTTTACAAGAGATGATGGTTCCTAAATATATATTTTTGAATTAAACATTATAAGAAATATCCATGTGTGTAAATATTATTTACTTTTAGCAATAATTGTTTGGCCATTTGAAATGAAATCAGTGCCAGATAGCATTGCTGGTGATATAAAATGTCAGAAATCTGTTGTAATCTTATTCTTGAAATTAAGTTTATTGTAAAAAATTACATCTGTAACGAATTTCTATGTTATTCTTTCTTCCCCATAAAAATTTAAATGGATGAGTTAACATTTTACAAACCATTTGTAGCTCGGGACTTATTTTTTGCTTCATTTTGCAAACTGGTTAGATAACTTAGTTGTTTTAAGTCATCGTATTTACATTCCATAGGTTTTGCTACCACATCATCAAAACACGGAGGAATTGGCTGGTAAAGTAAGAAGTATTGTTACTCTCTTATCAAACAAAACTCTAAAGCCTCTGGAAGTTGTACTGAAGAACAAAAACATCCGAACCACTCACTCGATGAACCATATATTTTTCAAATTAGTTTTTGTACCCACCAAAGGTAACATGACTGAGCAGAGGGAGCAGCCAGCAAAATCCAAGGACCCCAAACGCAGTGCGATGTCCCCTCCCTCCAGAGCCTGGTACCTCCCTAGGGATAATGGCTACCTCTGGTTACCTGTGAGGCCCTGCCACCATGGCAGAAGCCCGATGAAGCTGTTACACATTGATGCTTCCTGCCATCTCTCTTCTGAGGTGTCTTATCTCTGTGGGCACAGAGCACAATGCTGCAGAGGCACAGATATGGTGGATGGCTTCAGCAGATTTTTGTGATGATGAGCATGCTGCCCTGCCTCCAGATAGTGCTGATTTCCAAGGATACAGGCTTGCTTATTTACTGCTTTCCTGCTTCTTGTTGAGCCTTAAAGAGGAGGAGGGAAGCAAGACACTGCAGGAGAAATTCACTTCTGCTGGCTCCCAATCCAGTGATAAGCAATGTCTGGCATGCTGGCTTGTCCCCATCACATCCATCCCTCCTCTGCAAGTCCATGTGATTGCATGAGTGAAAGGTTGCTAATTTTAATAGCCTTAGCACTGCTATGAAAACCTAGCTAGATAGCTTTTACATCTCTGGTAGAATGCAGCCAATCGTACTGTCTTTAATCCTCTCCCTTGCAAAACTCCCATTGACTTCAGTGGGAGTTTTGTCTGATCATGATCAGAGTTGGAATTTCAGGTTTTGGTCCTATATTAATTTCTCAGCGAGAAAGAGAAATGCATTTTATAGATTTTCAGTTAACCATTAGGACTACCTGAAACTCTCACTTTCTATAACATAGTGATACAAATATGGGCAATTACCTTTTTGGCAGTCTCTTGGAAATAGTACAGATTTATTCCTTTAACCCATTCCTAACATAATTCATATGTAACTATATATTAGAGATACTGCCTTTCAGTGACAGAACTAAGTGCCACAGCAGCTCAAGACTTCACTTGTTAAAAAGGATGTCATCATTCTTAATACAAAGACAGGGGTCCTGATCCCACTGTCATTCATAGGGATTTTGCACCATTGTGACTTTAATAAATTATTCTCGGTTGACATTAAGATGAAGAGAATTAGACTCTTGGTATTACTGTTTCACGTTTTCTGTTCATAGGATTTCATGCTTCATATTTTGTTTCACTTTTTCACCCCATCCCCAAATTTGATTTTATTTGCATTTTTTATCAACTAGCTAGTTGGAGCTCAGCACACTATTCTGGCTTAAAAAAAAACAAACCAACCAACCAACCAAAAAAAAACCACCTGAAAAACCTCATCTGATAAAATGAGTAAGCTGTAGAAAAATCTTCAGAGAAAATGGGTCCTTTCTAAAGACTGTGAAAATGAAAAACTTTCAATTTATTGAAATTGTAGTATAAATGTGTACATCCCAGAGTAGGGAGTACTAAGTGACTATGTTCCTGCACTGAAGTCTGATACTTGGATATTTAGTATGGCTGTGCATGAAGTAAGGGCATGCATTTTTTTGTGCATATGGGAAGTGCACGTCTGCCTTTCACAGTCTAGTCCTTTGCGACCCATTTGTATGTGACTGTTGCAGACTCCAATTTTGAATCCAGTCCAGTGCAAGAGAGGATGGTGGCTGTGTATGGTTTGTTTTGTTTTGCAGTCTGAAGACAAGATTGTTTTTACAGATCAACTCAGACATACACTAATTAGAAAAGTTCATAGAGTCTTTTACATCAGTCAGTGCTAATGCTCTGCACATGTTCATTAGATTCATATAGAATTACAAAACTGTTATACTATGCATTATAGTATTTGCCTCTAATGGCCAGGAATAAGGCTGTATTATCAGCTTCTTTTAGCAGTTCCTTGTTGAGAGTATTTGATTTCCATGTAAATCTGTTTTGATAAAGTTGTTGCTAAGAAGCAGCCATGACTGAATTTTTTGTAAAAGACAAAGTGACACTCTGAGAATGAGTGTCGCCCTAAAATACTTGAGTGTAACAAGTACTAATGCTATTTTATGTGAATGTATAAATTGCAGTATCACAGGAGGCCATGCCCAGAATTGTGACCTGAATGTACTAGGTGTTGTAAATCCAGGGAGATGTTAGAAAAAGAAAGGGTACACAAGCCAGAAGTGGTCAAGAGAGAAGTTATTAAGGAGAGAAGTAAAACTCTTCAGAAAGGAAGAAGGTAGTAAATGAGCAGAAGGGTCACATCAGAAAAAAAGTCAGCCGAGAATACTTGTTAAAGATCTCCGGCAATATAGAAATTATTTATGAAAATATTTCATACATCATCTTGAAAAAAAACAAACATTCCTTTATTTAGAGCCCTGCAAAATAGAAACGATGATACTTCCAATGTTTTAGCAAAACCTCATTGTAGTTTTATGACCGGTTTCATAATAAATGCATCCATTTTCAAATCTGCTGAAGCAAAACTTCCAGAACTTGGTTTGTAGTGTGGCTATCTCCAGGATGGCTGACCTGCCTGGTATGGTGCAAGCAGCATTCTGTGTAGGGCATTTTCATGCTTGCCATGGAGACAATTGCAAGGAAAGCTGGCAGAAGACAGGTGACAGGATGGAATCTCCAGGACATGAGGCATCATGTGGCAGGGAGGAGGAGGTGGCTGCGAACAGCAGTAGAGGACCAACATCTAGAGGCAAGTCAGCCAACTTGTGGAGCTAATCCTATAGCTTGTGAGTGACACTACTGGGACATGCTGAAATTTGAAGTGATGCCTTTCCATTCACAGTTGCCCTTTGCTCTGCTGCAGTAATTTTTAGGTCTGTATTTGAAGAGGATTTTGAGTATTTGAGGCTTCACTGCTTTAGGAATAGGCCTGGGAAAGAAGTGTGTTGTTCTGAGGCAATTCTGTATCTTTGATCTGAAGCTGTATTGGCAGGGATATTCTTCCAAACAGTCCATTCAGCTCCCTTCTTTCTTCAAAGCTGAGTTGTTTTTAAACAATGTCCCAAAAGATCTAGTTGAGCATAATAGACATAGCTTCCTAGACATAAGGAAGAAGTTTTTCACAATGAGGGTGGTGAAACACTGGAACAGGTTGCCCAGAGAGGTGGTAGATGCCCCATCCCTGGAAACATTCAAGATCAGGCTGGATGGGTCTCTGGGCAACCTGTTCTAGTTGAGGATGTCCCTGCTTATTGCAGGGGGGTTGGACTAGATGACCTTTAAAGGTCCCTTCCAACCCAAACTATTCTATGATAATCCTAAAAAAACATAACCCTGTTAAAGCAAAGTAATTGCTTTTCTTCCCTTTATGATTTCTTATAGATGCAGACCACCACGAAATCCTACAGTGAGTCTGTCACTAAGGCTATTCCATGTTGTAGAACAATGGCAGATGTTTCTCCTAAGCTATCAATCACAAGAATTTTTATTGACACATGATTGCTGAGCACCAAGACTTTTCCCAGAAGACAACCTGTTGCAGGCCAGTAAGGGTTTCTGGGCAGGGGCTAGGATATCCATTCTGAGGCCAGAGAGAGATGTATAGCTGCTGAGTGCTCTAGGGACAGGGGCTATAGAGAAATGAAATGATTGTTGTGACAGAGACACAAAAGGAATCAGTTTCACTATTGCTAAGTAATTTAATGACAATTGGGGAAAAAAAATATCAGGCACTAATGCTCTGGAAGGAAAGTAAGTTGCCTCTTGCTTTGTGCTCACTGAGGGCCAGTTTTGGACAGCCTCTCTTCTGTGCTGAAGCTTCCTGCCCTTCCAGCAGCCCTCTTCCAAAAGCCAAATGCTGCCTCCCGAGCACATGTGAAATTTAGGTTGTCAAGACCCAAAGCCTGTTTACCCAGAAAGATAGCACAGTGCTTGGCAAGTAGTTGGTGGACTGTTAGTTCATCGGCTTCCCATGTCCTCCTTTTCAGGTGTAGGTGGGTCTTGGGATTTTGTTTTCAAAGCCTGTTTTCGAGGCTAGGGAATGCTTGGAGATGAAGAGGAGCCAGACTGAGACTCAATGCAAGTCCAAGAAATCTTTAGTTGGGCTGCAGGATCATCTAAATAAGAGTTGAGTAAACAGTGATACCACATTTCTGTAGACATTGTTTATAATTTGAGCGTGGTACGTGAGTTGATTGTGTGTAATCATTCAATTTTGCTTCTGTGCAGAATGTCATGTTTAAGGTTAGCTAGTGTGGATGTAAATGAAAAATGAATTTGAAGCTATTATGCTGGAATGTTTATTGAGAGGTATATTTCAATGTAAGACTTTATAATTCATGGAGTCTTTGTGGACTATAGAAATCTTCCACTCACAGAAAATGAAAAATGGTACAAGACTTTGTGTTATAGTGCTATGTGGCTAACACCTCCACTAATAAAAACTGTTCAGAAGCAATTAAGATAAGGAAATTAAACCCTAAAATTAATTGTATGTGAAGAATGCAATTAAATAAGTTGTATTCTAATAGCAATAATCCACTATAAACTGTGGATTCATGCATTACTGATGTGCTTCTCTTCTGACTGAACCTATCTTGATACTGAAGCCTGCAGAAGTAACCTGCTAATGCAGTGAAATGTATGTAGTTGAATTACATATGTTATATGTTTGTTCAGCTACAGGCCTCATTCAGTTCTGAATAGACATAAATCAACATTTGAAGAGATCAAAGTATCTGCTGTAAGATCCCTCAAGGTCTACCTTTGGCATCATGGAAGATTAAGACTGGAAGGGGACTTGAGAAATTATTCCCTGTCCTAAGCCTGTGTCAACTATGTATCTTTCCTGACAGACATTTACCTAACTTGGCTTCAAGATCTCCAGAAGTGGGAATTTCTGTATAATTTATGAACAATTCCAGTGCCTGAGGAAGTCTTCCTAACATTTCACTTGAGTCTCTCTTCATGCAATTTTATCATGCAACTTTTCATTCCTGTCCAGTGTAGACATGAAATAAATATTGTTCCCTTCCTTATGCAACAGTCTTGAAGGCTGTTGTCATGCACCTCCTCAGACATCTCTTCTTTAGGATAAAATAAATCTCATTTCTTCCAGTTTTTCCTCAGGTCTCTGAGCATTCTTATAGCTTTCCATGTCATGTTTTCAGTTGATTTGCTTGGATGGGAGAGTCCTGTAGATAGTGCCTCTGAACTCTAAGAAATAAATTGGGGAGGGTTTAAAGAAGGGAAATATTTTCATTAGCGAAGGGGTTTTTTTGTTTGTTCTTGTTGTGTTTTTTTAAACAATTGTAAGTTAAATATCAGGGAGAATTTCTCCGTGGTCTGCTATATCTACATATCTTCTAACTATGTCTAACCATATCATAGAATGGTTTGGGTTGGAAGGGACCTTAAAGATCATCTAGTTCCAGCCCTCCTGCCATGGGCAGGGACACCTTCCACTAGACCAGGTTGCTCAAAGCCCCATCCAACCTGGCCTTGAACACTTCCAGGGATGGGGCATCCACAACTTCTCTGGGTAACCTGTTCCAGTGCCTCACCACCCTCATAGTGAAAAATTTCTTCCTTATATCTAATCTAAATCTACCCTCTTTCAGTTTAAAGCCATTACCCCTTGTCCTGTCACTACAGGCCCTTGTAAGAAGTCCCTCTCCAGCTTTCTTGTAGGCCCCCTTTAGGTACTGGAAGGCTGCAATAAGGTCTCCCCAGAGCCTTCTCTTCTCCAGGCTGAACACCTCAACTCTCTGTCTGTCTTCAGAGGAGAGGTGCTCCAGCCCTCTGATCATCTTCGTGGCCCTCCTCTGGACTTGTTCCAACAGGTCCATGTCCTTCAATCTAAACAGAATTTGCAAAATTGTTCCAGTTGACTACTCCAAGTAGCTTTTCTGTTCTCTCAGATAAAGACTGTCTAAGAAGCATAGGGAAACTTGTGTTGCTTCTGTACACATTGTATTTATCTTCCAGACAACAGAGGAACTCATTCCCAACCCTAGAAATGGGACTGTTAACCCTTGGATTATTTATGAAAAGTGTGTAGGGAAGAGATTGTTGAATTAAATAGCTTTAAAAGGAAATGAAAGGCAACAAGGATTTAATTTTGGCTGAATTATTCTTTTTTGCTTGATGCCAACAAGTGCATTCCAGCTGATCTTTATTTTTATTGCTGTGATTTTTTCACTGTAATATTTTTGAAGGATTGTCATTTTACCCATGTTTCCTAGATATACAAACGTGCAGGTGGCTATAATGAATGGTCTTGGTGATTTATATTAAAAAAGAGAAATCATTATTTCTTTCCTTCTTTTTTTAAAATTTTCTACTTCCCTGTATCCTTACTTCTCTGGCTCACATATTTGTATTGATTAATACACCACATTCCTGGTAGATTTTTGTCTCAGATCAGTTTCATTTGACTAGTGAAAAAATACATCCATCCCAAAAGGAAAAAGAAGAAGATTCAGTATGGGCTCGAAATCCAACAGATCTGATGCTGACTGGTGATATGCACTCACTGTCCTGCTTTTGACTGATGGTGCACCATTACCATGTCTCTGCACAGACTGGTCTTTGTTTCTCTGGGAACAAGGACTTGAAGCAAGAAGAGCCAATGCTAGTGCAAGATCTATTGATAAATCTTCCTAGCAATCAACATCCTTTTTCATGGAAGAAGTCATAGTTATTAAGGCATCAGCACAAATGTAATCACTATAAGCAATCCTCTTTACCTGAGCTGCCTTGTAACGCTTGACTAAGCAGATATATCCCTGGATTAACTACACGACTCCAACCACAAAGCTAAAATTGACTGGTTTTGATAATTATTACTTCTATTGCCTCCTAGCATGGCTGAGCTATGCACAAAAATGTGTGGCGAGGGGGATGTGTGATACGGTAGCCTCCAAGAAATCTTTTTATAGTTCAGAGACTAAATGCACATACAGAAGATTGCTTATATCATCAGCACATTAGGTTGAGGGAGAAGTAGATGGATACAGTGATTGTGACCATCTAAACTAAAGTCTGGGAATATGTGCTAGCAATGCCATGCCAAGTGCAAACCAGAACCATATGTTCTTTCTGATTCTATATTTGCAAGCCTTTTTTTTGCCTGAGACTGCTTAGGTGAGTGTGGTGGATTGACCCTGGCCAGCAGCCAAGTACCCACATAGCTGCTATGAGTTCCTATTGAATATCCTGCTTTACTGTCCTAGAAATGTGTAATGGACACTTTTCCATGCCATTGCTGTATGCATGGTAGAAGCAAATGATGACAAAAGAGCATCCTCCTGTGAAGCAGAGAACAGCAAGGATGAAAGACTTAGATGAGTGCCTCTAATTGCATAGCCAAGAAAATTCACCCATTTGCTGTAAAGGAAGGGATTTGACCCTCATACTAAAGCTGTATTAGTATAAAAAGAGTGCATTGTTTCCAAGAAAATGTGTATTTGTCTGCTTGCTTTTTGGTGCCATTAGCTTGACATTCAGAAAGTTTGGAGATCTAAGGACAATCTCTAGAAAAAATGAACAAGTTTTTTCATGTGTTTGCACTCTATTTCTATTGCACACAAACTCACATGCACTTGAAAAATGTGTCTTGTGTGCCATCTGAGGGACCAACAGTTTGTTAGGCTCTGCACTTCATTGGAAAAATCTTCACCAAAAACTTAATCCTGGTAGCTTTCCTAGTAGAATCAGTCTTTTGAGGATTTGGGTGATCAGTAAGGACAAAACCAGCCTTGGTAGTATTCCATTTGATAAATTGCAGAGATCTAGGCTTCACTTACATTTGTCAACAGTGACTTTCCAGTGAAGTACAAGACATTTGAAAAATTACTTCTGTTTCAAGCCAGTGGAGGAAGTACTTTTTCAAACAATGAGAAGATTTCCCTCATCCACCATTAAACCAATTAGGGAGAAAAGAAAGCAGGATAGGGGTATGCTTGAGCCTCTAAAGCTATGGTTGAAATAGCCACATGCCAAATTATTTAGGTTTTATTCCTGTAAGCCATGTTATATAATAATAACATGCTTTTGTTATGATACTGTGAACCACAAAACTGGAAGAGAGTCTAAGTTTCTTTTCTTTAAAGCTGCCCTTTCTTGGCTGATGTGTCTGGGCCTGTCCTGGTTCTTATCTTGTTCCTTAAGTGTGTGTGTGTGGTATATCCTCCCCATCTTTTCTCCTGCCCTCCATGAAGCATCCACAAGGTCTGCTGTTGGTCCCCATCCTCTCTCCCTCTGCATCCCCCAACTTTCCTGCACACACAGATGCCATCTATGTGCAGGTGATACTCAGATCCCCATCTTGCCTCTGCACTGTCCTCTTCTGTTCAACCTAAAACCTGTCTGGGGCTCCAAAGGAGTGACTGTCGACTCAGAGTAAATACAGCTTTTTGTCTTCCCCGAAGTCCTCTCTGCTGCCCTCTTCTTTGATTGCTGTGAACGCTGCTGTCGCCCTGCCTGTCACTTTTGCCTGTGGGACAAACACAGGTGTCATCTGAAGATGCCGTTCTAGGAGATGTGAATGCTACCCAAAAATCCCTGGTTAACATGGATGGAGAATGATCTGAAAATTGATATTTGTGGTCTCTGTCAGCTCTTCAATGGGCAGATTAGGCAAAATGTCATTGTTTAATGGTGATGCTGATTTTCTTTGAATTCTGAATGTAAACTGGAGGGTATAACATAGAATTAGCTAGCAGGGGTTAAATCACAAGAGTTCAAATGTTATCTGCTCTGATCTCTGGGTTAGATCAAAGGCTCCTGCAGCTCACATAAGTGGAACTCTGCTAAGCAGGTTGGTTACTTTTACCCATTTATAAGGTTTTATCTCCATGGTGCTTTCATTAAAAATACAAAGCACAAACTGGGAAAAAACCCCAAAATTGTCACTAAATTACTGATCAAAATAAACCTCTCCTTCTGGAAGGTCACTAGACTCAGGTATTGATGGGGCCTCATAAGGCAGAGAAATGTTCCCCTGGGCTGGACAAGCCCCTGTGAAATGACCCCAGATCTCACGGTGGGGTGGGAAGAGTGCTTTCCACTGCTCTTCTGAGTGTCTGCCTTGCACCTACTGTGACTGTGCAAATTGTTCTCTGGATTTTGGCTCTCAGCCATTTTGTCCTTCAGGAATCATACAGCCTCCCACATTAGGATGAGTCCATCTCCTCCATGTCTGTTATGTTATAATGCCACCTCAAATGGAAGGCGGATGTTCACCAGCTTTGTAGGAAAAGGAATTATTGCAGTGTGATCAGAGTAGGGCATAAGGTAAAAAAGTTAATGTGTGTATTTCATAGCTTATTTCTGAGAATGATAGGAGTTCATCAATTTTGGAGATCTTTCCCAGTGACACAGTATGCTAGACCCTGATATATTTAGTCTAGGTGATCTCTAGTACAAAAATTTATATCACATTCCCACTCTTAATGGCCAGACGTATAAAATTCCTGAGGTAAGATCAGCAAGGGACATAAAGAGAGCTCTTGACTAGTGGGATGGAGGACTAACTGGTCAAAAAAAGAAAAAAAATAATTGTCTGAGGGAGGGAAAATGTTCTGAGTTACAGGAGAATCTTTGTTTCTAACTCTAGGTCCTTCATCCGTTATCAGCAATGATGATGATTCGGCAAGTCCCCTCCATCACATCTCAAATGGCAGTAACACTCCATCTTCTTCTGAGGAGGGTCCTGATGCAGTCATCATTGGGATGACAAAGATTCCCATAATCGAAAATCCCCAGTACTTCGGAATTGCCAAAAGTCAGCTCAAGCCAGACAACTGTAAGTACAAATGCCTGTATGTAGTTCAGTCATTCTTTTTTTTTTGGTGCAAGTGCTGGGGCTCCTTAGCAGTGCTAATAGAAAAATGGTGTAAATTCCTGGGAGTAGAAGGATGGAGTTAAAATGTATGCAATTCATTAAGGAGTACTTTGGTACATGGGATGAACTGCTTTACATCTGTCAAAGCCAAATTCAGCCCTTGTGATGAATCAATGAACTCAGCAGTGTTAGGCTCAAAGCCCAATCTGTATTCCATCAAAGTCACCGGTAGTCTTTCCACTAATTTCAGTGGTCTTTGGCCAGTCCTGTGCACCTAATGTATTCTTGGGATAAAACACATCCTGGGTCAGAACCAGAAGTCAATATTTGCATTTGTGGCTAAAACATTTGTTGATAACACACCAGTGTTTTGGCTATTGCTGAACAGTGCTTGCACAGTGTCAAGGCTTTCTCTTCCTTTCCCCCCTCCCCCAGCGAGTAGGCTGGAGGTGGACAAGAGGTTGGGAGGGGATATAGCCAGGACAGCTGACCCAAATTGACTAAAGAGATATTTCATACCATATGACATTATGCTCAGCAATAGAAGCTCAATGAAAGGAGGAAGAAGGGAGGATGTTTGTGGTTATGGTGCTTGTCTTCTCAAGCAACTGCTATGTGTGCTGAGGCCCTGCTTCCCAGGAAGTGGCTAAATATCTGCCTGCTGATGGGAAGTAGTGAATGAATTCTTCTTTTTGCTTTGCTTGCACACACAGCTTTGCTTTCCCTTTTAAACTGTCATCATCTCGATCCATGAGTCTTCTCGCCTTCCTTCTATTTTCTCCCTGTCCCAGGAGTGAGCGAGAGGCTGTTGACTGGGTTTAACACACCACAATATGAAATGCTGATTTTTGAAGCAGCAATCAACACTGCAACAAATAACTGAAAAAATATCTAAAGAATATTGTAATTAATAGTAACTGCACTACTTACTATGTTTCACCTGTACATTAAGGTCTTTAACTGTTTCAGAGAAGGTTCTTTCTACTTCTTTATGCTGTGAACTTGTACATACATTTCTGAAGTGTTGCTGGAAGCCTGATCTGTTTCTCTGAGAAGTCATTCTAAAGCTTGCCAGTGCAGTTGGTGAGCATTGGATGTGCAACTAAGTGATATCCATGTCTGTATCCTGACTGATTTAGCTTCACAGCACAAACTGTAGTTTAAGGGCATATGATCTAGGTCAGAAACCTTTGCATAGCTTAAATACTATAATAGGCACCTTCCTTGATCTGTGCATGGGTACATGCATGCATATGCATGTGCAGGATTTCAAAGGGTGTAAAGGCTGATGCCAGGCTACCTATTTGTCTTGTGAACATTAACACTAATCCACAGCTTGATATTTGCACTAAGCACAATCCACATAAGGATCTTCCTGCAGTGCAACAGGAGGCATTTTCCTGCATTTTTATTATACATTCCCAATCATCTTCTCTCTTACCATAATTTTGTTGTGTGGCACTATTTTGTAATTATAAATAACCCATAATCTCTTCTACCAGAGGGCATTTGAATAATCTGACATAGCATAAGCAATGGAATGCATTAAATAGTCACCGAATTGCTCATAGAAGCACAAGAAAGATGCTATATAGATGCGTTAATTCCTGTGAAAAACAGAAGCCACTAAGGAATCGCAAATGGGCAACATGTCCACTAGAGCTCTCTAATGTTATATAAAAGTGCATGCTTTTAAATGAGGCTCCTGTACCTCCACTCCCAGCTGCATTAAACATTATAAACAAACAAACATCAGTGACTACACAGTATTTCACATTCAGCCCTAGTGAGGCCCCATCTGGAGTACTGCGTCCAGTTCTGGGCTCCCCAGTTCAAGAAAGATGAGGAACTACTGGAGAGAGTCCAGCGGAGGGCTACAAAGATGATTAAGGGAGTGGAGCATCTCTCCTATGGGGAAAGGCTGAGGGAGCTGGGGCTGTTTAGCCTGAGGAAGAGGAGACTGAGAGGGGACCTCATCAACGCTTATAAATATCTCAAGGGCGGGTGTCAAGAGGATGGGGCCAGACTCTTTTCAGTGGTGCCCAGTGACAGGACAAGGGGCAACAGGCACAACCTGGAACACAGGAAGTTCCGCCTGAACATGAGGAAAAACTTCTTTACTGTGAGGGTGACAGAGCACTGGAACAGGCTGCCCAGGGAGGTTGTGGAGTCTCCTTCTCTGGCGATATTCAAAACCCGCCTGGATGTGGTCCTGTGCAGCCTGCTCTAGGAAAACCTGCTCTGGCAGGGGGCTTGGACTAGATGATCTCCAGAGGTCCCTTCCAACCCCTACCATTCTGTGATTCTGTGATTAATGCTGAAACAACATACATGGTGTTTTGTGAAAAAAAAACCCAAACTGTACTAGTGCTAACTAGGTCCTGATCCTGAAAATACATAAGTCTGTGTTTGGTTTTGCGTGCTGCAATGAAACCCACATAGTGTCAGGGAAACTAATCACGGTACATGAAGTTCAGCTTGTTTGCAGGATGAGGGCTCAAGACTTTGCTATGGTGCTCCTGGGAGATGTGCAGAGCTGACACTCTGCATTCTGATACGTTGCCATGGTGGTCCAAATCTTTGTGTTTTTATTGTTTTAGCAAAGAGAATGAGGTAAACAGCAGTAGTATATAAACTGAGTCAGATATCTTCTACCACACTGAGCATCTGTCCAATAAAGAGGGACATTTAAATTGTCTAGGACGAAAAAGATCTTCCCATAAATAATTTCACATACTCTCTTTCTCTCTTAGGTCTCTTGCCAGATATCTGTTTCTGAATACACTGTTTCAGGCTCCATTGCAAAGTACTGGAATTGCATGTGTTTAAAAGAAAATAAAAAAAATAATTGCAATCAATTTAATTTGAAATTCCATCAGTGTATTAATAAATCAGTACTTTTCACAGAGTCACAGAATGGTTGAGGTTGGAAGGGACCTCTGGAGGTCATCTGGTCCAACTGTCCTGCTCAAGCAGGGCCACCTAGAGCCGGTTGCCCAGGACTATGTCCAGGCAGCTTTTGAGTATCTCCAAGGAGGGAGACTCCACAAGCTCTCTGGGCAACATGTTCCAGAGCTCAGTCACTCTCACAGCAAAAAAGTGTTTCCTTATGCTCAGATAGAACCTCCTGTGTTTCAGTTTGTGCCCATTGCCTCTTGGCCTGTCACTGGGCACCACTGAAAAGAGTCTGGCTCCCTCTTCTTTGCACCCTCCCTTCAGGTATTTATATACATTGATAAGATCTGCCCAACTCCCCATCCCCCCCCCGAGCCTTCTCTTCTCTAGGCCTAATGCAGCCCTGGATACCATCCGCCTTCTTTGTGGCAAGGGCACAGCGCTGGCCCATGTTCAACTTGGTGCCCACCAGGACCCCCAGGGCCTTTTCTGCCAAGCTGCTTTCCAGCTGAGTGGCCCCCAGCATGTATTGGTGCCTGGGGTTGTTCCTCCCCAGGTGCAGGACTTTGCAATTCCCCTTGTTGAACTGCATGAGGTTCCTGTCAGCCCATTTTTGCAGCCTGTCGAGGTACCTCTGGATGGCAGCATGACCCTCTGGCATACAGTCCACTCCTCCCAGTTTTGTGTCATCAGAAAACTTGCTGAGGGTACACTCTGCCCCATCATCCAGATCATTAATGAAGATGTTAAACATGACTGGACCCAGTATTGACCCCTGGGGTATACCTCTAGCTACTGGCCTCCAACTAGGCTTTGTTCCACTGATCACCACCCTCTGGGCCTAGTTGTTCAGCCAGCTTTTGATCTACGTCACTGTCTGTTCATCCAGCCCATATACATCAACAGCTTCTCCATGAGGATCTTATGGGAGACAGTGTGAAAGCCTTCCTGAAGTCAAGGTAGGCAATATCCAATGCTCTCTCCTCATCTACAGGGACAGTCATTTCATCACAGAAGTTTATTAAGTTGGCCAAGCATGACTTCCCCTTGGTGAAGCCACGCTGACTACTCCTGATGACCTTCTTGTCCTTCCTGTGCCTGGAAATGGTTTCCAGGATTAGCTGCTCCATCATCTTCCCAGGGTTCGAGGTGAGGCTGGCCAGACTGTAGTTCCCTGGGTCCTCCTTCTTGCCCTTCTTAAAGGTAGGAGTGACATTTACTTTCCTCCAGTCCTCAGGCATTTCTTCCAATCGCCATGATCGATCAAAGATTATCAAGAATGGCCTTGCAATGCAGGCAGCTTCCTCAGCCCTCATGGGTGCATCCCATCAGGGCCCATGGACTTATGTACATCCAGTTTGCTTAAGTATTCCCTGTCCTGATCCTGTTCCACCAAGGGTACATCTTCCTTACTCTAGACTTTCCCCCAGTCTCTGGGACCTGGGATTCCTGAAGGCCAGTCTTGCTAGTAAAGACGGAGGCAAAGGTAGCATTCAGTACCTCAGCCTTTTTTGTGTCCTGTATAACCAAGGTCCCCTGTCTTGTTGAGTAATGGGCCCACATTTTCCCTAGTCTTCCTTTTGTCACCTATGTACTTATAGAAGTCCTTCTTGTTGTCTTTGACATCCCTGGCCAGATTCAATTCTATTTGGGCTTTAGCCGAATGGATACTCAGACATGCATCCCTGGATGCTTGGACAATGTCTATATTCCTTCCAGGTTACCTGTCCCTACTTCCATCCTCTGTATGCTTCCTTTTCGTGTTTGAGTTTGGCTAGGAGTTCCTTGTTCATCCACGCAGGCCTCCTGGCTTTTTTGCCTGACTTCCTGCTCTTTGGGATGGACCTCTCTCGAGCTTGGAGGAGGTGATCCTTGAATATTAACCAGTTTTCTTGGGCCCCCCTTCCCTCCAGGGCCTTATCTGATGAGACTCTTCCAAGAAGAACTTTGAAGAGTCCAAAGTCTGTTCTCCTGAAGTCCAGGGTTGTGAGCCTGCTTTTTACCCTCCTCCCCACCCTCAGGATCCTGAACTCCACCATCTCATGGTCCTTGCAGCAAGACTGCCTTTGACCTTCACATCCCCAATGAGCCCCTCTTTGTTGGTGAGTATGAGGTCCAGCAGTGCACTTCTCTTCATTGGCTCCCCTATCACTTGGAGGAGGAAACTGTCATTGATGGACTCCAAGAACCTCCTGGATTGCTTATGCCCTGCTGTGTTGACCCCCCCAGCAGATATTGGGGTGGTTGAACTTCCCCATGAGGATCAGAGTCTGCTTCTAGCCAGCTATAGAGGGCCTCATCCACTTGTTTTTCCTGGTCAGGCAGCCTATAACAGACACCCACTATAATGTCATCTTTACCTGTCATCTCTTTAATCCTAATCCATAATCTCTCAGTTGGCTCCTCTTCCATCCCCAGGCAGAGCTCCATGCATTCCAGCCGCTCTCATATATAAGGCAGCTCCCCCTCCTCGTCTTCCCAGCCTGTCCTTCCAAAAGAGCCTGTATCCCTCCATTGGAACACTTCAGTCATGGGAGTCAAACAACCACATCTCCATGATCCCAACAAGATTGTAGCCCTGCAACTGCACACAGATCTCTAACTCATCATGTTTATTCCCCATGCTGCATGCATTAGTATACAGGCACTTCAGAGACACACCCCATCATGTTGAGTTCCTGGAGAGGGTTTGGGGGATTTCTGTATAACGGTGCCTTGTAGGCACTTCCTTGCTTACATGAAAGTGCTGGAGGTGACCCCACCCAAGCCTCATTTTGCTGACTTTGTGATCCCTTCCCGTCACACCACCCCATGCCCTTTCCTCATTGACCCTGTCCATCGCTGCCTCACAGGACTGCTGGTCACCCTCTTCCTCCCCCGTCATTCCTAGTTTAAAGCCCTCCTTATGAGGTCAGCCATCCTATTGACAAAAATAGCTTTGCCCTGCTTAGTGAAGTGGATGTCATCTCTCCCAAGCAGATGCTGACATGCAAACAGGGTCCCATGGTCATAGAACTCAAGACCCTGCCACCAACACCAGTTCTGCAGCCAATTATTGACTTGTTCTATTAGTACTCTTCTCCTCACACTCTTTCCCCTCACTGGCAGGATTGAGGAAAACACCACCTGGGCCCCCATGCCCTTGACTACTGCGCCCAGAGCTCCATAGTCACTTTTGATCCTGTCCAGGTTTCCCCTGGAAGTATCATTTGTGCCCATATGGAAAAAAAGCAGGGGTTAGTAGTCAGAGGGCCAGACAAGCTTCGTCAGTCCCTCCACAACATCCCAGATCCTGAGCCCCGGCAGGCATCAAACCTCTCTAGTTGATAGGTCAGGTCAGCAGATGGGTGCCTCTGTCCTCTGCAGCAGGGATTGACCCATTATGATGACTCGCTGTTTATTTCTGGTGGTCTTGCATGGTTTAGGGTTAGGTGGACCAGGTCCTTTGCTTGTAGGTACATGTGGGTCCTCTTCAACTTTGAGGGCGGTGAACCTATTTTGCAATTGTAAGCCCTTGGGTGGGACAGGAGCCTTCCTCTTGGTGCCAGAAGTCACCAACTTCCATCCTTCCCCTTCTCCAGAGGTTGAACTTACCATTCTACTAGGGATGGACACTGCCTGTGTCTCTGCTGCAAATGGGGTGTGAGGCTCTTCAAGCTGCTCTATCTCAGAGAAAATCCTAACTCCCTTCTCCATCTTCTCTGATGCTGTGCAGCCTGCTCACTTCCTCTCATGAATTGTAAGTACTTTCTGGGAATAAAGAGCACAGGGGAGAAAGATCACTATGATTTATGGTAATATCTATTAAGGCTTTATAGAATATCAAACATTTGTACTAGTTATCACCATAAAATTAACCAGGTACTAATTGGTTGGAGCTGCCAACTCAGCCTGCTTGAGTGTAACACTCGTTTGTCATGTTCATTATACTGACATAGTATGTCAGATCCTGAATTAAGTTCATTCAGCCTTTTCTGCTATTCTTCTTGTTTGCTCTGGTATGCATGTGTGCTGCCATTCAGGGAGGGTTCACATCTCTGCAAAGACTGCATCTGTGTGCTTTGGGAAATCCGTCTCTTGGATATCTATCTGCCCAACAGCCACTTCTCCAGAAACAGTGGGCTGTGGGAGGGCATTCTTCAATTGAATCTCTCCTAGTGTTTTCCTCTTTCTTGGAAACTGACTGGGACAAAATGTTCAAAGCTCTTTGAACCTCTTCTTCCCTTTCCTTCTTTTTCTCCCTCTTTCTGTCTTTCACTTCCATGTCTCAAAAAGCTGTAACTGAGTTAATTATGGTGTGATAAATCAGCCAGTAAACTTCTATGCATTTTGCTGTGTTTGGGCAGCTCCTGTTCCTTAGTGACAGCTGCTTGGCTCAGCACAATGTAATTATCAACTCAAAACCAAGATGATTTTAGGTCCTGAAAGCCTAATGGCAGAGACTGAACTTGTCCTCAGCCTCGTCGTGGGCTACAGCTTTAAAAAGTCCTATTTGGTCATTGTTTGGTTGTGTTTTCACTATTAGTACTGGAGCTCTGACAGTTCATTAACATGCTGGATCCTGTAGGAAGCTGTCATTACCCTAAAGGAGTATGGGTCTTTGTTATTCATTAGCTGCTGACGTGACATATATAGTTGACTTTCGATTAATGCATCTGTGTTTGTTCTTCTTTGCTAAAATAAAGTTTTATTTACTTGTGGAAGGGGATTTATATATGTCAGTGAAAATTTACAAAGCCCCTATTTAAACAGATGTCTGAAGGGAACTTTACTGAGCAGCAGACCTAGATTTCTATTGGCTGCAGTGGAACTGAGGATCCCTCTGCTCCTGCTTTATGTCCCCTGCTTACCTGTGTTTGGCTTGCTAGATGGACAGACAGGCTGCATGCTAACTAGATGGCTGGTGCCATAGATAGGCATAGACAGCATGGTGTTGCCTCTGATCTGTTAAGGGGCAAGCGGCCCTGGGCTTTATTTGGTGCAGATCTGTTGCAAGGGGCTATATGTTGTTGACACTATTGCTCCCTTGTCAAACTTATTTGACATTGTCCAACAGACTCAAAAAGTGAAAGATGTGCAGGCACTGTTATTATATAAGCTTATCCACTTTAGGAATCCTAAAAATTCCAGTGGCATAGTCACTTTAATTTGTATGCCTAATTTTATATCGCATGAACCTTCTGAACTGAAAGGGGCAAAATCAGTTAATGTTTCAAAGAAACAATCTAAAAGATCACAGAAACAGAGGGGCATACAGCTTTATAGGAACCTGCTAAGTCTTTGACTCTGCTACCATGTTATATTGTAGAAATGCTCAGTATGTGTAAAATGTACATGTTCAGTGGCCCAAAATTTAATAATAATGTCTTTAAAACCCTCTATGCATAATACAAAATAAAACAACAAAGAAGGAGGCCTCCTTCTTATTTGTCTGAAATGTAGAAAAATATAATCATAGAATCTATCATAGAATATCCTGAGTTGGAAGGGACCTACGAGGATCATTGAGTCCAACTCCTGACTCCACGCAGAGCAACCTAAACATTAAACCATATATCTAAGAGCATTGTCCAAATGCCTCTTTAACACTGACAGACTTGGGGCCATGACCACTTCCCTGGGGAGCTTGTTCCAGTGCTTGACCACCCTCTCAGTGAAGAACTTTTTCCTAATATCTAATCTGAACTTCCCCTGACGCAGCTTTAATCCATTCCCTCACGTCCTATCACCGGACACCAGAGAGAAGAGATCAGCACCTCCCTTTCCACTCCCCCCCCATGAGGAAGTTGTAGATAGCAATGAGGGTACCCCTCAGCCTCCTCTTCTCTAAGCTGAACAAACTTAGTATCCTCAGCCACTCCTCATAAGTAAGTCATGCCCTCTGTTCCTTTCACCATCTTTGTTGCCCTCCTTTGGACACATTCTAATATTTCTACAGCCTTTTTATAGTGTGGAGCCCAAAACTGCACACAGTACTTGAGGTGAGGCTGCACTGGCTAGCTATACTGTGCCTAATGTACCCCAGGATACGGTTGGCCCTTTTGGCTGCCAGAGCACATTGTTGACTCATATTGAGCTTACCATCAACCAAAATCCCCAGATCCCTTTCTGCAGGGCTGCACTCCAGCCTCTTGTCCCCCACGTGTACATCTATATGTACATCCAGGATTACACCATCCCAGGTGCAGAATTCTGCATTTGTCCTTGTTAAATTTCATATGATTGGTGATTGCCCAGCGCTCTAATCTATCAAGATGTCTCTGTGAGGCCTCTCTACCCTCGAGGTAATCAACAGCTCCTCCTAATTTAGTATTGTCAGCAAACTTACTTAGTGTGCACTTAAGTCCTGTGTCCAGGTCATTGATCAAAACATTGAAGAGAACTGGCCCTAAAATTGAGCCCCGGGGAACACCACTAGTGACTAGCCACCAGCCATATGTTACCCCATTTAGTACAACTCTTTGAGGTTGACCCTTCAGCCAACTGTTCACCCATTGTGTTGTGTACATATCTAGCTGTATGCTGGACATTTTGTCCAGAAGGATACTGTGAGAGACCATATCAAAAGCTTTGCTAAAATCCAAAAAACCCACATCCACTGCCTTCCCTTCGTCCACTAGGTGGGTATCCTGGTTGCAGCTGGGATAGGGTTAATTTTCACCAGAAGCTGGACGGGGTCTATTCTATACCATGTGACCATCATGCTCACTATATAGAGGGGGATGACCGGAGGGCGGGGGGGGGGGGGGGGATCGCTGCTCGGGAGTGGGCTGGGCGTCGGGCTCCTGGCAGTGAACTACCTGTACTGGAAGCACCGCTAAGTACACGCTGTTGTTGTTATTGTCGGGGTTTCTTGTTTGTTTGTTTGTTTGTTTCTTTTCCTTTGTTGTCCAGTTAAACTGTTGTTGTTGTTAACCCACGAGTTTTGCCTTTCTTTGTCCCGATTCTCTCCCCCATCCCACTGGGAGCGGGGGGGGGGGGTGTGAGCGGCTCAGCTTCCAGCTGGGGCTAAACCACGACAGTCCTTTTTGGCGCCCAAAGTGGGGCACAACAACAGCACTTTTGTATTAAGTGTGCTATAGCTGTAGTAGTTATTAAGTGACAAGCTCCTGTATGGGTCAAAAAGTTCGTTGGCTGCACTGTTTGTCTCTTTATTTGTGGCAACATGTTAATAGAAACAATGGTTATGTGCTTTGCCCTGGCATTGATGGCCTTACTGTCCTGGGGGAGCTATCTGGTGGAGGAGATGAGGGAATACATCATCTCCCTCTCCCTACCTAGGATTGATGTGGACAGGTTTATTAGGCAGGCTCCTGAGGTCCTTGCTCACCCTTATGTGAACTGCTTAGTACTACTAATTAATACTGTTGGCATATTATGGGGTTTGTGGAATCTGGTCTCATCCTGGTGGAAGAGAAGACAACTTTTGGGTGAAGCAATATTGAAATGTGACCTGAGGTGGCCGGTCCCAGGGTGGCAGGGTGTGTGGTAAGCTTGTCATAAAAGGATATTAAGTTAGCAAGGCATGACTTTCTCTTCATGAACCCATGTTGGCTTTGACCAATGACTACATTGTCTTTCAGGTGTTTTTCAATAACTGCCAGAATAATCTTCTCCATAATTTTACCAGGCACCAAAGTGAGACTGATAGGCCTATAATTACCAGGGTCTTCTTTCTTGCCCTTCTTGAAAACTGGAATAACATTTGCTAGCTTCCAGTCAACTGGGACCTCACAAGATTCACAGAATCACAGAATCACAGAATGGTAGGGGTTGGAAGGGACCAACCCCCCTGCTAGAGCAGGTTTACCTAGAGCAGGCTGCACAGGACTGCGTCCAGGTGGGTTTTGAATATCTCCAGAGAAGGAGACTCCACAACCTCCCTGGGCAGCCTGTTCCAGTGCTCTGTCACCCTCACAGTGAAGAAGTTGTTCTGCATATTTGGATGGAACTTCCTATGTTCCAGTTTGTACCCGTTCCCCCTTGTCCTGTCACTGGGCACCACTGAAGAGAGTCTGGCCCCATCCTCTTGACACCCGCCCTTGAGATATTTATGAGTGTTGATGAGGTCCCCTCTCAGTCTTCTCTTCCTCAGGCTGAACAGCCCCAGCTCCCTCAGCCTTTCCCCATAGGAGAGATGCTGCACTCCCTTAATCATCTTTGTAGCCCTCCGCTGGACTCTCTCCAGTAGTTCCTCATCTTTCTTGAACTGGGGAGCCCAGAACTGGACGCAGTACTCCAGATGGGGCCTCACTAGGGCAGAGTAGAGAGGGAGGATAACCTCCCTCGACCTGCTGGCCACACTCTTCTTAATGCACCCCAGGATACCATTGGCCTTCTTGGCAACAAGGGCGCATTGCTGGCTCATGGTGAATTTGTTATCTACCAGGACTCCCAGGTCCTTCTCCGCAGAGCTGCTTTCCAGGAGGTCAACCCCTAACCTGTACCGGTGCATGGGGTTGTTCCTCCCCAGGTGCAGGACCCTGCACTTGCCCGTGTTGAACCTCATGAGGTTCCTCTCCACCCAACACTCCAGCCTGTCCAGGTCTTGCTGAATGGCAGCACATCCTTCTGGTGTATCAGCCAGTCCTCCCAGTTTCGTATCATCAGCAAACTTGCTGAGGGTGCACTCTGTCCCTTCATCCAGGTCATTGATGAATAAATTGAACAAGACTGGCCCCAGTACCGACCCTTGGGGAACACTACTAGATTCCCAAGACCGTTGATAGATAACTGAGAGAGGTCTCTCTATAACATCAGCCAACTCTTTCAGTACCCTGGGATGAATCCCATTGGGCCCCATAGACTCATGTGCATTCAATTGCAGCAGCAAATCCTGTAAAAGTTCAAAGTCAACTCAGAGCTTATCCGTAACCCCAGTCACAGTCCTCCAACCCAGGGCTCCGGGGGTCCCAGGGCCCATCATTGCTGTTAAAGATAGAAGCAAAGAAGGCATTAAATGTCTGTGTCTCTGCTTTATATTCATCCCTAATGGCAGTTGAAAGATAACACTATCAACTGAATGGAAGGAGATTTATCATATTCTCTGCTAGATTTGTCAGTATTATATGAAAATACATGCAAATCCAAGAGGGGAGAAGAGAAAATATGTCACATTTTTTGCAAGGGAAATTATCTGGGAAAGTTCTGTTGTTCCCACTATCAAGCCACAGCTTGACTATGGCTTGGTCCCTGAATGTATGAAGTTTCTTAGAAGTCCTGCTTCTCAAACTGGTATCCTGGGATGCTTTTCAGACTATACCTGTTTCTGAAAACAAAGGCAGAAAAGAGTTAATACTTTGAAGCCAGTATGTTTATTAGCCCTTCTCCCTGCAAGTGTCTATCCTAGGAGATACATGACACAGTACTTTCCCATCCTATGCTGAGTGCTTCTGTTTCTGCAGCACAGAAGATCCCAAAAGATTAGTATTGTGCTGAGGGAAAGGATTTCCTGCTCTGAGCTAGGAGAAGGGTGCCGATGATATTGTCTCCAGTTAACTTAAACATGGAAGAGGGACCACAATAAAATAACATCAGCAGTCATTTTCTATAGCAACTCACGTGCAATAGCCTTGAAGTTCTACAATCGGTAATCTTTTCAAAGCAGCACATCATTGAGATTCACATTTACAAATCAATTGCAAAGGCAAAGGATGGTCAAAAGTTCAGCACAGTTTTCTGCTTAGAGTTGATTTACCATACTGTGTTGAAAAGCTGGTAGTGGTCTGGAAGCAGCAAAGAGAGAAAATACAGACTGAATAATATCTGCCATTTATTTTGAACATAGTGAGTCAAATTTAGCTTTCCATTATTCTGATATATCCCAGTTGTTTTAGCACATAATAGATCAAACCTACATTTAATACATACTTATCACTGAAATCAAAAACAATTTCAAGTTACTAAGGCTCAAGGGCCTTGCGTACCTTAGCTTTCTTATGTAAGGTCAAATTCATTCCTGAAAAAAATGTCAACTTCAGTATTCTAGTTTTCCTGAAAGGTGAATTTAGCTCATAATGCTCATGCATTTAAAACAATGATAGCATTGTTATTCTAATTTATTATTAAGTAGTTCCTCTTTGATTTTAAGGATCTAACAGAGCATGGCAATATGCCTATCTATAGCCAAACTAAAATGATCTTGGCCAAATAAAATAAATAAATTACTGTATCAAAAGGGTGAGATAATACCCCTCACCAGAAATCAAATATAAAATCTAAAAGACAGCAAACACTGAGTTTCAGCCAGAGAGGTGCCAATCTAGCTACAGCAAAATTAATTTACAGCGGGCAAGAGCTGTGGTGCCCCCACCACTGTGGGGGAGAACGACTGTCATCTGGGCACCCTCCCAGGAGTTGCAGCACTATATCACGGAGGGAAGCCTAATTCTCAGTCAAGGCAATGAAAAATTTGGGGTTTAAAATATAGATCCTGTGAGGATTTAAGTTGTAAACAAAGCATCTGAAAGGTTTAGCTATAACAACACAAATTTATCAGATTTATCATCAGATGTAGCTCTTGACAACTAGGAAATCCCTACAGGTTTTCTTTTCATAGGTGTCTCCAGTTCTTCTTCCAGGAAGACCACTGCCCATGGAAACGCCTTCTTCAAGTCACACATTAAATGTCTCTAGTGTTAGTAGTTCAGTGAGCAGTGCTGATGGAGCCTGTTTTCTGTGGCTCTTACTGTTCATCGAGCAGTGAGCCCCTGCTGCAGCCAATCTGTAAGGATAGAGATCTCTCCTCTGCTCTGCTGTGTTCGTAAGGTATGTGGGAAAACATCTGAAACTTCTAGCACTTGTGATATTGTAATTGGGTGAGGTGTTAAGATGAGACACACACACAATTGCATAATTTTCATGCTCTTTAGGAAATCTAGCTTTAAAAGGACTAGTGTGATCTTTGGATGTGCAGAGAAGTAGGGGGCTGTTTTTATGTTTGTATTACAACCTTGTGGAGAATAATACAAGAATGTGGCTTCTAGTTGGAAAAAACAACTGGAAACAACTATTTTCTAAAGGATATTGCATATTTGCCTAGAGAAGAGCCATAAAAATGACTGGCAATCTGGACAAAATGCCTTCCAGGGAGGGGCTTCCGTCTCTTTGCCTTACCAAGAAGACCAAGAAGAATGTTATTATGTATATCTATTCCTTCACAGTGAAAAAATACAAGACCTTAAAGGAGTGTTTAAACTAGTAGAGAAAGTCTCCTAAAAGCCAATGAGGGAGGTGAAAGCCAGACAAGCTGGAGGAAAAAAAGGAGAAAAAAAAAAATAGCACAGACTTTCAAATCAAGATTGGCACAACACCTTTCTGGAGGTATTCTCCTGCCAAATGCAAGCCATTTCACTCAATACTATGCTCCATGTTGTGCAAAAGGTCGACTTAGATGGTTTAAGTGGCCCTGAGTGTGCTAAATGGATTTTTTTTCCTTAGCTCATATTTCCATCACATCGCATGTATTTGATTTATTTACATTGTTCTTATATTTCATCTGTGTCCATTTAGTCACATTTACTGTCATTTTTTATTTATTTAGTAACTCAGTTCAGCTCAGAAAGGTAACAGGGATGGTTAGAGTGTGACAAGCTGCAAACATATTCTGTACAGATCACTTCTGCGGCTTGCTATGTTTTGCATTTGACAGTTTGGTATGGGACAGGCTGTTTATTTAAATGCTTGCTTTATATAAGAGCATTTAGCAGCAGCTGTAAGTGTACTGTACAGAAGTATTTCATGTTTCTTATTTATTTTTACTCTACATTGTTTGTGAAGTCCTCCAGGATCTTGACAAAAAAAATCTCTTTACCACTAGGGTAAACATCAGTGCTGTTCTGTGTTCAAAATGGAGAGGACCCAAACAAAATTTAAGAGGTTGATTGTGTTTATCACCAGGTCTTTGATGGTGATATTAAAGAGAATGAAATGAAAACCTGCCTCTACTGAAGTGGAGTTTTGCTGCTGACTCCAGTAGGCCAGGATTTTAGCCATGCTCTCTGCCTACAAAATTTAATGGGTTTTATGAGCATTTTAAAATGATGACATTTGTAATGTGGAGCTAAACTTCTCCTCTCTCTAGAAAGGAAGGGAGACAGCCTTGTAGTGCTATTGGGGAAGTAGAGGGAAAGAGAAATCCCCAAAGAGGAATGACAGTTTTGGCTGAACATGAACAGGAACAAAACAGGACCTCATAGTTTCAGTCTCTGCCCTGATGAGAACAGCTGGTGAAAGGCAAGTTCTAATACTGGCAAAAAATAATGGCTCATTTATTAGTAAGCATTTTTTAAAGTACAGGTCACAGTGGCCTTTAAGCCTGCATGATATCCATAAGGTGAAAAATCTGGGCTAGGCTGTCTGTCTGGGAGCCCAACTCCTAATCCCTCACCGCTGCCTGCTGTCCTGGCTCCCGATGACATCGGGAGGCATGGAAGGTCCTCTAGGACTTGAGTGGAAAGGAGTCCTGCCTCTCTAGTAGAAAAGAAATCTTCAAAACTGTTCACAGTCTCCATCTCCTCCCACTCAAATGGACTGGTCCGACTATAATTGGATTCCCTCACAACAACCAAATATAATTACAGTCTGTCAACTTGCCACACTTTTCTAATGCAAGCATAGGGAAACATTTGTAAAACTGTAATCAACCAAAGTTTTGAACAGCTTTCATTTAAAAAATAATCCCTGCTTCTTTAGCTGTAATTGAAGACCTCTGTTAGTATTAGGGACTGTTTACTGACTTATTTCCTGTGAGTTGAGACATGAACAATTAGAAAAACTGAAGGAAAGCAGAGCAACTTATATGATACTGCACAATGGCAGCACATTTCAGGCCTGATATGATCCATGATATCTGGACTCTCTGCTTAAATTATGTTTGAGATGTTTATCATGTATCCTGTATTTAGGTAACACTCCAGGACAGCCTTGATATTTGTTTTGTTATGAATATTAGTAAAGGTGAAGTAAGCCGGTTAATTTGCATCTGTGAGGGAAAGATGTGTTTTGGTTCAGGCCTGTCTCTTGTGCTAACTGTATTTGATGCTTTATTTAAAAAGCTAGTGCTGAGAAGGAAATGAAAATAAAGAGTATATTCCTATTGACTGTAGGGAAGCTGCTCAGCATTTGAGCAACTGGCCAAAAAGGGGTGGGTGTGAGGGTGTGGGAGTGTGTGTGGGGGAGTGTGTGTGTGTGTGTGTATCTTACCATAATATAACTTAATTTTACAGTAGACCAGAGTTTGACAAGAATCAAAAATGTTTGTAACTTGTGGTCTCATTTAATGTCTATTTTGCTATTATTTCAAAGCATGGCTTCTCAGTTTTAATGAGAGACCTGTCATACAAGGAGGACCATTTTCATAATTGCCTCACCCTGCAACCACAGCAATGGCAGGAACAGGTTTTTGTGGGCCTGGAACACTGTAAATGGCCACTCTTCCATACTGTGCTGTCCAACAGGCTGTTATATAAAATGAATGTGATCACAGCAATTCTGTTTGTGTCTGCTAGAGTGTTGGAGCCAAAGGGTGTTGGCATGAGTAGTGGGAATATTGGGATCCAGAGGGCTTAAAGATACATATCACCCAAGTGCAGGGTACAAACTCCTGTTGTCAAAATGGAAGCTAAAAAGCTAAATCAATATTTGCTCTGTACCCTCTACAGACTCATGCCCCCAACCTCATTTGGAAGAACCCTACAGCAAAGGCCTTGTTCATAGCTTATCTTTGTTATGGTTTGAAAATGTCAGCACTGGAATATTTAATAGTCTCTCCTCACCCTTTGAAAACAGCACATTTAGTCATCACCCTGGAAATAAGAGACAGAGTGGCATGCTGGCCTGTGAGAGGGCAGCTGGGCATTGCACCTCTGGCACTACCAAGCCCTGCAGGTGAGTGGTGGCACACTGGGAGTGGCTAGCTGGGAGCTCAGGGCCCCACAGCATCCCTTCATGGGATCAGAGCATGTGCAGTGAGCCTGTTTTCTTGCTGGCAGTGGGTTTTCTGGCACCTGGTTGAGTGGCAGCTGAGTCTTGTGGAGGTGTGCTTCTCAGGCATGCTGCCTTCCTGGTAGGCTTATGTTGGAGTTGGCTCAGGGCATCCTGGGTCTCTCTTCTAGTTTATTCCAGCACCAGGCTCATCTCACACATGTACATGTTATTATTAAGTATATATGCAGTGTTCTGAGGTTGCATCTTGATAGACTTATGATTTGGAACATATGTATTTTCCTTTCATAGACTGTGGCCCCTTTCCCCAAAGTTGGTGATAGCAAGGGGGACAGGCTGTGTCATTTCTCTCCACTGCTGTTAATAGCAGTCCTCTTTACATTCTTTAGTAATGGAGATAAGGTAGTATGGAGAGGGAAGAAAGGGAAAATCTAATGACTAGGGTAAAAAAGTAAATGGACATCCAGTTTGGAACATGCATGTGGTCAAGCACGGAGCCTGAGGTTGGTCCACATCTGAATATATCCCAAACTCTGGATTGTTTACCCAGCAGCATTCACTGTTATGTATGCTCTACTGCACTCATCCAAGCACAATGATAAATAGCTTTTTCCCAGATGACTCTTAATTCTACATCTTCTTCTTATCCAGCAAATGCACTATGTTCCAAATATAAATATATTAACACATTCTTTTTGAACAAAGTGCTAATGAATGACATATAGGCACATTGATTCTTTTCATGATATGCACTGCACTGTACAGGCAAACCTGTCTCCATGTGGCCATAAGCACAGACCCCTTCCTGTTGTGGCCTTGCAGTTCACTTTTGACCTCCATTTTGTGTTCTGTTCACAGTTGTTCAGCACATCAAGCGCCACAATATTGTTCTTAAAAGAGAACTCGGAGAAGGAGCCTTTGGGAAAGTCTTTCTGGCTGAATGCTATAACCTCTATCCTGAGCAGGACAAGATCTTGGTGGCAGTGAAGGTAAAAGAGTCTAGGGTTTCCATTATTAATTCATGATTGCAGCTAATGCTATTTTATTTATAAATGATCATGTTTGCCTATTCCGTAGCCCCACGTAACTCCTCTAATATATGTGGAGGGGTTCACAAGGCTAATGGAGCATTAAGAGAACATGACATTTGATCTTGCTGTGGATTATAAAATGAGAGCTGAATTTCATAAGGAAAAGGAAGAAACTGACAGTGTCACAAAGGGGCAAAATCTTTTATGATCTAAGATATGATTAGTGAAAAAAAACATTTAAGTCATTAAAAATACATGTGACATTTGTGTGTCTAAAAAAATAATCTATAACCAGATAAGTGAATACACTATGTGTATAACTGCTAGTCAAAGAAGGCCTATTTTTCCATGAACTGTGCAATACTTTTAGTCAACCTTTGAAATTGTCTGTAGGTAATTGTCATTAATATGGCTGCCAGGAATGTTATAAAAAAACTTGTAGATAATATTGTCATGTGCTGTTAAACACTGGCTGTATGGAAATCCAGAAGTCATGATATTTCAAACCCTGAGGAGTGATTCTTGATTATTCTCCATTCAACACTCCCAAAATACAGTCCAAAGGAAAAGGAAACTATGTGAAAACAACTGTAACCTTGGACTTGCCATTATTCAGAATAATTCTCATGTTTCTGAGGGGGAAAAAAGGATTTCTTTGGAACCCTGGAAGGGCACAGACTACATGGCACATTGGGAATCTACCAAGAAGTAAGAAGATTTCCATCATGATCTCGGAGCTTGCATACCAGACTTGCTTCACCATGCCAAGCCTTTTTGTTCCTCAAAATGAATTGTCATCCTCAGCTATGCATGCACACTAGAAAACAATATCAGTGAAACCATACTCTGCTAAGAGTTTGTCAGTTCTCCCTGCCAGCAGTCTTCTGTCTCTATCTGTGTTCTGCTGAAAGCTGAACAAGGTGTTCAACATTTAAAGTATCATCTCATTTAAGGCAGTGAGAATATACATTTTAGAATCTGGGCTGTGCTTAGGGATCAGAAAATAATACAATCTCTCCATTCACAATTAGGCAACTGTGTGTACATTTTGGATCAAACCATACAGTAAAAGAATCCCAGCAGATCATCTTTTGAAATTGTAAACAAAAACCAGAGTTTGGATCTGGCAGTGAGAGAACACAAAAAGAGGATGGATTTGTTGAGTACTTTCTTACTCCATCAAAAATAGCAGGGTTTTTTTGGATTTGCCAAGGTTACAAGCTTTTTGATACTTGGAGTTGTTCACTCATGCTGACTGGTGAGAAAAAATGAAGCCCTGAAGGTATATATAGACAGGAGAAAACAAGAGAGAGGAGATGACAAAACTAGAACTGACAGAATTTTCTGCTGTATTTTGGCGAAGCTAGAGAGAAAATTTTCTCTCCTCTATCACTTCAGGGAACTGCTTGGTAGCAAAATAAAAGCCTTTCCATTCACTTGCTCCCTTTGAAAATCCTGACCAAATGGAGCCTAGCACTTCAGCTGCTGTAAAATGCTGTACCTGCGCTCTCTATCTGCTGCTCTTTCTCACTGTAATTCACAATGAAGATCATTCAGCATTTAAAGGGAGAGATGTCTCTATGGGTGTAGATGACAAATCTATCATTTTTCTGGAACAGTATATTTTTTTTTTCCAAATACATTCTTTGCATTGTCCTTGATAAGCAACTTGCATGTAGCCATGGAAGGACAAGTAGGAAGAATTATGCTTGTGGACAAGTTATGCCTGTTAAGTGACGTAAGAAGTGCAGCTGCCTTCTCCAGCCACTCCAGCCCAGGAGCTCTCCTGCCTGGCCCCTGGAGCCCAGCCCAGTGCCCAGGGACTCGGGATCTCTGCCCAGGCTGAGGGATGCAGCTGCCGCTTTCCCAGTTGCAGATTCAACCAGTAACGAAGCTGCGCAGGTATCCCAGAGACACACAGACAGACACACACACAGAGAGGACACTGACATGGCCAGTCACACAGATTGCCACAGACAAGGTGCTGCCTTCAACAGCACCTACATACAGGACTCGCATAAAACATAAACATAGACAGCCAAGTCCCCTCCTCCTCTTTGGCTGTTAGAGATAGAAGTTCACTAGTGAAAGCATACACACAACACTCCCTACATAAACAAGCACACACACATTCACAAATCCCTCGAGTACTGGCATGGACCCTCTGCCCAGCACCCCTGCCTGGATCCTGGGCCCCCTTACTCGTTTCACTGGTTCCCTACTTGCCAGCTAGTCCATCTTGATGCTTGCTAGCAAACATGAATGCACTCACACACTCGTCCCTCATGCACTCCGTATTTGCAAGTCCCCCTGGGTGTATCAGCACAAATATCCCGCCTGCCTGATACCCCAACCTGGACCCGAGGCCCCCCTACTCACTGACTAGTCCAGCTTAAAGTTTTGTTAGCGCACACCCCACACACACCAGGTTGGGGAAGATACAGACACTCGGCCCTCCCCAGTAGCCTGCACCCTCGGTCTTGCTCCAGCCACCGGTGCGGAGCCCCTCACCCACCTCATTCATGCCAGTCCCTCCCAGTAGCTGGTTTTGGGAACACACACCATTCCTGCCCAGTGGCTGGAGGCAAGAGACCCCCACTCACTCCAGTAGCTGACAACCACAGGCCAGGGGTGTCTATACCCCAGGTCTGACTCCAGTAGCTAGCACCAAATTCCACTCATGCACATACAGGTCTCACCAGAAGCTGGCACTTAGTCCTTGCAAGCACACATACACACGGGATAGAGAGTGAGATTATGCAGAGAAATAGTTAAGAAAAGATTTAATAAAAAAATATAAAATGATAGGACAGACTGCGGTGATCAGGCACAGGTCTCAGCCAGACAAGTGTACTGACTGCTCCCATTTTTCACAACTGGCCCCTTTTATACCCTTTTATGTCTATCCCTTTGTTCCTTCCTGCTCCCTCCTTTCCCTGCATGTCCCCCGTGGGTTTGTACAGCTCTATCGATTTCCAAACCCCTCCCAGTCCAGGCCCTTGCCCACCCCCTGCCGTTTTACAGTCTTATCAGTTGTAAAATCCAGGTTGATTTTACTTGAAGTGGTGCCTGTGGTTTTTTGATAGCCCATCAATTAGTGTGACTGGGGAGGTTTGTTTCTTGTCATTGTCTCCATGTTTGCTTTGTCAGGTCTGGGTCTTGGTGTATTTTGGTTTCTGGCTTCCCACTTTTCCCTTGGTTTCCCAATTGACTATATCCCTGATCAGATAACCTCCTGGAATAAACATTCTCACACTCTCACATGCCCTCATCAATTAGTGTGACTAACCAAGTTTGGTTCTCATGTCTCCCTTATCATGTGTCAGTCATGTCCCTGGATGTTCTTGTTTATGGCTTCCTCCTTTTCTTATTTTCCCTTGCTGCACTGAAAAAAGGTCCTTGACCAGATACCCTTAAAGGAGCAGACACACTCCTTTCACATACCCTTACACTGCCCACTTTCAGTTCTTGCACCAACTGTTGAAGATCCAATTCTGGTCCCTGTCAAAGAGTGAGTTTTTAGCTAACTAACTAGACCATTGGATTGATCCCTGTATAGCCAAGTGGTTAATCGCCTGGCACTTCCTGTCCATTCTCTTTTATCATGGTACAAAGCATAGCTCATAGTTATGCTCCAGTTAAAATTGAGGGCGGTACTCTCATTGATCAGGGATGGGACCTCACAGGCATGCAGAGAGCGAGACAGATGACTGTGTCCAGATCCCCCTGTTGGGCACAGGGTTTGGCCCAGTGAAAATATGAAGATTTTTCATCCTCGAGGAGCAGTCCTGAATGCCAGCAGCTGAGGGTAGGTTGTCTCCATGAACAGCAAATGCTTTAGAGGGCTTCAGCCTCCTGAGTGAAACCAAAAAAAAAAATTTCCCTGTGCAATGGCCAATTGAAATCTATAACTGGTGAGTAATAGGAGGATTTAGACGGCAAGAAAGCTGAGTGAGCTGGCCTGGGGGAAGCATTGTGTCACCTGTGTGAGATTCATCAGAGTTTCATCAGAATGTCTTTTCATTCACCAGGATGCCTGTCGATTTTTGCCTGCTGGTTGCTGGGCAACTGCGGTAGCCTTGTACAAGCATGCTAAAAACCCTGGCACTGAACTTCACAGGAGCTACTTCATCTGACTCAAAATGCATCAAATATCTGAAATATTGACATTGCTGTAGCAAATTATATAGGAGCTAAGAGTTCCAGAAAAAACTCTAGTAGAGTGCTGTCTGTACAAGATGAAGAACATTTCCACGGCACCTGCAGAGGAAAACTAAAGGTTTCCAACTCTTTAGAACTTCTTAGTTCAGATAAGGGTCAAAACCACCCCTCATTTCTTGAGCTTGAGCTTAGCTTTAGTGTGGTGATGGGGAGCAGTAGTAAGGATTTCACAGTGAAAGTCTGAAAGTGTGTAAAGGAAAGGTATCCTGAGAATTTCATTACCGAGTCATACTGATGCTGGTGAGAGCCAGATTCCCTTGTTCTTGCTCTGACTTACTTGTAGATGCAGCTCAATGGTGTAGGGGTGGATTGAGGAGCTACAGGTTTGCACTCCCTATGGAGCACAGATCTGCAGAGACCAGTTTCTAAGTGGATACCTGTACAAAGACCCCATAGAGGAGAATAAGTGTGGGGTGGTGGTCCATCTATTAAGTGTGAAAAGGCTGAAATCAGTGGTTGTGGAGCTCCTGTAACAGCCAGGGAGTCCCTCTGTTGCCCAGGGGAGCATGTCTCTCCTCCTTAGCTGCTGGCCGAGTAGGGTTATATGTACATGGAGTTGTCTCCCATGGACTGGTGAGAGTGCTTTGCATGCTAAAGCTTTGGTTTACTTGTCAATAATACTAATAATTCTTCATATGTTTTATATCTCTTGTACTCTTACAGTTTGATTTTATTTTTCCCTTGCACTGAGAACATGCTAAATGCATTACTCTCTCATTTCTATGTAAATTTCTATGTAAATTATATGTGCTTATTAATTTTTGTTCTTTTCACTTTCCTCCTTGCCTGACTATGTGAGCTCTCTCTCATGCATTTTGTCTATTCTGTGTGCTGCATGAAATAATGAAAAGGGACTTGGCAATGTTGGGTAACAGAAATTTCAGTCACTCCTTGGTAGCAGAAACCCTGTCTGGGTTTTACCTGGGTTTAGACCTTTCTGCAATTTGTTGTTTGACAGAAAATGTGTAATTGTCATGGCAACTGCTCTGTCATATAATTTTGCTGTTTCTGTGAGATAAAAAGCACTTTCTGAAATATACAATATTCCAGCCTCACAGGACAAAGTTTTCAGCATTTTTACTGTCTTTCCAGGGAAAGAGTATGTTGGAAAGAGTATGAGCCTATGCTTCTCCCTGTCAATTTTTTTTTTCCTCCAGGTTGCTATTATTTAAAAATGTTTTTTATATGAATTGTTTTTCTAGTTCTGTTACTGAGAAGAATTACAGTCCAATTGATTTATACATGAAACCAGCAGAGGAAACTCAAGTAGCAACAGAATTCTCAATGGTGATTCCATTATATAATGTAGATTGGACTGTGGGTCGGTGCCCATATCATGTTAAAGCATCATCCCAGAGCTTGGAAAGGTTGGAAGACATGTTCCAATTCAGTTCTCACCTGGTTCAGATATGACTGTGTGGGGACCATAGGTGGGGAGATGATATGATATCCACCTTAGAGGATATAGCTCTGTGTGCTGTATCATAGTTTGTGAAGCAGCCAAAATCCTTATTGCATCATTATTGGTAAAACTTGTGGAAGAGGAGCTCTGGGCCAGAAAACACAGGAGAGTCCCTCAGAGAAGGGGTGTTTGTGGCATGACAGATTTTTATTGCCTCTGGGATCTATAGAGCCTGAAATCCACAGGGAAAAAACCCTCAACTTGGTAGGTGGCTGTTCAGTTTGCCCTGCTCCTTGTCCCACCATCTGGACCTTATTATGGTAACTGTTCATTTTTGGCGACCTATGTTGCACTTTCATAAGTAAAGCAAGTATTTTCTCTGACAGTTGTCTTTTAGCCCCTCATTCACACATGCATACATATAATACTAGAAAAGTGGATAGAATTATGTCTGTTGAAGAAAAACCTTGAACAAACCATGACACTGTTACAGCTAAGAACTGGGTTTGTTGGCAGAACCATTTCATTGTAATAACTTGTTCTGTGTCTGTTCTCATGAGTGTGGTTGGTCTCGTGTCGCGAATAGAGTAATGCACTTCACTCATAAGAGAGAAGCAACAATATACTTTATTGATATAAAACAGTGGGTTAACAAAGTTCAATGGTAAATGTGACAGTGTTTAACAAGATTCGATGGCGAGGTACACTGGATTATTTACTGCATAGAGGACAGGGTCAGACAAAACTGTCAGGGAGACCCTCCCGTTGAGTCATGAGGTTCAGAAAGGACCCCCTTGCTTTCTAAACTCCTTCTCAGAGAGGAGTCTAGGGGCAGCTGGATCCAATCCTAGTCTCAGACTTGGTCAACGGTTTATGTCTAAAGGATTATATATGCACAATTCAATCCTTTATATCACTTAGCTAAGATTTCAAAGTTTAGCATGCTTTTAGTCACTTACCGAGGATCTGTTGCAGTAAGGAATCTCTCAACCTTGAGGAGTAATCTTGAGAGGCGTCCCTACTCAAGGGGAGATCCTGGTGTGCAGCCCGTTGCCATGCAGGAGAGCTCAATGGTCCCTGGGCTGTCCACTATTTATGGAGTAAGGTGATTGGCCTATAGTCATGTTTGCATACCAACTACAGGTGTGAGTTTCTTACTATTGTGTTGTTATCATCTGTCTCCCCAGGAAGTCCAGTGTAAGCTGGATGCAGACATCACAACCCCCACTGGTGCTTATGGTTTAAGTAGGGGGCGGGAGGAGGAGCACACTGCCATACCCCGTGCTCTCTATCTGAATTGAAGATAGAAAATAATGTGACTAGATGACCAGGAAAAAACATATTTAGTTAAGGCAAAGCAACTACTTTTTTGTCTCATCTTCCTTCACATTGAGTTTAATTGTAGTCAAAGTACAGAGGTAGAGAGCGCAGCCTTCACTTTCTGTGAATAACAATTTGTGAGCACTGGTAACCTGTTATCATTCTCTTACTATTTTAAAAATATTATTTGAATTAATATAGTGCAACCACTGTACCTTTTGAAGGTAGAGTATAGCAGTGGTTTATTGCTATTTATGATTATTCCTAACTTAACTGGTGTCAGAATTGGGGTTTTTTGGTGCATTTCCTTGCTCATGAAGCATAGTTCTTGAAGAGAGATATAAAACTGCCTGTATGTGGGAGTTAAATTAGCATTATTTCATTATACAACATTTAAGCCTTCCATTTGATCCAGTGTTGATATATTTCCTGTAAAAGGAAAATATGCAAGATTTTAAAGCTGTATAAATGGGGAAAAAATAAAATTAACCCCCCAAAATTCTGTTCTGCATCTACTTTCTCTCTGTCCATCAATTTAAGATTGATCCTCCAGTTGCTTATGCATATGCTTAATCTTGGACATATGAGTAGATTTACTGAATTCCAAAGGAGTTTCTGGCTGAGGTTTCAGGTTGTAAGTTCTGGTCCAGGGCTGTACCCTTCTATAAATCTACCTAATGTATAGCACACTGTAGGGGCCAACATCAGTAACAATGTTAATAATAAATAACAAATGCATCTACATTCCTGCTAAGCATTTTAAGCAAACAAAGCTTTACTTTAAGGAACTTACAACAAAGGTAAATACCAATAGGATACCAGAGTTTTGCTTGAGTTAAATGCTAAAGGCCATAGATCAGCTATGTACTAGTATGTTTTTCAGATAAGATGAATTTCTTTGTTCTGTTTTTGGAAAACACTTGGCACAGTAAGATCATGAGTATTCCTGCATCCTCTTAAAATAAAAATCGTTGTACGGGATGATGTGTGGCAGGGGAATGAAAATTATACCACCGTTATTTAATTGCAATTGCATCACATCTACATTGCTAAAACAGTTACTAAGAATGTACTTTCTCCATCCTTTACACAGTAGTGTCCTTATCTTACCCTTAAAGTGCCTTCTCACGTTTGCTGCCTTCTGCAAACATCTCCCCTTCCTTACATATTCCTTTCCTCCACCAGACGCTGAAGGATGCCAGTGACAATGCCCGCAAGGACTTCCACCGTGAGGCAGAGCTGCTGACTAACCTGCAACATGAGCACATCGTCAAGTTCTATGGCATCTGTGTCGAGGGTGATCCACTCATCATGGTCTTTGAGTATATGAAGAACGGAGATCTTAACAAATTCCTCAGGTAAATCCACCAACATGTGTTGTGCTGGAAAGTCAGAAGTGGGCAGAGAAGGTAGGCATTGCTGGTACTTAATGCCAAATTAACTGCTCTCACTGAAAAATGCGGACACCTAAGAGTCAAAATCTGTGTAACACTGCTGATCTTGTGTACAGATCTTGTGTACTGTGATGTGGGGCTTATTGTTTCTTTACCTATTTGGAAGTACTATTAAGTTAATCCTTACACTTTCCACCAAAAGAATGGGAACCAAAGGAATAGTGTTTTCAGTATATTTCAGCATATTCTGAAATGTTTGTTTATAAAACTTGCAGTATCAATTGTTTCCTTGCCTCTTTTCTGCTAGCACTTGGGAAGATCCCACTCAGCACCTATCTCTATCTGTAGGTGTCTAAAAGCTTTTGAGAATCTACTTCCCTCCTCTCAGTGTTTTGAAAGGGTACCATTAATCTGCAGCAAGAAAACTTTGAGCCTTGGAAACTTCAGTGCAATGGAAATTACTACATCTTGGGGGCTAGTTTGGGGCTTTTTTTTAAAAGCTATTCAGGAATGCACATCTGAAATTGAAATTTGGTAGTGAAGCAGTCATAAATAAATAGGTGATACCTAAGGTTCACAAGAATAGATAACTCATGAACCAGTAAGTTATGTCCAGTGGCCTTATGCATGTACAATTTCTTCTAGCCTGCACTTGTTGACATAAAAATAAACAGTTAAGAGACAACGTTAGCACCTACATAAAACATTTGCATAAGAGACTGTTCATTCAATGTCTCCTATGTCATTTCCATCAAAGGGTATGTGCTGGTTTTGGCTGGGATAGAGTTAATTTTCTTCATAGTAGCTAGTATGAGGCTATGTTTTGGATTTGTGCTGAAAACAGTGTTGATAATACAGGGATGTTTTTGTTATTGCTGAGCAGTGCGTACACAGTCAAGGCCTTTTCTGCTTCTCACCCCGCCCCACCAGCAAGTAGGCTGGGGGTATACAAGAAGTTGGAAGGGGACACAGCTGAGACAACTGACCCCAACTGACCAAAGGGATATTCCATAGCATATTATGTCATGCTCAGCAGTAAAACTAGGGAAGAGGTTGGCGGGGGGGGCACTGCTTGGGGACAGGCTGGGCATCAGTCAGTTGGTGGTGAACAATTGTTTTCATTTGCATCACTTGTCTTTCTTGGGTTTTATTTCTCTCTCTTTGTTATTTTCCTTTTCATTACAATTATTTTTATTATTATTATTTTATTTCATTTCAATTATTAATCTGTTTTTATCTCAACCCATGAGTTTTCTCACTTTTACCCTTCCAATTCTCTCCCCCTATCCTGCTGGGGGGAGTGAGCAAGTGGCTGTGTGGTGCTTAGTTGCCGGCTGGGGTTAAACCATGACAGGATATCACAAAGGCATTTCAATGTCCTGAGATCTCTTCTACCTAAAGATAACTAGGGGACACCACCTTTTTGGAAAGATATCTGTGTAATGCATGCTACTGACAAAGCTGTAAAGCAATCAAACTAATGTCCCTTTAAATGGGTTTGGATTTTGTATCTGACTGAAATTGCTAGTGACTGGTAGTGTCGACATTTTTGATAGCCTTGTGAAATGAGTTTGCTGTCCTTCTAATCTCCAGTGAACAAATAGCCACATCATAAAAGCAAAAGGCATCAGCTAGCATCCTCCCTTATTTGCAGAGCTGGCAAGGTTGACAGGGAGACCAGGGGCTGAACTGAGGACGCAGAGCAAACACGACTTTTCCTGGGATGATTATCTCTCTGGCAGAGGATTTAAATATATTGTCAGGGCAATATTGAGGCATTTGCATTTACCTCCTTGGACTTCTGCTGTGGATCAGAAGAGAGCTTCAGTTTTCAAAGATGCCAGCCCAGTGCTTTTTCAGAGCACCGAATTTCCATTAGAACAAGCCAAATTTGCAACTGATTCATTGTCATCATGAGAAATGCTTATTCTTTGATTCTTTTTGATTGGCCTTTTCTGATCTCCTAACTCTGGTTTTGAATTGTTGTACAGAAAGGTAGTTTAACAGACAGTATATTTCCCACATTAGTTCTTCTTTTTTTTTTAAATTATTAATCAGCCCTTGTCCTTAGAATGTAAAATGATTATACTGGGACAAATTGTTTAACCTAAGCTCCAATTTGTTATTCCTCTCACATTTGCCACAGCTTGTGCTGCAGATCAGAGGTTAGTTGCAAACAGGCTGTAAAAATCTCTATTTCTTACTCTACAGCACCACCAAAGGCTGTCAGGGAAAAATGAATCTGAAATTTAACCCAAAGGTGCTTGCTGCTTGTGTGCAGCCAAGGGCTGTTTCAGATCTAGGACTACAGCCTCAAAGTCACGCCTGCTCTGTGCTTGTTCTGGCTAGCAGAGACTGATGTGGATCCAAAGGAATCTCTGTCAATGTTACTGGCTATTGCAGATAATGAGGAGCTCTTAATTCACAGCCAGCACCAAGAAGATAAGCAAGATGCATTAAAATAGTCCAAAAGTTTCATTAGATACAGACCATCTCCTCAAGAAAGCTAGTGAAAGCTGAAGAGCTCTTTAATTTAGCAGACTCGGAGCTTCATGCTTGAGAAAGGTCATTAAAAAAAAAATCAGTGCAATGAAGAGGTACAATGCTTTTCAATAGGAATTTGCCTCTGAGACTTGGTTGGGAATTTCATATCTTCCCTTTTATTCCCCTCACTCCCCCAGAAACAACTATATGGCTGACTGTGGCAGAACACGTGCAGTTAACGTCTTTGCCTAGTATCAGATGAAATCCCAGCAATGCTACACACCCTCCTTCATCTGTCACTTTGCTCAGGAAGTTCTTCCCCTGGGGCAATTTTAATATATTTCTAATAGGTAGTGTCAGATTTGATCTCATAGATTTTGATTAATTTGCAACTCTTCCAAACTAATATGCCTTCCCCAAGGGACAAATTAAGGCTACACCTCACCTCTATTGATTAGAAAGGTGACTCTGAAAATCCTATTTGTAGGAAGGAAGGACATTTGAGAAAAAATAAAAATCAGTTCTAGGGTATTTTTTCAAAAAAGTTCAGGAGAGAAGGGCAGAGATGATCTCTGAAAGATTAGTCTGCAGGAATGGAATAAAAAAAGGCTTCTGTAAAACCAGAAGAATGGGATGGATAGAAAGGGCTATTCAGAATATTATAGGGTATATCAAATGAGGAATAAACGTCAGATGACCTCATTAATTGGCTAAGTACTGGCTAGTAATGCTTGCCATAAAATGGTACATGTAGGCATGCTGATATCTGTATCCTCAAGGTACCAGGATGTGACATATGTATGTGACACAGTTGTGACACATCAATGTCACTGATGTGACACTGTTAAGATAGGTGAAGCACACGTTATAGTGCTTTGTTGGGCTTTCCAAATGCAGAAGGGTTTTCTTTGCCCTAGAGTGTATAGGAGTTTCTCATGAGTCAGTTGATGAGTATATCTTTTACGGAATTGCTAGATCTTGAAAAACTCCTATTTCTGAAGCTGTTTAGTTGTTCCAACTAGACTGTGTTTTGTGTCCTCTTCCCATTGTCAAGAATTCCTGTGTTGGGCAGAACTCGCCCTCAGTGGCAAAATCAGCAAAAACAGTGTTGTGCTGTGCATATGGATGGGAAATTAGAAGTATAAATCTAAAATTGCTGCACCTGTTTCTCAGATGGCACCTGAGAAGGAAGTTAGCTAGGAAGTTAGTTACTGGAAGAGAACAGGAGAAAGGGGGTGGTTTAGGACTGAGATATATTGTTATAAACCATCTGCCTTATTTCCCTAAGCAATATGTTACCCATTGTGTAACACTCTTTTGTCCTGGTTGCAGCTGGGATAGGGTTAATTTTCGCCAGAAGCTGGCCGGGGTCTATTCTATACCATGTGACCGTCACGCTCACTATTTAGAGGGAGACGATCGGAGGCGGGGGGGGGGGGGGGGGGGATCGTGGCTCGGGAGCGGGCTGGGCGTCGAGCTCCGGGCAGGGAGTGACCTGTATGGGAAGCACCGCTAAGTACACGCTGTTGTTGTTATTGTCGGGGTTTCTTGTTTGTTTGTTTGTTTGTTTTCTTTTCCTTTGTTGTCCAGTTAAACTGTTGTTGTTAACCCATGAGTTTTGCCTTTCTTTGTCCCGGTTCTCTCCCATCCCGCTGGGAGTGGGGGGCGGGGTGACCAAGCGACCGCGTGGCTCAGCCTCCGGCTGGGACAAACCACGACAGTCTTTTTGGCGCCCAAAGTGGGGCACAACAACAGCACTTTTGTATTAAGTGTGCTATAGCTGTAGTAGTTACTAAGTGACAAGCTCCTGTATGGGTCAAAAAAGTTTGTTGGCTGCACTGTTTATCTCTTCATTTTTGGCAACATGTTAATAGAAACAATGGTTATGTGCTTTGCCCTGGCATTGATGGCCTTACTGTCCTGGGGGAGCTATATCTGGTGGAGAGGATGAGGGAATACATCATCTCCCTCTCCCTACCCAGGATTAATGTGGATAGGTTTATTAGGCAGGCTCCTGAGGTCCTTGCTCACCCTTATGTGAGCTGCTTAGTACTACTTATTAATACTGTTGGCATATTATGGGGTTTGTGGAATCTGGTCTCGTCCTGGTGGAGGAGAAGACAACTTTTGGGTGAGGCGATATTGCAGTGTGACCTGAGGTGGCCGGTCCCAGGGTGGCAGGGTGTGTGGAAGGACTTGGGCAGGTTCCTAGGGCGGTTAACACCTCCCATAGCCTGGGACTTGACACCGGAACAGGCAAGCAACCCTGGCAAACTGACATGCCACTCGATAGAAGGGTGCCTTGCCTATCCCAATGAGAACCAGCAGCTTCTAGCACTGTACTGGGGCCTGGCTTGTGCCTATTGAGCTGCAGTTCAGCATTCCCAGAGGACTCTGGTTGAGGCAGGGACCCAAACTGCACCTGAGGACACCATGGTTGAGATAGGGACCCAAACAACACCACCAACTACAGTAATTATCCCAGTAGTTAAAAAGAAACAATGGACAGGAAGACAATGGGTCCATATCCTCGATTAGTAAGGGAGGAGGAAGAAGAGGAAGGGTTTGATCATGAAGCCGGTCCTTCGACAAAGACATTGGAGGAAGGAGTGAGAGAATTCAGACAGGAAGTGGAAACTACCTGGTCCCTGACCTCAGCAGAACTTGGAGACATGCAGAAAGATTCCAGCCGCCAGCCAGGTGAGCGGATTGCTGCCTGGCTGCTCCGATGCTGGGATAGCGGGGCCGACAGTCAGCAATTGGAAGGCAAGGAAGCCCAACAGCTGGGATCCCTTGCTAGGAACCGGGGAACTGAGAGAGGAATTGGAAAAGAGGCAGCAATTTGCAGTCTCTGGAGGCGGCTCCTCTCAAGTGTGAGGGCAAGATATCCATTTGAGGAAGATCTTGTGAACTCCCCAGGAAAGTGGACCGCTGCAGATGAAGGCATCCAGTACCTGAGAGAATTAGCGGTACTGGGAGTCATCTACAGGGATCTAGACAATGATGAGGTCTCCAAAGATCCAGAGGATGTCGTATGCGCACGGGCTATGTGGAGGAAGGTGATTCAGAGTGCCCCAGCGTCATATTCTAACAGCCTGGCAGCGATGTATTACCCGGATATCGATACACCAACTGTGGAGAGAGTGTCTTCTCGGCTCCAAAACTTTGAAGGAAATCTCTGTACCTCCTCATCCCTAGGGGCCAGTGCCTTGGCTATCAGGGGTGCCCCAAGAAATCAGTCCTCTCCTGCCTCGGTCAGAGGGAAAGGGAGCCCCAGGCGCACGCCGCGTGGAGCACTCCGGTTCTTCCTGCGTGACCAGGGGGAGGACATGAGGAAGTGGGATGGTGAACCCACCTTTAAGCTGGAAGCCCGTGTACGTGAACTGAGAGGGAAGACAGCTGTTAAGAAGGGGCCACCCAGGACGTCTGTCAGCAGAGTTGCTGTAGAGACACACGAAGGCAATCAGCGATTTCCCAAACAGAGAAGAAGTGAAATCACCTCCCATGATCCTGGTGAGGGGCCTTCTGGTCTGGCGCTGCGAGGCTCAGACAGGGAATACTCTGACGAGGAACAGGAATAGAGGGTCCCTGCCTTGGGCCAGGAGGAGGAAAGGGATGACCGTGTATACTGGACTGTGTGGGTTCGATGGTCTGGCACATCAGGCCCACAGAAGTATAGGGATTTGGTAGACACTGGTGCACAGTGTACCCTGATGCCATCAGAACATAGGGGAATGGAACCCATCTGGATCTCAGGAGTGACAGGGGGATGCCAAGAATTGTCTGTATTGGAGGCTGAGGTGAGCTTAACAGGGGACAAGTGGGAAAAGCACCCCATTGTGACCGGCCCAGCGGCCCCTTGTATCCTTGGCATAGACTACCTCAGGAGAGGGTATTTCAAGGACCCAAAGGGATACCGATGGACTTTTGGTGTAGCCACGGTGAATGCAGAGAAGACCAAACAGCTATCTACCCTGCCTGGCCTCTTGGAAGATCCCTGCGTTGTGGGATTGCTGCGAGCTGAAGAACAGAAGGTAGCAATTGCAACCAGGACGGTGCACTGGCGGCAATATCGCACCAACCGAGACTCCCTGGCTCCTATCCATGAGCTGATTCATCAACTGGAGAGCCAAGGAGTCATCAGTAAGACTCACTCACCTTTTAATAGTCCTATATGGCCAGCAAGGAAATCTAACGGGGAATGGAGATTAATGGTGGACTATCGTGGCCTGAATGAAGTCACGCCACCACTGAGTGCTGCTGTGCCGGACATGCTAGAACTTCAATATGAACTGGAGTCCAAGGCAGCCAAGTGGTATGCCACCATTGATATTGCCAATGCATTCTTCTCCATCCCTTTGGCAGCAGAATGCAGGCCACAGTTTGCTTTCACTTGGAGGGGCATCCAGTACACCTGGAATCAACTGCCCCAGGGGTGGAAACACAGCCCCACCCTTTGGCATGGGCTTATCCAGACTGCCCTGGAAAAGGGTGGAGCTCCAGAACACCTGCAATACATTGATGACATCATCATGTGGGGCAACACAGCAGAAGAAGTTTTTGAGGAAGGGGAGAAAATAATCCAAATTCTTCTGAGAGCTGGCTTTGCCATAAAACGAGGTAAGGTCAAAGGACCTGCACAGGAGATCCAGTTCCTACGAATAAAATGGCAAGACGGACGTCGTCAGATCCCGACAGATGTGATCAACAAAATAGCAGCTATGTCTCCACCAGCTAACAAAAAAGAAACCCAAGCTTTTTTAGGGATTCTGGGTTTCTGGAGAATGCATATTCCAAATTACAGTTCTATTGTAAGCCCTCTCTATCAAGTGACCCAAAAGAAGAACGATTTCACATGGGGCCCTGAGCAATGACAAGCCTTTGAATAAATTAAACAGGAGATAGTTCATGCAGCAGCCCTTGGGCCAGTCTGGGCAGGGCAAGACATAAAAAATGTGCTCTGCACCGCAGCCGGGGAGAACGGCCCTACCTGGAGCCTCTGGCAGAGAGCACCAGGGGAGACTCAAAGTCGACCCCTGGGGTTTTGGAGCCAGGGATACAGAGGATCTGAGGCCCGCTGTTGAATTCCCGCCCGGAATGTTGACAGAGGAAGAGATGACACGGGCTGAAGAGGCCCCACCGTATAATGAACTACCAGAAAAGGAGAAGGAATATGCCCTGTTCACTGATGGGTCCTGTCGTATTGTGGGAAAGCATCCAAGGTGGAAAGCTGCTGTGTGGAGTCCTACAGAATGAGTTGCAGAAGCTCCTGAAGGACAAGGTGAATCGAGTCAGTTTGCAGAGGGGAAAGCCATCCAGCTGGCTTTAGATATTGCTGAGCGAGAGAAGTGGCCAGTGCTCTACCTCTATACCGACTCCTGGATGGTGGCAAATGCCCTGTGGGGGTGGTTACAGCAATGGAAGCAGAGCAACTGGCAGCGCAGAGGCAAACCCATCTGGGCTGCCAAATTGTGGCAAGATATTGCTGCCCGGCTAGAGAAGCTGGTTATAAAAGTACGCCACGTAGATGCCCACGTACCTAAGAGTCGGGCCACTGAGGAACATCAAAACAACCAGCAGGTGGATCAGGCTGCTAGGATTGAAGTGGCGCAGGTAGATCTGGACTGGCAACATAAAGGTGAATTATTCCTAGCTTGGTGGGCCCATGACACCTCAGGCCACCAGGGAAGAGACGCAACATATAGATGGGCTCGTGATCGAGGGGTGGACTTGACCGCAGACACTATTGCACAGGTTTATCCATGAGTGTGAAACATGCGCTGCAATCAAGCAAGCCAAGCGGTCAAAGCCTCTCTGGTATGGAGGACGATGGCTGAAATATAAATATGGGGAGGCCTGGCAGATTGATTATATCACACTCCCACAAACCCGCCAAGGCAAGCGCCATGTCCTCACAATGGTGGAAGCAACCACCGGATGGCTGGAAACATATCCCGTGCCCCATGCCACCGCCCGGAACACTATCCTGGGCCTTGAAAAGCAAGTCTTAAGTTGACATGGCACCCCAGAAAGGACTGAGTCAGACAATGGGACTCATTTCCGAAACAACCTCATAGACACCTGGGCCAAAGAGCATGGCATTGAGTGGGTGTATCACATCCCCTATCATGCACCAGCCTCTGGGAAAATTGAACTATACAATGGACTACTGAAAACTGCACTGAGAGCAATGGGTGGTGGGACCTTCAAACATTGGGATACACATTTAGGAAAAGCCACCTGGTTAGTTAACACTAGGGGATCCACCAATCGAGCTGGTCCTGCCCAATCAAAGCCTTTACCTACTGTAGAAGGGGATAAAGTTCCTGTAGTGCTCGTGAAGAATATGTTAGGGAAGACAGTCTGGGTTACTCCTGCCTCAGGCAAAGGCAAACCCATCCTTGGGATTGCTTTTGCTCAAGGACCTGGATGCACTTGGTGGGTGATGCAAAAGGATGGGGAAGTCCGATGTGTACCTCAAGGGGATTTGATTCTGGGTGAGAATAGCCAAGGAATTAAACTGTATGATGTTAATTGCTATATAACCCTGTCACTGTATGTCATCTCTATCACAGTTGCTATATGCCCAAATCAATGATATTATAGCAAGAATTGCCCGAATTAATGAAGAATTAACTATTGATAAAACTGAGCAAAGTGCAGCAGTTATGGAAGCAGAACTGGCTTTAGCAACTGGCGCCCATCAACTTCCTCAAGAGATCGACATCTTCAACCCACAGATCGTGGACATGATACACCAGCCGAGCCAGATACCACAACTGCAAGCTCCAGATGCAACATGCAACAATGCAACACTACACACCATCCTCCCACTGCTTCCAGCATCACCTGCCGCACTGCACCGAGACCCAGCCCTGTTTCGCCGACAGAGCAAACTCAACATCATCTCCCCTGCCCCAAGAGACTATTATGACAGATGGAGCCCAAAGTCATAGACTAAATAAACTCAATAGATGCTTCGAAGGGATGGTCCATAGACTAAGGGAATGATGTCTGTGTGTGTATATATATAAAAAACAGGAGAAGTGGTGGTGATTAATTGGAAAGTGTAGGATCTGAGCGTGACATATATGGTATAGAATAAGGGGTGGATAATGTCCTGGTTGCGGCTGGGGTAGGGTTAATTTTTGCCAGAAGCTGGCCGGGGTCTATTCTATACCATGTGACTGTCACGCTCACTATATAGAGGGGGTCGACCGGAGGGTGGGGATCGCTGCTCGGGAGCGGGCTGGGCATTGGGCTCCTGGCTGGGTGTTGGGCTCCGTGTGGGGAGCGACCTGTACGGGAAGCACCGCTACATATACTCTGTTGTTATTGTTGGGGTTTCTTGTTTGTTTGTTTTCTTTCCCTTTGTTTTCTGGTTAAACTGTTGTTGTTAACTCACGATTTTTGCCTTTCTTTGTCCCGATTCTCTCCCCATCCTGCTGGGACATGGGGGGTGAGCGAGCGACCGCGTGGCTCAGCCTCCGTCTGGGGCTAAACCACAACATCTTTAAATCACCTGTCTTTCGCACCATGAAAGAAAACAGTAAAGGAAAAAAATTCAAGAGGCAAATTCTCCCCTATTTCACCAATGAATTTATAGCCCTTTTTGTCATTATATTTGAGTGAGACAATTTTGTGGTTTAGGGCCCACTGATGTCTTTCACTTCTCTAGCTTACTTCATTGGCTTGTATTTTGGTGCAGGGCACATGGACCAGATGCAGTACTGATGGCAGAAGGCAACCGTCCTGCTGAGCTGACTCAATGCCAGGTGCTTCACATTGCCCAGCAGATTGCAGCTGGTATGGTTTACTTGGCATCACAGCACTTCGTGCATCGTGATCTTGCTACCCGGAATTGCCTGGTTGGTGAGAACCTGCTGGTGAAGATTGGGGATTTTGGAATGTCTAGAGATGTGTACAGCACAGACTACTATAGGGTAAGTCAGCTGCTATAATCAATAATAACTGAGGTCTTGTTCAGTCATCTTACTGCATTCATGTGACTGATTCTACTTTTACACTGGACAGTCTCTGTGAGATGATTTAGGGGCTGGCATATGGAGAAGCTGGTTCTGAGTAAATACCCATGGTAATTACTCAGTTTTGGTATTAGTTTTGGTAAATTTGGAGAGAGTTAATCAGAATAAGATTGGCATGTCCTGTTGTTTATATATGTTGGCTTTCTTTTCTAATAATAAATCATACAACAGTCTTTTACTCTGTGCAGAAATTTGGCATGTTTGCTTGGCTGTAGTGAAGCAGCAGATAAAAAGGAAGAGAGGGTAATCAAATTTGGTCCAACTCTCAGAAGATATTAAAATATGTTCTTATACATTTCTAAGACAAATGGAAATTGTAACTTTTGGTTACTGTATAATGTTTCAGTTTGCTTAAATAGATATAATGGTCAGCAGCACTGGACAGAACAGCTATTTTACTTGCTGACAGCTTTAAGTTAGTTCTTTAGTCTTACTGTTTATGGCTGAACATTAGTTTTGTGTCACTCTGGTGAGGGCTGTAACTCAGTGGTGGGTAAGGATAGCCCATGGCACTTGTTCATATTCTGGCCCTGGCCATTTTCCCTGAGCTCGATTGTCATAAAATGATCTTTGAAGTTTGCAAAGGGCTTCTAGGATCTCTAGGATAGACAAGACTGTGTACACTGATTATTGTTTTTAATGTTGGCTTTGTACTATGTGGCAAGTCATGTAGTTTACAGCATTTGCTGTTCGATACCATGTGTGTAACTTCATGGGTGGAACTGGAGTAAGAGTGGCAGCTATCAGGTTTTTGTAGCATGGGGGAGGCAATCCATGGCCAAGCTGTTAGTTTATAAATGCTAGAGCTGTATTCTGTAACATAAGCTACTCAGAATCTTTAAACACATTCTGCCTCCCACATCACTTGTTAGCAGTGAACTCCTTGTAGATAAAATGAAGGCCTAATTGTGCTGCTGTGTCTATAGAAGAACAGTGTCCCCTTGGCACCAGTGTTTCTGCGATGTCTGAAAAGAGATTGCCTTTTGTGGTGGGTTGACTTTGGCTGGCTGCCAGACACCCACCCAGCTGCTCTCTCACTCCCCTTTCTCAACAGGACAAGGGAGAAAATAAGATGAAAAAGCTCACGGCTCAAAATAAAGACAGGGAGATCCCTTACCAATTACCATCATGGGGAAAACGGACTCAAGTTGGGGAAAATTAATTTTATTTATTGCCAATTAAAATTAGAGTAGGATGGTGAGAAACAAAGACAAAAACTGAAACACCTTCCCCCCACCCCCTTTTTTCTGAGGCTCAACTTCACTCCTTCATTTCCAGCTCCTCTACCTCCCCCCTAACCCTGACCAGCGCAGGGTGGATGGGGAATGGGCGGTTGCGGTCAGTACATACCAGTTCCTCTCTGCTGCTCCTTCCTTCTCACACTTTTCCCCTGCTCCAGCATGGGTCCTTCCCACAGGCTGCAGTCCTTCAGGATAAACCTGTTCCAGCATGGGGCCCTCCATGGGCTGCAGTGTGGATATCTGCTCCGGTGTGGTTGTCTCCACGGGCTGCAGGGAAATACTTGCTCCACTGTGGTCTCTTCCACAGGCTGCAGGGGAATATCTACTCTGGTGCCTGGAGCACCTCTTCCCCCTCCTTCACTGACCTTGGTGTCTGCAGTGTTGTTTCTCTCACATTTTTCTCACTCCTCCCTCTCACAGCTGCTGTGCAGTGTTTTTTTTACCCTTTCTTAAATATGCTATCAATCACAGAGGCGCTACCAGCTTTGCTAATTGGCTTTGGCCTGGGGTGGGTCCATTGCAGAGTTGTCTAGAACTGGCTGTGTATGGCACGGGGCAGCCCCAAAGAGACTACCCCTGCAGCCCTCCCTGCCCACTACCAAAACCTTGCCACGTACACCTAATATACCTTTACATCTGCATGAGGCTGGACAGGGCAGAGGAATCTACACACAAGAGTTATTGTTGAGTGTTGTTTCATTTAATAGCTAAGAAGTAGCAGTTTCCTTTGTTCTTTGTCTCTTCTATGAAAAAGCTCACCTAGTATTTATTAAACATGCAAACCAGATTCTTAGGTTTTGTTATTTTGGAAATATGGCACTTCAAGCTATTTCTTCAATGGAAAACAAGCATGACTTAATTTCATAACTTAGATAAATATACAGAGTAGTAATCTCTGGCTATATTTGTGTTTGAGAGGACATTAGTGAGCACCAAAGGCCAGGGTTTCTTGATTTTGTATGAGCAATACTTTTGGGCCTGGGGGCATGTCTCTGTTCTGTATTTCAATAAGACTGAATTTATTTACCATGTTCATCATTATACTTAAGAATGAATGTTCATGCTTAATAGTAAATGTTTGCAAAGGCCTTGACAGAAAAAAATGATGACTCCCTGCTGCAGAAAAAGTAAATGCAAAAAAAAAAAGGATGGAAGCTAGCTAATCCTAAGGGCTTCCTGAGGACAATTGAAACCTGGCACAAGCATGTGGTACTGTACTGACTCTAGTGTCATCTCACCTGCTCATGTACCTCTGGCTTTAGTCCTTGATTCTGGCACATGACCACTTGAGTAAAGCTTCCGCCTAATGAAGCAGGAGTTTAGAACAAGGCCAGTATTTTGTCCTGCCTGACCTGTGAATTGGAGAAACCAGGGGTTCACTAGAGGAAACTCTGGGGGATGGGATGGGGAGGGTTGCTTGAGCATCTCTCAAAGTCCCTCATTCAAGTGATACACTCCATTTCTCATGTTTCCTTTCTCTCTGACTCCCCATCATCAACATTCATTCTTTTTCCCACATTTCCCTCTCTCTTTGTCACTTTGTCTTCTCTTATCCAGAGGCTGAGGGAGGCTGAGTGGGAACCAGGGAGAAAAGAGAGAGAAGGAAAGGGACAGTGTGAGTAGTGAAGAGGGTACAATAATGGATGTGAGAGAGGGAATAAGGCAGGAAAGGAAAGTGGAGAAAGGTGTTAGTAAAAGACAAAAGTGTTGATGAAGGGAGAAAGAGGTAGACAAGTGTCCAAAGGGATGAATGAAAGTGTAAAGTAGCATGGCTTCATCCAAGTTGGAGTAGCTTGCGCTATGATGCATAGATATGAAACTTAAAGTTGGGCTGTTGCTTGTTCTCCACAGTGAGAAAACCAAGAAGGACCATTTCTCCAGCCCCTCACACTCCAACTGGCTTTTGGCTGGCACAAGAAGAGGGACAGAGCCACAATCTGCCTTGCCACCATCTTTCACACTGATAAAAGCTGGAAGTTAGTCGAGCCTATGAGATTTTGGCCTGCCCTGCTAGGGCCATATGTGGGCTAGTCAGAAGCTGGTCACGAAACAGTCAAGGCTATTATGACTTATCAGATGGTTGCCTGGAGAATTATGTCCATGGCAGACCTAAGGAATGAAACTGTCAGCAATGACACTGGGATGGTTCTGACCTACCATACCTGATTGTTTGTAGCAGGATAAGTCTTTTTAACTGTTCAGGTTTAATCACATACATGGAAGCAATTTTCCCCCAACCTTGACAGCTTTATCTGATATTTATTGGAAGGATTTCTATAGCTCCAAAATGCTCTACAAGAAATGGTTTGGTAGTTATGTTTATTAATACACTGGAATCAGTTTTCTGAGATGCTGCCTCCCTGCCAGGATGTTAGATTTGCCCAAGATGATTATTTATAGCTTACTTCTGTAAGATAAGGATGATCCCCGGTCCTTGTTCACTGTTAGATTGTTAACGACATTCTACATTGAATCAGCTCAGTTGTTAAGAGATGCTTCAGGGAAGAGTGGGAGAGAAATAACCTTTCAGCTGGGAATCATAGAATTATAGAATCGTTTTGGTTGGAAGAGACCTCCAAGATCATCGAGTCCAACCATTAACCTATCACTACCAAGTCCACCACTAAATCATGTCCCTTAGCGCCACATCTACACGTCTTTTCAATACCTCCAGGGATGGTGACTCCATCACTTCCCTGGGCAGCCTGTTCCAATGCCCGACAACCCTTTCAGTGAAGAAATTTTTCCGAATGTCCAATCTAAACCTCCCCTGGTGCAAACTGAGGTCATTTCCTCTCGTCCTGTCATCTGTTACTTGGGAGAAGAGACCGACCCCCATCTCTCTACAACCTCCTTTCAGGTAGTTGTAGAGAGCGATAAGGTCTCCCTGGAGCCTCCTTTTCTCCAGGCTAAACATCCCCAGTTCCCTCAGCCGCTCCTCATAGGACTTGTGCTCTAGACCCTTCACCAGCTTCGTTGCCCTTCTCTGGACACGCTCCAGCACTTTGATGTCTTGCCCTCACCTGAATATAGGTTTCAGGTTCAGTAGGGGCTTTTACTTCCTTTGTTGATGTCTGTTTTTTGTTGTTTAGACTCCTATCCCTCAAAAGTTAGGGTTTCTCATCTTTCCTTTGGACATACAAATAATGTGACTCATCTGCACTGTTCAGTGGCTTAAAGTATTGACATTGAAGCATGGGAATAATCACTTTGCTAATATTTGTTCTTGCATGCAGAGATACTATTTCAGACCCTTTTTAGGCTTACAATTCAAGTTTGCAAGAGCTTGCTCAATATTTGGTCTTAAAATACTTTCTGGTGTTTCTTTATCATAAGCAAAAAACTCAAAAAAAAAACCTCAAAAAAAAAAAAAAAAGGAAGGTCAGCTCACCTCAGTACTTGGAAAAACAGGGATATGCTTTAAATATCCAGCCTGGTCAGCCAGCCACAGGCTTGAACCAAGATTTTTGGATGAAACTGTGATCTCAACAGGGTAAGCAAGAGCTTTGCCATCAACTTCATTAGGACCACAATTTCCCCCTTCCACTTCTTTATGTCTATCCAGTGTGGCATAGAGACTCTGATTTAGATTTATGGAGCTAAGTTGTGTAATCTCTATTTAGCTATTAAATAACTTATTTGCCTTTATGTAATAGTGCAAAGAACGGTGGAGGAAATAAGGAGTCCTTGCCTCCACTTGTACATACCATGCAAGGATCTGTCAGAGGCCTGGGGCTATTAGTGAGGTTTCCATCTTCCTTTAGGCCCAACTCGCCCAAAAGAGATGGGAAGGCTTAGAAGTCACAAATTCATTTCTTCCACTTCTGGCATAGATGGGGCAGAAGAACCCAAGAGGATATGGTTCAGCATAAAGTCCAGTGACCTGTTTTTTCTTTATATCTCCTGCATATCTTGTACCGTGTTTGTTGTTGTTCTTTTACTATTTAAAGAGAGCAAAAGATGTAGGATTGGAAGAGGTAACACAGATCACTGTGTCAAAAGTCAAAGTCAAATCAAAGTCTTCCACTATTGCAGGAAGCCACGCATCAAGTGTTAAGGGCAGGAGCAGCCACAAGAACCTCAGGCCTCCTCAAGCCACATGGAAAATCTCAATACCCATTAACGCTTTTAGCCCCTTCTATATAAGGCACCAAAACCTATAAAAAGAAATATGATGTAGCCAACAAAACACTGACATTCTTCTTTTCAGCTGTCTCTCGGGTATACCACAAAACTGAGTAGCAGAAGTCTTGTGTCTCTGAAGCTTGAATTTCTAACTCCTGGATCATTCCTGCCCTGTCATACAGCCCCTTCCATTAGTTTATCAAGGTGGATATTGCAAATAACTAGGATTCTGCTGCCAGGGCCTTGTCTGGAAGGCTGCTCCACACCTCACTCTCCTAATGGTTGGAAATTTTCTTTTTAATCGGTAGCCTAAATTAACTCATGACCAGTGTACACCCACTTGATCACATTATCCTCCAAGAGAGAGTGTTCTTCTCTCTTCCTGGAATTTTTGTCTTAAGTGTATTTAGTAATCCTGTCCCCTCCCAGACTGTTTTGGATGGTTAAACAAGCCAGACTGTCAGAGTTCTCCATTTTCCTTCTCCTCCTATAGCCTTCTCCACATTTATTTTAGTTTGAATGTCTCTTTCTGGTATATAAATCACTATAACTGTGAGCAGTAATTTCCAAATGAGATTTTACCCATTCTTGGATCAGAGGTACTTCCCTGCCTTTAATGAAAACATGCCACATGATACATCCTAGACTCACATAGCCTATGTCATATTGGCACACAGCCACTTTGTTGTCAAACAGTGCCCTGGGCCACTCTTATCTTCTACTGCTTCCAAATGAAGAACATCCCCTTTATTGAAGTGTTTTTATTTCAATCCCTAAGTGAAATACTGGCATATTTTGTACCTCTAGTGGTTCAGAAAGACCGTTGCCTATCTTTTTTTTTTTTGCTGCTTTGGAGGCTGCTTTTTTTTTTTAAAAAAAAAAAAAATTAAAATTCAGGTCTTGTCTAATTTGGTGATGAGTAAAGAACTAAAGAAACAGAATCATGGGACCAAAAAGTAAACAGATGAGGGAGTGAGAAAGATTTGTAAATAAGCTTCCTTGGTTTTTGTGGCTTTGTTTCTTTGTTTTGTTTCTTGATCACTTCTATTTAATGTTAACATTAAATGAGTATTGTGTAAAAGGATATCTTTTTGAAGCATGGAAGTCCCATGCACTTTCAGTTAAGATGGGAGAAGTTATGCTTCTGAGCCTCCCAAGAAGAAAAACTAAGGATTACACAATTTGATATTCCAAGCAAATTTAAAATATCCAGCTTTCAGACCTTCGCACTAAATGCTAAGGGCAAAAACTCTTTTTAGAAACCATTTTGATGCTGGAAGTATTACAATTCTTAGTAAATAGGCCAGGTTCTGTTCTCCACTGTTGCTCAGCGAATCCAGAGTAGCAGCTTTGAAGACAGTGAAATAACATTAGTATTAGAGTAGTGAAAAGGCAAAGAGCATCTGGCCCACTAGGCACAGTTCTTCTTTCATCTATGAGCCTAATACCTAATATTGTACAATGCTGTATTTATGGCAACTGCATAATACATGTTTTCTAGTGACTCTATATATGAAATGTTTGCTAAAAGATAATGTCAGTAAAATTTCCAGTACCAAGTGACTATTCGCAAAGAGAATTAATGCATAACAACAATGGACTAAAAAAAGAAAAGGCTAGTTGTCCTGGTTCTGGCTGGGATAGGGTTAATTTTCACAAGAAGCTGGCGAGGGAGGGATATTTGATATCATGTGACTGTCATGCTCAGCATATAAAGGGGGATGGCCCCAGGCGGGATCACTGCTCAGAGCAGGCTGGGCATCAGGGTACAGGCAGTGAGCAATCTGTACTGTGAATCGTGTGCTTAGTACATTCTGTTATTGTTATTGGTTTTTTTTTTTCCTATTTTCTCTTCCTTTGCTGTCCTGTTAAACTGTTTTTATCCTAACCCACGAGTTTTGCCTTTCCTTTTTCCGATTCTCCTCCCCATCCCACTGGGTGGGGGAGGAGTGAGTGAGCGGCCACCAGTGAGTGGTGCTGGGGCTAAACCACAACAGTCTTTTTGGCGCTGAACAGGGACACGACAATGGCATTTTTGTATTAAGCGTGCTATAGCTATAGTAGTTATTAAGTGGAAAGCTCCTGTGTGGGTCATGGAGTTTGTTGGCTCTACTGCTTATCTCTTTATTTTGCTGAGCTTGTATTGTGGTTTAACCCCAGATGGTAACCGAAATACCACGCAGCTGCCCCTGCCTCCCCGGTGGGGTGGGGAAGAGAATTGGACTTCTCTTTCTGAAGAATTGGTTCAGAAAGGACCCCCTTGCTTTCTAAACTCCTTTTCAGAGAGGAGTCTAGGTGCAGCTGAGCCCAGTCCTAGTCTCAGACTTGGTCAACGGTTTATGTCTAAAGGAGTATATCATGTATACCCTTGGGCTAAACTAAAAGATAGAGACAGAGAAAAAAAATAGAGATAAAGGAAAGATCACCACCCTAGGTTCCAGCGATGTCTCTGGTCCGGTTCCATCGGATGGTGGGCGCGCGCACCCAGCCCCTCTGAGTTGCGCTATTTATTGACTAGTCCCGCTTCATATGCTAATTACTTCGCATGCATAGTCTGTTGTTCTCGAACCTTCTCAAAATGGGTCGGGGGGTTTGAGGGGTTGGGGGGTTTGAGGCTAGTGATTTCAGTGCTGCCGCCCCCCCCTTCCTGTCAGAGATGCAGGAGTGATGCTGTCTCAGGCTTGTCTGTTTTTTAAGCGATTACTCAAGATAAGGCCCAGAAAAGCGCTATCCTGCCTCCACAAGATCCTCCCTTCCAGCTGCACCTTATCTCATTAGTGTGGTATTCCTTCACACCAGGCCCTCCTTTGTCCAGACAATAATTCTTTCAACTTCTCAGTTTCTTCAAGGTCCTTCTTTGCCGAATGTTTGAGACATTAACTCTTTCAGCCCCTCAGTCTCTTACACCCACCAAGTGCATTCAGGCCCTTGAGCGAAAGCAATCCCATGCATGGGTTTGCCTTTGCCCGAGGCAGGAATAACCCAGACTGTCTTCCCCAGCATGTTTTTTACATGCACCACAGGAACTTTGTCCCCTTCTACAGTACGTAAAGGTTTTGACTGGGCAGGGCCAGCTCTATTGGTGGATCCCCTAGTGTTGACTAACAAAGTGGCTTTTGCTAAATGTGTATCCTAGTTTTTGAAGGTTCCACCACCCATTGATCTCAGCGTAGTTTTTAACAATCCATTGTACCATTCGTTTTTCCCGGAGGCTGGTGTATGATAGGGAATGTGATACACCCACTCAATGCCATGCTCTTTGGCCCAGGTGTCTATGAGGTTGTTTCGGAAATGAGTCCCATTGTCTGACTCAATCCTTTCTGGGGTGCCATGTCACCATAAAACTTGCTTTTCAAGGCCCAGGATAGTGTTCCGGGCGGTGGCATGGGGCACGGGATATGTTTCCAGCCATCCGGTGGTTGCTTCCACCATTGTGAGGACATGGCGCTTGCCTTGGCAAGTCTGTGGGAGTGTGATATAGTCAAGCTGCCAGGCCTCCCCATATTTATATTTCAGCCATCGTCCTCCATACCAGAGAGGCTTTGACCGCTTGGCTTGCTTGATTGCAGCGCATGTTTCACATTCATGGACAAACCTGTGCAATAGCGTCCATAGTTAAGTCCACCCCTTGATCACGAGCCCATCTGTATCTCTTCCCTGATGGCCTGAGGTGTCATGGGCCCACCAAGCTAGGAATAATTCACCTTTATGTTGCCAGTCCAGATCTACCTGCGCCACTTCAATCCTAGCAGCCTGATCCACCTGCTGGTTGATTTGATGCTCCTCAGTGGCCCGACTCTTGGGTACATGGGCATCTACGTGGCGTACTTTTATAACCAGCTTCTCTAGCCGGGCAGCAATATCTTGCCACAATTTGGCAGCCCAGATGGGTTTGCCTCTGCGCTGCCAGTTGCTCTGCTTCCATTGCTGTAACGACCCCCACAGAGCATTCGCCACCAGAAACAGTCTTGGCTCTAACTGAAGTGAAATTTGAATGTAAATGGTCCTCCTCCAGAACCAAAGGGGTTGAATCCTTGCCACATTTTCCAGTTCCTGTGGAAAGGGTTGCCCCTGCCCTGCTGACTCTCCGCATCCAGTGGGTCCTCTCCCACGTCAAACTTCCACCTCATTTCTGGATCAGTGAGGACTTCTTTAGCAGCTACTATATCAATGAATTTTTTCTCTGCTTTCTTCTTTTCTTCCTCACTCTGGAAGTTATCAGGGTGCCATTGGGATGCCAGCTTTCTGTAAGCTTTTATGATTTCTTGCTTTCGAGCATTTATTTTTCCTCCTAAGATTTTATAGTAATCCCTCTTCTGCGATTGCTTCAGCATCCTCTGGGCCTGTTCTAGCCACTCCCAAATCTGCTTGTCATTTTCACTATTGGCTTGAGCAGTCTCGTAGTCTTTAATAGCTTCTTCATACAGGTCTTCCAGTAAATAAGCTTCTGCTCTGTCTTTCAGGGCATTCCCAGTTCCAGTTGCAGAACTTCTGTACAAACTTCTATGGCTTCTGTAGCCTGCTGATTCTTTGATAAACAGTGGCAGATCCTTTCTTTGGCACGAGTAGCATAAATTGGGACTTCTGGCTCTGTTTTCATTACAGAATCATATTTATTGATAGCATCTTCATACCTGCCTTCTCTGATGAATTCCTCTGCTGACTTGATCTGCTTATTGAGTTTCTTTACTTGCTTATAGAGAGAGAGGCATTGCTTATGGTCTTGGTCCAGTTTTAGACACTCTTGGACTTCACTGAGTGATAATTCATGGTCCCCCAGCTGATAATATATTCTGCTGATTTTATAGAAGGCTTCACTGTTATCATTCTTTAATTTGGCAGCAGCTTTCAAGTCACTAATGGCTTTGCTTGGTTCTCCTCCCTTTATATAACACTCAACTCGAAGTCCCGTAGCTCTGCATCCCAAACACAAACTGCCAAGATTTCATCAAGAAGAGAAATAGCGGCTTCGTAATCCTCTTGCTGGTAGGCAGATAATGTTTGTGAATGCAGGCGCTGTAGCTCATCAGATTTTGTCAGCTGAGTCTGGGCTTCTTTTTCCTCATTATTACTAGGATTGGATTTGAGCACATTTTTAGTCATCCTCTGCTTCATCAAATTTTCCTTGCTTGAGCAGTAAGTGTCCTCTCTGTAATCTTGCTGATGTGAAGCCCTGCTTTAATTCAACCACTTTACTTAAATCACGAATTGCTGCTTTAGATTTGCCCATGGCTAAGTACACTGTGGCTCTTCTGTAATAAGCAATGTAGTTATTAGTCTCCCTCTATAGCCACATGAAAGTGAGACAAAACATCTGCTAGCTGTCCAGCAGCCAATAACTTCTTTCCCATTTCAAGTTGTTTTTCTGCTTCTGCATTTATTCCACATTCAGCTCCCTGGTACTGAGCACGAGCAGGAAGGGCAGCGCGGAGCCCAGGCGGACATTGGAGGCCACGGGAGACACCATCTCCTTCTCCTCCTCCTCCTCCGCCGCCCCCCGATGCCCGCGGCCACAGTGGCGGTGCCCTGGGCCGACGGCTCCAACTTCTCCAACAATACACCATATTGGCAAGTCATCAATATACATCTGGTACCAATAGTGATTTTTGACAGCATACACCAATGCATCTCTTCTTCCATTGACATGTCAATTTCACAGTAAGTAGTCTGCATTACATCATCTTTAAATTTGATGTTAAGACCACTAAATTCCAGTTCAACTCCTTGAAGTGCTTCTCCTAGGGTTTCATGGTAATGGCTGATGCTTTTTTTGATTCCACACAGAAAGGGAGAGAGAAGTATTTGTATGTTTCTTGGCGATTGTGGTAGGGTCCTACTGTATTCATCCATAAAACAACTTCTTTATCTTGGTACCTGTGCTCATGCTCGTTGGTGCAGGTGTGCGGCGGCAGGCACAGGAGGAGGAGGAGCAGCGCGGCGCCCGCGCAGAGCTGCAGCCTGGGCACTGCCATCTCGGGCCTCAGCATCCCTGCGCACACAGCAGGCCCCACCGCAGAGCCGCCTCTCCCTGTTCTTGTGATGTCCCTGGTTCATCCTCATCTTTTGTGAGGCAAACTGATTTCTTTGTGCTTCTCTTCTTTTGTATAGGGGTGACTGATAATGGCACAGGTGGATCTGCAGTACCTATCACAGCAGCCACGGTGCTCATAGCTGGGGCTTGAATAGCTGCGGTGCCCATGGCGGGGACTGGGGCAGCTGCGATGCCCATAGCAGTGGTTGGAACGGCTGTGGTGCCTGTAGCAGGGAGTGGGACAACCGCGATACACGTGGCGGGGGCTGGGGCTGCCGCGATGCCCATAGCAGGGAGTGGAGCAGCCGCGGTAGCCGCGGCGGGGGGTGGAGCAGCCGTGGTGCCTGCAACAAGGAGTGGGACGGCCGCGGTGCCCGTAACAAGGGTTGGGGCAGCCGCGGTGGCCGTAACAAGGGGTGGGGCAACGGCGATACCCGTGGCGGGGGGTGGCACAGCTGCGGCGGGGGGTGGAGCAGCCGCGACAGGGGCTGGAGCGGCCGCGATGCCCATAGCAGGGGGTGGAGCGGCCGCGTTAGCCACGGCGGGGGGTGGAGCAGCTGCAGCGCCCATGGCGGGGGCTGGCGCGGCCGCGGTGGCCGCAGCGGAGGCTGGTCGCGGGGGCCCTGTCGGGACCTGGGGCGGCCGCGGCGCCCGTGGCGGGGGCCGTGGCGGCCGCGGTGCCCATGTGGCGAGGAGTGGAGCAGCCGCGGCGCCCATGGCGGGGGACGACGCGGCCGCGGGGGCTGTAGCAGGGAACTGGGGTGGCCCTGTGCCTCCGTCTGCACCGATTTCTGACCTTAAGCAAGATTTGACACAAATGTATTCCTACTGATAGGAAGAGCAAGCCAGCTCGAGCATCCCCAATGTATTCCAACTTCTCAGAAACTCCCGTAACTAACCAGGAGGGCAACGAGAAGTCAAAGGAAGGCATTTTTACCCAGGAGGGGAAAGAGAAAGCAAAGGAGGAAGTTTCCCCCTGTTGGCCCCCCGGGAAGGAAAAAATAAAGGAATAATTACTGATAGTCCCCACCAGATTGCTCCCAAAGTACGGAGCTGTAACAGTTGGTGCTGCTCCGTTCTGCACATCGCCCTCCCCCATCATATATGAATACAGGTAGTAAACTGGTCTAAACACCAATGATTTTATCATGCCATAAGCCAGTGCTAAACCACACACCGAAGCAATAACATTAATCCAATGCCCAGAGGTAACAGAAGATATAAGGATAATAGAATATATAAAACAAATGATGCACAATTTCTCACCACCTGACAACCGATACAGCCCATCCCAAGCAGTAGTCAGGGAGCAGGGGATATTCCCCCCTCAAAGCTATCCCAGAACAGCAAGTTCCAGAGAGAGCAGGCGAGGGAACAAACAGCCGAACGAATGAACGAAAAGGCCCGAATGAACAAAAAAAAAAGAAAAAACAGGGAAACAAAAAGCAACCAGAAGGGAAGCTTAAGGATTAAGGCAAGCTTAAGGGAAGTGGCCCACCAGCCAACCCTCACTTATACCGGGCATGACATCTATGGTATGGAATACTCTCTTTGGCCAGTTTGGATCAACTATTCTGGCTATACCCCTCCCAAGTTTTTGCACCTGCACGTTAGCAAAACCTGGGAAACTGCAAAATGTCCTTGATTGTTTAGCAGCAACCAAAAACATCGATGTACTATCATTATTCTTCTCACACTAAATCCAAAACACGGTAGCTGCTGAAGACAAAACTAGCTCTGTCCTGGCCGAAACCAGGACAGCTTGGGAACATGTTAATACAAATAATGGTTATGTGCTTTGCCCTGGCATTGATGGACTTACTGTGCTGGGGGAGCTATTTTGTGGGGAGGATGAAGGAACTTGGGAACATGCTAGTACAAAAAATGGCTCTGTGCTTTGTCCTGACATTGATGGCCTTGCTGTGCTGCGGGAGCTATCTTGTGGAGAAGATGAGGGAATACATCTCCCTCTCCCTACCCAGGATTGATGTGGATAGGTATATTATGCAGGCTCCTGAGGTCCTTGCTCACCCTTATGTGAGCTGCTTAGTACTACTTATTAATATTGTTGGCATATTATGGGGTTTGTGGAATCTGGTCTCGTCCTGGTGGAAGAGAAGACACTTTTTGGGTGAGGCAATACTGAAATGTGCTCTAAGGCAGCCAGTCCCAGGGTGGCAGGGTGTGTGGAAGGACTTGGGCAGGTTCCTAGGGCGGTTATCACCTCCCATAGCCTGGGACTTGACACCGGAACAGGCAAGCAACCCTGGCAAACTGACATGCCACTCGATAGAAGGGTGCCTTGCCTATCCCAATGAGAACCAGCAGCTTCTAGCACTGTACTGGGGCCTGGCTTGTGCCTATTGAGCTGCAGTTCAGCATTCTCAGAGGACTGTGGTTGAGGCAGGGACCCAAACTGCACCTGAGGACACCATGGTTGAGATAGGGACCCAAACAACACCACCAACTACAGTAATTGCCCCAGTAGTTCAAAAGAAACAATGGACAAGGAAGACAACGGGTCCATATCCTCGATTAGTAAGGGAGGAGGAAGAAGAGGAAGGGTTTGATCATGAAGCCGGTCCTTCGACAAAGACATTGGAGGAAGGAGTGAGAGAATTCAGACAGGAAGTGGAAACTACCTGGTCCCTGACCTCAGCAGAACTTGGAGACATGCGGAAAGATTACAGCCGCCAGCCAGGTGAGCGGATTGCTGCCTGGCTGCTCCGATGCTGGGATAGCGGGGCCGACAGTCAGCAATTGGAAGGCAAGGAAGCCCAACAGCTGGGATCCCTTGCTAGGAACAGGGGAACTGAGAGAGGAATTGGAAAAGAGGCAGCAATTTGCAGTCTCTGGAGGCGGCTCCTCTCAAGTGTGAGGGCAAGATATCCATTTGAGGAAGATCTTGTGAACTCCCCAGGAAAGTGGACCGCTGCAGATGAAGGCATCCAGTACCTGAGAGAATTAGCGGTACTGGGAGTCATCTACAGGGATCTAGACAATGATGAGGTCTCCAAAGATCCAGAGGATGTCGTATGCGCACGGGCTATGTGGAGGAAGGTGATTCAGAGTGCCCCAGCGTCATATTCTAACAGCCTGGCAGCGATGTATTACCCGGATATCGATACACCAACTGTGGAGAGAGTGTCATCTTGGCTCCAAAACTTTGAGGAAAATCTCTGTACCTCCTCATCCCTAGGGGCCAGTGCCTTGGCTATCAGGGGTGCCCCAAGAAATCAGTCCTCTCCTGCCTCGGTCAGAGGGAAAGGGAGCCCCAGGCGCACGCCATGTGAAGCACTCTGGTTCTTCCTGCGTGACCGGGGGAGGACATGAGGAAGTGGGATGGTGAACCCACCTTTTAGGCTGGAAGCCCGTGTACGTGAACTGAGAGGGAAGACAGCTGGTAAGAAGGGACCACCCAAGAAGTCTGTCAACATAGTTGCTGTAGAGACACACGAAGGCAATCAGCGATTTCCCAAACAGAGAAGAAGTGAAATCACCTCCCTCGATCCTGGTGAGGGGCCTTCTGGTCTGGCGCTGCAAGGCTCAGACAGGGAATACTCTGACGAGGAACAGGAATAGAGGATCCCTGCCTTCGGCAAGGAGGAGGAAAGGGATGACCGTGTATACTGGACTGTGTGGATTCGGTGGCCTGGCACATCAGACCCACAGAAGTATAGGGCTTTGGTGGACGCTGTTGCACAGTGTGAGTGCTGCCGTGCCAGACATGCTAGAACTTCAGTACGAACTGGAGTCCAAGGCAGCCAAGTGGTATGCCACCATTGATATTGCCAATGCGTTCTTCTCAATCCCTTTGGCAGCAGAGTGCAGGCCACAGTTTGCTTTCACTTGGAGGGGCATCCAGTACACCTGGAATCAACTGCCCCAGGGGTGGAAACACAGCCCCACCCTTTGGCATGGGCTTATCCAGACTGCCCTGGAAAAGGGTGGAGCTCCAAAACACCTGCAATACATTGATGACATCATTGTGTGGGGCAACACAGCAGCAGAAATTTTTGAGAAAGGGGAGAAAATAATCCAAATCCTTCTGAAAGCTGGTTTTGCCATAAAATGAAGGTCAAAGGACCTGCACAGGAGATCGAGTATTTAGGAATAAAATTGCAAGATGGACGTTGTCAGATACCAATGGATGTGATCAACAAAATAACAGCTATGTCACCAGCAACTAACAAAAAGGAAACCCAAGCTTTCTTAGGCGTTGTGGGTTTCTGGAGAATGCACATTCCAAATTACAGTTCTATTGTAAGCCCTCTCTATCAAGTGACCCAAAAGAAGCATGATTTCAAATGGGGCCCTGAGCAATGACAAACCTTTGAACAAATTAAACAGGAGATAGTAGCCTTTGGGCCAGTCTGGGCAGGGCAAGATGTTAAAAATGTGGTCTACACCGCAGCCGGGGAGAATGGCCCTACCTGGAGCCTCTGGCAGAGAGCACCAGGGGAGACTCAAAGTCGACCCCTGGTGTTTTGGAGCCGGGGATACAGAGGATCCGAGGCCCGCTATACTCCAACTGAGAAAGAGACCTTGGCAGCATATGAAGGGGTTCGAGCTGCTTCGGAGGTGGTTGATACTGAAGCACAGCTCCTCCTGGCACCCTGACTGCCGGTGCTGGGCTGGATGTTCAAAGGGGACATCCCCTCTACACATCATGCAACTGATGCCACATGGAGTAAGTGGGTTGCAATGATCGCACAGTGGGTCCAAATAGGAAACCCCAGTGGCCCAGGAATCTTGGAAGTGATCATGGACTGGCCAGAAGGCAAAGATTTCGGAATGTTGACAGAGGAAGAGATGACAAGGGCTGAAGAGGCCCCACCATATAATGAACTACCAGAAAAGGAGAAGGAATATGCCCTGTTCACTGATGGGTCCTGTCGTATTGTGGGAAAGCATCCAAGGTGGAAAGCTGCTGCGTGGAGTCCTACAGAATGAGTTGCAGAAGCTCCTGAAGGACAAGGTGAATCGAGTCAGTTTGCAGAGGGGAAAGCCATCCAGCTGGCTTTAGATATTGCTGAGCGAGAGAAGTGGCCAGTGCTCTACCTCTATACCGACTCCTGGATGGTGGCAAATGCCCTGTGGGGGTGGTTACAGCAATGGAAGCAGAGCAACTGGCAGCGCAGAGGCAAACCCATCTGGGCTGCCAAATTGTGGCAAGATATTGCTGCCCGGCTAGAGAACCTGATTGTAAAAGTACGCCACGTAGATGCCCACGTACCTAAGAGTCGGGCCACTGAGGAACATCAAATCAACCAGCAGGTGGATCAGGCTGCTAGGATTGAAGTGGCGCAGGTGGATCTGGACTGGCAACATAAAGGTGAATTATTCCTAGCTTGGTGGGCCCATGACACCTCAGGCCATCAGGGAAGAGACGCAACATATAGATGGGCTCGTGATCAAGGGGTGGACTTGACCATGGACGCTATTGCACAGGTTATCCATGAGTGTGAAACATGCGCTGCAATCAAGCAAGCCAAGCGGTCAAAGCCTCTCTGGTATGGAGGACGATGGCTGAAATATAAATATGGGGAGGCCTGGCAGATTGACTATATCACACTCTCACAGACCCGCCAAGGCAAGTGTCATGTGCTTACAATGGTGGAAGCAACCACCGGATGGCTGGAAACATATCCCGTGCCCCATGCCACCGCCCGGAACACTATCCTGGGCCTTGAAAAGCAAGTCTTATGGCGACATGGCACCCCAGAAAGGATTGAGTCAGACAATGGGACTCATTTCCGAAACAACCTCATAGACACCTGGGCCAAAGAGCATGGCATTGAGTGGGTGTATCACATCCCCTATCATGCACCAGCCTCTGGGAAAATCGAATGATACAATGGACTACTGAAAACTGCACTGAGAGCAATGGGTGGTGGGACCTTCAAACATTGGGATACACATTTAGCAAAAGCCACCTGGTTAGTTAACACTAGAGGATCTACCAATCGAGCTGGTCCTGCCCAATCAAAGCCTTTACCTACTGTAGAAGGGGATAAAGTTCCTGTAGTGCACATGAAGAATATGTTAGGGAAGACAGTCTGGGTTACTCCTGCCTCAGGCAAAGGCAAACCCATCTGCGGAATTCCTTTCACTCAAGGACCTGGTTGCACTTGGTGGGTGATGGGGAAGGATGGGGAAGTCCAATGTGTACCTCGAGGGGATTTGATTCTGGGTGAGAACAGCCAGGGATTTGAATTGTATGATGATAATTGCTATATAACCCTGCCACTGCATGTCATTACTACCACAGTTGCTGTATGCCAGATCAATGGTATTACGGTAAAAATTACCCGAATTAATGAAGAAAGAACTTTGATAAAACTGAGCAAAGTGCAGCAGTTATGGAAGCAGAACTGGCTTTAGCAACTGGCACCCAGCAACTTCCTCAAGAGATCGACTTCTTCAACCCACAGACCATGAAAATGATACACCAGCCGAGCCAGATACCCCAACTGCGAGCTCCAGATGCAACATGCAATAATCCAGCACTACACACCATCCTCCCACTGCATCCAATGTCACCGGGCGCACCACACCAAATCCTGATCCTATTTCGCCGACTGAGCAAGTTCCACATCATCTCTCCTGCCCCAAGAGACTGTTATGACAGATGGAGTCCAAAGTCATCGACTAAATAAACTCAACAGTCATTTTGGTGGGATGGTCCATAGACTAAGGGAATGATGTCTGTGTGTATATATATATCTATCAATCAAAGACAGGAAAAGTGGTTGTGATTAATTGGGAAGTGTAGGATCTGGGCATGACATAGATGGTATAGAATACGGGGTGGATAATGTGCTGGTTCCGGTTGAGATAGAGTTATTTTTCACAAGAAGCTGGCCAGGGGGATATTTGATACCATGTGTCATGCTCAGTATATAAAGGGGGATGACGAGAGGGCCCCGGATCACTACTCGGGAGCAGGCTGGGCATCGGGCTCTGGGCAGTGAATAATCTGTACTGTGAATTGCGTGCTTAGTACATTCTGTTATTGTTATTTGGGGTTTTTTTTCTGTTTTCTCTTACTTTGCTGTCCTGTTAAATTGTTTTTATCCCAGCCCATGAGTTTTGCCTTTCCTTTTCCCGATTCTCCTCCCCCATCCCACTGGGGGAGGGAGGAGTGATCAAACGGCCGCGTGGTGCTTAGCTGCTGGCTGAGGCTAAATCATGACACTGGTTTATCATTATTTGAGCTGTCACTAGCCAGGCAAGCACCACCATACAAACATTTGCAGTGAAGAACAAGTGTCTGTCAATTCAGAAAGGACAAAGCAAACACCTGCATGTCTCAGCTGTCACTACAGAGCTTAATACCTGTGTGTGGGAGTTTGGTGGAAGCTGCGCTCAAGAAAACAAGGAAGTATTGCTGAGAAGTCAAGCAGCTTGTCAAGGCATCCTTGTAGGTGTGTGCATTGAATTGTCACACTTTGAAGGTACAGTTTGAAGTCTTTTTATTAGTTGATATTTTTCAATCTGTTGCTCAGGAAATTACCTGCTTCCCTACATAGACTTTTCAGCTCTCCTCCTCCATCAGAAGCTCATTGCATCATGTGCAGTGCAGGGAGGACAGAGGGTTCCAGCAGCCCTGGAGGACTGTACAGATGATTTTGTGCAGCTGGAAACAATGCAGGAAATAATGGGCCAGCTACAGAGATGTAAATCTGAATTAGCTCCCTTGAAGTCAGTGCAGTTACTCTGAACTTACACCAACATAATCTCAAGCAGAATTAGGCCTAATGATTTTGGAGGGCTTTTAGGAGCTTCCTAAAGGCCACCACTATGTCAGCAGTTAGAACCAGTATATACCAGGACATAGTGTTATTCTGATGCTAAAAGATTAGCAATATAGCTTGATGCCTGTTACTACTAGCCCATGCTGGAGTATATTTTGTTGTGTGCAGGAAGCATGCTCTTTCCCCAGCTAATTCCTGACTCAGTGTTTTCTCTTGAATCACAGTTTCATGACCCACTCAATTCTACACAGACAGGCCAAATTCAGCTTTGACTCAAGCAAGTATAGTTCCATCATTTTTTAATGTGGCTATAGATACAGTCACTTCCCAAGTGGAATTTTCTCATTATCTTCACATCAGGGTCATTAGTCTTGCTTATAGTTTTGTTTCCATCTGTTTTCACTGACACAGATCCTAAGAGGAGATTCTGAGAAAGTTTTCCTTATCATTGCTAGGAGAAGGAGCATCAGATGTCCAGCATCTGTAGTGGGATTTAACAGTGATTTGTTACTGAACTCTATCTTGCAGGGTTAACGACAGGACAGTAATACAGAAAATGAGATCTTTACCTTGTAGGTTGTGACATACTTTATTTTGCCACATTTTAAGCCCTCTCTTACATGAAACGTGCAAGCGTGAAACCAGCCCTCCTGCTCCTGGAGCACATTCTGCTTCAGTCTGTGAAATCAGAAAGTATGGAGAGGGAAGAAAGGGAAAATCTAATGACTAGGGTAAAAAATGGAGCTGATTAAAACAAAATCTAGAGCAGAGTGGACTTGCTTCTGTGACCAATTACTTGATTATCCATTGAATTTGGGTGTCTATTTATTCCTTTGGAAATCTCCCCCACAAGATTTACACCAGCATGATTCTCATGAAGGATATCAAGAGATAGTCGCTAAAAGCCAGTTCACCTTGAGAAAAGAAGCAGCACCCAGAAACAGTTGTTGCCAGGAAATGCAGACCTCCCATTGACCCACAGTATAACTAAAAGCTCTGATTATAATTCAGTCAAAATTAAGCTTTTGTCACTCAAAGTGTTTGTAAATTTTCAAATGGAAATTTTCCCACTGCTTTCTTCTGTTAAAAACTTTGATAATTTACTAGTATTTGGGACCAACTTGGTTAAAGAGCCTTAGGTTCCATATGCATGCATATAGAATACCAGGAAGTTTACACAGTCAACATTACCCACAGCTGACACAAGCTTTTCTGTTGAAAAAGCTCTTAGCACAGATGTTCATTAACTTTAAAAGTCCTTTAAAAATTACATACACAAAACTGAATCATTCTTAAAAATAGCCACACGTAGGGATATAAATTGCAGGAAACCAATGATTCAAACATTGAAATTAACTTGAGCAGTGGCAGCAGCAGCAGTTGTTGCTGCATGCTGTGAGGAGTGCAAGGCTTGTGAGGTCCCCAGGGGGGTGTCTGAGGGGGTTTCTAGGCCCCTGACACCCTTGGGCTGTGTGTGTAGAGGCACCAGCCAGCAGGCGACAGATCTTGTGAGAGAGGTGGGCAAGAGCTGGGTGGTGCCGGCATTCCCCGCAGCCAGTTCAAACCCTGAGAAGCTGCATATAACTGGCCCCTAGGGAGCACCAGCGAGCAGGGTGCCCAAACAGGGAGTGGTGTCTGTTGGGAACGGTGTTGGCAGTTTGCACAGAAGGGGAGCATGCTCTGTCAGTTATTGGGCTGCTGCCTGCTTTGCTGCAGGCTTAGGCTGCAGTCCCGATGGTCACGCCAGCTAGCTGGTGGCTGTGCAAGCCTACCTGGAAGCTTGAGGTCTCCCAGGAATTATAAAGATGGCATCTTTCAAAAGAATTACCATTTTATAAGTGAGTCTTTTTTTTTTCTGAGAACTACAAGGAGACTGTGACCTGCTGAAAGAAAATGGTGTCCACTTGTTGCAACTGAAAGGCTGAGGCTGAAACCCAAACAGAAGCACTACAGCCTACCTATTCTGACATCTCCACCCCAACAGACCTCCCAAGGACTGAAATAGCTGTCCAGACCTTAGATTGCATGGAGCTCCAGCACCTGGAAGTCCCCCTAGCACCTGAAGGTAGCCGTGGATGTCATAGCTACAAGTGTGCCTAGCTAGAACTCTTCAAACAAGTAGCTATGTTGCAAGAGGAGCTCAACAGGCAGCGCAGTATCGGGGAATGTGAGCGGGAGATCGATAGATGGTATTGTGTGCTGTCCCAGGCTGAGCGACAGCCCTGCCTTACGGCTGTGCAAGGGGAAGATAAGCCTGAATTCAACATCAAGCTGACTGACACAAGTAACTCGCGAGATGAAGGAGACTGGACCTTTGTCTCTGCTTGGGGCAGAAGGAAGAATTTTCCCCCTTCCCATAAAGTGCCCCTATGTAACAGATATGATGCTCTGGGGGTGGAGAATGAAGAGCACATGAGTAATGGACAGGATCCAGGAGAAGACGATCATGCAAAGTTGATCCAATCACCCATCTGCATTAGAACCAGTGCCACCAGAAAAGCACGTGAAGTATTAGTAATTGGAGATTCCTTACTGAGAGGTACCGAAGCACCCATTTGCTGTCCGGACAATTTCTCTGGAGAAGCCTGCTGCCTACCAGGAGCTTGCATTTGTGACATCACTGAGAGACTGCTGAGCCTGGTGAACCCTGCAGATTATCATCCACTCAACTATTCCACGTAGGGTCTAATGATACTGCGATGGGGCAGCTCAGAACCATCAAAAGAGACTATATGTCCCTCGGGGCAATGTTAAAAGGACCTGGAGTACAGGTGGTGTTCTCTATCCTCCCAGTCAGAGGAAGGGCTTCAGGAAGGAGGAGACAAATTGAACAGGTGAACGCCTGGCTGCGTGGCTGGTGCCATACTCAACGTTTTGGCTTCTATGATCATGGATCTACCTTTGAGAAGCCAGGCCTGTTGGGAGCTGATGGGATTCACCTGATCAAGTGGGGCAAGAGGATCTTTGCCAACAAGCTGGCCAGAATTATAAGGAGAGCTTTAAACTAGATTTAGGGGGGAAGGGGATGGAGTTTTGAGCAACAGAGAAGAGCCAGGGGCTGCTGATGTATTAGGAACCAACAGGGAAACACATGTGAAATGCCTCAAAGGAATTGAGGCTTGTTCCTCTAAAAAGGTGACATAGTCAATAGCCTAGCTGAAGTACATCTATACCAATGCACACAGCATGGGTAATAAACAGTAGGAGCTGGAAGCCACTGTGCAGCTTGAAAGCTATGACCTAACTGCTATCACTGAAACGTGATGGGATGACTCACATGACTGGAGTGCTGCAATCGATGGCTATAAACTGTTCAGAAGGGACAAGAAGGAGGGTTGGGAGGGGGTTGCCCTCTATGTAAAAAGTGGATTGACTGCACAGAGCTGTCTTTGAAAAACAGCAATGAACAGGTCGAGAGCTTATGAGTAAAAATTAGGGGCCATGCCAACAAAGGAAACCTTGTGGTTGATGTTTACTACAGGCCCCCCGATCTAGGGGAGCCTGTTGACGAAGCATTCTTACTTCAACTACAGGAAGCATCACACTCGCAGGCCCTGATCCTGCTGGGGGACTTCAATCACCCTGACATCTGCTGGAAAAGTAGCACAGCAAGCTGTAAGCAGTCCAGGAGACTCTTGGAGTGCATCAAGGATAATTTCTTAATCCAGGTGATTGATAGACAGTCCAACCAGAGGAGAAGCATTACTGGACCTGTTGTTTACCAACACAGATGAACTAATTAGAGGGGTCAAGATTGGTGGCAGCCAGGGCTGCAGCGATCATGCCCTGGTGGGGCAACCCACAGTCTTGAGGGATCTGGGCCAGGTGAAGAGTAAAGTCAAGACCCTGAATTTTAGGAGAGCAAACTTTCAGTTGTTTAAGGAATTAGTGGATGGGACCCCCTGGGAAACTGCCCTCAGAGATAAAGGAGCTGAACAGAGCTGGCAGCTCTTTAAGGACATACTTTTTAGAGCACAAGACCTTGACCTTCTGTAAGAAGTCAGCAAGGAAGGCAGGAGACCAGCATGGCTCAGTAAGGACCTCTTGTTCAAAGCACAGTGTAAGAAGGAAATGCACAGGCAGTGGAACCAGGGACGTGGAAAAATATAGGAATGCTGCCCGGATGTGTAGGGATGTGATCAGGAAATCTAAGGCACAGTTGGAGCTGAATATGGCAAGGGATGAGAAGAATAATAAGAAGGGCTTCTACAGATATGTTGAAAAAAAAAGCACGATTAAAGAAAATGTACTATCCCCTGATAAAAAAGACAGGAGAACTAGTAAAAATCAACATGGAAAAGGCTGAGGTACTCAGCATTTTTTTTTGCCACAGTTTTCAATGGCAATTGCTCTTCCCAAATTTCTCGAGTCCCTGAATCTCAAGACAGGTACTGGGGGAATGAAGTCTCTCCCATCATAAGAGTAGATCAGGTTTGAGACCACCTGAGGAACCTGAATATACACAAGTCTTCACTGAAAGGGTTATCAGGCACTGGAACAGGCTGCCCAGGGAAGTGGTTGAGTCACCATCCCTGGAGGTATTTAAGATGTATAGACGTGGCGCTTAGGGACATGATTTAGTGGTGGACTTGGTAGCGTTAGGTTAACGGTTGGACTCGATGATCTTAAAGGTCTCTTCCAACCTAAACGATTCTGTGATTCTATGATAAGTCCATGGGACCTGATGATATGCATCCCAGGGTCCTGAGGGAATTGGCTGATGTAGTCGCTAAGCCACTCTCCATTATATTTGAAAAGTCATGGCACTCAGGCGAAGTCCCCAGTGACTGGAGAAAAGGGAAATATCACACTCATTTTAAAACGGTAAAAAGGAGGAACCTGGGAACTACCGATCAGTCAGCCTCACCTTCGTGCCCAGTAAGATCATGGAGCAGATCCTCCTGGAAGTTATGTTGAAATATATGGAAGACAGGGAGGTGATTAGAGACAGCCAACAGGGCTTCAACAAGGCCTTTCATACAGTCCCCCACAACATTCTTGCTGCTAAGTCAGAGAGATATGGATTTGATGGATGGACTGTTAGATGAATAAGGAATTGGCTGGATGGCTACATCCAAAGAGTTACAGTCAACGGCTCAATGTCCAAGTGGAAACTAGTGACGAGTGGTATCCCTCAAGGGTCCGTACTGGGACCAACACTAATATCTTCATCAATTACATAGTGGAATTTGCCTGCACCCTCAGCAAGTTTGCGTATAATACCAAGCTGAATGGTGCAGTTGATTCGCTGGATGAAAGGATGCCATCCAGGGGGACCTTGACAGGCTTGAGGAGTGGGCCCACGTGGACCTCATGAAGTTCAACAAGGCCAAGTGCCAGGGCCTGCACCTGAATTGGGGCAATCCCCAATATCAGTACAGACTGGGGGATGAATGGATTGAGAGCAGCCCTGCAGAGAAGGATTTGAGGGTACTGTTGGATGAAAAATTGCACATGAGCCGGCAATGTGCGCTTGCAGCCCAGAAAGCCAACTGTATCCTGGGCTGCATAAAAAGAAACATGGCCAACAGGTCGAGGGAGGTGATTCTCCCCCTCTACTCTGCTCTTGTGAGACCCCACCTGGAGTACTGCATCCATTTCCGGGGTCCCCAGTACAAGAAAGACATGGATCTGTTGGAGCAGGTCCAGAGGAGGGCCACAAAAAAGGTCAGAGGGCTGGAACACCTCTCCCATGAGGAGAGAGTTGGGATTGTTTGGCCTGGAGAAGAGAAGACTCCAGGGAGATCTTGTTGTGGCCTTTCAATACTGAAAGGGGGCTTATAAGAAAGATGGAGAGAGACTTTTTACCAAGGCCTGTAGTGACAGGACAAAGGGCAATGGTTTTAAAATGAAAGAGGGTAGGTTTAGATTGGACATAAGGAAGAATTTTTTTACAAAAAAATTGCAGCCAGCTACTATAGAGGGAGAGCTCAATGGACCCTGATGGCTGCAGATATTTATAGCACAAAGTGGTTGATTTGTAGTCAGATTTTCTGCTGTGTTCATGCAGTTTTGGCCACTTATCAGCCCAGTCTCCAGCCAAACCATTTTTTTGGTTTTGGTGCTGAGTTCTCACTGATAACCTCACACAATAGGATTAACTTCAGTTAGGCCTACTTCCTGAGCATCTGCCTGGACCAAAGTTCAGTTAGTTCAAACAGGAGGAGTGCATCTGTCACATGTAGATGCATTTCAGTTGAGCTATTGATCCTGCCAAATAATGAGTCTCTATAATCAAGGAGTATATACTAAAAATTAAATTTATAAAAAGCCATTTAAAGATAAAGGAACCTTGAGACTGAGATACTTTAAACCACAAAATACTTTTTTTTGTCTGCTTCTATTGAAAATGAATATCATCTAAGCAGTCATTTTTGTAGCCCATACAATTTTTGTAGAAGACAAAAAGACTGTGATATGTATTCAATGATGAAAAGTTTGTCCAGCCTCCAGATCAATGGGAAAACTGGAATTGACATAATTTTTACCTTTATCCTTATTAATTAGTAATTTTTGACAGCACTATGTTTCTCTTCACTTGCATGTTCATAGCTATATCTAAAGGAGGAAAAAAAAAATCACATCAGCTTGTGATCCAGTCCCTGCATGCTGAGTCCTACACACTCATGGAGAGGCATGGGAATTATATTTGTTAGGTTATGTGATAAAGGTCATCTCTACACCCACAAAGGAGCACAAAGACACAATGGCAGGAGGAGGGAGCCCGAACCCTGCTGGGCTACTCCCAGGCCCATCACAGGGGCCATCAGCCCATCAAAGGCCATCAAAGGCACAAGCCCAGAGGAGCACAGGGGCACACAATGGCAGGTAAGAACCCAAATTAAGGACTCCCGAGAACCAACACTTCTTCCAGGCTCCTCTCCCCTCTGTGCTAGGACAGCCATCAGCCCCATTTATCCAGGAGTGAAACCCATCAGGCTGAGTCATGGGGAGCAGCTCTGGGGATCACATTTCAGACTAAGGGGGGGTTGCAGCCTAGGGGTGTGGGAAACATTATTGGGTGCAGGGAAAGAGCATTTTGGGATTGCACAGGATTTATTATGGAATGTTTAGGGGAGAAACCAAAGGCAGGAAAAGGGAGGGGTTTAGGTGATTTGGGGAGGAACAGGTGTGGGAAAATAGAGGGGTAAGGGGATAAAAAGGGCCAGTTGCGTGTAAATAGTTCGCTGGTCAGTACACTTGTGTGGCTGAGCCCTGTGCCTGATCAGTGCAGTCTGTCCTATATCTTGTTATTAAATTCCTTTCTAACTCTTTCCTGGGTGAGGGCTCTCTATTCTGAGTGCGTGTGTGTATGGGGGGGCTGAGTGCCAGATACTGGAGTCAGATCACAGGTTGGAGAACCCATGTGTTCATAGTGCCAGCAACTGAAGTGAGATGGGGGTGGGGGGTGAGTGTGTGAGTGCTAGTGAAGATCAAGCTGCACTAGCTGGTGAGTAGGTGAAGTGGCCTGGGAGCCAGGGGGGTCGTGGGGGTCTCAAAGGGCCAGCTCTGGGGGTGACGGCCTATGTGTCTCTAAGGGCGAGAACACAGCAGGGTTGGCTATGGGACCTGGAAAGTTCTGGCCCTTTGTGTGTGCATGTGATGGTCTGTACCAGCAACTGGAATAGGGCTGTGGCTTGGGGACTCATATGTCCAGATGCCAGCAACTGGGGAGGCTGGGATCCAGGGGCCAGTTTACTGGTGTAGTGCTTTAGCTCCAGCCGGAGGCTGAGCCACGTGGTCGCTCGCTCACCCAGCCCACCACTCCCAGCGGGATGGGATAGAATCGGGACAAAGAAAGGCAAAACTCATGGGTTAATAACAACAACAGTTTAACCGGAAAACAAAGGGAAAAAAAACCCCAAGAAACCCCAACAATAACAACAAAAGAGTGTACTTAGCGGTGCTTCCCGTACAGGTTGCTCCCCGCCCGGAGCCCCACGCCCAGCCCGCTACTGAGCTTCAATCCACACCCCTCCGGTCATCTGCCACTATATAGTGAGTGTGACGGTCACATGGTATACAATAGACCCCAGCCAGCTTTTGGCAAAAATTAACCCTATCCCAGCCGCAATGAGGACATTATCCACCCCTTATTCTATACCATATATGTCACGCTCAGATCCTACACTTTCCAATTAATCATCACCACCACTTTTCCTGTTTTTTTTTATATATATGTATATATACACACACACACACACAGAGACATCATTCCCTTAGTCTATGGACCATCCCTTCGAAGTGCCTATTGAGTTCATTTAGTCCATGACTTTGGGCGCCATCTGTCATAATAGTCTCTTGGGGCAGGAGAGATGATGTGGAGTTTGCTCAATCGGGGAAACAGGGCTGGGTCTTGGTGCAGTGCGGCAGGTGACGCTGGAAGCAGTGGGAGGATGGTGTGTAGTGTTGCATTGTTGCATGTTGCATCTGGAGCTTGCAGTTGTGGTATCTGGCTCGGCTGGTGTATCATGTCCACGATCTGTGGGTTGAAGATGTCGATCTCTTGAGGAAGTTGATGGGCGCCAGTTGCTAAAGCCAGTTCTGCTTCCATAACTGCTGCACTTTGCTCAGTTTTATCAATAGTTAATTCTTCATTAATTCGGGCAATTCTTGCTATAATATCATTGATTTGGGCATATAGCAACTGTGATAGAGATGACATACAGTGACAGGGTTATATAGCAATTAACATCATACAGTTTAATTCCTTGGCTATTCTCACCCAGAATCAAATCCCCTTGAGGTACACATCGGACTTCCCCATCCTTTTGCATCACCCACCAAGTGCATCCAGGTCCTTGAGCAAAAGCAATCCCAAGGATGGGTTTGCCTTTGCCTGAGGCAGGAGTAACCCAGACTGTCTTCCCTAACATATTCTTCACGAGCACTACAGGAACTTTATCCCCTTCTACAGTAGGTAAAGGCTTTGATTGGGCAGGACCAACTCGATTGGTGGATCCCCTAGTGTTAACTAACCAGGTGGCTTTTCCTAAATGTGTATCCCAATGTTTGAAGGTTCCACCACCCATTGATCTCAGTGTAGTTTTCAGTAGTCCATTGTATCGTTCAATTTTCCCAGAGGCTGGTGCATGATAGGGGATGTGATACACCCACTCAATGCCATGCTCTTTGGCCCAGGTGTCTATGAGGTTGTTTCGGAAATGAGTCCCATTGTCTGACTCAGTCCTTTCTGGGGTGCCATGTCGCCATAAGACTTGCTTCTTAAGGACCAGGATAGTGTTCTGGGCGGTGGCATGGGGCACGGGATCTATTTCCAGCCATCCGGTGGTTGCTTCCACCATTGTAAGCACATGGCGCTTGCCTTGGCGGGTCTGTGGGAGTGTGATATAGTCAATCTGCCAGGCCTCCCCATATTTATATTTCAGCCATCGTCCTCCATACCAGAGAGGCTTTGACCGCTTGGCTTGCTTGATTGCAGCACATTTCACACTCATGGATAACCTGTGCGATAGCGTCCATGGTCAAGTCCACCCCTCGATCACAAGCCCATCTATATGTTGCATCTCTTCCCTGGTGGCCTGAGGTGTCATGGGCCCACCAAGCTAGAAATAATTCACCCTTATGTTGCCAGTCCAGATCCACCTGCGCCACTTCAATCCTAGCAGCCTGATCCACCTGCTGGTTGATTTGATGCTCCTCAGTGGCCCGACTCTTAGGTACGTGGGCATCTACGTGGCGTACTTTTATAACCAGCTTCTCTAGCCGGGCAGCAATATCTTGCCACAATTTGGCAGCCCAGATGGGTTTGCCTCTGCGCTGCCAGTTGCTCTGCTTCCATTTCTGTAACCACCCCCACAGGGCATTTGCCACCATCCAGGAGTCGGTATAGAGGTAGAGCACTGGCCACTTCTCTCGCTCAGCAATATCTAAAGCCAGCTGGATGGCTTTCCCCTCTGCAAACTGACTCGATTCACCTTGTCCTTCAGTGGCTTCTGCGACTTATCGTGTAGGACTCCACACAGCAGCTTTCCACCTTGGATGCTTTCCCACAATACGACAGGACCCATCAGTGAACAGGGCATATTCCTTCTCCTTTTCTGGTAGTTCATTATACGGTGGGGCCTCTTCAGCACGTGTCATCTCTTCCTCTGGTGACATTCCGAAATCTTTGCCTTCTGGCCAGTCCATGATCACTTCCAAGATTCCTGGGCCACTGGGGTTTTCTATTCAAGCTCATTGTCTGATCAGCGCGACCCACTTACTCCATGTGGCATCGGTGGCATGATGTGTAGAGGGGACTCTCCCTTTGAACATCCAGCCCAGCACCGGCAGTCGAGGTGCCAGGAGGAGCTGTGCTTCAGTACCGACCACCTCCGAAGCAGCTCGAACCCCTTCATATGCTGCCAAGATCTCTTTTTCAGTTGGAGTATAGCGGGCCTCGGATCCTCTGTATCCCTGGCTCCAAAACCCCAGGGGTCAACCTCGAGTCTCCCCTGGTGCTCTCTGCCAGAGGCTCCAGGTAGGGCCATTCTCCCCAGCTGCGGTGTAGAGCACATTTTTAACATCTTGCCCTGCCTGGACTGGCCCAAGGGCTGCTGCATGAACTATCTCCTGTTTAATTTGTTCAAAGACTTGTCATTGCTCAGGGCCCCATTTAAAATTGTTCTTCTTTCGGATCACTTGATAGAGAGGGCTTACAATAGAACTGTAATTTGGAATATGCATTCTCCAGAAACCCACAACACCTAAAAAAGCTTGGGTTTCTTTTTTGTTACTTGGTGGAGACATAGCTGCTGTTTTGTTGATCACATCTGTCGGGATCTGACGACGTCCGTCTTGCCATTTTATTCCTAGGAACTGGATCGCCTGTGCAGGTCATAGAATCATAGAATCATAGAATTGTTCTGGTTGGAAGAGACCTCCAAGATCATCGGGTCCAACCATTAACCTATCACTACCAAGTCCCCCACTAAATCATATCCCTTAGGGCCTCATCTAAATGTCTTTTGAATACCTCCAGGGATGGGGACTCCACCACCTCCCTGGGCAGCCTGTTCCAATGCCCGACAAACCTTTCAGTGAAGAAATATTTACGAATGTCCAATATAAACCTCCCCTGGTGCAACTTGAGGCCATTTCCTCTTGTTCTGTTGTCTATTACTAGGGAGAAGAGTCCGACCCCCACCTCTCTACAACCTCCTTTCAGGTAGTTGTAGAGAGCAATAAGGTCTCCCCTCAGCCTCCTTTTCTCCAGGCTAAACATCCCCAGTTCCCTCAGCCGCTCCTCATAGGACTTGTGCTCCAGACCCTTCACCAGCTTCGTTGCCCTTCTCTGGACACACTCCAGCACCTCAATGTCTTTCTTGTAGTGAGGGGCCCAAAACTGAACACAATACTCAAGGTGCAGCCTCACCAGGGCCGAGTACAGGGGGACAATCACCTCCCTACTCCTGCTGGCCACACTATTTCTGATACAAGCCAGGATGCTATTGGCCTTCTTGGCCACCTGGGCACACTGCTGGCTCATATTCAGCCAGCTGTTGACCAACACCCCCAGGTCCTTTTCCACAAGGCAGCTTTCCAGCCACTCCTCCCCAAGCCTCTAGCGTTGCCTGGGGTTGTTGTGCCCCAAGTGCAGGACCCGGCACTTGGCCTTGTTGAATCTCATACAATTGGCCTCGGCCCATCGGTGCAGCCTGTCCAGATCCCTCTGTAGCACCTGCCTACCCTCAAGCAGATCAACACTCCCTCCCAACTTGGTGTCATCTGCAAACTTACTGAGGGTGCACTCGATCCCCTTGTCCAGATCATTGATAAAGATATTAAACAGAACTGGCCCCAATACTGAGCCCTGGGGAACACCACTTGTGACTGGCTGCCAACCAGATTGAACTCCATTCACCACAACTCTTTGGGCCCGGCCATCCAGCCAGTTTCCTACCCAGCGCAGAGTATGCCCATCCAAGCCATGAGCAGCCAGTTTCTCCAGGAGGATGCTGTGGGAGACGGTGTCAAAGGCTTTACTAAAGTCCAGGTACACAATGTCCACAGCCTTTCCCTCATCCACTAGGCGGGTGACCATGTCGTAGAAGGAGATCAGGTTGGTCAGGCAGGACCTGCCTTTCATAAACCCATGCTGACTGGGCCCGATTGCCCGGCTGTCCCGTACGTGCCGCGTGATGGCACTCAAGATGATCTGCTCCATAACCTTCCCGGGCACCGAGGTCAGGCTGACAGGCCTGTAGTTCCCCGGATCCTCCTTCCGGCCCTTCTTGTAGATGGGCATCACATTTGCCAGCCTCCAGTCAACTGGGACCTCCCTGGTTAGCCAGGACTGCTGATAAATGATGGAGAGTGGCTTGGTGAGCACTTCTGCCAGCTCTTTCAGCACCCTTGGGTGGATCCCATCCGGCCCCATAGACTTGTGCGTGTCTAGGTGGCGTAGCAGGTCACTGACCATTTCCCCTTGGACTACGGGGTCTTCATTCTGCTCCCTGTCCCCATCTTCCTGCTCAGGGGGCTGGGTGCCCAGAGAACAACTTCCCTTGCTGTTAAAGACAGAGGCAAAGAAGGCATTAAGCACCTCAGCCTTTTCCTCGTCCCTTGACACTAAGTTTCCCCCCTGCATCCAATAGAGGAGGGAGATTTTCCTTAGCCCCCTTTTTATTGTTAATGTATTTGTAGAAGGACTTTTTGTTGTCTTTTAAGGCAGTAGCCAGACTAAGTTCTAGCTGGGCTTTGGCCCTTCTAATTTTCTCCCTACATAACCTCACAACATCCTTGTAGTCCTCCTGAGTTGCCTGCCCCTTCCTCCAAAGGTGGTAGACTCTCTTTTTTTTCCTAAGTTCCAGCCGGAGCTCTCTGCTCAGCCAGGCCTGTCTTCTTCCCCGCCGGCTCATATTTTGGCTCATGGGGAGGGCCTGCTCCTGCGCCTTTAAGATTTCCCTTTTGAAGAATGTCCAGCCTTCCTGGACGCCTTTGCCCTCCAGGACTGCCTCCCAAGGGACTCTGCCAACCAGACTCCTAAACAGGCTAAAGTCTGCCCTCCGGAAGTCCAAGGTGGCAGTTCTGGTGACCCTCCTCTTTACTTCTCTGAGAATCGGAAACTCTATCATTTCGTGGTCGCTGTGCCCAAGACGGCCTCCGACAGTCCTTTGACCTTACCTCGTTTTATGGCAAAATCAGCTCTCAGAAGAATTTGAATTATTTTCTCCCCTTTCTCAAAAACCTCTTCTGCTGTGTTGCCCCACACTATGATGTCATCAATGCATTGCAGGTGTTCTGGAGCTCCACCCTTTTCCAGTGCAGTCTGGATCAGTCCATGGCAAAGGGATGCCTTCATCTGCAGTGGTCCACTTTCCTGGGGAGTTCACAAGATCTTCCTTGAATGGATATCTTGCCCTCTACACTTGAGAGGAGCCGTCTCCAGAGACTGCAAATTGCTGCCTCTCTTCCAATTCCTCTCTCAATTCCCCGGTTCCTAGCAAGGGATCCCAGCTGTTGGGCTTCCTTGCCTTCCAGTTGCTGACTGTCGGCCCCGCTATCCCAGCATCGGAGCAGCCAGGCAGCAATCCGCTCACCTGGCTGGCGGCTGTAATCTTTCCGCATGCCTCCAAGTTCTGCTGAGGTCAGGGACCGGGTAGTTTCTGCTTCCTGTCTGAATTCTCTCACTCCTTCCTCCGATGTCTCTGTCGAAGGACCGGCTTCTTGATCAAACCCTTCCTCTTCTTCCTCCTCCCTTACTAATCGAGGGTATGGACCCGTTGTCCTCCTTGTCCGTTGTTTATTTTGAACTACTGGGATAATTACTGTAGTTGGTGGTGTTGTTTGGGTCCCTATCTCAACCATGGTGTCCTCAGGTGCAGTTTGGGTCCCTGCCTCAACCAGAGTCCTCTGGGAATGCTGAACTGTGGCTCGATAGGCACAAGCCAGGCCCCAGTACAGTGCTAGAAGCTGCTGGTTCTCATTGGGATAGGCCAGGCACCCTTCCATCAGGTGGCGTGTCAGTTTGCCAGGGTTGCTCACCTGTTCAGAAATAAAGTCCCAGGCTATGGGAGGTGTTAACCGCCCTAGGAACCTGCCCAAGTCCTTCCACACACCCTGCCACCCTGGGACCGGCTGCCTCAGGTCACGCTTCAATATAGCCTCACCCAAAAGTTGTGTTCTCTTCCACCAGGATGAGACCAGATTCCACAAACCTCATAATATGCCAACAGTATTAATTAGTAGTACTAAGCAGCTCACATAAGAGTGAGCAAGGACCTCAGGAGCCTGCCTAATAAACCTATCCACATTAATCCTGGGTAGGGAGAGGGAGATGATGTATTCCCTCATCCTCTCCACCAGATATAGCTCCCCCAGGACAGTAAGGCCATCAATGCCAGGACAAAGCACATACCCATTGTTTGCATTAACATGTTGCCAAAAGTGAAAAGATAAACAGTGCAGCCAACGAACTTTATGACCCATACAGGAGCTTGTCGCTTAATAACTACTACAGCTAGAGCACACTTAATACAGAAGTGCTGTTGTTGTGCCCCACGTTGGGCACCAAAAAGGACTGCCATGGTTTAGCGCTAGCCGGAGGCCAAGCGACGTGGTCGCTCGCCCACCCCCCACCTCCCAGCGGAACGGGGGAGAGAATCGGGACAAAGAAAGGCAAAACTCGTGGGTTAACAACAACAACAGTTTAACTGAACAACAAAGGGAAAGAAAACAAACAAACAAGAAACCCCAACAATAACAACAACAGTGTGTACTTAGCGGTGCTTACTGTACAGGTCACTCCCCGCCCAGAGCCCAATGCCCAGCCCGCTCCCGAGCAGCGATCCCCTCCCCCCTCCCCCCCCCCCCCCCCCCCCCCCCCCCGCTCTCCGGTTGTCCCCCTCTATATAGTGAGCATGATGGTCACATGGTGTAGAATAGACCCCGGCCAGCTTCTGGCAAAAATTAACCCTATCCCAGCCACAACCAGGACAACTGGGCAGACTGAGTGTCTGAGCCCAGCTGCTCATATATACATATATATATATGCTCACTGGTGGACTTCCATCCTGTCCAGCCAGAAAGGGGAGCAGGATGAGGCTGTTGGTACTGTCTATGTTCATGTGAGTGCTCCGAGTGTCTGTGATCTGTATGACTGGCCATGTGTATATGTGGTATATATGTGTGCTTTTGTGTGTGTGTGCCTGCTGGGAATGCATCTTCAGCCTCACTATTGGTTGGACCTGGGCACATGGAGCAGCCACAGTCTTGTCTCTCTAGGGCTGTTGTATCCAGCATGATATATTTTTCTCTAACAAGATTAATTTGTTATCAGTTCGAATGCAAGCATTTTCTTGCAGACAGTAAGCATGAAGGGACATCACAACATGAGGCAAACAAATGTTTTGCTGGAAATGGAGGTGGGAGTTTTGGGGTTTTTTTCAACTGATGTGTAAAATTTGATGGAGTCTGATCCTCCCTTAGGAGACCTTTTTATAAAATCATTTGGTCCATTCCAAGGTGTATGTGTGATTAATTCAAATTATTTTATGACCTGCAAGATTATGTTGCTAGAAATCTGGTTTTAACAGGGTACCCAGAAAGGGAGGAATTTTATCAGGGCAAAGAAATCATTCCATTTTTTTTTCTTATGGTGATATAATTTTTGGAAGATAAATATCTGTTCATTAAAAATATTGGCAGATATTCTTTGATAACACATCAGTCTTGCAATTGTTTCACTGCCAATATAAATATACATCCAAAAAAGGCAACATGGATGACAGACATGACAATTACAAATCATTTGCCCTAATGTTTTTGTCATCTACCTTTCTTATACTGCCTCAGTCCAATTACACAAAATAAAAATGTGATTATCTGGAGAATATAGATTCTTTCCAAATTGATTTAGCAGGTGACTGTCACCAACAAGTCATTTGAAAGGCTAACTGATAGGCTGGGCCCTTTGCAAATTACTGTTCTGCATACAGTCCTTTTGCAGCTGATTATGTTGCCAATGTTATTTTCTGACAGTGAGATTTAGCCAACAGATACTACAGATAATACAACAAATCTAACAGATACTGCTTTAGTCTACAAAATAAAGCTTATTTGTTTTAACTATACAGACCCAATATTGCCCTTTCAGCAGAGAGAAATTCTGTTGAAAATTATCAAAAGATCCATCTTCTACCTGCTTGCATAGACACACACAGTTGTGATATCTTACATCAGTCATGCTTGGAGGAACATCCAGTTTTGAAGAACAAATGTTTCCATGGTAGTTTGGAGGCGGACTAAATGATAGTTTTGGAGCTGAGCCAACCTGTATATGCCTCCGTATTATGCAATATTAACCCTCTTCTCTTCTGTCCTAATCAGTTTTAGTTGGTAGAATAAAACACAAAATGGAAAAGGAGGAAACTGAAGGCCATGCAGTAGATAAAGCTGTACTACATGCAATAAGAAGGCCTTCAAATACAGCATAGCTAAAATTGCATAAATTAGGATTTTCAAAGAGAGGTTTATGCAGCTCCGCTGTACAACCTGAGACTGAGGGTATGTCTAATCTGCAGGCGCTGCTAGCTCTGAAGCTATGACATGAGCTCAATGCAGACTGTGAAGCTAGCCAGAACCATAGTGAATGCTCCTTTCTGGGGTGCATGCGTCTGTGCCTATGCTGCTCACAAAGCCCAAGCTAGCTGCTTTAAAGGTAGCTCATGTTTATATGTGTTCAGTCATGTATTAGGGATATGGAAAACAGTATTCTGTTAATTGAAACAATCAGAAAAAAAGATGTAAATAATGTTTCTTTCCTAATTATTCCATTCAATCTGGAAGTACTTTACGATGTTTTAAATAGATTTCTTAAAAGATAAAAAGCAGCAGAAATAGAAAAGGAAAAAGGAATAGATCTGGATCTGTTTCAGGTTACATAAAGTAGGCAATTATTTAGCACCTGTAGTTTAATCATTTTGTATTCTAAGTGAAACTCACAGGGGTTGTGACAGTTTTAAAAACTGTCTGAGGTTCTCAGAACTCCTGACTGGAATAATTTTGGAAGTCTCCCTTTTCTGCCTGTTATTCTGCTGTTTCAGAGAGCCAACTCTGAGAAATGGAGGGAACTAGTTATAAAGATTAGCTTAAATATTGAGAAAATATGGAATTTCTTTAAATAAAAAAGCAAAAATCAGTTGGAATTTGTGTCCCTTAGAGGAGAAGATGGGGAGCAATAGGTTGTAGAACTATCTGTAATTTCACATCATAAAGGACATTGGGAGTGAACAAAAACACACGGGGGAGATGATAGACTGGTCTACAAAGAAAGCTAGATCTTAGAAGAATATAGTGAAAAGCACCAAAAAGCAGTTGGGATTAACTTTGTAAAGGTTATAAAAATAAACAAGAGGAGATGATACTTCAATTGTTTACGTGTAAAGAGAATGAGGAGGAAAGCGGCACCACTACAGAAATGACGATGTGGAAATTAGAATTAGTTTAGCTTGGAAACTAAATTAATTTTTGATATCATGTCTTGAAAGGTAAGTGATGAACATGAATATATAGGCAAGGTGGCTAATGGGACTGAGGATATGAATGCTAAACCTGAAACAGGTGTAGAAAAAATATCCTAGAGGAATATATTTTATGAGAAGAGACTAAGGCTGTAGTTCAGCAAACTATTTAAGCAGCATAACAGACAGATAGGAGCAGCCTCAAGTTTGTAGGCCCTGGTCCTTATGGGGGACTTCAACCACCCCGATATCTGCTGGAGAGACAACACAGCAAGTCATAAGTGATCCAGGAGGTTCCTGGAGTGTATTGATGATAACTTCTTCACCCAAGTGATTGAGGAGCCAATGAGGAGAGGTGCACTGCTGGACCTCATACTCGCCAACAAGGAGGGGCTCATTGGGGATGTAAAGGTCAAAGGCAGCCTTGGCTGCAGTGACCATAAGATGGTGGAGTTCAGGATCCTGAGGGCAGGGAGGAGGATGAAAAGCGAGCTCACAACCCTGGGCTTCAGGAGAACAGACTTTGGACTCTTCAGGGCTCTGCTTGGTAGAGTCATAGAATCATAGAATCATAGAATTGTTTTGGTTGGAAGAGACCTCCAAGATCATTGAGTCCAACCGTTAACCTATCCCATGGGATAAAGCCCTGGAGGGAAGAGAGACCCAAGGTTAATATTCAAGGATCACCTCCTCCAAGCCCAAGAGAGGTCCATCCCAATGAATAAGAAGTCAGGCAAAAAAAGCCAGAAGGTCTGCATGGATGAACAAGGTGCTCCTAGCCAAACTCAAACAGAAAAAGGAAGCATACAGAGGATGGAAGTAGGGACAGGTAACCTGGGAGGAATACAGACACATTGTCCGAGCACCCAGGGATGAAGTTAGAAAAGCTAAAGCCCAAATGGAATTGAATCTGGTCAGAGATGTAAAAGACAACAAGAAGGGCTTCTTTAAGTACATAGGTGACAAAAGGAAGACACTTTTCTATTACCTAAAATTTCAGTTACCTGGACTTTCAGTCACCTGGACTCTCTGCGGATCGAGTCAAATTCTTAATAATCAGCATGCTATACAATAATCATAATCTAGACTCTGACTTTAAAAAGTATACAAGTCACTCAGTCCTCAAATTCACTCAAGGTGAACGACGAAAGTGGTGTCATGGTACTCTAGCCAACATTGAGGATTCTCCCCCTTCCCCCCCCGCCCACGGTGCAGGCATCCCCTGTATCACACCCAGAAGCATGAAGGCCTTAGCAGTCCAGCTGCTGTTGGATCCACTTCAAAAACCTTTTGGATAAGCTGATGTATTTATACCTCTCAGTTTGGGAGTTTGGTCTTTACTATTTCCATAAGTTAGTGGATTCTGAAGATGCTGCCAGACATTCAATATGCAAGAATTTCAGCTGCAGGAGACAGCAAGCTGCAGGTGGTAACGGCTGCATAATGATCTTTGTCTCTTCCTGTCCATTGTGTCCTGCCTATGTGTTGCTCTCCCTTTGACCTAATGGCACTGCTCCCAGTATACATCAGGCCTAAGCATGAGCTGCGTGTTAGCCAAAATCTGAGCAGGAGTTGAATGAACAGTCACAGGAGGCATCCCTGACTACTGGGGGATCACAGGTTTTGCTGTCCAGAATATTTCATGTGCTGTTACACTTCCCTGTTCCATAATGGGTGTCACCATATCCTGACAATAATGCTGTACCAGGTGTCAGGAGCAGGGGATACTGATCACACTGGGCATCCATAAGTCCATGGGCACTGATGGGATCCACCCACGAGTGCTGAGGGAGCTGGCAGATGTCATTGCAAGGCCACTCTTTATAATCTTTGAACGATCATGGAGACTGGGAGAAGTGCCCAAAGACTGGAGGAAAGCAAATGTCACTCCTATCTTCAAGAAAGGCATGAAGGAGGACCCAGGGAACTACAGGCCGGTCAGCCTCACCTCGATCCCTGGGAAGATGATGGAGCAGCTAATCCTGGAAACCATTTCCAGGCACAGGAAGGACAAGAAAGTCATCAGGAATAGTCAGCATGGATTCACCAAGGGGAAGTCATGCTTCACAAACTTGATAAACTTCTATGATTAAATGATTGGCCTGGTAGATGACGGGAGACCAGTGGGCATTGTCTACCTGGACTTCAGGAAGGCTTTTGACAGTGTCTCCCATAAGATCCTCATGGAGAAGCTGTTAATGTATGGGCTGGATGAGCAGACAGTGAGGTGAATCGAAAGCTGGCTGAACAACTAGGCCCAGAGGGTGGTGGCACAAAGTCTAGTTGGAGGCCAGTAGCTAGAGGTATACCCCAGGGGTCAATACTGGGTCCAGTCCTGTTTAATGTCTTCATTAATGATCTGGATGAGTGTACCCTCAGCAGGTTTTCTGATGACACAAAACTGGGAGGAGGGGCTGATATGCCAGAGGGTCATGCTGCCATCTAGAAGTACCTTGACAGGCTGCAGAAATGGGCTGACAGGAACCTCATGCAGTTCAACAAGGGGAATTGCAAAGTCCTGCACCTGGGGAGGAACAACCCCAGGCACCAATACATGCTGGGGGCCACTCAGCTGGAAAGCAGCTTGGCAGAAAAGGCCCTGGGGGTTCTGGTGGGCACCAAGTTGAACATGGGCCAGCACTGTGCCCTTGCAGCAAAGAAGGTGGATGGTATCCTGGGCTGCATTAGGCAAAGTATTGCCAGCTGGTTGAGGGAGGTGATCCTTCCCCTCTACTCAGCACTGGTGAGGCCACACCTGGAGTCCTGTGTCCAGTTCTGGGCTATCCAGTACAAGAGAGGCATGGACATACTGGAGGGAGTCCAACGAAGGGCCACTAAGATGAGGGGGATTAAGGGACTGGAGCATCTCTCTTATGAGGAAAGGTTAAGAGAGCTGGGACTGTTTAGCCTAGAGAAGGCTCGGGGAGATATCATCAATGTATATAAATATCTGAAGGGAAGGTGCAAAGTAGATTGAGCCAGGCTCTTTTCAGTGGTGCCCAGTGACAGGACCAGAGGCAATGGGCACAAACTGAAACACAAGAGGTTCTGTCTGAACATCAGGAAACACTTTTTTTACTGTGAGGGTGACTGAGCACTGGAACAGGTTGCCCAGGGAGGTTGTAGCGTCTCCCTCCTTGGAGATATTCAAAAGTCGCCTGGAGATGTTCCTGGGCAATTGTCTCTAGGTGGCCCTGCTTGAGCAGGGGTGCTGGACCAGATGACCTCCAGAGGTCCCTTCCAACCTCAACCAGTATGTGATTCTGTGATAAGCCAGACCTGCTGCTGAAAGAAAAGGTCCTGCTCTTTTGCTACTCCCAGCAGCTAATTCCTACATCACCCTCTTTTTTACACCAGCACAAGTGTTTCTGTAGCCACTGAACAAACTGCATTGATGAAACAATCCAGCTGAAAAATAGCCATTTTTTCCTGGTTGTGGGGAGGACAGGATACTTTTCTGAAGAGAAGTGCCAGGGCATTTCTGCTTAAAATCTATGCTGATGGAGACTCTAAAATAACTGTGCTATATGAATGCATCAGAAGGGTAAATAAACATGAGGGAAAAAAACTGTTTAAACTGAAGGATGATGTTTGCATAAGAACAAATGAGTATGAGTTGTCCATGAAATAATTTGAGCAAAAGATTCAAAGAATGTTTCTAACCATCAGAGGAATGAGGTTCTTGGACAATCTGTGAACTAAGATATTGGGGAGAAAGCTGTCATCTTAAGGTTATACTGAGCAATTTATGAAAGGAATAATTATGTGATGTAGGTGAACTATGTGATAGGATGGAAGTGGACCTGAGGACTCAGGATGCCCCTCGCAGTTCTTAGCTGGTCCCTTGAAGCACATTAATAAACAAAGCTACTATTTGTGTCAGAAAGTTCTATTTCAGCAGTGTCAGCATGAGTAGCAGTTTCAAGTGTAGATACTTCATTTTGTCAGAATCAGTTCACCTCATCTTTAGTTTGCACAGAATATTCATAGTAGAGTTACTAGCATATGTGAAAGCTTACAGTGGCTGATTTTCACAGGAAGGAAAAAGTTTTGAAGAGAAAATATTTCTCAGTATTGTCTGAGCATAGGCAGAGCCAATATTGCTTTTTCCTTGTCTTTTCCCAATGTCCTGCATTTATCATAAGGTAAAGTCAAGAGAAAAAATAAAGGATGAAAACATGTAGATAGTTCTTCTTGTACTCCATCTGTATCTCTCCTTTTTTCTTCACCTTATCATTTCTTTCAAGTAGGGTGACTATTTGAACTTATCTATTCAGCTCATGCCCATTTCAAAAACATGAGTGGCTTCTGATTGTGACAAGGTTTAGCACAGCCCTTTCTGGCTCAACGAGGCAGAAGTTACCTCTCAGGTCAAAAAGCTATAGCTTTGAATACAAAGTGGTAAGAAAGTAGAGGCTTTCATACTGGATTAGATCAGTGTTTTCACTTGAGTTTTAAAGTAGTGCAAATATTACTATGTATTGGTCATTGCATACTGTATGCCTTGTTCCATACTTGTTTCATAGAGAGCATGAACCAATTAGAACCTTAGCTGCAGTCTAGAGCTTTAGCACATGTTCTGTGATGGCAGCCATATGGCAGTCCAGCACTGACATGACAAACAGGACATCCATCTCATTCTTCTTGAGTCTTGCATGCTAGAGAGAGGGAAATGGCCTGAAGGCTAATCTCCCTGATGGATATAATAGCAGAAGATGTAAAATGAACCTTATTTCTGTTATTCTCAAAAGGTCAAAGGTATTTTTGTCTCACTTCATCTTTCCTTACCACACCTAGCAAAATAGTATTCTGTTAGAGAGGATGTGATGAAAGTTGCCTTAAAGTTCATTTCATTATTTCATCCTTTCTTCTGTTCCTGAGACTGGGACCAGGGTGAATAGCACTGAGATAAGTCGCTTGATTTCCAGCAGATATCTGGGTGCATTGCTCTAGTCTTGCTCTTCATTGCAAATGCTGGGCACCTGGAGCAGCAGGAAGCACAAGTCTCAAGGTGGCAATGGAGCTTTTGCTTCACATTGAAATCCAATAGAGTATCTTTAGTAAGCTATAATTTTAATTATATAGGTTGATCCCCCGCCTTTTACAGAGCAACTACTGAATTTAAAAGTACTCTGGATACTTATGGGGACAGACAGGTTAAATTATAATTATTACCAAACAACTATTTAATGATTACTACCCTCTAAATAAAAAATCCCCCACCCCCATGAAACACAAACAAACAAAGTTTGCTTGTCATTCCAGAACTCTTCTGGCATTCAACTTATAACTTGCAAGTTCCAGCCATTCACCTCAATGCTTTCTTCCGCTTTATACAAAAAAACCCTCTTCTTTATTGTTTCCAGTATGTCAGACTTAGGTCATGAAATTAAAAGACACAGATACTCATTTGTTTCCAATAGGTTTTGGTTTGTAAACACTCAAATTGGTTCTTTCATGTGCATGAAAGGAGGCACGGGGTGGGAGGGTGGTGCACACACAAATATGTGTGTTATTATTCTTATCGAGATGGACTGACAAACACTTTACAACATAAGAGGTCCTTGTGACCTTCTCCATCGCACTGCTTAGAACTGGGCTTGCATGGCTGCCCAAGGCACAGTAGCACACTGCTGGGAAGAGCTTGGTTCCTACATCAGTATCTGGAGAAAGCCAGGCTATGTTCTCTCTCACTACATCTCTCCTGCTGTTTTCCTTACCAGAGCAGCTTATCTATCCTCCTGGGGATCCCACATGGGACAAAGTCCCTCCTTTCTCCTGATAGTCAGCAAAGAGGCAACAGGATTAGATTTGCCATAACCACTGCCCCAAGGTTTGGTCCCAGTGATGACCCATTCTACAGTCTTCTAGTAGAGCAATTTGGAGATAATATAGTCCGATAGCCAAGGACCCAGGTGTCTCTGCTGCAGTTGTGAACCTTCCAGGGTCAAATCCTATTGCTGGCACGTTGTGGGGGGGGATTTGCAATGTTTGCATAAAGATAGATGTGCAAGAATTTAGGCAGGTGGCCATACACTTGAGTGATGAGATTCCTGAGCACAGTCTAGCACATGCAGAATTAAACAAATTAAACAAAAGTGCTGTGGAAAAAAATATTATTAAATCATGTAATTAAAAATGTTTTCCATAATGCATATTTAGATTGCCAGTGGATCTGCAGTTGCTGGAATCTTTCACTCCAGAACAAGAACAACAACAAAACATTAAATATCATATAAGTAATATTTATGCAGAAGTGATACTCAAGTAAACATGTGATCAATTGCAATGATGAAGTACATTCGCAAATGACTGCATTTTTCCATTACAGAATCACAGAATCACAGAATGGATGAGGTTGGAAGGGACCTCTAGAGATCATCTAGTCCAACTCCCCTGCTCAAGCAGGGTCACCTAGAGCACATTGCACAGGATCATGTCCAGGTGGGTTTTGAATATCTCCAGAGAAGGAGACTCCACAACCTCCCTGGGCAGCCTGTTCCAGTGCTCTGTCACCCTCACAGTAAAGAAGTTTTTCCTCATGTTCAGGCGGAACTTCCTGTGTTCCAGGTTGTGCCTGTTGCCCCTTGTCCTGTCACTGGGCACCACTGAAAAGAGTCTGGCCCCATCCTCTTGATACCTGCCCTTGAGATATTTATAAGCATTCATAAGGTCCCCTCTCAGTCTTCTCTAGGATAAACAGTCCCAGCTCCCTCAGCCTTTCCCCATAGGAGAGATGCTCCGGTCCCCTCATCATCTTTGTAGCCCTCCGCTGGACTCTCTCCAGTAGTTCCTCATCTTTCTTGAACTGGGGAGCCCAGAACTGGACGCAGTACTCCAGATGGGGCCTCACTAGGGCAGAGTAGAGAGGGAGGATAACCTCCCTCGACCTGCTGGCCACACTCTTCCTAATGCACCCCAGGATACCATTGGCCTTCCTGGTCGCAAGGGCACATTGCTGGCTCATGGTTAACTTCTTGTCTACCAGGACTCCCAGGTCCTTCTCTGCAGAGCTGCTTTCCAGGAGGTCAACCCCTAACCTGTACCGGTGCATGGGGTTGTTCCTCCCCAGGTGCAGGACCCTGCACTTGCCCTTGTTGAACCTCATGAGGTTCCTCTCCACCCAACTCTCCAGCCTGTCCAGGTCTCGCTGAATGGCAGCACAGCCTTGCGGTGTATCAGCCAGTCCTCCCAGTTTCGTGTCATCAGCAAACTTGCTGAGGGTACACTCTGTCCCTTCATCCAGGTCATTGATGAATAAATTGAACAAGACTGGCCCCAGTACTGACCCCTGGGGGACACCACTAGCCACAGGCCTCCAACTAGACTTTGTACCACTGATCTCCACCCTCTGAGCTCTGCCATTCAGCCAGTTCTCAATCCACCTCACTGTCCACTCATCTAGCCCACACTTCCTGAGCTTACCTATGAGGATGTTATGGGAGACAGTGTCAAACTCCTTGCTGAAGTCCAGGTAGACAACATCCACCGCTCTCCCCTCATCCACCCAGCCAGTCATGCCATCGTAGAAGGCTATCAGATTGGTCAAGCATGATTTCCCCTTGGTGAATCCATGCTGACTACTCCTGATCACCTTCTTTTCTTCCACATGCTTAGAGATGGCCTCCAGGATGAGTTGCTCCATCACCTTGCCAGGGATGGAGGTGAGGCTGACTGGCCTGTAGTTTCCCAGGTCCTCCTTCTTGCCCTTCTTGAAGACTGGAGTGACATTGGCTTTCCTCCAGTCCTCAGGCACCTCTCCTGTTCTCCATGATTTTTCAAAGATGATGGAGAGTGGCTTGGCAATGACATCTGCCAGCTCCTTCAGCACTCGTGGGTGCATCCCATCAGGGCCCATGGATTTCTGTGTGTCCAGTTTGCCTAAATGATCTCTAACCCGATCCTCCTCAACCAAGGGAAGGTCTTCCTTTCTCCAGACTTTCTCCAGGGGGTCTGGGATTCCTGAGGACCGTCCCTCGCAGTAAAGACCGAAGCAAAGAAGGCATTCAGTATCTCTGCCTTCTCTGTATCCTTTGTCACCAGGGCACTCACCCCATTCAGCAGCTGGCCCACATTTTCCCTAGTCTTCCGTTTGTTGCCGATGTATTTGAAGAAGCCCTTCTTGTTGTTCTTGATATCCCTTGCCAGATTTAATTCCAAATGGGCCTTAACCCTCCTCGATGCATCCCTGCATACTCTGACTACATTCCTATATTCCTCCCAAGTGGTCTGTCCCTTTTTCCACATTCTGTATACTTCCTTCCTCCATTTGAGTTTTGCCAGGAGCTCCTTGCTCATCCATGCAGATCTCCTGCCCCCTTTGCCTGACTTCTTACTCATAGGGATGCACTGATCTTGAGCTTGGAGGAAGTGATGCTTGAATATTAGCCAGCTCTACGTTCGCCTGCTCACAAATCCAACTCCCCAGGGCGTGTTATAAAATGCCAAAGATCTTCTAACAGTCCGTTATGCTTTAATTCAACATGCAAGGGAGATTTGTCTTCATTTCCCCACCAAATGGAAGGTTTAACCCAGTCCTGCACATGTGAAATACATATGATTCAAGACACTGAGCAGGGAAAGCAAAGTGCAAACTGGGTCCGTCCTTGAACCTTTTACTTGCTATAATCAGTACTTTTCTTGCTACAAATAGTCCTTCAAGTGTGAAAGTAATATTTGGGATTTTCAAAACCCCTTTGATGACATAGCCTGTGCACACATTAGGGGTATTTGGTCTAGACTGTAGGGGATGGAGGGATGAGAAACATATGAACATTTTGAAGAATAACATATATGACAGAAGGTGAATCTATTTGTCCACTAAATGTCTGCTTTCTTATGCCCAGTATATACTCAGTTTGCGTGGTGCCTTGACAGAACAGCCAGAACAGCCCAGCCCAGCTCCTGTCTCGGTCAGCATTATTCCTTCACAATCCTCTGCCTTTATGCCCTCCAAACATCCCCTTTTGAGCTTCACTGCTGGAAATTGCTCCAAACATTTATATGGTAGATTCAGGGCATCTGGAGTCTCAATTTCCTTGTCAGCTGGGCTCCTCTGCTTGGAGCCTGCAGTTCAGGAGGAGACAGGAGGGTGAGCAAGAGAAAGTCATTAAATGTGCCAATTAATATGCAGGGCCAGGGATGCCATTGCAGGGAGCACTTGCAAAAGCAGGCAGTGGTGGGGGTGTCCCGACAGCAGGGGGAAGATGGATTTGCCAGCTATAGCTGAGAGGAGCTGAATGACAGCTGCCTGTTGCACTGGCAGCAGCATGCCCACTAAGGGAAGGCACTGTGCTGGACATGTGCCGTCTTTCCTACAGCTGTGCTCTCTGGCATAACTCACACCCTCCAAACTAAACGCCCCAGAAATAAGGAAACCGCAGGAACAGGGGCAAAATTTATGAAGATCCTCTGAAACTGTTGCATTTGATAATAGGTTAGATATAGTATAATGACATTCAGCTGGGGAACTAGAGACAAAGGGAAGCTAACTCAGATTAAGATATATTTTTTCTGCAGTCAATTAGCTTGTAGCACATGGCAGAATGTGACTTTTAGAAAAGATGCAGCCTGGACACTAGGGTGCATTTTCATGGGAAAAGAAGACAGGGCTTTGGCAGTTTGGAAAATTAAGTGAGGCCGAGTGGTATGCTCTCCTCCCCTGTAGAGCATATAGTTTCTGTTGGACACAGTCTTTTTCTTCATTTCTTGGCCTAGTCTACTTTTTTTTTAGATTTATCTGCTCTGTTAAATGGTTACAGTATTTTGCTCTGGGTTGACAACATTTCAGTCAGGGCTGCATGTATTCTATGCAGCTGTACAGCAGCTATTAATACTTTGTGATGTTTCTCAATAAAGAATGCAATATAACAGTCAGAGATCACTACAGGGATTAATTCCACTGAAATGTATGTGTGCTAAAATATTTATCTCTAAAAGGAAAGCATTCTAGGTATCTTAATATGACATTGACTGGTGCAATTTCAGATTTTATTTTTAACAGATGCAACAAGTGCACTTTCAGTGGATAGAGTCTGCCTAGAGAAATTTCAGAAGGACTCACCTATTAACCAATCATTTTGTTGTTGCTATTTTTATTTAGTCTGTCAGATAATCTATCCCCTTCCCAGTATATGCTTATTCCCTATAGTATCTTTCAGTGTTTTATCTGGGATTCAGTTGTTTTAAGACATGACTTATTGGTCTTATGTGAAACATTGTTTGTTTGTTTTTTCTCCATGAATCCCTATAAAACAAGCCTTCCCTCAGTACAGCCCTTGAGTATCTGAGTTGTGCGTGGAAGAGTTTTGGGCACGGGAAGAACTCCTCCAGGAATTCCTCCTAGGGAGTGAAAATGAAAATAATGCAGAGAGCATCGATGTTGCATAGGAGCTGGTCTTCCGGTGTGGTGTGGCAGGTGACACTGGACGCAGTGGGAGGATGGTGTGTAGTATTGGATTGCTGCATCTGGAGCTTGCAGTTGTGGTATCTGGCTCGGCTGGTGCATCATGTCCACGATATGTGGGTTGAAGATGTCGATCTCTTGAGGAAGTTGATGGGCGCCAGTTGCTAAAGCCAGTTCTGCTTCCATTACTGCTGCACTTTGCTCAGTTTTATCAATAGTTCATTCTTTATTAATTTGGGCAATTCTTGCTATATCATCATCGATTTGGCATATAGCAACTGTGATAGAGATGACATACAGTGACAGGGTTATATAGCAATGAACATCATACAGTTTCATTCATTGACTATTCTTACCCAAAATCAAATCCCCTCGAGGTACACATCGGACTTCCCCATCCTTTCGCATCACCCGCCAAGTGCACCCAGGTCCTTGAGCAAAAGCAATCCCACGGATGGGTTTGCCTTTGCCTGAGGCAGGAGTAACCCAGACTGTCTTCCCTAACATATTCTTCATAGGCACTACAGGAACTTTATCCCCTTCTACAGTAGGTAAAGGCTTTGATTGGGCAAGACCAGCTCGATTGGTGGATCCCCTAGTGTTAACTAACCAGGTGGCTTTTGCTAAATGTGTATCCCAATGTTTGAAGGTCCCACCACCCATTGCTCTCAGTGTAGTTTTCAGTAGTCCATTGTATCGTTCAATTTTCCCAGAGGCTGGTGCATGACAGGGGATGTGATACACCCACTCAATGCCATGCTCTTTGGCCCAGGTGTCTATGAGGTTGTTTCGGAAATGAGTCCCGTTGTCTGACTCAATCCTTTCTGGGGTGCCATGTAGCCATAAGACTTGCTTTTCAAGGCCCAGGATAGTGTTCTGGGCGGTGGCGTGGGGCACGGGATATGTTTCCAGCCATCCGGTGGTTGCTTCCACCATTGTGAGGACATAGCGCTTGCCTTGGCAAGTCTGTGGGAGTGTGATATAGTCAATCTGCCAGGCCTCCCCATATTTATATTTCAGCCATCGTCCTCCATACCAGAGAGACTTTGACCGCTTGGCTTGCTTGATTGCAGCACATGTTTCACACTCATGGATAACCTGTGCAATAGTGTCCATGGTCAAGTCCACCCCTCGATCACGAGCCCATCTATATGTTGCATCTCTTCCCTGGTGGCCTGAGGTGTCATGGGCCCACCAAGCTAGGAATAATTCACCTTTATGTTGCCAGTCCAGATCCACCTGCACCACTTCAATCCTAGCAGCCTGATCCACCTGCTGGTTGATTTGATGTTCCTCAGTGGCCCGACTCTTAGGTACGTGGGCATCTACGTGGCGTACTTTTATAACCAGCTTCTCTAGCCGGGCAGCAATATCTTGCCACAATTTGGCAGCCCAGATGGGTTTGCCTCTGCGCTGCCAGTTGCTCTGCTTCCATTTCTGTAACCACCCCCACAGGGCATTTGCCACCATCCAGGAGTCGGTATAGAGGTAGAGCACTGGCCACTTTTCTCGCTCAGCAATATCTAAAGCCAGCTGGATGGCTTTCCCCTCTGCAAACTGACTCGATTCACCTTGTCCTTCAGTGGCTTCTGCGACTCGTCGTGTAGGACTCCACACAGCAGCTTTCCACCTTCGATGCTTTCCCACAATACGACAGGACCCATCAGTGAACAGGGCATATCACTTCTCCTTTTCTGGTAGTTCATTATATGGTGGGGCCTCTTCAGCCCTTGTCATCTCTTCCTCTGTCAACATTCCGAAATCTTTGCCTTCTGGCCAGTCCATGATCACTTCCAAGATTCCTGGGCCACTGGGGTTTTCTATTCAAGCTCATTGTCTGATCAGCGCGACCCACTTACTCCATGTGGCATTGGTGGCATGATGTGTAGAGGGGACTCTCCCTTTGAACATCCAGCCCAGCACCGGCAGTCGGGGTGCCAGGAGGAGCTGTGCTTCAGTATCAACCACCTCCGAAGCAGCTCGAACCCCTTCATATGCTGCCAAGATCTCTTTTTCAGTTGGAGTATAGTGGGCCTCAGATCCTCTGTATCCCCGGCTCCAAAACCCCAGGGGTCGACCTCGAGCCTCCCCTGGTGCTCTCTGCCAGAGGCTCCAGGTAGGGCCATTCTCCCCAGCTGCAGTGTAGAGCACATTTTTAACATCTTGCCCTGTCTGGACTGGCCCAAGGGCTACTGCATGAACTATCTCCTGTTTAATTTGTTCAAAGGCTTGTCGTTGCTCAGGGCCCCATGTGAAATCATTATTCTTTCAGGTCACGTGGTAGAGAGGGCTTACAATAAAACTGTAATTTGGAATATGCATTCTCCAGAAACCCACAATGCCTAAGAAAGCTTGGGTCTCCTTTTTGTTAGCTGGTGGAGACATAGCTGCTATTTTGTTGATCACATCTGTCGGGATCTGACGACGTCCATCTTGCCATTTTATTCCTAGGAAATGGATCTCCTGTGCAGGTCCTTTGACCTTACCTTGTTTTATGGCAAAGCCAGCTCTCAGAAGAATTTGGATTATTTTCTCCCCTTTCTCAAAAACCTCTTCTGCTGTGTTGCCCCACACAATGATGTCATCAATGTATTGCAGGTGTTCTGGAGCTCCACCCTTTTCCAGGGCAGTCTGGATCAGCCCATGGCAAAGGGTGGGGCTGTGTTTCCACCCCTGGGGCAGTTGATTCCAGGTGTACTGGATGCCCCTCCAAGTGGAAGCAAACTGTGGCCTGCACTCTGCTGCCAAAGGGATGGAGAAGAATGCATTGGCAATATCAATGGTGGCATACCACTTGGCTGCCTTGGACTCCAGTTCGTACTGAAGTTCTAGCATGTCCGGCACGGCAGCACTCAGTGGTGGCGTGACTTCATTCAGGCCACGATAGTCCACTGTTAATCTCCATTCTCCGTTAGATTTCCTTACTGGCCATATAGGACTATTAAAAGGTGAATGAGTCTTACTAATGACTCCTTGGCTCTCCAGTTGATGAATCAGCTCACGGATGGGAGCCAGGGAATCTCGGTTGGTGCGATATTGCCGCTGGTGCGCTGTCCTGGTAGCAATTGGTACCTGCTGTTCTTCAGCTTGCAGCAATCCCACAACACAGGGATCTTCTGAGAGGCCAGGCAGGGTAGATAGCTGTTTGGTCTTCTCTGCATTCACCGTGGCTACACCAAAAGCCCATCGGTATCCCTTCGGGTCCGTGAAGCACCCTCTCCTGAGGTAGTCTATGCCAAGGATACAAGGGGCCTCTGGGCCGGTCACATTGGGGTGCTTTTCCCACTTGTCCCCTGTTAAGCTCACCTCAGCCTCCAATACCGACAATTCTTGGCATCCCCCTGTCACTCCTGAGGTCCAGATGGGTTCCATTCCCCTATGTTCTGATGGCATCTGGGTACACTGTGCACCGGTGTCTACTAAAGCCCTGTGCTTCTGTGGGCCTGATGTGCCAGACCATCGAACCCACACAGTCCAGTATACACGGTCATCCCTTTCCTCCTCCTGGCCGAAGGCAGGGACCCTCTATTCCTGTTCCTCATCAGAGTATTCCCTGTCTGAGTCTTGCAGCGCCAGACCAGAAGGCCCCTCACCAGGATCAAGGGAGGTGATTTCAGTTGTTCTCTGTTTGGGAAATCGCTGATTGCCTTCGTGTGTCTCTACAGCAGCTCTGCTGACAGACTTCCTGGGTGGCCCCTTCTTACCAGCTGTCTTCCCTCTCAGTTCACGTACACGGGCTTCCAGCCTAAAAGGTGGGTTCACCATCCCACTTCCTCATGTCCTCCCCCTGGTCACGCAGGAAGAACCAGAGTGCTCCACGCGGCGTGCGCCTGGGGCTCCCTTTCCCTCTGACCGAGGCAGGAGAGGACTGATTTCTTGGGGCACCCCTGATAGCCAAGGCACTGGCCCCTAGGGATGAGGAGGTACAGAGATTTTCCTCAAAGTTTTGGAGCCAAGAAGACACTCTCTCCACAGCTGGTGTATCGATATCCGGGCAGTACATCGCTGCCAGGCTGTTAGAATATGATGCTGGGGCACTCTGAATCACCTTCCTCCACATAGCCTGTGCGCACAGGACATCCTCTGGATCTTTGGAGACCTCATCATTGTCTAGATCCCTGTAGATGACTTCCAGTACCACTAATTCTCTTAGGTACTGGATGCCTTCATCTGCAGTGGTCCACTTTCCTGGGGAGTTCACAAGATCTTCCTCGAATGGATACCTTGCCCTCTACACTTGAGAGGAGCCGTCTCCAGAGACTGCAAATTGCTGCCTCTTTTCCAATTCCTCTCTCGATTCCCTGGTTCCTAGCAAGGGATCCCAGCTGTTGGGCTTCCTTGCCTTCCAATTGCTGACTGTCGGCCCCACTATCCCAGCATCGGAGCAGCCAGGCAGCAATCCGCTCACCTGGCTGGCGGCTGTAATCTTTCCGCATGTCTCGAAGTTCTGCTGAGGTCAGGGACCGGGTAGTTTCTGCTTCCTGTTGGAATTCTCTCACTCCTTCCTCCGATGTCTTTGTTGAAGGACCGGCTTCTTGATCCAACCCTTCCTCTTCTTCCTCTTCCCTTACTAATCGAGGATATGGACCCGTTGTCCTCCTTGTCCATTGTTTCTTTTGAACTACTGGGGCAATTACTGTAGTTGGTGGTGGTGTTTGGGTCCCTGCCTCAACCAGAGTCCTCTGAGAATGCTGAACTGCGGCTCGATAGGCACAGGCCAGGCCCCAGTACAGCGCTAGAAGCTGCTTGTTCTCATTGGGATAGGCAAGGCACCCTTCCATCAGGTGGCGTGTCAGTTTGCCAGGGTTGCTTGCTTGTTCAGGTGTCAAGTCCCAGGCTATGGGAGGTGATAACCGTCCTAGGAACCTGCCCAAGTCCTTCCACACACCCTGCCACCCTGGGACCGGCTGCCTCAGGTCACGCTTCAATATAGCCTCACCCAAAAGTTGTCTTCTCTTCCACCAGGACGAGACCAGATTCCACAAACCCCACAATATGCCAACAATATTAATAAGTAGTACTAAGCAGTTCACATAAGGGTGAGTAAGGACCTCAGGAGCCTGTGTGATAAACCTATCCACATTAATCCTGGGTAGGGAGAGGGAGATGATGTATTCCCTCATCTTCTCCACCAGATAGCTCCCCCAGGACAGTGAGACCGTCAGTGCCAGGACAAAGCATATTCGCATTAACATGTTGCCAAAAGTGAAGAGAAAAACAGTGCAGCCAGCAAACTTTTTTGACCCGTGCAGGAGCTTGTCACTTAGTAACTACTACAGTTAGAGCACACTTAATACAAAAGTGCTGTTGTCGAGCCCCACGTTGGGCGCCAAAAAGGACTGTCGTGGTTTAGCCCCAGTCGGAGGCTGAGCCATGCGGTCGCTTGCTCACCCCCCACCTCCCGGTGGGACGGGGAGAGAATTGGGACAAAGAAAGGCAAAAACTCGTGGGTTAACAACAACAGTTTAAACGAACAACAAAGGGAAAGAGAACAAACAAACGAGAAACCCCAACAATAACAACAACAGCGTGTACTTAGCGGTGCTTTCCGGCGCCTGGAGCTCGATGCCCAGCCCGCTCCCGAGCAGCGATCCCCGCCCCTCCAGTCGACCCCCCTCTAAATAGTGAGTGTGACGGTCACATGGTATAGAATAGACCCTGGCCAGCTTCTGGTGAAAATTAACCCTATCCCAGCCACAACCAGGACACACTGGGAGTTCCCTTGATGTTGGGTTCCCTCATACCCAAGGAGGTGCCACTCTGCAGGAACCTGCCCTACAAACGCATCACACTCCCCTCCATCTTATGTTACTTAAGCTGAATGTAAAAAAAACCCAAAAAAACTCTAAACTCTTGCTTTTCAGTCTAGTTTCTAAACAACTTACTTTTCCTAATATGTCACATTCTGACTAGATCATATCAATGAATAAACCCACTCAAGTACTTCACATGCTTCAACTCTTTCCTAAACCAAAGCCTAGGACTTGACATCACAGTTCTCAGCATGCCTGAAATGAATTGCCAGTCAGTTGTGAGCTTCCTTTGGTGTTTATTGGACTGATGGGTCCAAGGACCCACAGCTGTGACATAATACTAGTGAACAGTGCTAGAGTGCATTTTTGCTGCTGTTTCCAAATTCTTAGCAAGGTAAAGGGGAATTTCCCAAGAAGGATAAATGAAAGAAAGCATGAGTACACTGACCAAACTTGGAAGGTGCTAGGTGCTTCAGAGGGATGCCTTCTGCTCATGCTTTATTAAGAAATACAAGCATTACGTAGCTGTCAAATATCAGCATCCTGCAAGATGAAGCCCCTAGTGCATACACTGTAATTGTAGTGCTGCTTGATACACATAATTTTACAATGGTCATGCGCTAAGCAGACTACGATTACAGGTAAACACCACCTTTAATAGTCAATCCAGCTAAGGTTACGACAGGTTTAGAAGTATTACAGTTCTCATTTAATAAGCTATCACTTTAAAATCTGTATTGTAGCTGTAGCAATGCTGAAAAAATGACAATTTTATGGATACAATTTATGATATTTCTTGGTGCTTACTTGATGGCAGTTGTGTTATGATGGTTCATTTAGAATTGCACTTCTATAGATCCTTTCTGTACTTAAGTACTTACTTCCAAATGTCAGTTTATGCAAGCAAGAAAGCACTTGCTAGTCCTGCTGTTGTCTTATATTATGTTTACCAGTTATATTTACTAGCAATATTGGGCTAGAATCTAAACCAGAAGGCCTGGTGAATTAGCTTCTGCAATGTGTGAACTATCCACAGGGAGGAGACTGCTATGCCAAATCACTGAACTATGATGCTGTTCTCCAAAGAAACATTTCCAAGGGGAAACTGCCATACTACTTCACATATGAAATGTTGTTACATTTTCAGCAATGCAATGTCATTCCACTTGTCACCACTTTCAGCACTCATTTTTTTAAAATAATTTAGTGCTTTTGAAAGGTGCCAGACAAGCAGACCTTGAGCATTCCTTTTGTCTATTTGCAAATGTGAAGGATCACTATATAACTGCCATGTCTTAGCCTTGAAGCAGGGGGTCTAATTCTAGAGTTCACTAAAGTTTGTTCACTTTCTGGCTTCAGATGTTCCTTATCCCACTTTGTGGGCTCTAGGAAATGGTGAGGCTTGTTTAATGCAGAAGTTTCTGTTGTAAGAAGTAAACCAGACCTGTTGTATGAAATACTGTGGGAAGTTGATTTTCGTTACCCAAGGGTTTGGCACACATCCATCCATCCATCCATCCAATGTAAACCCAGATTAATGGCACATTGCTAATACTACCACAGACAAGATCCCTCAAATGACTGTTTGTCGCGGATGGAGTGATGCACTTCACTCATAAGAGAGAAGCAACAATATACTTTATTGATATAAAACAGTGGGTTAACAAAGTTCAATGGTAAATGTGACAGTGTTTAACAAGATTCGATGGCGAGGTACACTGGATTATTTACTGCATAGAGGACAGGGTCAGACAAAACTGTCAGGGAGACCCTCCCGTTGAGTCATGAGGTTCAGAAAGGACCCCCTTGCTTTCTAAACTCCTTCTCAGAGAGGAGTCTAGGGGCAGCTGGATCCAATCCTAGTCTCAGACTTGGTCAACGGTTTATGTCTAAAGGATTATATATGCACAATTCAATCCTTTATATCGCTTAGCTAAGATTTCAAAGAAGTTTAGCATGCTCTTAGTCACTTACCGAGGATCTGTTGCAGTAAGGAATCTCTCAACCTCGAGAAGTAACCTTGAGAGGCGTCCCTACTCAAGGGGAGATCCTGGCGTGCAGCCCGTTGCCATGCAGGAGAGCTCAACAGGCCCTGGGCTGTCCACTATTTATAGAGTAAGATGATTGGCCTATAGTCATATTTGCATACCAGCAAGACGTCTGGGTCTCTGCTCCAGGCAAGCCTTGGCTACTGTGTTGCCATCCGTCCCCAAAGTCCAGCGTAAGCTGGATGCAGGCATCACAACTCCCACTGGTGGCCATGGCTTAAGCAGGGGGCAGCGGGAGGAGCACACTGCCACACTCCATCCTGTGACTATAGTCAATTCATCTTACCTTCACGGAGTGGTGGTATGGTCACCTCTTGCCTCTGTGCCATAAATAGTATATTGATAGTCTGTGCGCTTATAGATCCACAGTAAGTAGATAATGAAGCACTGCTATTTGTTTTTCGTTAATTTGTATGTTTTGGGTGGTTGAAGTTGGATTATTTGTTTTATCATGTACCAAACTTTTATATACAATATAATTATAAGCAATAGACATATTAAAGTTAGAGTTAGTAGAATCACAACTGGGTGAAGCATACGATTAAACACTCCCGTTGCTGTTGGTGACCATCCAAGAAGAGTTTCCCACCAATGGTGTTCTCCATCCTTCTTCACTCTTTCCAAGTCATGGTGTATCATCTCTTCTGTATCATGATGAACAGTGATTAGAGTTTTTTGTCCATTGTTTCGGATGCGTTCTAGCAGTTGACACAGATCATCATGTTGTAGTAGTTTCTTCACCAATGTAAGATTCATTCCAATGGGGGTAGGCAATAAATCTTGACTCTATGTATAATTAGATTGTAACAACTGATAAGATGTAACAGGAGCTGAATAATTAAAGTCACATCCCATAGTTTTAGTAAAGTTACAAACACGAATATTTGAGTGATTGCTTGTATCTACAGTAATGTTATCTATGAATATAAAATCACAAAGGATTCTCATACAAACACAGCCTTTTCCAATATATACAAGTACAGTTTCAGGGGTTTCATTGGGATGTATTTCAAAATGACAAATATTTTGTTCAGTGTCAAGACAAATGTCTTGGACTTTGATGGTATTACTCTCACAAATAAATCTCTCTCATTCCTGTACAATGCATGCGTTAACATCAACAGTTTGCCATTTGTTTCCATTTTTTTGGGCCCATTCTCTATGTTCTAATGAATAGAGTATAGCTCCATTGTGATTTAATCCTAGCGCAATGATTGGGAATATGGTATATACCGAAACATTGCGTATGGTTAAGACAAAAGCTGTGGCCTTATTGTTGATGGGGTCATAAGTGAAATTGACTAAATACCACCAGGATTGGAATTCTTTCTCAAATTTAGTTGCATTATCCCAAATTACCTTTTGAATTCCAGTGGGTAAGGTGCCCTCTTCACCTTCTCTTATAATTGCTGCTACTGTAGATTGCATCCACAGTTGAGCTTGGATACAACTAAGAGCTAGAGAAACATTATTTTGGGCTGCACCAAGGGCATCCACAATCAATTGGTGGTCTCTTTCATTAATTCTTTCTCACTGAGGCAATATATCAGATAAGAACCATTGGTTAATTCCCAATGCTAATAGAGAAGACTGCAATAGGTGTTCTAATTTGTTTAAATCACTTGTTTTTGTGCTCAGTTTATTTACGAGTACTTCGGCATCTATACTATTTAAGACTCCCAATCCTGTCCCTATGATACCGGTCACATCTCTCCTTGTTTATCTTGGAGAGGTGAGGGTTCGTCCATGTACCCATGCTAACCATCCCATATAAGACGTACTTAGGAATGGTGAACAGGTCGGTTTGATTGTAGAGATATTAATTTGCATCAATAGTTCTACTTGTTTAAGAGACCATGATGGATTAACTAACACTCATTGTTGGCCTGTGTTTTTGATCACATATGGTCCAATTTCAGAAATTTGTGGGGACAGAGTTTTCTTACCCTTTACAATCGGGGCAGATGTTAGTATACTAGGCTCAGTAATGTCTATTTTAAATTTAAATGATAATCTCACGCTATGGTGAACCCAGAGGCAGACTACAAAAACAGGTTGTACTAAGGTAAAATTGTACCAACAGTCCAGTTTTTCAGAGGCAAAGTTTCGTATCTTTTGCTGTTGGGTTTGAAGCGATGTTGTACACAGAAATCTGAGATGCCTTCTCATGGGTAGACCCATTGATCATCCGGCATCCTATTTTAATTTCTTTCCCTGCCATTCCCCAAAGTCGAGGAACTTCCTCATCAGCTTCATCTTTATCCCAGCTCCATTCATTTTCTAAGTATACTTCAGTTTCGTGCATGACCATGGTGGAAAGATTTAAATTTAGCTTACTAGAGTGTATTCCCATACTCCCGGTATACTTAACATGAGCTTGAGACCATGCACTAATTCTGTGTTTTGCACCACTGCTATCGGTAGCTTCCCAGGCAAGTGTGCCACGAGGTTTAGTTAAAGTCATAGGCACAGTACCGATGGATGGTAGATTGACCATCACAGGCTGTCCTGGCTGTAACATCAGATATTCTCTTTTCCCAGTAAGTGGAGCGCTAAGCTCAGTTTTGACAAAGAATGCTCAGCTTACAGGGCTTCCAGTAGGCTCGTATCAATTATTTAATTGATGGAGTACTTTTGGGAAGTCTCATATCCCATTGAGCCTTATGTGGTTTAAGATTCCTTTTCAATAAACCATTAGCTCTCTCTACCATCCCATTTGATTGAGGGTAGTATGGGGTGTGGAATACCCATTTAATTCCCTCTTGTTTTGCCCAATATCTTGCACTTCCTTACACGAAAAATGTGAGCCATTATCACTTTGGATAACATCAGGAATAGGTAGATTTGAGAACCAAAATGATAGCCCTCGCACTGTATTTCACCCATCGGCTTTCCGACACTTAGTCATCATAAACAAGCCAGAGACTACTTCCACTCCTGTGAGGATGTATCGAAATCCCACAGAGGATTTGAATGGTCTGATATAATCAATTTGGCATGTAGACCATAAAGTTTTCCCTTCATTGATATGTAGAGGTGGTGCTTTAGCAGGATGAGCTGCTTGTAATTTCAATCTACACTGGGGACATTCTGTAAGAATAGTTTCACAAGTTTTTCTGTTTATAGGCCAGCCTTTACTCTGTGCAGCAAAGTGAAGTGCTTCTTTACCTGTGTGGCCTCGGTTTTGATGTAACCATTCTTCCAATCGATACCACTCAGGGTTTAAGGTGATTTTCCTAATTTTAGTTAGCTCATCTTACCTTTTGATTCCACTTTGTGGCTGGTTGATTATCCTTAGCATGAGCTTTTACCCATCCCATCTTGAAAGGCGTTTTCCTGGCTATATCTAGCAATAATTGCCAATCACTGTTCCTCCAAACTGGGGATCTATTCACTTCCCAATTCAGGCTTTCCCATTGACAGAGCCACTGTGTGGCACCAGCCCACACAGCATAAGAGCCTACATATATAATTTTTGCTCCATTCTGTGCTACCAAAACAACTGCTCTTATTTTCCTACTTGTGCACTGCCTTCACCTTCCTCTATTACTTGTTTGTCGGTAGTAATATCTAATGAAACGGCCTTATATTGCCATTTACCATTTACCCTTTTTGCTGAAGCATCCGTAAACCAAATGTTTTCTGTTGGTATCCCCTCAGTGAGGGGCGGTGCATCCAGAATGGGTGAAGGTTTAAAAGGTTCTTGTAATGCTAAAGGGTCTGTGTTTATGGGCATCTGCAATTTGGAAACCTTAGTGTGTCCTTCAGTTAATTGCATATGTTCTGCAACTCCTGTCAGGTAGGCATACCATTTTCTGATAGTGGGTTTTTGTGCAACTCCTTCTGGGGGAGCAGTCCCCTTTAGGATTGCTTCTAGTAAATTAAAGGGTCCTCTAGTTTGCACAGGTTGTCCCTGATGTATTTTCTCGACTTGTTTAACTGCTCAGACTAAAGCTAAATGTCCCTTTTCCCATTCAGAGTATCGTTGTTCTGTTTCTTTAAATGTGGCTGAGCTAAACAATAAAGGTCTTTTTGGCCCATCGGGGCCAGTTTGGAACAGGTTACAGTAAAAGTAGCATGTTTGGCGAAACCCCATTCAGCTATAATAGGGTCACGGGGGTGTACTGGTCCCAGTGACTGATATGTTTTTAATTCTTCAGTTAGAGTTTTGACTGCCTCTTTATGTTCTAATTTCCACTTCCAGGGTTTGCCTTTCCGTAAGAGTGAGTATAATGGACGGGAAATGACAGAAAATCCAGGTACATGCTTCCTCCAATATCCTAAAGTTCCCATTAATTGTTGTAACTCCTTCCTTGATTGGGGCATTTGCAGCTCTTCAATTTTTCTTAAGGTTTCTGGGGGAATCACTGCACTGCCTGCTATCCACCAAGTACCTAAGAATTTTACTTCTTTACTTGGTCCCTGACACTTTCCGGATGGAATCTCAATTTCTGCTTTATTTAGTGCTTGCCATACTGCTGCTGCCGCTTCCCCCACCTTCTCAGGGGAAGTTCCTCCAATTAGAATATCATCTATATATTGATACAGTTTCACATCTTGGGGGAGTGAGACTGGCTGTAAAAGTTCAACAAGTGCGGCATGAGCAATTGTGGGTGAATGTTTATACCCCTGTGGGAGTCTGTTAAAGGTATACTGTATTCCCTCCCAAGTGAAAGCAAACTTCTCTTTATCCTCTTCCTTCAAGGGAACCATAAAGAACATATCTTTTACATCTAGCACCGACATCCATGGGTGTGCAGCTGCTTGCAAAATAGCTGTTAAGTTTGCAATGTTTGGTACAGCAGCTGTTAGTGGGGCTGTATTAGCATTCAGGTGCCGATAATCAACTGTTAATCACCACCTCCCCTCTGGTTTCCAAACTGGCCAGACAGGTGTGTTTTATGGGGAGTGGGTTCTGCAGATAATTTGTCGTTTCTCCAAATCAGCTATGACTTCAGAAATTCCATTTCGTGCCACAGCAGAAATCGGATATTGTGGTATGTTAGTAATTTTTGAATCAGGGAGTGCAGGGGCTGTGCGGAGTACACGCACGGTAGCCTCCCGATTTCTACCAGGGTTGGGATTGATGTTTGAGCCGAAGGACCACACACTGCCATTCGGCAAGCACCAGGTTCATCCGTTTAAAACATCAAAACCTAAAATATTTTCATGGTGGTCTTTAATTGCAAAGCGAGTAGTCGACATGCGCTTCTCGCCTGGGAGCCATAAATTGACCTTGGCAATTTGACAGAGGAGATCCTGGCGTGCAGCCCGCTGCCATGCAGGAGAGCTCAACGGGCCCTGGGCTGTCCACTATTTATAGAGTAAGATGATTGGCCTATAGTCATATTTGCATACCAGCAAGACATCTGGGTCTCTGCTCCAGGCAAGCCTTGGCTACTGTGTTGTCATTTGTCCCCCAAAGTCCAGCGTAAGCTGGATGCAGGCAGCACAACTCCCACTGGTGGCCATGGCTTAAGCAGGGGGCAGCGGGGGGAGCACACCGCCACACCGTTATCAACGTAAAGGCAGTCAATCACTGCAATTTCCCTGTGCCAGTTGAAAATATATCTGTCAATACTCTGCTCTGGTCACAGTTTCAACTTCTACTGCCCAACCGCCATGGGAACCCAAAGCCCTGTTGCTTCATGAAAATCTCCAGTGTATTCTGGAAGTATTTATTTCCCCATTGGTCCACAATTGTGAGCAAATGGATATGCTCTCTTGTAAAGAATGAACATATGAAGGAGCATGCTCCTGCAGGGAGCAGGAGACTGTCAGAGGAGCTGGGGGAAGCCAACCTATAGAGTTGTGGAAGAAACAGGACTGTATATAGGGCTGCACAGAAAAGATGCAAGCCAAGGGCTGAAAAAGGCACAACAAATAATGATGTTGCTAAGGTGGCTACCCAATTGATTCGCATCAGGTTTATCCCCTATTCCATGAAGTGCTGCAGGGTGTGACCAAAGGAGAGGGCCTGGCCAGAACATGGATCTAGCTCTCTTCCTGTTAAAATGCTGATGGCCATAGTTAGGAGAGGCACCCACTGCTGCTCCAAAGGGAAGTTTAAACCCTCTTTGCTGCTATGCAGGTGCCTTGTTCATATCTTCACGAGACAGAGCAGTGAAAGGTAGGCCCTAGTCTGTCAGAGTATCACTGGCCTTTCAATGTTGTGACTGTCAATGTGCCATGGGAGAAGAATGTCCCCACTAGCATCTTCTAGAGGGATTGAATACATCTACATGTCAAAATGTTCTGCACCTTCACTATCCACCAGCACTCCTGGTGAGGACATCAAATCCAACCTCCAGCTCTTGCAGGCATCATATTAGACAATCCCTTTCCCATTTTTTTTGATCTCCAGCTTTAAGCAGTCAGTTACTCTGACTTCATGCAGTAAAAAGTTTATTTTTTATTTCAATGTTTATTTTTTATTTAAAATCTGTTTATTTGGTGAGCTCAATGAAACTGAATGACTAATGCATGGATTTCAACCCTGATCCTGCCCAATGCCCCATCTGGCTTGACTGCTGCATCTCTCCAGTGCCCTGCTGATCTTAGTGCAGCTCTACCCAAGGGTAGACCTTTTGCAATTGAGGGTGGTAGTCCTGAGAGCAGCAACAAAGCTCAACATATGCTTAAATCAATTTTCATGTGACTGGCATATACTTAGTCTCTTTGATATAGCTGGATCTTAGTTTGTCAAACTGGAACCAAGCTTTGCCTTTCAATTCCTTTATTCATTCACCTCTAATAAAGCATCCTGAGTATTTGGGGGATTATAGCATTCCAGGATACTTTTCTCTAGTTATCTTTTGGTCTTGTGACTTATTCCCCCATTTCAGGATAATATAACTGCAAAGAAATATTCTCTGCAGACTATCATGCCTTATTGCTAAAACTGAAAATCTCTCCTCTCTTGGTGAACATCTGCTCTTTCCTCCTCATAAAATACTGGGAAATGTTTCTCTCAGCACAAGAAAAAATCAGTAACTGTTATTTTCATTTCTTCCATGTCCTGGCCTTGCAGACAAAGTCAATGCCTCCTCTTAAAATATCATGAGTGCTGCCATGTCCACTTGCAGAAAAGCAATATATTATTTTCACAGTCTGTCTGGATAAGAAGCCATACCACTCCAGCACATGAGCTTGCTGAATTATGAAATAAAACAATTATTTGCCAATAGACAAAGATGTGTCCTTTCATTTTTACTTCTAACCCTATTTTAGCTAATTTCTATTCAAGAGGGGCTTGTGTCTAAAGTTCTTAATTAATTCTAACAGTGGTCTTGTCAGAAAACTGAAATGATGTCTAGAACAACATTTATTATACTGTAAATTCTGTCTTTAGTTGTGCCACATCAGTTCAATATCGTGTGTCAACCTTGTGTCACTGGAGATAAAATTCTTCTCATCAGTCTCTGTGAAACCATGAGCAGCATGGAGAAGATGAACAAAGAACAGTTACTCACAGTTTTGCATAACACAAGAACCAGAAGACATCAAACGAAATTATGAGATGGCAGGTTCATAACGAACAAAAGTAGGCATTCTGTCATATAACATACAGTTGCTTGTGGAACTCATTGCCACAAGATACCACAAATGCCAAAGACTTACCTGGGATCGAAAAGTGATTAAACACGCTCACAGAGGAGCATGTTTCACTTTTCAAATTTTCAGTTCTTTTTGCATAGTTATTTGTACAAGGGATTGGGTGCTCTGTTACTGAGTACTGTGAACTAGGTAGTGAGGAAATGGGATTAATACAAGATCATGAAGACTCTGTCATAAAATGTATTGCACTTAATTTTGACACTTTACTCACGTCTGGTTATACAGGTGTGGTGGGTTGACCCTGGCCAGCAGCCAAGCACCCACACAGTCGCTTGCTTACTTCCTCCCCCCAGCAGGAAAAGGGAGAGAATAGGAAGAGCAAAAGTGAGAAAACTCATGGGTCGAGATAAAGACAGTTTAATAAGTGAAGGAAAGGAAAAAAAAGCAAGTGATGCAAAGGAAATCATTCACCACCTCCGACTGATGCCCTGTCAGTCTCTGAGTAACAGCCACTTTGAAAGCCAAAAACACCCTTCTTCCTCTACCCAGTTTTTATTGCTGAGCATGATGTCATATGGTATGGAATAGCCCTTTGGTCAATTCAGTGTCCCCTCCCAATCTCTTACCAACCCCCAGCCTACTTGCTGGGGGGGCAGAGTGAAAAAAAGAAAGCCTTGATGCTGTGCAAGCACTGTTCCACAACAGCTGAAACACTGGTGAGTTAATAACGCTGTTTTAGTCACAAATCTAAAATACAGCACCATACAGGCTGCTATGAAGAACATTAACTCCATCCCAGCCAGACCCAGTACAACAGGATAATATTTTATAGCATAATAGTACATGCACTGTAGTATATTTGGGAAAGGTAATTAACTCTTAATGAGATGTTACTGTTACAATCAGCATTAATTCTTTGATGGAAAGTGAGAGGAAGCTTCAGTTTTCTGTGAGAACTGTTGTGCTAGAGAAATAGTGAAGTGAGAGTTAACCATTTGAAATCCTAAAATAATGCTTCATGTACTTTCATTGACTGTTTTGAAGCGATGACAATGAACACCATATATGAGTAAATATAGACCATACTTCTATCAGATAGGAATTATTTCTGACAATTCCTGAATGAAATTCAACCTGACTTAAAGGTCAGAGAGCTTTCCAGCATCCATGGTTCTCCTGTGACAGGCCTGATGCAATAACTGCAGGAGCAAGTCATGGTCCCAGAGCCTATGTCTTGGCCCTAGAGAAAGCAGAGGAGTCCTTTCCCTGTTAAACAAACCTGATATGGGTTACTCTCCCTGATGGGCACTTAAATAAGGGCATCTTTATGCTCAGTAGGACCATTTTAATGAATAAGCAACTAGTAGAAAAAGGAACAACTCAACAGCCTAGCTATGGGGAATGTGGAAAAGGAATCAAGATGAATATCAACAGAAGACAAAAGAGGATATGGGGATGGGGGGTTGGGGAGGGGGGGAGAGAATATATGGTGAACAGCAGTTGAAAAGAAAGCAAAATGGTCACAACTATAGCCAGTGAATGACCAGCCAGCCTTCTATCTACTGCAAATCATTTCCAACAAGCAAGTACACAAGTGATCATCAGTAAGCACTGTGTCCCATACAATCCTCTTCCTTACTCAGTTCCCTTATGGATGGGCTGAAGGCTGGGAAAGACTCCTTTTAGCCCTAGTCTTGCATGTATCTTTCAGTTCAAGTTCACTATTCCAGACGTAACTGCCCAGTAACATAACGTCCTCCTGTAGAAGGTGACATCTGGTCAAAAAACAACCAAGTTACGAGAAGCTGCAGCCCTTCTCTGCTTCAGCAAAAGGAAAACAATACTCAGAATGAATACTGTTGAAAAGAATGCAATGTTCAGACTAAGCACAAATATCGTTTCACTTCTCCAACATGTATGACACAAAAACTGCAGTGTCCTTGCATATTTGCTTTTCTTCTGGGAGAGTGTCGTGGTTTAGCCCCAACTGGCAGCTAAGCACCACGCAGCCGCTCGCTCGCTCCTCCCCTCCCAGTGGATGGGGGAAGAGAATCAGGAAAAAGAAAGGCAAAACTCCTGAGTTGGGATAACAACAGTTTAACAGGACAGCAAAGGGAAAGAAAACAAACTAACAAACCAACCCCAACAATAACAACGTACTTAGCGCGTTGTCCTGGTTGCGGCTGGGACAGGGTTAATTTTCGCCAGAAGCTGGCCGGGGTCTATTCTATACCATGTGACCATCACCCACACGATATAGAGGGGGTCGACCGGAGGGGGGGGATCGCTGCTCGGGAGCGGGCTGGGTGTGGGGTTCCGGGCGGGAGTGACCTGTACTGGAAGCACCGCTAAGTACATTCTGTTGTTATTGTCGGGGTTTCTTGTTTGTTTGTTTGTTTGTTTCTTTTCCTTTGTTGTCCAGTTAAACTGTTGTTGTTGTTAACCCACGAGTTTTGCCTTTCTTTGTCCCAATTCTCTCCCCGTCCCACCGGGAGGTGGGGGGTGAGCGAGCGACCGCATGGCTCAGCCTCCGACTGGGGCTAAACCACGACAGTCCTTTTTGGCGCCCAACATGGGGCTCGACAACAGCACTTTTGTATTAAGTGTGCTCTAACTGTAGTAGTTACTAAGTGACAAGCTCCTGCACGGGTCAAAAAAGTTTGCTGGCTGCACTGTTTCTCTCTTCACTTTTGGCAACATGTTAATGCGAACAATGGGTATGTGCTTTGTCCTGGCATTGATGGCCTTACTGTCCTGGGGGAGCTATCTGGTGGAGAAGATGAGGGAATACATCATCTCCCTCTCCCTACCCAGGATTGATGTGGACAGGTTTATTACGCAGGCTCCTGAGGTCCTTGCTCACCCTTATGTGAGCTGCTTAGTACTACTTATTAATATTGTTGGCATATTATGGGGTTTGTGGAATCTGGTCTCGTCCTGGTGGAAGAGAACACAACTTTTGGGTGAGGCTATATTGAAGCGTGACCTGAGGCGCCTGGTCCCAGGGTGGCAGGGTGTGTGGAAGGACTTGGGCAGGTTCCTAGGGCGGTTAACACCTCCCATAGCCTGGGACTTTATTTCTGAACAGGTGAGCAACCCTGGCAAACTGACACGCCACCTGATGGAAGGGTGCCTGGCCTATCCCAATGAGAACCAGCAGCTTCTAGCACTGTACTGGGGCCTGGCTTGTGCCTATTGAGCTGCAGTTCAGCATTCCCAGAGGACTCTGGTTGAGGCAGGGACCCAAACTGCACCTGAGGACACCATGGTTGAGATAGGGACCCAAACAACACCACCAACTACAGTAATTGCCCCAGTAGTTCAAAAGAAACAATGGACAGGAAGACAATGGGTCCATATCCTCGATTAGTAAGGGAGGAGGAAGAAGAGGAAAGGTTTGATCACGAAGCTGGTCCTTCGACAGAGACATCGGAGGAAGGAGTGAGAGAATTCCAACAGGAAGCGGAAACTACCCGGTCCCTGACCTCAGCAGAACTTGGAGACATGCGGAAAGATTCCAGCCGCCAGCCAGGTGAGCAGATTGCTGCCTGGCTGCTCCGATGCTGGGATAGTGGGGCCGACAGTCAGCAACTGGAAGGCAAGGAAGCCCAACAGCTGGGATCCCTTGCTAGGAACCGGGGAATTGAGAGAGGAATTGGAAGAGAGGCAGCAATTTGCAGTCTCTGGAGACGGCTCCTCTCAAGTGTAGAGGGCAAGATATCCATTCGAGGAAGATCTTGTGAACTCCCCAGGAAAGTGGGCCACTGCAGATGAAGGCATCCAGTACCTGAGAGAATTAGCGGTACTGGGAGTCATCTACAGGGATCTAGACAATGATGAGGTCTCCAAAGATCCAGAGGATGTCCTGTGCGCACAGGCTATGTGGAGGAAGGTGATTCAGAGTGCCCCAGCATCATATTCTGACAGCCTGGCAGCGATGTATTGCCCGGATATCGATACACCAGCTGTGGAGAGAGTGTCTTCTTGGCTCCAAAACTTTGAAGGAAATCTCTGTACCTCCTCATCCCTAGGGGCCAGTGCCTTGGCTATCAGGGGTGCCCCAAGAAATCAGTCCTCTCCTGCCTCGGTCAGAGGGAAAGGGAGGTCCAGGCGCACGCCGCGTGGAGCACTCCGGTTCTTCCTGCGTGACCAGGGGGAGGACATGAGGAAGTGGGATGGTGAACCCACCTTTTAGGCTGGAAGCCCGTGTACGTGAACTGAGAGGGAAGACAGCTCTTAAGAAGGGGCCACCCAGGAAGTCTGTCAGCAGAGTTGCTGTAGAGACACACGAAGGCAATCAGCGATTTCCCAAACAGAGAAGAAGTGAAATCACCTCCCATGATCCTGGTGAGGGGCCTTCTGGTCTGGCGCTGCAAGACTCAGGGAATACTCTGATGAGGAACAGGAATAGAGGGTCCCTGCCTTGGGCCAGGAGGAGGAAAGGGATGACCGTGTATACTGGACTGTGTGGGTTCGATGGTCTGGCACATCAGACCCACAGAAGTATAGGGATTTGGTGGACGCTGGTGCACAGTGTACCCTGATGCCATCAGAACATAGGGGCACGAAACCCATCTGGACCTCAGGAGTGACAGGGGGATGCCAAGAATTGTCTGTATTGGAGGCTGAGGTGAGCTTAACAGGGGACAAGTGGGAAAAGCACCCCATTGTGACCGGCCCAGAGGCCCCTTGTATCCTTGGCATAGACTACCTCAGGAGAGGGTACTTCAAGGACCCAAAGGGATACCGATGGGCTTTTGGTGTAGCCACGGTGAATGCAGAGAAGACCAAACAGCTATCTACCCTGCCTGGCCTCTCAGAAGATCCCTGCATTGTGGGATTACTGCGAGCTGAAGAACAGAAGGTAGCAATTGCAACTAGGACGGTGCACCGGCGGCAATATCGCACCAACCGAGATTCCCTGCTCCCATCCGTGAGCTGATTCATCAACTGGAGAGCCAAGGAGTCATCAGTAAGACTCATTCACCTTTTAATAGTCCTATATGGCCAGTAAGGAAATCTAAGGGGGAATGGAGATTAATGGTGGACTATCGTGGCCTGAATGAAGTCACGCCACCACTGAGTGCTGCCTTGCCGGACATGCTAGAACTTTAATATGAACTGGAGTCCAAGGCAGCCAAGTGGTATGCCACCACTGATATTGCCAATGCATTCTTCTCAATCCCTTTGGCAGCAGAGTGCAGGCCACAGTTTGCTTCCACTTGGAGGGGCATCCAGTACACCTGGAATCAACTGCCCCAGGGGTGGAAACACAGCCCCACCCTTTGCCATGGGCTGATCCAGACTGCCCTGGAAAAGGGTGGAGCTCCAGAACACCTGCAATACATTGATGACATCATCATGTGGGGCAACACAGCAGAAGAGGTTTTTGAGAAAGGGGAGAAAGTAATCCAAATTCTTCTGAGAGCTGGCTTTGCCATAAAACGAGGTAAGGTCAAAGGACCTGCACAGGAGATCCAGTTCCTACGAATAAAATGGCAAGATGGACGTCGTCAGATCCCGACAGATGTGATCAACAAAATAGCAGCTATGTCTCCACCAACTAACAAAAAAGAAACCCAAGCTTTCTTAGGTGTTGTGGGTTTCTGGAGAATGCATATTCCAAATTACAGTTCTATTGTAAGCCCTCTCTATCAAGTGACCCAAAAGAAGAACGATTTCACATGGGGCCCTGAGCAACGACAAACCTTTGAACAAATTAAACAGGAGATAGTTCATGCAGCAGCCCTTGGGCCAGTCCGGGCAGGACAAGGTATTAAAAATGTGCTCTACACCGCAGCTGGGGAGAATTGTCATATTGTGGGAAATCATGGAAGGTGGAAAGCTGCTGTGTGGAGTCCTACAGGACGAGTCGCAGAAGCCACCGAAGGATAAGGTGAATCGAGTCAGTTTGCAGAGGGGAAAGCCATCCAGCTGGCTTTAGATATTGCTGAGCGAGAGAAGTGGCCAGTGCTCTACCTCTATACCGACTCATGGATGGTGGCAAATGCCCTGTGGCAAATGCCCCAGAGCAAATGGCAGCGCAGAGGCAAACCCATCTGGGCTGCCAAATTGTGGCAAGATATTGCTGCCCGGCTAGAGAAGCTGGTTATAAAAGTATGCCACGTAGATGCCCACGTTCCTCAGAGTTGGGCCACTGAGGAGCATCAAAACAACCAGCAGGTGGATCAGGCTGCTAGGATTGAAGTGGCGCAGGTGGATCTGGACTGGCAACATAAAGGTGAATTATTCTTAGCTTGGTGGGCCCATGACACCTCAGGCCATCAGGGAAGAGATGCAACATATAGATGGGCTCGTGATCGAGGGGTGGACTTGACCATGGATGCTATCGCACAGGTTATCCATGAGTGTGAAACATGCGCTGCAATCAAGCAGGCCAAGCAGTCAAAGCCTCTCTGGTATGGAGGACAATGGCTGAAATAGAAATATGGGGAGGCCTGGCAGATTGACTATATCACACTCCCACAGACCAACCAAGGCAAGCGCCATGTGCTTACAATGGTGGAAGCAACCACGGGATGGCTGGAAACATATCCCGTGCCCCATGCCACCACCTGGAACACTGTCCTGGGCCTTGAAAAGCAAGTCTTATGGCAACATGGCACCCCAGAAAGGACTGAGTCAGACAATGGGACTCATTTCTGAAACAACCTCATAGACACCTGGGCCAAAGAGCATGGCATTGAGTGGGTGTATCACATCCCCTGTCATGCACCAGCCTCTGGGAAAACTGAACGATACAATGGACTACTGAAAACTACGCTGAGAGCAATGGGTGGTGGGACCTTCAAACATTGGGATACACATTTAGCAAAAGCCACCTGGTTAGTTAACACTAGAGGATCTACCAATCGAGCTGGTCCTGCCCCATCAAAGCCTTTACCTACTGTAGAAGGGGATAAAGTTCCTGTAGTGCCCGTGAAGAATATGTTAGGGAAGACAGTCTGGGTTACTCCTGCCTCAGGCAAAGGCAAACCCATCCGTGGGATTGCTTTTGCTCAAGGGCCTGGGTGCACTTGGCGGGTGATGCAAAAGGATGGGGAAGTCCGATGTGTACCTCGAGGGGATTTGATTTTGGGTGAGAATAGTCAATGAATGAAACTGTATGATGTTCATTGCTATATAACCTTGTCACTGTATGTCATCTCTGCCACAGTTGCTATATGCCCAATCAATGGTATTATAGCAAGAATTGCCCAAATTAATAAAGAATGAACTATTTATAAAACTGAGCAAAGTGCAGCAGTAATGGAAGCAGAACTGGCTTTAGCAACTGGCGCCCATCAACTTCCTCAAGAGATCGACATCTTCAACCCACAGACCATGGACATGATACACCAGCCGAGCCAGATACCACAACTGCAAGCTCCAGATGCAAGAATCCAATACTACAGACCATCCTCCCACTGCGTCCAGTGTCACCTGCCGCACTGCACCGAGACCCAGCCCTGTTTTGCCGATTGAGCAAACTCCACATCATCTCTCCTGCCCCAAGAGACTATTCTGACAGATGGAGCCTGAAGTCATGGACTAAATGAACTCAATAGGCACTTCAAAGGGATGGTAGGATCTGAGCAGGACGTATATGGTATGGAATAAGGGGTGGATAATGTCCTGGTTGTGGCTGGGAGAGGGTTAATTTTCACCAGAAGCTGGCCGGGGTCTATTCTATACCATGTGACCATCATGCTCACTATATAGAGGGGGATCGCTGCTTGGGAGCGGGCTGCGTGTCGGGCTCCGGGTGGGGAGCTACCTGTACGGGAAGCACCGCTAAGTACACCCTGTTGTTGTTATTGTTGGGGTTTCTTGTTTGTTTGTTTTCTTTCCCTTTGTTGTCCAGTTAAACTGTTGTTGTTGTTAACCCACGAGTTTTGCCTTTCTTTGTCCCGATTCTCTCCCTGTCCCACCGGGAGGTGGGGGGTGAGCGAGCAACCGTGTGGCTCAGCTTCTGGCTGGGGCTAAACCATGACAACTATAAAATATCATTGTTGCTGATATTAATTATGAGAAGAATAGGTATTATGTATGCAGATAAAGAGAACAATGCACTTTTAGATGAAAGATAGAGGTGCATCTGTAAGCAAGAACTGGACTGCAGATAGCAGAATTCACCCTTTTTCTACTATTCTGAAGACATGAAGAATATTTTTATATTGTGCAATGGTATCCAGAAGCATGTGAAACTGGATCCTAGACCTTTTTGTTCCACGTTGGCAATGCAAAGAAGAAGAGATAAGTACTGCCTTATGTAAAGGTAGAGATGGGGTTGTTTAATCTAGGGTCTAATTGCCAAAAGAATCACAACAACTTTTTAATATCATGTTAATACATTGTGATTCAGAAGTCTCAAAGTAGAGCGTGAGGATGCAATAAACAGATTAAGATTAAATAAAGCAGCAGAAAGTGCACCTTATGGACTGAAAAGTTCTCCCCTAAACTTCTCCTTCCCAAGAAATCCAAACTGATTTCTGCAAGCTGTTCCCTAGGCTACTTACAGTCATCTTATTAATCTATTCTACAAAACTATCGTGATCAGAAAAAAAGGTTCTGCTTTTTGTGAGAATTATTCATGTTCAGCTCAATTAGAGTTGAAACTGGCCAGTGTTGTGTCAGACAACAAGAAGGGCTTTTTTAAGTATGTTAATAGCAAGAGGAAGTCTAAGGAAAACATTGGACCAATACTCATTGAAGATGGTCACCTGACAAATAGGGATGAAGAAAAAGCAGAGGCATTCAATGCTTTTTTTGCCTCAGTCTTTAATAATACCGATAGACCTTGGGCTGCCTGGTCCTCTGAGTTGGAGGACCATGACTGCAGGAACACTGACTTTCCATTTGTGGACACTGAAATTGTAAGGGACCAGCTGTATCAGCTGAATGATCATAAGTCCATGGGGCCTGATGGGATTCATCCCAGAGTACTGAAGGAGCTAGTGGATGTTAGAGCAGGACCCCCATCTACCAAAGGTCTTGGGAGTCTGGGGAGGTCCCTGCTGACTGGAAGCTAGCCAATGTTATTCCAATTTACAAGAAGGGCATGAGGGAAGACCCAGGAAACTACAGACCTGTTAGTCTAACCTCAGTACCTGGAAAATTATGGAGAAGATCATACTGGGTGCTATTGAAAGACATTTAAAGGACAATGCAATCATCAGGCACAGTCAACATGGGTTCACAAAGGGAAAGTTCTGTTTAACTAATCTGATATCCTTCTACGATAAGGTCACCCACCTAGTGGATGAAGGGAAGGCAGTGGATGTAGTTTTTCTGGGTTTTAGTAAGGCTTTTGATACTGTCCCTCACAGCATCCTTCTGGACAAGTTGTCCAACTGTGAGATGAGCAGGGTCACGGTGTGCTGGATGAAGAACTGGCTGAAGGGCAGGGCTCAAAGGTTTGTAGTGAATGGGACTACATCTGACTGGCGACCAGTCACCAGTGGTGTTCCTCAGGGCTCAATTCTAGGGCGAGTTGTGTTCAATATTTTTATCAATGATCTGGATGCAGGAGTTGAATGCACCATTAGCAAATTTGCTGATGATACTAAACTGGGAGGTGTTGCTGACTCTCTTGAAGGGCCAAGAGGCCTTGCAGAGGGATCTAGATAGATTGGAGCATTGGGCAATCATCAATGGCATGAAATTTAACAAGAACACAGTTGAGAGACTCTGGGTAAGGATGAAGGGGAAAGCAAATAAAGCAGATGTTGTTGTAGGAGTCTACTATCAACCACCCAGCCAGGACAACGACACCGATGAATTATTCTGCAAGGAATTAAGGGATATCTCTAGATCAACCGCCCTTGTCCTTATGGGTGATTTTAACTTCCCAGACATCAACAGTGGACACAAATAGGTCCAGGAAATTCCTGAAGCACGCTGAAGATAACTTCTTGGTGCAGGTATTAAGGGAGTCAACTAGGAAAGGTGCCCTCCTAGATTTGTTGTTTGTAAATAGAGAGGGACTTGTGGGCAAAGTGGTGATTGGTGGCTGTCTTGGTCACAGTGACCATGAAGTAGTTGAGTTTCGAATCATTGGTGATAGGAGAAAAACTGCCAGCAAAACTTCAACCTTGGATATGGGGAGAGCAGACTTCGGGCTGCTGAAGGAGCTAGTTCGTAAGGTCCCCTGGGAATCTGCTTTTGACGGTATTGGGGTCCATGAATGCTGGTCACTTTTTAAGAGCCATCTCTTAAGAGCGCAGGAGCAGGCAATTCCAAAGTGTTGGAAGTCAAGCAAGTGGGGCAGGTTGGCTTGGCTGAGCAGGGGTCTTCTTCTAGAACATAGGCGGAAAAGGAAAGTGTATGGACATTGGAAGCAAGGACAGGTGACACGGGAGGATTACAGAGATGCTGTTTGCCACTGTAGGGAGAAAATTCGTGCAGCCAAAGCTCAATTAGAGTTCAAGCTGGCCAGCATTGTTGTCCTGGTTTCAGCTGGGATGGAGCTAGTTTTGTCTTCAGCAGCTACTGTGTTTTGGATTTAGTATGTAAAAAATGGTGATAGTACACTGATGTTGTTGGTTGCTGCTAAACAACCAAGGACATTTTGCAGTTTCCCAGGTTTTGCTAATGTGCAGGTGCAAAAACTTGGGAGGGGTATAGCCAGAATAGTTGATCCAAACTGGCCAAAGAAAGAATTCCATACCATAAATGTCATGCCCAGTATAAATGAGGGTCGGCCGGTGGGCCACTTCCCTTCTTGTTCCCTTCTTTTCCCTTTTTTTCATTCATTCGGGCCTTTTTTCATTCATTCTTTTGGCTATTTGTTCCCTCGCTCGCTGTCTCTGGAACTTGCTGTTCTGGGATAGCTGCTGGGGAATATTCCTGTTCAGGACAGGCTGTATCGGTCATCGGGTGGTGAGAAATTGTGCATCATTCATTTTATATATTCTATTATCCTTATATATTATTATTATCATTATTAATATATTTTTATCTTTTTCTTTGCTGTCCCGGTGAACTGTTTTTATCTCAACCCATGAGTTTTCCTTTCTCTCCGATTCTCCTCCCCTACCCCACTGTAGGCGGGGAGTGAGTGAGCGGCTGTGTGGTATTCAGTTACCATCTGGGATTAAACCACGACAACTGTGAAGGACAACAAAAAGGGCTTTTTAAAATATGTTAATAGCAAAAGGAGAATCAGAGATAACATTGGGCCGTTGCTTGATGAGGTTGGTCACCTCACAAATAGGGACGTAGACAAAGCAGAGATGTTTAATGCCTTCTTCGCCTCTGTCTTCATCACCAATGATGGGCCCTGGGACCCCCGGAGCCCTGTGTTGGAAGACCGTGACTGAGGGGATGATAAACTCTCAGCCGACCCTGAACTTGTTCGGGACTTGCTGCTCCAGCTGGATGTGCATAAATCTATGGGGCCCAATGGGACTCATCCCAGGGTACTGAAAGAGCTGGCTGATGTTATGATGGGACCTCTCTCCATTATTTTTCAATGGTCTTGGCAGTCTGGAGAGGTCCCAGTTGACTGGAAGCTGGCAAATGTTGTCCCAATTTTCAAGAAGGGTAAGAAGGAAGACCTTGGTAATTACAAGCCTGTCAGTCTCACTCCAGTGCCTGGTAAAATTATGGAGAAGGTTATTCTGGGAGTTATTGAAAAACACTTGAGAGACAATGCAGGCATTGGTCATAGCCAGCACGGGTTCATGAGGGGAAAGTCCTACTTAACCAACTTAATTTCCTTTTATGACAAGGTCAACCATCTAGTTGACCAAGGGAGGCCAGTAGATGTGGATTTTTTGGATGTTAGCAAAGCTTTTGATATTGTCTCTCACAGTATCCTTCTGGATAAACTGTCCAGCACACAGCTAGACAAGTCCATAATACATTGGATGAGCAATTGGCTGATGAGTTGGGCCCAAAGGGTTATAGTAAACAGGGCTACATCAGGCTGGCGGCCAGTCACCAGTGGGGTTCCCCAGGGCTCAATTTTAGGGCCAGTGCTCTTTAATGTTTTTATAAATGATCTGGATGCAGGAATTGAATGTACATTAAGTTTGCCAATGATACTAAACTAGGAGGAGCTGTGGACTCCCTCGAGGGTAGAGAGGCCTTACAGAGAGATCTGGATAGACTAGAGAGCTGGGCGATCACCAACCACATGAAATTTAACAAGAGCAAGTGCTGGATTCTCCACCTGGGATGGGGTAATCCTGGTTATACGTACAAATTGGGGGACGAGAGGCTGGAGAGCAGCCCCGTAGAAAGAAATCTGGGTGTTTGGGTTGGTGGCAAGTTGAATATGAGTCAAAAGTGTGCCCTGGCAGCAAAAAGGGCCAACCGTGTCCTGGGGTACATCAAGCACAGCATAGCTAGTCAGTCAAGGGAGGTGATTGTCTCACTCTACACTGCACTGGTGTGGCCCCACCTTGAGTACCGTGTGCAGTTTTGGACTCCACAATATAAGAAGGACATCAAACTATTACAGTGTGTCCAGAGGAGGGCAACCAAGATGGTGAAAGGTCTCGAGGGTGAGACTTACCAGGAGCAGCTGAGGTCACTTGGTTTGTTAAGCTTGGAGAAGAGAAGGCTGAGGGGTGGCCTCATTGCAGTCTACAACTTCCTCAAGAGGGGCAGTGGAGTGGGAGGTGCTGATCTCCTCTCTCTAGTGACCAGTGACAGGACACAAGGAAATGGAATGAAGCTGTGCCAGGGGAAGTTCAGATTGGATATTAGGAAAAGGTTCTTCACTGAGAGGGTGGTCGGTCACTGGAACAGGCTCCCTAGGGAAGTGGTCACGGCACCAAGCCTGTCAGAGTTCAAGGAGCATCTGGACAATGCTCTTAGTCATATGGTTTAGTTTTAGGTAGTCCTGTGAGGAGCAGGGAGCTGGACTCGATGATCCTTATGGGTCCCTTCCAACTTGAGATATTCTATGATTCTATGAAATATTGGATTCTGCACTTGGGATGGAGTAACACCGAACACAAGTATAGATTGGGAGAGGAGTGGCTGGAGAGCAGCCCTGCAGAAAGGGATCTGGGGGTGCTGGCTGACAGCAGGCTCAATAGGAGTCAGCAGTGTGCCCTGGCAGCCAAGAGAGCAAACCGCATTCCGGGGCGCATTAAACACAGTATAACCAGCCAGTCAAAAGAGGTGATTATCCCGCTGTATTTAGCATTGATGTGGCCTCACCTTGAGTATTGTGTGCAGTTCTGGGCCCCACAATTTAAGAAGGATGTTAAGGAGGTACTTGAATGTGTCCAGAGGAGGGCAACAAAGCTGGTGAAAGGGCTGGAAGGCATGTCCTATGAGGAGCGTCTGAGGACTCTGGGTTTGTCTAGTTTGGAGAAAAGGAGGCTGAGGGGCAACCTCATTGCTCTCTACAGCTTCCTGAGGAGGGGAAGTGGAAAGGGAGGTGCTGATCTCTTCTCCCTGGTATCCAGTGACAGGACGCATGGGAATGGTTCAAAACTGTGCCAGAGGAGGTTCAGACTTGACATTAGGAAACACTTCTTTGCCAAGAGGGTAGTCAAACACTGGAACAGGCTTCCTAGAGAGGTGGTCAATGCCCCAAGCCTGTCAGTGTTTAAGAGGCATTTGGACAATGCCCTTAATAACATGCTTTAACTTTTTTGGTCAGCCCTGAAGTGGTCAGGCAGTTGGACTAGATGATCATTGTATGTGCCTTCCGATTGAACTAAACTGTTCTATTGTATTCTATTCTAGCTCAGCTAGTTAGACTATTTTAAAAGTACTTGAGTGGATTTATTCATTGATGTGATCTAGTCAGAATGCGACATATTAGTTGTTTAGAAGCTAGAATGAAAAGCGAGAGGGTTTTTATTTATTTATTTACATTCAGCTTAAGTAACTTAGTTTTAAGAAAGTATAGCATTTTGGGGAAAACAAAAAATGTGTTAGAGACTTTCAGAAAGGCATTAATTCAGGAAAAGATTCCTGGGGAATTCAACATGTGATGATTTGGGACACAGAGTCCATGTCTTGCAAGTTATTTGTTATCAAGTGTATATATTCAAAGGACTGAAAGTTTGGAAAGCTGTGTAGAACCAGGTATTTTGAACAAAATAATTTGATGCATTGATTAACTTTGGAAATTATCCACAGACAATAGCATTGCTTTAATTCATTCATAATTAATAGATTAAACCATATAGATCCTGATCATTCTGTGTCATGCAGTCACTGTGTCTTCATGGATCTCAGCTGATATCTGCAGATTTCATTGCATGAATCTTTTACAATTTTCTCAGTCTTAAAATGGAGAGTAATACCTGCCTAATTTATAATGGGTTGATAGATTTAGTTAATCATTAATTTTATAGAGCATTCAATTCCTTGTGTAAGGGGTGCAAAATAAATGTAGAAGATGAGTTTATACTTCAGAAACAATTTCTTTGGAGATTCTATTGAGAAATCTGTCATGGTAGTGATGATCATTCGGGAGAGAGGAGGTTGGATCACAGCTCCCTAGTTCTTACGAGCTCTTTAAAGTGAATGGCAGCAGATGGGAAAAAAAGAAAATGTGGATTTCCCTGGTTTAGCATCTCAATACTCTTCCTGGAGGTCTGGAGGAATTATTTCTGACTCTCTCTTTTTTTTTTTTTTCCTCAGGTTGGAGGTCACACGATGCTGCCTATCCGTTGGATGCCTCCAGAAAGTATCATGTACAGGAAGTTCACCACAGAAAGTGATGTCTGGAGCCTGGGGGTGGTATTATGGGAAATCTTTACCTATGGCAAACAGCCATGGTATCAGCTCTCAAACAATGAGGTGTGTGTATTATATTTTCAAATTGCATAAAGGAGGGTGGCATTTTAATTGATGGTATGGCTTCTCTGGGGAAAGGACAATAGCAAATTTATTTAGTAAAAGCAATAACCCTGATATAATGTATTTATGGTATTGTCACAAACTTTGTGGTTTAAGTTCTTCTTTTTCACCCTTTTCTCCCCAAGGTGGATAGAAGTTATCCAAGTAGGACTATAACAAGTTGGGATATAGCTTCTTCCTTTGTATAGGATAGTCTGCTCTGGGTGTTGAGAAAGACCATGAGGCAATAAAAAGGAGCTTACCTGTCTCCCAAACTGGCATTGGGTGATTTCAGTTACATATCAGGAAATGTCATTGTCACAAAGTGGTTGTTCTAAAACATTATTGAATAGATTGAAGGAATCTGGAGATCTCTTCATACCTGGGAAATCAAAACTAATCCCTTTCCAGAGATTAGCCATGGTAGTACTCATAAAGCGTAGGGAGGGAGAGGTGCTCTATGTGAGACGATTGAAACAGCTTACTTCTGAGACAAGGTGAGATTGATAGACAGGTAGAGGAGGTATGGTATTGCTTCCCTACCACCGTTCCCTCATGAATGGAAGGAGTAACACAGGTTAACATCACATCACATCACATCAGTCAAGGTATTGCTCCTTGACATCCTACATTATGGTGATTTTTCCAGATCATATCCCACTGCCCGTGCATCTACCTAGAAATGCGGCTCTTCTGCAGAGGTGTCCAGGTGACTGCCACCAGTGAGACTGCTGTGGCTATTAGCAGCTAGCTCTTCCATGGGTGAGGCCTACGTAATTGGCTTGGCTACACTGATCCTTTCCTTGTGATTTCTTGTAGGTGATTGAGTGCATCACTCAGGGCCGAGTGCTGCAGCGACCTCGCACGTGCCCCAAGGAAGTATATGAGTTGATGCTGGGCTGTTGGCAAAGGGAGCCTCACATGAGGCTCAACATCAAAGAAATCCATTCCCTCCTCCAGAACTTGGCTAAGGCATCTCCAGTTTACCTGGATATTTTAGGCTAAAACATCCTAGCATTTCTTCTTATGATCTGCGTGAATGAATGTGTTCGACTGCCACTGAACTCCATTAAAATGTGTTCTTAACTTTGACAGTATTAATGACAAAGATATAGAGAAGCTTTCAAAGGGCAAGCAATGTGCACTTCTCCATCTATAGACACAGTATTGACTTTTTAGATATTACTGAAACATATCTTCACTCTCTCTCTCTTTCAGTTTCTATCATTTTTCCTTTCTCTAATCAATTTGGCTTCTGCATTATTGTAACTCTGCATAGACAAAGGCCTTAAAAACTTGATCTGTTATATCAGCAGACTCTCCAGTTAGCCCACCACAACTAACAATGCCTTGTTGTATTCATGCCTTTGATGTGGATGAAAAAAGGGAAAAATATATTTGACTGGAACTTTGTGATTCTGCTGTACAGATACTGGGAATCTCTTTGTATTCACCTCAATTTTTTTGCTTCAGCATGTGGGTTGGAAAAAGACTAGCATTCTCTACACGAAGTATATTTCTTGCAGAGACAAAGCTAGATGGAATGAAAACAGCACTTATGTGATCCGCTATCTGAAGGAACTACAGGATCAGATGATATCCAACCCCACTAAAAAAACACTGAAACGATTTGATGGAAGGCAAGAGGTGGTTTAGCACTTTCTTTGGACAGTTTTTCTGAGGAGTAAAGTTCGAGGAGGTGCATGGCCAGCATTTTTCATTGCCAGATGGTCTATGGTAAAAGGGAAAAAGATATTGTCTGTACTGCACACAATTATGTTACATAATGATGAACAAAAGACATGCCCTTATTTTGTCTTCTGGTAGGATATTGGCATGCCACTGGTATAAAAATGTTCTCCAGCTAGTCTTTGGTAATAAAGACTGAAGCTAGGCTTATTAATGTACAAGATTAATTTCAGGATCAAGTGTTTAAACTAAGGATTTTGTTAAGATAGGGCAAGCTATAGATGCTGGGGCAGGTGTATCTTATATGGTGCTTGTCCAGCAGCATATTCCTTCCTTCCTCAATATCTTTTTTTTTTTTTAACTGTGCAAGCAAAACTGTGCATGGTATTTGTTGATTAATGCCCTTTGTGCAGAAATTAATCTCTCATCTTGTAGTACACCCTTGTACTAACTCATATATATATATATAAATCTCATATAGCTAACTCATAATAGCATAACTTATATGTCATTAGAAGGGGCTAATGGAGGACACATTTGCAATACTGCAGATACAATAGACTGATATTACATGAATAATCTAAAGCACAGAGATCACTGGTTATGTTTGAGCCATGGTGGGGGATAGAGTGAGATCCCTGGACAAAATAAATATGACTCTGAGATTATGGCTCACTATTCAGAGTGCAAAGACCCTGAATTCAGCACCATGTTTGTGTCGATGCTAGTGCTGTCATTCCCAACATCCACTTTTAAAAAAATTATTTGTTTTTGATTGGATGGGCGTTGTACATGTACAATATTTGCATGGCCACTGTGTTGATGGCAAATGCATGGGTATATCTGTTGTTTTTCAAACCAGAAGTTGAAGATTTCAAATTTAGAGGTAGGATTATTTTTAATATGAATTCTTACAAATGAAAACCTACCTTACCTAGCCCTCAAGACTTTTGCCTCCCTCTGTGAGGGGACATTGCTGCCAAAAAAGTGATCTTTCTTTTCTTTTTCTCTTTTTGTTTTTTTCTTATTGACATGAGCCAGATCAAAATAGTCCATCTTTGTGTTGGGAGTATTGTATTTAATAAATTAAGCATTTTATTTTTGCAAGTGTTCCCATAATATTCTTAACATATAATTTGCTTGCATATATTATTTATTGAGGCACTTTAGATTTTTCCTTCAGAACCTTTTAGAGATAGCTCATAAATATTTTGAACATTTTCAAAAGAAAACAGTTCACTGGACAGTGGTGGATTTTTACCCTTCTCAATGTCATTGAAAAGGCAACATTACAAATAAACATGAAAATATAACTATAAAGCCATACTCAGTTTTTCTTTAATGAACTAGATGTTATTTCTTAACCAGTACTGAACTGGAAACACACAAAAAAGTCTAAGGAAGATTCCCCAAAAAATTGGCCTTAAAATTTTACTAAACTATCTTAGAAGTTCACATAGAAAGCTAGATAAAAACTGAGCATTCAGTGAAACTCATTCTCTTGAGAATCTGTTTTTTATGTTTTAAAGGAATTTACGAATAATTTTCAACATAACAGCAGTGGAGAAGGAAGGTGTCAGTCTGCTGATACTGTGCAGTGGGAAAGGGTTGCAGGTGGTGGAAGGGGAGATGTTAAGCTTCTGCCTGCTGTGTTCTTAGTTTCTTATGAGCTTAAGAAAAAGGCATCTGAGATGCTTATGTTGCAATGCAGGCTCCAGCCTGAAAGCAAACACATGGGTTTTGCAAGCACTGAAAGAATGTATACTCCCAAAAAACCCAACAAAAAACAAGCCCAACAAACCCCTGAAATTGTACTTAGTGGCATCTCATTTTTAATTTACTAGTGAGACTATTAGAGTCATTTTAGAGAATAGCTAATGTTACAATGCATTGTGCAATAACGTAGCAGCATGTTAAACTTCTAAAGGACCAAATGTTCTACAAAGCCACCAGTATGGATAAACTTAAGCTATATCATTACTCTTCTTGATCATGCAGAGTAGACAAGCTATTAACTGTAGTTATACATATTTTGCATTTTTTCATGAAAAGGTAAGATATATGTATAAATTTACATACATCTACATTACTACAAATGATAATTAGTGCTATTAATAAATTAATAAAGTCTGCTGAGTGACCAAAACAATTTTTTTTCTTTTTATGTTTATTTTTCTATGTTTGTGAAATTCAACTTTTTAAACTGGTGTGCAGCAGAGGAAGTGCTAGAATGCCAGAGATATAACAACAAGCACTTTTTTTCCCCCAAATGACTGCTTAAAAACATTTCTTCCATTCCCATCTCACTTGCTGATTTCTCACAAGGAAATGAACTAAGCTCCAAAAGCAGTTTGATTTACTGTCATTTCTGAGTTTATGCTATTGCTTTTTTATTGTCCTAGAATAATAGTGCAGCTTCATTAGCATTTTATAATTGTCTGCAGTAATGAAATAATTCCAAGACTATTCAGACTGCAGCACTACTTGCAGGACAATGGTGAGAATGCCAAAATTCAGCAGTAAAAATAGCAGCATTTGTGCATGCTCTCTCTCCCCCCCCCGCACCTTTTTGAGAGATTGTTTCTGTTGTGGCGGATGTAGACTTTTACAAAACACTTTGAAAAGAAATTCAAAGGGGGTGCTGGTGGATGAAAGGCTGGACATGAGCCAACAATGTGCGCTGGCAGCCCAGAAGGCCAACCGTATCCTGGGCTGCATCAAAAGAAGCGTGGCCAGCAGGTCGAGAGAGGTGATTCTGCCCCTCTACTCTGCCCTGGTGAGGCCCCACCTGGAGTACTGCATCCAGCTCTGGGCCCCTCAACATAAGAAGGACGTGGACCTGCTGGAGCGGGTCCAGAGGAGGGCCACAAGGATGATCAAGGGAATGGAGCACCTCTCCTACGAAGACAGGCTGAGGGAGTTGGGCCTGTTCAGCCTGGAGAAGAGAAGGCTCCGGGGAGACCTTATTGCAGCCTTTCAGTACCTGAAGGGGACCTGTAGGAAAAATGGGGAGAACCTTTTTAGCAGGGCCTGTTGTGACAGGACAAGGGGTAATGGTTTTAAACTAAAGGAGGGGAGATACAGGTTGGAAATCAGAAAGAAGTTTTTCACAATGAGGGTGGTGAAGCACTGGAACAGGTTGCCCAGAGAGGTAGTAGAAGCCCCATCCCTGGAAACACTCAAGGTCAGGCTGGATGGGGCTCTGAGCAACCTGATCTAGTGAGGTTGTCCCTGCTCATTGCAGGGGGGTTGGACTAGATGGCCTTTAAAGGTCCCTTCCAACCCAAACTATTCTATGATTCTATGATTCTATGAAATAGTCCAATAAAATGATCAGGTCACTGGATTACTAAGGTACAATGGGAATGTGTTAGAACAAGACTCTCTCTGGGTTGTTGCAGCCTGTAAATTAATTCGGATGCTGCTATAAAATGTGAGAGAGGGGAGTGGGGCAGGGCAGGGGAACAAATCAGGGTTTCTAATAAAACATGAAGGTTTTGATAGCACAGGAAGTTGTATTTTCTTGTTGTCAGGACTGGGATGAACCAGTGCTGCTTTGAATCAAGAGGTCCTTGAAGAGCCTTAGTTAAAACACCTGTGGGTTGTTTTTTTTGTGGGAGGGGGGGTGTTACTATAATTAATCACAAATATGAAGCAAAAATAAAAAGTGTACATGCTTCAGGGAAAACACTGTGAATTTCACAACAGCAACAAAGTGACTATTTTGCCATCTTTTAAACATATATCTCAGGAGAAGAAAAAGGAAATGCTGGGTACATTATTTTACCGTCTATGCATTCTAGACCAGGTCTATGGGGTTTTTTTGTTTGCTTGTAGAAGGCACTGAGTGACAATCAGCTGGTATTTTATAAACACTGACTACTTTGGGCAAGGATAATAATAGAAGCTGCTAGTAGTGAGGCTGTTTGATAGAAATATGTAAGAAAACAGAGATCAAATCAAATCTTTATAGAGATCTATATCTTGCAGCTTATATGTATCATTCTGTAACTTAAAGAAAAGCAGCTAAGAATGTTTTATATACAAGTCATTTAATTCAACACTGATGTTCAATTACATCACCAATAGAGATAGAATCAATTAATTATGAAATATTTGTCCCAGCCCTGCTCTCCACCTATACTTTATGTATATATATATTTCTAGATCTCTCTTGCTTTTTCACTTGAGATAGATAGAGATATCTACATATAAATATAGATCTCCATATTGTCACTAAACTGTGACCTGGTGTGTAGTGCTATCTTTCTCCTTTCTTTTTTCTTTTTCTTTTCTTAATGGGATGTCTCTGTGCAAATATTTAGTGGTTCTTGTTTTGCAGTTTGCTATAGCAAGGCTGATTTTGAAGTGATGCCTACATATCAGTGTTAAAAGTTTTGTTTGTGAATCACGTGACCTACTTCTTTCAACATGACATGGAAAGTTTCTTGTGTTATAGTGTATTTAATAAAAATGGTGTCTTACAATAAAGTGTCATCCAAAAGAAAGATATAATGATTACTTTAAAAGACATACAATTTTCATGAAGTGCTGTGTGCTATTTTCTTTTGTTTTTTTAATGTCTTTGTTTACCTCCATTCCTTTTGAAAAGGATAAAATTAAGACATAGTTTAGTGTGCTTAGAAGCATGATACATTTGCACTCTAAAACCCTGAATAAAAACTAGATCACTGAATTCCTAGGTGAGGAAAGAAGAGTTCCATAATAATAACAGGAAAAAGAAATATCCAATCTGAATGTAATCTGTTAGGCTCTTTTTTATTCTTTTTTTTTTTTTTTCTCCATTTTTTCTCCAAAATGAAGATCCCATTTGAACACTTGTTCATTTGGAGAGTTGGCTTTGCAAATGGCTTGTTTAAAGCCATTTGCTTCTCCTTAAATGCGCACAACCTGCACCAGTCAAGCATAGTCCCCTTTGCTGTTCAGCAACAGGGCCTTCCACAGCCTAATAACAGAGTCAAAAGCCCATCAGCTCTTCCTGTGACTTCTGCATAAAATCCATAGAGAGCTGTGAAACACTAAAAAAGGGGATATTCACTATAAGTCCTGCTTCTGCTAAGGCTCGACAAACTTTCAAAATTGATTTCATGATGAAGTCTTTGTACTGGGGTGGATCCATTCTCTGGGGGGTGCTGCTGATCACCACTTGTGGCAGCCCATCTTTGGTAGCCAAACAAAGAGGGCTGATGTCTAGGCTGCTCCCATCTCTTCTTAGAATCATAGAATCATAGAACAGTTTTGGTTGAAAGAGACCTCCAAGATCATCGAGTCCAACCGTTAACCTATCACTACCAAGTCCCCCACTAAATCATATCCCTTAGGGCCACATCTAAACTTCTTTTGAATACCTCCAGAGATGGTGACTCCACCACTTCACTGGGCAGCCTGTTCCAATGCCCGACAACCCTTTCGGTGAAGAAATGTTTCCGAATATCCAATCTGAACCTCCCCTGGCACAACTTGAGGCCATTTCCTCTCATCCTGTTGTCTGTTACTAGGGAGAAGAGTCCGACCCCCATCTCTCTACAACCTCCTTTCAGGTAGTTGTAGAGAGCAATAAGGTCTCCCCTCAGCGTCCTTTTCTCCAGGCTAAACATCCCCAGTTCCCTCAGCCGCTCCTCATAGGACTTGTGTTCCAGACCCTTCACCAGCTTCGTTGCCCTTCTCTGGACACACTCCAGCACCTCAATGTCTTTCTTGTAGTGAGGGGCCCAAAACTGAACACAGTACTCGAGGTGCGGCCTCACCAGGGCCGAGTACAGGGGGACAATCACCTCCCTAGTCCTGCTGGCCCCACTATTTCTGATACAAGCCAGGATGCTATTGGCCTTCTTGGCCACCTGGGCACACTGCTGGCTCATATTCAGCTGGCTGTCAACCAACACCCCCAGGTCCTTTTCCGCCAGGCAACTTTCCAGCCACTCCTCCCCAAGCCTGTAGCGTTGCCTGGGGTTGTTGTGACCCAAGTGCAGGACCTGGCACTTGGCCTTGTTGAATCTCATACAATTGGCCTCAGCCCATCGATCCAGCCTGTCCAGATCCCTCTGTAGCGCCTGCCTACCCTCCAGCAGATGAACACTCCCGCCCAACTTGGTGTCATCTGCAAACTTACTGAGGGTGCACTCGATCCCCACATCCAGATCATTGATAAAGATATTAAACAGAACTGGCCCCAATACTGAGCCCTGGGGAACACCACTTGTGACTGGCTGCCAACCAGATTGAACTCCATTCACCACAACTCTTTGGGCCCGGCCATCCAGCCAGTTTCCTACCCAGCGCAGAGTATGCCCATCCAAGCTATGAGTAGCCAGTTTCTCCAGGAGGATGCTGTGGGAGACGGTGTCAAAGGCTTTGCTAAAGTCCAGGTACACAATGTCCACAGCCTTTCCCTCATCCACTAGGCGGGTGACCATGTCGTAGAAGGAGATCAGGTTGGTCAGGCAGGACCTGCCTTTCATAAACCCATGCTGACTGGGCCTGATCACCTGGTTGTCCCGTACGTGCCGCGTGATGGCACTCAAGATGATCTGCTCCATAATCTTCCCGGGCACCGAGGTCAGGCTGACAGGCCTGTAGTTCCCCGGATCCTCCTTCCGGCCCTTCCTGTAGATGGGCATCACATTTGCCAGCCTCCAGTCAACTGGGACCTCCCCAGTTAGCCAGGACTGCTGGTACATGATGGAGAGTGGCTTGGTGAGCACTTCTGCCAGCTCCTTGAGACTTGTGTGTGTCTAGGTGGCGTAGCAGGTCACTGACCATTTCCCCTTGGATTATGGGGGCTTCATTCTGCTCCCCGTCCCCATCTTCCTGCTCAGGGGGCTGGGTGCCCAGAGAACAACTTCCCTTGCTGTTAAAGACAGAGGCAAAGAAGGCATTAAGCACCTCAGCCTTTTCCTCGTCCCTTGTCACTATGTTTCCCCCCTGCATCCAATAAAGGAGGGAGATTCTCCTTAGCCCCCTTTTTATTGTTAATGTATTTGTAGAAACACTTTTTGTTGTCTTTTATGGCAGTAGCCAGACTAAGTTCTAGCTGGGCTTTGGCCCTTCTAATTTTCTCCCAGCATAACCTCACAACATCCTTGTAGTCCTCCTGAGTGGCCTGCCCCTTCCTCCAAAGGTTGTGGACTCTCCTTTTTTTCCTGAGTTCCAGCCGGAGCTCTCTGCTCAGCCAGGCCGGTCTTCTTCCCCGCCGGCTCGTCTTTCGGCTCATGGGGACGGCCTGCTCCTGCACCTTTAAGGTTTCCCTTTTGAAGAATGTCCAGCCTTCCTTGACTCCTTTGCCCTTCAGGACTGACCCCCAAGGGACTTTGCCACCCAGTCTCCTAAACAGGCCAAAGTCTGCCCTCCGGAAGTCCAAAGTGGCAGTTCTGGTGACCCCCCTCCTTACTTCTCTGAGAATCGAAAACTCAATCATTTTATGGTCACTCAATCATTTTATGGTCACTATGCCCAAGATGGCCTCCAACCATCACATCACCCACAAGACCTTCTCTGTTCACAAACAACAGGTCCAACGGGGTGCCTTCTCTCGTTGGCTCCCTCACCAGCTGTGTGAGGAAGTTATCTTCCACACACTCCAGGAACCTCCTGGACTGTTTCCTCTCTGCTGCATTGTATTTCCAGCAGACATCTGGCAAGTTGAAGTCCCGCATGAGAACAAGGGCTAGCGATCGTGAGACTTCTCCCGGCTGCTTGTAGAATATATCATCTGCCTCCTCATCCTGGTTGGGTGGTCTATAACAGACTCCCTCCATGGTATCTGCCTTGTTGGCCTTCCCCCTGATTCTTACCCATAGACACTCAACCCTCGCGTCACCGTCCTCGAGCTCAAGGCAGTCAAGACTCTCCCTAACGTTGAGGGCTACCCCACCGCCTCTCCTTCCTTGCCTATCCCTTCTGAAGAGTTTGTAGCCATCCATCGCAGCACTCCAGTTGTGTGTGTCATCCCACCATGTTTCTGTGATGGCAACTAGATCATAGTTTTCCCCATCTACAACGGCTTCCAGCCCCTCCTGTTTGTTGCCCATGCTCCGTGCATTTGTGTAGATGCACTTCAGCTGGGCTAATGATCCTGTTGCCTTTGTGGTGGGAGAAGCCCTAATTCCTACGTTTCCAGTCATCTCAGGCGTTTCCGTGGTTCCTTCTTCTTGGCCCTTTTCCACTTGCCTTGTGCAGCTGCTCATCTTGTCCCCAGCCTGGGGGCCTAGTAACAGAGGAGCCAGGACTGGGTCTCACCCCCAGCTCCCTAGACCCAGCTGCTTGACTCCTCTCTGCTAGAAACCATCTAGCCTTTGCTTGACATGGCAACTAATAAATCACCCAGTAACATAGTTTTATTGTTTTAATGATCTTTAAGTTAAAACACTGAAATATCTCTCTGTCCTGGTTTTATTGCACTGATTAAATCGTCTCACAAAAGAAGAGTCAATCTGCATTGTTCCAGAGACTATTTAAACACCCCTTGGAGACATACACATTCACATTGCCTTTCACTCATTTATCTTGCTCGGGTAACTGAACTGGCTGGTGCCAGGAACATGTGAAGAGATGCAAATCCATTCCCTCCTGCCTTTGACACTTCAGCTCCCAGGCATGCTTCTGACCTTGTCTCTATGGTCCTGAATGCTGTCCAGAATTTGCAGATTCCTGGCACATTCTCCTTGAATCGCCACCCTTCCACTACTTTTGCTGCGATATACTTTGGGAATTGGCATATATGCGCATATACTAACCAATTATTGGGTGCATTGGGTTTATATGGCAAGCTTTTGGTAGCAGGGAGCTCCAGGGGTGGCTTCTGTGAGAAGACACCAGAAGCTGCCCCCATGTCTGACAGAGTCAGTTTCAGCCACCCCCAAGACCGACCCGCCGCTGGCCAAAGCTGAGCCAATCAATCAGTGACATTGCTAGTGCCTCTGTGCTAGCGCCTCTGTGCTAGCATGTTTAAGAAAGGGTAAAAAATGCTGTGCAACATCTGTGAGATAGAGGAGTGAGGAAATGTGAGAGAAACAACCCTGCATGTACACAAGGTCAGTGAAGAAGGAGGGGGAGGAGGTGCTGCAGGCTCTGAAGCAAATTCCCCTGAAGCCTGTGGAGGAGACCATGGTGATGCAGGTTGTCCCCCTGCAGCCCATGGAGGACCAGGTGGAGAAGATATCCACACTGCAGCCCATGGAGAGCCTATGCTGGAGCAGTCTCCTGTCAGGAACTGTGGCCTGTGGAAAGCAGGTTATCTGGCAGGATCCATGCTGGAGCAGTCCACTCCGGAAGGACTGTACCCTGTGGAAATGACCCATGCTGGAGTAGTTCGTGAAGAACCCACGTTGGAGAAGTTCGTGAAGGACTCTCCCGTGGGAGAGAACCCATGCTGGAGCAGTTCGTGAAGAACCCACGTTGGAGAAGTTCGTGAAGGACTCTCCCGTGGGAGAGACCCCATGCTGGAGCAGGGGAAGAGCATGAGGAGGAAGGAGTGGCAGAGACAAAGTGTTATGAACTGACTGCAACCCCCATTACTCATCCCCCCTGTGCCGCTCATGGGGAGGAGGTAGGAGGTTAGGAGTGAAGTTGAGCCTGGAAAGAAGGGAGGGGTGGGGGGAAGGTGGTTTTAGTTTTGTTTTATTTCTCACTATCCTACTCTGATTTTGATTGGCAATAAATTAAATTAATTTCCCCAAGTTGAGTCTATTTTGCTTGTGATGGTAATTTTATGTAATCTCCCTGTCCTTATCCCAACCCATGAGCTTTTTGTTGTATTTTCTCCCCCTGTCCTGTTGAGGAGGGGAGTGATAGAGCAGCTTGATTGGCACCTGGAGGCCAACCCATCACACTGGGTCCCCCAGCAAGTGCAGAAAGGATAGAAATATAGTCTTTCAGTCTCCTAGTAACAGAGTAGGTAAAAATGAAAGCCGGAGACCTGTTTCCCTGGCAGTATTCTGTACGTAAAAGATGTGCATTTTGCTTTTGTTGCCTCTGATTGCTATTTCTAAACTTTTTTTTTTTAATTGAGTGATTTTCAGCACTTGAATTATTCTATGAAGAGCGCTGCTCACATCCCCATTTCAAAAATCACAGATGGGAACTGCAAGTCTTTAGGAGACAAAATAGAATGAACATATGGAAGTCATATTCCCTGTTTCCCTCTTCTTCCCTCTCATCCCTGAACCAGAGATTTTCAGTAGAGAGTCTGTTTACCTTCCATTTTTTTTCCCAAGCTGCTACATAAGAAAGAAAGTCTCTGCAAATAACTCATTATAAACTTGGGTCATCCCTTTTCATTTATGGTTTTTGCACTGATTCATGATTTTGGGAATTATATTGACATTATCACCAGTCATTTTTAACAACCCAGAATCTAAAGAGGCTTGGATAAGAGAAAGCAGATGGAAAGTAAACATGGTGCCTCTGATACCACAGAGGCCACTAAACAAATATGCACTTTGCTTGCTTAAAATAACACCTATTGGCAGTAAATGTTTTCAGCCTTTTTGCTAGTGGGGGACTAATCACTCGGGCAAGAGCTAGGCTCTTTGCAATCTATTCCAGTGCCCTTTTGGCTCGTGTTATGTTGTACAACCTCAATGACCTCAGTGTTAGGCAACCAGGTAGGGATCGGCGAAGTTAGTAATACGAATCACAGATAACATTGTTTTCCCAAGGTGTGCAAAATCCTGTAGCAGTTTCATAATAGGATATGTATTGCTTAGAGGTTACTTTCAGACTAGAGTTACTGCTAAAAAAATCTACTTGTGAATGGGACTCAGGAAAGGGTTCAAAGATGGTTTTCTTGAGCCAGAATGGTATATGAAGCAAATTTGGCTGTCAACTCATTTTGGGCAAAGTCGAAGTTTTGTTTAAAAGCTGGAAACTCAACTAATGGATATTAAAATTCTTAATTTCAAGTCTGCAGCACTGACAAGCCCAACCTAGGGCCTCACCAAAAGTAGCAGCATACAACTGCAGAGTTGGAGACAGTGAGGCCCATAAAACCTGAACAAGTTGAGACTCTGGGAGACAGGATGTCTCCTGAGACCCTGCCCAGGGATCAAATCCTGCTACTGTTATTTTGGTTTTCAGAGATCGAAACCTAGGGTTGGCTGGGGAAGCAGGCATGATAAGGGAATTGAGGGGGGAGGAGGGGGTTAGATATTCTCATGCAGGACTATGAAATCAAGCCAGAGCCACACCAAAAATGCTAAAAATGACAGTCTGTAGCAGTACCTTGAAATGGCAGTGAAGCTGTTACATACACTGACTAGTATGAAGTGAGAATAATTAATAGTAAAAGGTAGCAAAATGTGGTGTGTTCATCTTTCTGGCTGTTCTGCTACTTGAAGTATTATTGATGGCACTGAATAGCACTGCTAATTTAAGGTAAACCTTTCATGCTGCTATTTTCTTTTTAAAACCACATTAGTGATTAAATCTATGTGTATCTTAATAATTAATGCATCACAGATTTGTTGAACTTTACCTTAGAAAGAGACAACATCAGCTTCTGCTTTGCCTCTGTTCTCATGCAGTAAGCCATGATTCCCCAGTGAGCAATACATTCAAAAGGACAGAGACATACCAGCTTATTTTCTGGTGATGCTTTGGTGAGCCTAATGCTAGCAGCCTTCATCTCACTGGCTACCCGAAGTTCAGTTTCTGTGTATTCCACTTCTGCTCTTACATAAAGCCTTTGTTAAAGACTAGTTACCATGGCAATGTCTCTAAAATAGAACAAATCCAATAGAAATCAATGCCTGTACAATAAATAGAATAAAGTACTACTTATAATAAATTATTCTGCATTCACTGGGTAGGAATTTGTGCAGAGGGCTGCAACTAAGTCTTTTTCATTTAATTATGGGAAAGCAATTCTTCAAACTGGAATTGGGAAGGAAAAGAACAGAACTGCTGAGTAATTAAAAAGACAGAGTTCTGGTTGTTAAATTAAAGCCATTAACAAGGTTGCTCTTCATGGAGATGGTGATCTATCTTCCCCTAACTGTACTGGGTGCTGGATTAGGTTTATATTCTCATAAAAGTGTGAACTTTTTAAAGAGGTTTTAATAAGGCTAAGTTTTATTTTGCTGCAGATCATAGTTGGTATCCCTGGTTGGACTGCTAAGCACTGCAGGACACAGGGCAAAGATCTCATGAGGTCAGGACACACTGCACTAAGCCAGGCAGAGGGAACTCAGAGAGGTTTCCTTCTCTGAGATGGGAAGCATTCAAAAGCAACTAGAAAAAAAGCTAGTATTTATGCAGGTGTGAGACCAAGACTGTGACACTGTGTGATATAGGCACAATCCCCAGCTGCATATCCAACTAAGACATGGATCTTCCTCTTCTGGTCTCCACACATCACCACAGCGATGATAACTGACCGATAAGAATTCACAGGCAAATAAGGAGGATTATTAGTATGGCAGAAAACACAAACTGCAGGAAAGGCCAAGGAAAAGACTGAAGAAGTGATGGTAGTTTTGAAATAAATAAAGTGGTGCTGGAATGGGGAAGCAGCTGATCTATCTATGCTGCAGCTCAGAAATGTCATTTTACATATTAGGAAGAGCTTAACCTAGGAGGACAGTGAAATGTCCATTTCTGGATATCTCTTAGAGCAAGGTAGCCAAACCTATGCTATGAAAAACATACCTACAGATATTCTGCATGGGTGCCTCGAGTTGGTCTACATGAACCACTGAGGACTTTTCCAGTCCTGTTATTCAGTGGCAGGAAGCACTTATGTCCCACTTGATTGCCTCTGATACCCAGAAGCTTTCACCTTAGAACTGTTCTTCCCAAGCCAATCCAGAGCAAGTTGTTGTTTTGCTTATGTTGTGTGCAAGCAACACTTGCCAGTCACAAGTGGTGTTCCCCAGTGTCAAGGTCCATTTGGATCTCTCAAATTTACAGGATAATGTATTCTGTGATTTAAACTTTATTTCATGAGCTAATTAAGAAATATAATAAACAAACACGACAAACAGGCTCAATCCCCTTTTGCCCAGACTAGTCTATCACATTAATTCAATTATTCACCAGTCAAGTCATAAGGTTTCATAACTTATAACCTGTAACTTTCAATATCGTGCACCTATGAGCAAAAGAAAAGAAATAGTTACCTAGCTGACGGTGAGAGTGCTCATCCCTCCTCCTCCGTCACAGTGTGGGCATCCCCTGTATCACACCGGGAAGCATGAAAGCCTCAGCAGTCCAGCTGCTGTTGGATCTGCTTCAAAAGCTTTTTGGGTAAGCTGATGTTTTATAGCCTCCAGCTTAGAGGTTTGGTTTATACCATTTCCATAAGTTAGTGGATTCTGAGGAAACTGCCAGACAAAAGATAATGGCTGCAGGAGACAGCAATTTGCAGGTGATCATGGCTGCATAATGGCCCTTCAGCTCTTCCTGGCCACCTGTCCTGCCTACATGTTGCCCTTGCTTTGACCTAATGGCGCTGCTCCCAGCATACATCAGGCCTTAGCATGAGGTGGCTTATCCAAAATCTAAGCAGTTCAGTGAACATTCACACCCAGGGCTCAGGATTGGGGCCAGTTTTGTTTAATATCTTTATCAATGATCTGGACAATGGGATTGAGTGTACCCTCAGTAAGTTTGCAGATGACACCAAGTTGGGAGGGAGTGTTGATCTGCTTGAGGGTAGGAAGGCTCTACAGGGTGTTGGTCTCTTCTCCCAAGTAGCAAGGGATAGGACGAGAGGAAATGGCCTCAAGTTGCACCAGGGGAGGTTTAGATCGGATATTAGGAAAAATTTCTTCACTGAAAGGGTTGTCAAACATTGGAACAGGCTGCCCAGGGAAGTGGTGGAGTCACCATCCCTGGAGGTATTTAAGATGTGTAGACGTGGCTCTTTTAGAGACATGATTTAGTGGTGGACTTGGCAGTGCTAGGTTAATGGTTGAACTCGATGTTCTTAAAGGTCTTTTCCAACCTAAATGATTCTATGATTCTATGTTCTGCACCAGGTTGTGTGTGGGTGAAGAGATGCAGTGCAGGGTTCTTTCAGGATTTCAATAAGAAAGGTCTGACAACAAATGGTGTAATAAAATAGCTGGTTTAATATGATAGAATAAAAAGAGGAATATAGATAGTGAGTAAATATGATGGCTCCAATGTATTGTCAGGGGAATGTAACATCTGTTATCTCCCTGTGGGGCTCGTAACACCTGTCGCGCTCTGTGGGGAGAATCCAAATCTAGTAAATCCATATGGGTTTTCTTTGTTTTCCAGTGAGCCACTGAGGCAAGATGGAGTAATTACTTGGTCCTGGCATACTCTCCCTTTCTTCACTAAGGGTGGGGGGGAGCAGAGCATGTAATCTGTCTATCCATGGGCCAAATTTGCGATTTCCTTTTCCCTTTTAATTACTTATATTTTTCCCATAAATAGGGGTAGGTTTCCCATCAATTTTATCTTTTGGAACTCTGGACTGGAGTAAAGCTATGAACATCTCCTTTCAGGTAACTTTTTTCTTTTGCAGTTTATCTACAAAGTATAATTTCCTCTCTCCCCTTTTGGCTTAGTATTCTCCTAACTGTCCTAGTGCTAGAATTACATCTCCGACCACTTTCCCCTGGGCAGCTCCCAAAAGTGATATGATGGCCCCTTTAAGATTAAAAGGTGTCCTGGCTAACAGCCTGGATTGCATTCCTGAGTTCGGGCTAGTGAAGGCATGATTGTAAACACCCCGTAGAATAGCCAGTTCTCTCCAATACCGCCCCACTCCACCCCCATTTATATGCTTCCATGTCACCATGCGATCATTCCAACCAAATGGGGAGGGGTGCTGTAGCTTTACTGCCCTCTGCAACCAGAGAATAACTAGCATTTCCATTTGCTTGAGTCCCTTTCAATCATTATGTCACCACTGGATTTTGGGAAATTGCTCCCAGATGTGCTACTTCTTGGGGGGTTAGTTGTATACTATTGCCTTCTTGGTCCCACACTCACAGTAACCATTGTCATAATCTCTCCTCAGACTTCTGCCAATACAAGTCCATCAAATTCTGGCGCTCGGCCTGAGTATAGTCTCACACTGATATTGTATGCTGCAGCACCCCGGGGGATTCTTTTGTTTTGTTAATAACTAAAGGGCACACCATGTTGGTCCTTGGACCCTTCAGTCCATTTCCCCCCAGAGGAATCTCAGCTGTCACCATCCCAGTAATCACTGGGGTAACTAACTGCTCGAACCTTATGCCCCCATCGCCCAGTGTGGGCACTCTGCCCCTTCCTCGCTGTGTGTACTTAGGTTTCTAGCATATCCCCCTGTGCTTGGGCTTCCAATTTATACAAATGCAACCAGGTTTCCAAATTATCTAGTTGTGCTTGCAATTCTCTGGTTTTCTTTTGTTCACTTTCTAGGGTCTCCCCCTCTACCTAGGTGTTCATTTTATCCGAGTACAACAGGTCTCCAAACTTTCCAGTTGTACTTGCAATTCCCTTGTTTTTCTATTGTTCGCTTTCTAGGGTGTCCTACAGTCACCAAAGGCAAGTTCACAATAAACAGATACTACTTCAATCTCATAGTCCTCTAAATTGCCAAATGCAAACATAGAGTAGAATAAAGTAGACTGACGTTATAAAACAGATCCTCCAGAATATCTGAAGAAATTCACAGATCACTGGCCTTTTGATATATTTCTCTCTTCCTGAATTATTATCTTACCCTTTTCAACCTCATCTATACAAACTTCCTTCTCTATTTATATAGTTTCTCTACTTATATATAGTTTTGTGAAAGTTGGAGATCATAGAATCATAGAACAGTTTGGATTGGAAGGGACCTTTAAAGGTCATCTAGTCCAAGCCCCCTGCAATGAGCAGGGACATCTTCCACAAGATCAGGTTGCTCAGAGTTCCGTCCAACCTGACCTTGAACACTTCCAGGGAGAGGGCATCTACCATCTCTCTGGGCAACCTGTGCCAATGTCTCTCCACCCTCATAGTAAAAAATTTCTTCCTTATGTCCAATCTAAACCTACCCTCTTTCAGTTTAAAACCATTGCCCCTTGTCCTATCACAACAGGCCCTACTAAAAAGTCTTTCGCCATCTTTCTTATAAGCCCCCTTTAGGTACTGAAAGGCTGCAATAAGGTCTCCCTGGAGCCTTCTCTTCTCCAGGCTAAACAACCCCAACTCTCTCAGCCTTTCCTCATAGGAGAGGTGTTCCAGCCTTCTGATCATCTCCATGGACCACCTCCGGACTCACTCCAACAGGTCCATGTCTGTCTTGTACTGGGGACCCCAGAGCTGGATGCAGTACTCCAGGTGGGGTCTCACAAGAGTGGAGTAGAGTAGGAGAATCACCTCCCTTGACCTGCTGGCCAAGCTTCTTTTTATGCAGCCCAGGATACAGTTGGCTTTCTGGGCTGCAAGCGCACATTGCCGGCTCATGTGCAATTTTTCATCCAACAGTATCCCCAAGCATCCCCCTCTGCAGGGCTGCTCTCAATCCATTCATCCCCCAGTCTGTACTGATATTGGGGATTGCCCCAGTTCAGGTGCAGGCCCTTGCACTTGGCCTTGTTGAACTTCATGAGGTCTGCGTGGGCCCACTCCTCAAGCCTGTCAAGGTCCCCCTGGATGGCATCCTTTCATCCAGCGAATCAACTGCACCATTCAGCTTGGTGTTACATGCAAGCTTGCTGAGGGTGCATGCAAATTCCACTATGTAATTGATGAAGATATTAAATAGTACTGGTCCCAGTACGGACCCCTGAGGGACATCACTCGCTACTGGTTTCCACTTGGACATTGAGCCGTTGACTGTAACTCTTCGGACTCAGCCATCCAGCCAATTCCTTATTCATCTGACAGTCCATCCATCAAACCCATATCTCTCCAATTTAGTGGCAAGGATGTCGTCAGGGACCATATCAAAGGCCTTACAAAAGTCTTGCTAGATGACATCTGTAGCTCTTCCCTTGTCCACTGATGCAGTCCCTCCATTGTAGAAGGCCACTAGGTTGGTCAGGCATGATTTGCCCTTGGTGAAGCCCTCTTGTCTGTCTCTAATCACCTCCCTGTCTTCCATATGTTTTGACATAACTTCCAGGAGGATCTGCTCCATGATCTTATCAGGCATGAATTTTTACCCTTTTAAAATGAGTGTGATATTTCCCTTTTCTCCAGTCACTGAGGACTTCGCCTGACTGCCATGACTTTTCAAATATAACAGAGAGTGGCTTAGCGACTATATCAGCCAATTCCCTCAGGACCCTGGTCCCATGGACTTGAGTATGTTCAGGTTCCTCAGGTGGTCTTGAAACTCATCTTCTCCTATAATGGGAGGGACTTAATTCACCCAGTACCTGCCTTGAGATTGGAGGACTCAAGAAATGGGGGAAGAGCAATTGCCATTGAAAACTGAGGTAAAAAAAAAAATATGCTGAGTACCTCAGCCTTTTTCATGTTGATTTTTACTAGTTCACAGAATCACAGAATCACAGAATGGTAGGGGTTGGAAGGGACCTCTGGAGATCATCTAGTCCAACCCCCCTGCCAGAGCAGGGTCACCTAGAGCAGGCTGCACAGGACTGCGTCCAGGCAGGTTTTGAATATCTCCAGAGAAGGAGACTCCACAACCTCCCTGGGCAGCCTGTTCCAGTGCTCTGTCACCCTCACAGTGAAGAAGTTTTTCCTCATATTTAGACGGAACTTCCTGTGTTCCAGTTTGTGCCCGTTCCCCCTTGTCCTGTCGCTGGGCACCACTGAAAAGAGTCTGGCCCCATCCTCTTGACACCTGCCCTTGCGATCTTATAAGCATTGATGAGGTCCCCTCTCAGTCTTCTCTAGGATAAACAGCCCCAGCTCCCTCAGCCTTTCCCCATATGAGAGACGCTCCAGTCCCTTATCTTCATAGCCCTCCACTGGAATCTCTCCAGTAGTTTCTCATCTTTCTTGAACTGGGGAGCCCAGAACTGGACACAGGACTCCAGATGGGGCCTCACTAGGGCAGAGTAGAGAGGGAGGATAACCTCCCTCGACCTGCTGGCCACACTCTTCTTAATGCACCCCAGGATGCCGTTGGCCTTCCTGGTCGCAAGGGCACATTGCTGGCTCATGGTGAATTTGTTGTCTACCAGGACTCCCAGGTCCCTCTCCTCAGAGCTGCTTTCCAGGAGGTCAACCCCTAACCTGTACCGGTGCATGGGGTTGTTCCTCCCCAGGTGCAGGACCCTGCACTTGCCCGTGTTGAACCTCATGAGGTTCCTCTCCACCCAACACTCCAGCCTGTCCAGGTCTCGCTGAATGGCAGCACAGCCTTCCGGTGTATCAGCCAGTCCTCCCAGTTTCGTGTCATCAGCAAACTTGCTGAGGGTACACTCTGTCCCTTCATCCAGGTCATTGATGAATAAATTGAACAAGACTGGCCCCAGTACTGACCCCTGGGGGACACCACTAGCCACAGGCCTCCAACTAGACTCTGCGCCGCCGATCTCCACCCTCTGAGCTCTGCCATTCAGCCAGTTCTCAATCCACCTCACTGTCCACTCGTCTAACCCACACTTCCTGAGCTTACCTATGAGGATGTTGTGGGAGACAGCGTCAAAAGCCTTGCTGAAGTCCAGGTAGACAACATCCACTGCTCTCCCCTCATCCACCCAGCCAGTCATGCCATCGTAGAAGGCTATCAGATTGGTCAAGCATGATTTCCCCTTGGTGAATCCATGCTGACTACTCCTGATCACCTTCTTTTCTTCTACATGCTTGGAGATGGCCTCCAGAATGAGTTGCTCCATCACCTTGCCAGGGATGGAGGTGAGGCTGACTGGCCTGTAATTTCCCGGGTCCTCCTTCTTGCCCTTCTTGAAGACTGGAGTGACATTGGCTTTCCTCCAGTCCTCAGGCACCTCTCCTGTTCTCCATGATTTTTCAAAGATGATGGAGAGTGGCTTGGCAATGATCTCTGCCAGCTCCCTCAGCACTTGTGGGTGCATCCCATCTGGGCCCATGGATTTGTGGGTGTCCAGTTTGCCCAACTGATCTCTAACCCAATCCTCCTCGACCAAAGGAGGGCCATCCTTTCTCCAGGCTTCCTCTGTTACCTCCAGGGTCTGGGATTCCTGGGGGCCAGCCTTGGCAGTAAAGACCAAAGCAAAGGCGGCATTCAGTAACTGCCTTCTCTGCATCCTTCTTGACCAGGGCTCCCACCTCATTCAGCAGAGGGCCCACGTTTTCCCTAGTCTTCCATTTGTTGCCAATGTATTTGAAGAAGCCCTTCTTATTGCCCTTGATGTCCCTCGGCAGATTAAATTCGAGGTGGACCTTAGCTTTCCTTGTAGCATCCCTGCATACCCTGACAGCATCCCTGTACTCCTCCCACGTGGCCTGCCCCTTTTTCCACATTCCATGGACTTCCTTCTTCCATTTGAGTTTTGCCAATAGTTCCTTGCTCATCCACACAGGTCTCCTGCCCCCCTTACCCAATTTCTTACTTGAATATTGCCCAGCTTTCTTGGGCCCCCCTACCTTCTAGAGCCCTAACCCATGGGATTCCTCCAAGCAGGTCCTTGAAGAGGGCAAAGTTAGCTCTTCTAAAGTCCAGAGTTGTAATCCTGCTTAGCGTCCTGCTTCCTCCACGCAGGATCCTGAAGTCCACCATCTCGTGGTCACTGCAGCCAAGGCTATCCCCAACCTTCACATCCCCAACCAGACCTTCCTTGTTTGTTAGTATGAGGTCCAGCAGCACCCCTCTCCTTGTCGGCTCCTCTACCACCTGCATCAGAAAATTGTCATCAATGTTCTGCAGGAACCTCCTGGACTGTGCGTGCTTAGCTGTGTTGTCCCTCCAACAGATATCCCCCATGAGAACCAGGACCTGCGATCATGAGGCTACTTTCAGCTGCCTGTAGAAGGCCTCATCGACTTCCTCTTCCTGATCAGGTGGCCTGTAGTACACACCCACAACAGTGTCCCCTATGTTAGCCTCTCCCTTAATCCTTACCCATAAGCTCTCGACCCGTTTTTCGTCCTCCCCTAGGCAGAGCTCGATACACTCCAGATGCTCTCTCACATACCCATCCATGACAGCATTCCAGTCATGCGAGCTGTCCCACCATGTCTCTGGAATTGCTATGAGATCGTGGCCCTGCAAGCGCCCACAGATCTCTAGTTCTTCCTGTTTATTCCCCATGCTGCGCGCGTTGGTGTACAGGCATTTCAGAGAGGAAGTTGAGTTCACAGGTTTCCCTGGAGGGGTGCAGGAGGATCCACCATAGCCATACACACCCTTAGGGTGGTTGGCCTTCTGGTTCTCTTCTTGGGAGGCAGCTAAGGAAGATTTGACCTGGACAGGCTTGAGAGGTGGGCCCGGGCGAGCCTCATGAGGTTCAACAAGGACAAATGCAGAGTCCTGCACCTGGGTCGGAGAAAGCCCCGGTATCAGTACAGGTTGGGGGATGCAGGGATGGAGAGCAGCCCTGCCGAGAAGGACTTGGGGGTGCTGGTGGATGAAAGGCTGGACATGAGCCAACAATGTGTGCTGGCAGCCCAGAAGGCCAACCGTATCCTGGGCTGCATCAAAAGAAGCGTGGCCAGCAGGTCGAGAGAGGTGATTCTGCCCCTCTACTCTGCCCTGGTGAGGCCCCACCTGGAGTACTGCATCCAGCTCTGGGCCCCTCAACATAAGAAGGACGTGGACCTGCTGGAGCGGGTCCAGAGGAGGGCCACAAGGATGATCAAGGGAATGGAGCACCTCTCCTACGAAGACAGGCTGAGGGAGTTGGGCCTGTTCAGCCTGGAGAAGAGAAGGCTCCGGGGAGACCTTATTGCAGCCTTTCAGTACCTGAAGGGGGCCTGTAGGAAAAATGGGGAGAACCTTTTTAGCAGGGCCTGTTGTGACAGGACAAGGGGTAATGGTTTTAAACTAAAGGAGGGGAGATATAGGTTGGAAATCAGAAAGAAGTTTTTCACAATGAGGGTTGTGAAGCACTGGAACAGGTTGCCCAGAGAGGTAGTAGAAGCCCCATCCCTGGAAACATTCAAGGTCAGGCTGGATGGGGCTCTGAGCAACCTGATCTAGTGAGGTTGTCCCTGCTCATTGCAGGGGGGTTGGACTAGATGGCCTTTAAAGGTCCCTTCCAACCCAAACGATTCTATGATTCTGTGATTTGTCTCTGCTCAGGTTGGCCTGGCTTACTCCCCAGTTGGATGCGCTGGCACGAGCATCGCCACTTTGGACCCCTCCCCCCGAATCCTTCAGTTTAAAGCCCGCCTCACCAAGTTGGCCAGCCTGCTGCCAAAGATTCCCCTGCCCCTCTTAGACAGGTGGATCCCATCCCTCCCCAATAGATTACAGTCGCCAAAGAACATCCCATTGTCGTAAAAGCCAAAACCCTCACGTCGGCACCAGCCATGAAGCCAGGAGTTGATATGTATTATGCGCCTATTTCTGGCCACCCACTTTCCTCCCACTGGTAAAATGGAAGAGAATACAACTTGGGCACCAACATTTTTCACTTGCTCCCCCAGGGCTTTAAAGTCTTCTTTGATTTTGCCCAGGTTCCGGCTTGCGGCGACATTGGTGCCCACATGGAAGAGTAGCAGCAGATAGTAGTCCATGCTCCTGACAAGTCGCGGCACCCTCTCAGCAACATCTCGGACCTTGGCTCCCGGGAGGCAGCACACCTCTCGTGCCTCCCTGTCAGGTCGGCAGATGGGTGCCTGTCATGGTTTAACCCCAAATTGTAACCCAATACCACGCAGCCGCTCGCTTACTCCCCCACTCCCCAGTGGGGTGGGGAGGAGAATCGGAGAGAAAGGAAAACTCGCGGGTTGAGATAAAAACAGTTCACCAGGACAGCAAAGGAAAAATATAAAAATATATTAATAATATATGTAAGGATAATAGAATATATAAAACAAACGATACACAATTTCTCACCACCCGATGACCAATACAGCCCATCCCGAGCAGCAGTCAGGGAGCAGGGGTATTCCCCCCCCAGCTATCCCAGAACAGCAAGTTCCAGAGAGAGCAGGCGAGGGAATGAACAGCCGAACGAACAAACGAAAAACAAAAAGGAAAAATAGGGAAACAGAAAGCAACCAGAAGGGAAGCTTAAGGATTAAGTCACCAAGGGTCTCAAAAGCCTAGTGACCCACTGACCGACCCTCACTTATACCGGGCATGACGTCTATGGTATGGAATACTCTCTTTGGCCAGTTTGGATCAACTATTCTGGCTCTACCCCTCCCAAGTTTCTGCACCTGCACATTAGCAAAACCTGGGAAACTGGAAAATGTCCTTGGTCGTTTAGCAGCAACCAGCAACATCAGTGTGCTATCACCGTTCTTCTCACACTCAATCCAAAACACAGGAGCTGCTGAAAACAAAACTAGCTCTGTCCCGGCCTAAACCAGGACAGCACCTCAGTGCCCCTTAACAGGGAGTCCCCCACTATGAGCACTCGTCGTTTCTTTTTTCAGTGTGTGCTGTGTGATGTTGGAGTAGTTTCTACTTGCCCACCTTGCTCGTGGGTGTCTACAGCTTTTAAAGCTTCGTATCTATTTCTAGTTGTGATGCTGGAGGGCGAGGACTGAAGAGGAGCCCTGCTTTTGTGGGTTACTATGGTCCAAGGTGTTTCATCCTCAGTGGTGTCTGGCGCAGGAGTGTGGCTTTGGAACCACCTATCTATCTCTGTTTCGGATCCTCTGATGCTGCGCAGTCTTTTAACTATGTCTTGCAGCTCAGCTACCTGAGGTAACAGATCTTTGACCCATGCACACCCTGTGCAGGAACTTACCTTTGCATCAGGAGAAGGGTGAGGGCACTTGCTGCAGCCTCCCACCTGTACTGAGATTTCCTCCCTTGCCAGTTCTGTCTGGCAGGATGCATCAGCCATCTTGGGGGCGTTCACCATAGAAGCACCCGTCTTAGCTCTGAGGTGGGTGCCCACCTTTATGGCAGAGACCAAGAGCGCTTCCCTGGGCTGTGGGGCTACGAGCAGACTGCGGGGCTCTCCCTGCGCGCCCTCCCGTGCGAACTGCTGCGCAAACTTCCCCGCCGAGCCGTGTTTGCCTGCCCTGGTCGCCGTGCTCCTCGGGGCCGTTTATATTTCCTGCTGTTGCTCCTGGCAATGCCCAAGCCACATCAGCCTCGCTCGCAGGAGCTGCCGGCGCCTGACGGGTCTCTCTCTCCTCTCTGCTCTTGCTCGGGATCCCCTGGCTCCGGGAACCCCCTGTCCACCTCAATCTAGGGCGCAGCTACAGAACACGCCGTTGCCGCCACTGCGCTCCTCGCCGACTGAGTTCTCCTGTCTTTTTTTATCAGGGGATAGTACATTTTCTTTAATTGTGCTTTTTTTTTTTCAACATACCTGTAGAAGCCCTTCTTATTATTCTTCTCATCCCTTGCCATATTCAGCTCCAACTGTGCCTTAGCTTTCCTGATCCCATCCTTACACATCTGGGCAGCATCCCTATATTTTTCCTAGGACACACGTCCCTGGTTCCACTGCCTGTGCATTTCCTTCTTACACTTCAGTTTAACTAAGAGGTCCTTACTGAGCCATGCTGGGTCTCCTGCCTTCCATGCTCAATTTCTTACACATGGGAATCAAGAGCTCTTGTGCTCTAAGAAAATTGTCCTTAAAGGGCTGCCAGCTGTCTTCTGCTCCTTTGTCCCTGAGGGCAGTTTCCCAGGAGGTCCCATGCACTAATTCCTTAAACAACTGAAAGTTTGATCTCCTAAAATTCAGGGTGTTGACTTTTTACTCTTCACCTGGCCCATATCCCTCAAGACTGTGAATTCCACCAGGGTCTTGTGTGCTCTATGTATTCCCTGCACTGCTGTTCATCACCTCGGGGAGAATGGTGAGGATTATGATTTTGCTGTACTGAGTAATATCAACTTATGATATGATAACATCAATGGCCATGAGTTTAAGTTGGTATCTGTATGCATTATTGCTGTTGTGCCCGTACCTCAGGCGCCATCTCTCGGAACTCATTGATAATCACACTCACTCTATGGGGAAGATGGGGGGGATAATTTCCCCCATTCTTTCACCTCCCCTTTCTCCTTCAGACTAGTTACAAGAGTTTTTGAGAATTTTGAATATCCTGGGGATGTTCAAGCCAGCATGCTCTTATTGCTATGTCTCCTGAATGTGTCTCAGGTCTTGTTTAGGGTTATAAAAAAATTGTTTGGGAATACCACCCAGAGATCTGCCCCAAGGCTGGATGGTCATGGGTGGCATGGCATGTGGGAGAATATGGGCAGGTATCTAGAGAACTTCTCACCTCCAATGGTTTGGAATTTCACTCCTGAACAACTACGGGACCCTGATAAAGTGATAGAATATTTGAAGGGAAAATGCTGTGGCTGTTCCAAAGAGGCACAACTTACTGCACTGTGCTGGGCCCTGGCCAGTACCTACCAAAGACTGCTCGATATTATGCAGCACCCTCAGGGGGAAGAGAGGGAAAACAGACCAACAGGCACTGCGGCTACTCCAACCCTTGTGACAAGCACTGCAGCTACTCCAACCTCGGCAACAGGCACTGTGGCTGACGTGCGGAAAGCAGACTCCACAACTTGTAAAGTTGTAAAGTAGGTATGTTTATTCAGCGCTGAGCGGCACGGGGGGTCGCCCCACCACAATCGTGCCGCTGCCACCGCGGCAGTTTGCCTGGTATTTATGCAGCGAAGTGTTACATATTCATCACACACCTATACATATTCATAACCTTTCCCCGAAAAGGCGGTCTTTATTAAAATGAGTTCGCTGCCTTTAACTCCTCCCAGTTGCGCACGCGCAGTGCCTCCTGGTGGTCGTGGGCCGGGGTCTCGGGAATGAAGGCCGTATGTCTTCCTCGCTATGCACTTTTCACCTTTGCCGCGAAACTTGATTAAACCGGTTCTTTTGACAAGGAGCCCGGAATTCATTCTCCCCCCTCTGATAAGCTCCTGTTTTTTAACAATGTGGTTTCTTTAGCAAGGTCGGTGGTCAGTCATGACTGTCCTGCTTTCTCCTGCTTTCAGGTTCCTTCTTTGAACACAAATTGTTCCCTTATCTCCCAGCAAGGTCGGCACGACCGTTCTACCGCTTCAACACATTCTTTCTTTTTTAAACATCTTACATCTTACATGATGAGCTTAGACTAAGCAATGTCTCTACTATTAACCCTTGAGTGTTAGTTCCCCCTATATCAATCCCCCCTTTTCTAAAAAGTTAGTAAATTCATTTACTTCATATTAATGCCTTTCATATTATTCCATTTCTTTCTAGGTTCTTTATAAGATTTTTGCCTACTTCGATTTGCTGATGAGCATATATCAAATGCCTCATTTGCTTTAGCATTTGCCAGTTTAAAACATATAGCACTATAGATAAAACAATACTAATCAAGGATAAAATTAGGAGAACAACAATAGGGTGACACAACTTATTAAGGATGCCTGTAGCAGTGGGTGACCATCCGAAAAGTGTATCCCACCATTTACTACTCCCATCTACTCTTTTTAGAACTTCTTTTATTTCATCTACGTCATGATAGACTGTTATCAAAGTTTCCTGTCCGTTGCTTTTGATCTCCTCTAGTGTCCGTATTAGACCTTGATGCTGTAATAATTTCTTAGTTAGATTTAAGTCTATCCCGATGGATGTAGGCACTAATTCATGGATTAATGTATAGTTAGATTTAAAAATCTGATGGGATATGACTGGAGTGGAATAATTAAAGTCACATCCAATGATTTTCGTAAAATTGCAAATACAAAAATTTGAGTGATTCCTAGTGTCTACTTCTGTGTTCTCTACAGATATAAAACTACAAGCAGTTCTCAAACATACACAACCTTTGCCAGCATATATTAATAAGGTTTTAAGGTTATCATTAGGATGAACTTCAAAATGGCAGACTTTCTGGTCAGTGTCAAGACAAATATCTTGTGCACTGATGGCGTTACTCTCACAAATGAACCCTCGCACAATGCAGGATTCCAGGTCTACTGTTTGCCATTTATTTGCTACTTTTCGGGCCCACGTTCTATGTTCAAAAGGATAAAGTCCCGTTGTGATTTAATCCTAATGCTACAACGGGATGAATTACGTATATTGATGCATTGCGAATAGTTAACACAAATGGTGTAACTGTGTTTGTAGTGGGATCATAGGTAAAGTTTACCAAATTCCACCAGGACTGGAGTCTCCTTTCAAAGTCAGTAGCCTTGTCCCAGATTATTTTCCAGATTTCAGTGGGAAAGATCCCCTCTTCGCCTTCTCTTATGATTGAAACAGTCACTAATTGCATCCACAACTGAGCCTGGATACAGCTGAGAGCTAAAGAGACATTACTTTGGAGCCTGCCAAGTGCGTCTATAATTAATCCGTGATCTCCTATGTTTGTTTTTTCCCAATCTTGTAACACTTTTGACACTTGCCACTGATGAGTTCCCAAAGCCAATAGGGAAGATCGTAAAGGCTGTTGTAACTTTGTCAACTCGGCAGTGGAGGTAGCCAATTTATTCATTATTATCTCTGAGTCTATGCTATTCAGAACCCCCAGCCCTGTTCCTAAAACACCAGTCAGGTCTCTTGATATTCATCTTTGAAAAGTTGCTGTTGCTAGCCAGGTGGTCCACCCCTCGTAAGAGGTTCGTAAAAAAGGAGAACAGGCTGGTTGAATTTCTGAAACATTGTTTTGCATCAGCAACTCAACTTGTTTAAGAGACCATTCCGGGTTAAACAGCATTTGCTGTTGGCCTGTGTTTCTTATTACATACGGACCAATCTCATAAATTCTGGGTTCGAGCTTGAGTGCTGGCGTAGGTTGTGTGGGAAATGTATCTTTTCTATGGTGTGTGACTGTTGTAACGGGCCTAGCTACGGCATTTATTTTAAATTTGAATGAGAGTCCAATAGTATCATAGGCCCAGAGACAAACCACCTCAATGGTCTGTACTAATGTAAAGTTATGCCAGCAATCTAATTCCGTGGAAGTACAGACCTTTGTGCTCTTATTTGTAGGAGTATCTGAGATAGTAATTTGGGATGCCTTTTTATGGGTGGTCCCATTAACCATTCGGCATCCTACTTTGATTTCTTCTCCTACAGTTCCTTGAAGTTGATAAATTCCCTTTATATCCTCACTCCATTCTTCTTTTAAATATACTTGGCTTCCATGCATAACCACGGTGGCTAGATTTAAATTCTTTCGAGCAAACTGTTTCCCCATGGATCCAGTATACCCGATATAAGCTTGAGACCAAGGCTGCCGCCCATTATTATTTTGGCTAGAAGTGCTCTCCCAAACCTGAATTATAATTACGACCGAGAGAAGAATAATTTTCCTAGTTGGACTTGCGTGACCTTCCATGGAGATTTATGTGCCTTTTTCGCTCTGGTGTGATGGATCCAGGCGCTCTGCTCCTTGATTTTGATTGCTGTGAAGGAGGTGAGGAGTACCTGGAATGGTCCTTCCCACTGCGGCTCCAAAGTCTTTTCTGTAAGAGACTTTATATACACATAGTCTCCAGGTTGTATGTTATGTACAGGCCTATCCAAACCCCTGCTTCGAGTCCCAACCACATGTTTCTCAATTTTACTGAGTTGTTTGCCTAATGCCACCATGTAGAAGGTCATGATTTCATCCCCAGTTTGTGTGGACATCCCTTTCTGTATTCCATAGGGTCATCCATACAAAATTTCAAAAGGGCTCAGTCCTTCTTTTGCTCTTGGCCTAGTTCGTATGCGCAAGAGAGCCAAAGGAAGAGACTGAGGCCAGGCCAAGTTCGTCTCCTGTCCCAATTTCACAATCTGCTGTTTGATTAAAAAAGTGGTTCATTTTTTCAACTTGGCCACTCGACTGAGGGCGATATGGAGTATGAAGCTGCCAATCTATACCCAAATGGCGGCTAATTTGTTGTACTACTTTTGAGATGAAATGTGGTCCTCTATCAGAAGATATGGTTGCTGGGACCCCAAAACGTGGTATTATCTCTTGTATTAATATTCTGGTTACCTCCTGAGCCTTGGCTGTCCTGGTAGGGTATGCTTCTGGCCAACCTGAAAAGGTATCAGTTAACACCAATAAATATCAATACCCCCCTTTTCTTGGGAGTTCTGAAAAATCAATCTGCCATTGTTGCCCAGGCCCGTTGCCTTTCCCAATTTGGCCCATTTCTGGTTTGGGGGGTATTCTTTGGATTAGTCTGGAGGCAGAGATCGCACTGCTGAGTCACTTGTCTCACAGTGGTGTATAAATTCCTAGCTACAATCTCTCTAATTAGGTGTTTATATAGGGCCTCTGCTCCCCAATGTCTCTTCCTATGTTCTTCCCTTATCAGAGACCATACTAGATAAGAGGGAATGATTAGTTTCCCTTGTGGGGTGAGAGCCCACCCCTCTTTATTATATGATCCTTCTAGATCTGTGATGAGCTTCTGATCTTCCTTTGTATATTCTGGCTTACCTTCTAGGGAGATTCGCCCATCAGGGATCAAAGCCCCTTCTGTTTTTACCTTTGCTTTGGCTACCTGTTTTGCCTCTCTGTCTGCCAGCTCATTTCCTCTTTCCAACTCCGAGTTTACTTTCTGGTGTGCCTTAATGTGCATGATCGCCACTTTCTCAGGGAGTTGGACTGCCTCCAACAGTTTCAGGATCTCCTCTGCATGCTTGATGTTTTTTCCTTGTGAGTTCAATAATCCTCTCTCCTTCCAGATTGCTCCATGCACGTGTACGACTCCAAAAGCATATTTCGAGTCTGTATAGATATTCACAGCTTTGCCTTGGGCCAATTCCAAGGCGCGGGTCAGAGCAATTATTTCTGCCTTCTGTGCTGAGGTGTTCATGTGCAAAGGCCCTGACTCTATTACTTCCTGACTGGTGGTAATGGCATACCCGGCATACCTTTCACCGCTTAGGACATAGCTGCTTCCATCCATGAACCAGTTTTCCGTGTTTTCCATAGGACTGTCTCTCAGGTCCGAACGGCTCGAATATGTTGCTTCGATGGTCTCCAGACAGTCATGATGCACTGGTTCTCCTGTGTTTCCACTGAGGAAAGAAGCTGGATTGACAATGTTAGTGACTACAATTTCCACATCATCTTGTTCTACCATTATAGCCTGATATCTCAAGAATCTTTGTGGGGAAAGCCAGTGTCCACCTTTCGCTTCTAATACTGCAGATACTGTATGAGACACCAACACAGTCATTTTCTGGCCCAGGGTGAATTTTCGGGCTTCCTGGATGTTTAGTACTACGGCCGCGACCACTCGCAAGCATCCAGGCCAACCCTTTGCAGTTGCGTCCAATTGTTTGGAAAAGCAGGCAACTGCTCGTCGATACGGGCCCAGATCTTGTGCTAATATTCCTAGGGCAATCCCCTGCTTCTCGTGGGAAAAAAGGAAAAACGGCTTACTCACATCTGGGAGTCCTAAGGCTGGGGCCGACATCAGGGCCTTTTTTAGCAGCTCAAAGGCCTGTATGGTCTCTTTGTTCCATTTCAGGTGCTCCTGTTCAGAGGTTGTTAGCGTGTACAGAGGTTTAACAAGCAGTCCATAGTTATAAATCCATAGTCGGCACCACCCAGTCATCCCCAGAAAAGTTCGTAATTCTTTCACTGTTTGTGGTCTCGGAGTTTGGCATATTGTCTCTTTCCGGGCCTGTCCCAAAGTCCTTTGTCCAGCACTGATTTCATAGCCCAGATAAATCACCTTACGCTGCATTACTTGGGCCTTCTTCTTAGATACCCGGTATCCCTGGAGCCCCAAAAAATTTAGCAGACTCACTGTCCAGATCATACAAGCATCCTTTGTTTTGGTGGCAATCAGGATATCGTCCACATATTGTAACAGTTTCCCTTCCTCAGGCGGGGCTTCCCAGGACTCAAGATCTCTTGCGAGTTGATTACCAAATATAGTAGGGCTGGTTTTGAACCCTTGTGGTAACACCGTCCAAGTAAGCTGAGTTTTACACCCGCTTTTAGGGTTTTCCCATTCAAATGCAAATATTTTTTGGCTGGCTTTATGGAGAGGGAGGCAAAAGAAGGCATCCTTCAGGTCTAAAACAGTAAACCAGGTTAGTTCAGGTGTCAATACAGTCAGCAAGGTATATGGATTCGCCACCACCGGGTAGAGGTCTTCAGTTATCTTATTTACAGCCCGGAGGTCCTGGACCACCCGGTATGACCCGTTGGGTTTACGGACAGGTAATATGGGAGTGTTAAAATCGGATTCACATTCCCTTAGTAATCCCAGTTGTAAAAATTTTTCTATTACTGGCCGAATTCCCTCCCTGTCCTCCTTCTTCAGGGGATACTGTTTGATTCTTACTGGCTGTCATCCTTCCTTGAGTTTGACCTCAACAGGTGGAGCATTTTTTGCTTTTCCGGGCGCATCGGTGGCCCATACCCCAGGGTATACCTGGTCCGTAATCTCTTCGCTGATTTTTCCTTCTGTGGGAACACTAGCTAAGGATAAACTCATTATTTGGATATACTGCTGGTCATTTACCTCCAGAGTAATCTCTCCCTTTTCAAATTTAATTACTGCCCCCAATTGTTCCAATAAATCTCTCCCCAAAAGTGCTTTCGGGGAGTTGGGCAAGTACAGGAATCTGTGAATGCCCCATTGTTTTCCCAATTTATATCTCAGAGGTTCACAAAAATATGCCTTTTCACTTTGGCCAGTTGCCCCTTTTACCATGATATAGTCATTTCCCAGGGGCATCAAGGCTTGATTTAAAACCGAATACGTTGCCCCTGTGTCAACCAGAAACTCTACCTCCTTTTGTTTTTTTCCCTAGCTTTATTATAACCAGTGGATCCGTTAGGGTGGATTCCCCAGGTTCCCGTCAGTCTTCCTTTAACTGGGCCACTATTCTTCCTTTCTGATTGTTTCGTCCCTTCTCCTTATTTTTCCGCTTTTCCGGACAATCATTTTTCCAGTGACCAAATCTTTTGCATAACGCACATTGATCCCTGCCTAGTCGAGGTGGTCCTTGTCTGGGTTTTCTTTCTTCCTCCTCCCTGACGACCACCACCACCCTTCTCTGTCCCCGTCTGTAATTTTCCTCTCTATTACTGAACACTCTCCATGCTTCATCCAGCAATACTTCTAGGTTCCTTCCCTCTGTGGGACGTAGCTTTTGGAGCTTACGCCTAATATCTCCTGTAGACTGACCTAAGAACAAAGAGACTAGTTGTTGTATTCCTACCTCTGACCCAGGATCCAGCGGTGTGTTACGGCGTATTACGTCCCTTAGTCGATCCAAGAATTCAGATGGTGACTCGGAAGGACCTTGTCTGATTGCATATAATGCTGACCAATTTATGGTTTTGGGAATGGCGCTCTCCATTCCTTTTGAAATCCACTCTTGGTATGCCTGCAATTTCTCCATCTCCGCAGACCTGTTTGCATCCCATTTTGGATCTTGAAGGGGAAGGTATTCTTTAACATCTCCTCCCGTAGTTTTATAATGATCCTCAGCCAAATCCCCTGCAGCTTTTAAAATTAATTGTTTTTCCGTCTCAGTCATACATTCTAATAATAACTGTATGTCATTCCAATCGGGGTTATGTTGTTTTACAACAAACTGAAAATGTTTGGTTACACTTACCGGATCATTCCTGTAATCCTTGGCAACCCTTTTCCATGCCTCTAAATCGGTCGTGGAAAAAGGTACCTTAATTAACATCGTCCCGCCATCTGGCCCTACCGCCTCTCGGAGAGGTGCCTGTAAGACTGTTAGGGCAGACTTTTTTCTGGTACGGGAGGATACAGGGCTGTCCGGGGGGGTGGAGGTTCCGTCCAAGTCCACATCCTGTTCCTGTGATCGAGGGGGAGGCTTAAGCAAATCAGTTAGATCTTGTTCTGATGCCCGGTGAATTTTATCTATTTTAGTACACCTTTGTCCGATACTACATGCCGAGCAACACCGCTTCAGTTTACCTTTAGGTTCTTTGTTATTTTCCCGCTCGAGGGTGAGTACCATAGGGTCCTGTGGCGGCACCATTCCACAGTCCCTTTGCCACTCCGGGTGATTTCGGAGGGTGAAAAACATATCTGCATATGACACAATCCCATTTTCCTTCTCTCCTTAAAAACAACATTAATTGCAAGATAGTGTTATAATCAATTGACCCATTAAGTGGCCACTTAGTTCCATCTTCCAGCTTATAAATCGGCCACCATTGATTGCAATATTTAATGAGAGTCTTCTTATTCTCTGTACCCCTGGTTCCAACAATATCCCTCCAATGTGTCAATATACAACCAAGGGGGCTTTTCTTTAAAATACCCTTATTCTGAGCGTTACCCATCTCTTCTGATTCCTTATGCTTATTTTCTAGATTGTTTCTTGTTAGCTATTGTGCTTCGTTTTAATTCCCACGCAAACCTTCTTCCCAAACGTCCCAAATCTCTGGGATAATACAAAACCCTTTTTTCTTTCTTTTTCTTTTTTTTTTTTTTACCCAAACCCCAGCGACAGGCACTACAGCTGAACCAGAGAACCAACCCGTGCCAATATCAGTCATCCCTATACAAAAGAAGAAATACACAAAAAAAATCAGTTTGCCAATGTGTTTTTCTCAAACCCTTTGGCAGCAGAATGCAGGCCACAGTTTGCTTTCACTTGGAGGGGCATCCAGTACACCTGGAATCAACTGCCCCAGGGGTGGAAACACAGCCCCACCCTTTGCCATGGGCTGATCCAGACTGCCCTGGAAGAGGGTGGAGCTCCAGAACACCTGCAATACATTGATGACATCATAGTGTGGGGCAACACAGCAGAGGAAGTGTTTGAGAAAGGGGAGAAAATAATCCAAATCCTTCTGAGAGCTGGCTTTGCCATAAACCAAAGTCAGGTCAAAGGACCTGCACAGGAGATCCAGTTCCTAGGAATAAAATGGCAAGATGGACATTATCAGACCCCAATGCATGTGATCAACAAAATAGCAGCTATGTCTCCACTGAATAACAAAAAAGAAACCCAAGCTTTTTTAGGCATTGTGGGTTTCTGGAGAATGCATATTTCAAATTACAGTTTCATTGTAAGCCCTCTCTATCAAGTGACCCGAAAGAAGAACAATTTCACATGGGGCCCTGAGCAACGACAAGCCTTTGAACAAATTAAACAGGAGATAGTTCATGCAGCAGCCCTTGGGCCAGTCCGGGCAGGACAAGATGTAAAAAACGTGCTCTCCACCGCAGCTGGGGAGAACGGCCCTACCTGGAGCCTCTGGCAGAGAGCACCAGGGAAGACTCGAGGTCAATCCTTAGGGTTTTGGAGCTGGGGATACAGAGGATCCGAGGCCCGTTATACTCCAACTGAGAAAGAGATCTTGGCAGCATATGAAGGGGTTCGAGCTGCTTCGGAGGTTGTTAGTACTGAAGCACAGCTCCTCCTGGCACCCCGACTGCGTAGGGTCCTCTCTACATATCATGCAATGATGCCACATGGAGTAAGTGGGTTGCACTGTGTCCCGATCCAATATCGGGGAGGTTTCGTTACGATCCCAGGGACGAGATTAAGACACCAAAACCGGTCAGATATCGTACAACCTTTTGATTTTATTTGTAACAAACAGGGGAGAAAAGCGGGGAAGAGAAGAGAGATAGAGGGGAAAAGTTAGAGGGAGAGAATTGGAGAAAGGGAGGGGAGAAATAGCTACCACCACTCCGAGTCCAATGATGTTCTGCTGACTCCGTCTGAGGTCCTTAATCGCCGTAAGCTTCGTCAGGGCCGGGGTCCGGGAGAGGCACAAGGACGGCAGGAGGCAGGGAGGGGAAAGAAAAACCGGGCGCCCCCAGAGCGCCCACGTGCCTCCTTTTATAGGGGCTCCCCCTCCTGCTCATGCGCAGACTGCGACCGCGTACGTGCGGCTCATGCCAGGCGTGCTGTCCCCTTAAAGCCGCCTCCTGTTTCGCGACGTTTTCATCTCTTTTCGCGCCTTTGGCCGCCGGGGGCAGGGGAGGGGGGGCGTAGCCGGGATGGCAATGTCGAGACAAACCACATCCATTATCGGTCCTCCTCGAGATAAGCCACATCCATTATCGGTCCTCGTTGAGATAAGCCACACCCATTATCGGTCCTCTACACCACCCCGTGGCTCGACATTGCAGCGTGGTGGCAGGAGAGAGAGAAAGAGAAAGAAGGAAAACGTGGAGAGGAGAGAGAATTGGGGACAGGGGTAGAGGGAAATTGTGGGAAGGGGAAAGAAAAGGGAACAATATGGGTTCGGGTAGAAAAGTGTTTTAACGGGGATTAAACAAAGATGTTACTCAATGCAAGCTCGTTCTCGAACAACTTTAGCAACATTTAACTTTACAGAACAAACTTGGAAAATTAAGTTAACAAGAGGGTTTCAAACATAGAACAACTACAACTGGTAAGTATGAGAGGGTTCAAATAATAGCCACTGCTGTTGGCTGTGGCTGGTGAATGGCACGGATCTCTTTTATGCCATCAGATGAGGTAGTAGGAATAAAGCGCATATTAGATACAACATGTCGGATTAATTGAACAAAGCAAGGGATCACACAAGGTAAAAACATTAAAGCAGCAACCATGAACATTAAATACAATAGCAACTGTTTTACCCACGGTGCCCCTGGTAAGCAAGACCACAAGTTGCCGCTCCAACTGTTCCAGGTTTGGACGGGGACATGGGCTATTCTTCTGATGTCTTGGGTTAGCTGGAGAACCACTTCGCCCACGTCATCTATCTCCAGACAACAGTTGGAGATGTTCAGTTTTCCACACGCCCCTCCCTCCTCAGCTAACAAATAATCTAAAACCATGCGGTGTTGAAGGATTGCCGTGCGCATCTGTTGGGACTGCCGGGTCAAGAGGTCTATTGCATCAGCAGTTTTGTTAGTGATAATTTCTAGGGCTGCTTGTAACCTGATTATCCGATTTAAATTATAAATTGGTCCTCTTGCCCCTGATATCGGCTCATTGGGATTCCAAGTTGCAGGTCCGTAATATTGGATTATTCGTTCAGGGGGCCATTCATTGTCCCCCCATTTTTGTGTCCCACCCAAATTTACCTTAATGGATCGCGTCTTACAGGCAATACTTCTGTCCCCGAGGTTATTGTATAGTTGTCTTCCCAACTGAGGTCCGCCTATCTCTGGTAAGAGGAAAAATAGAGGTCTGATAATTCCTATATAACAAATTCCTGACCACCCCGTGGGTAAAAATTTGTATGCAGTATGCCCGCAGATCCAATAATGCCCCTTTTTAGCTCTGACACCCTGAGCAAATAGTCCATTGGCTCCTTTTGGAAATTGAAAATAAGTTGTGCTTTGGTCGCCTAGGGGGCTAAAAAATGAGGTTGGGTGATTATTTATACGGCCCATACAATACCAAGCGCCAGAGCTGCCTTTCCATTCGCAAGTCTGTTTGTAAGGGTGATAATTGGATCGTGGGATACTTAAGGTTTCATTTTTGTTTGACCAATATCCCTCAAATCCCCGATTGCACCCGGTTTCATCAAGCCACATCCAGGCGTAAATATCCCTGTGTTTATTGATTACCTTACAAGTAAGTGTCCACCGACATTTACTTTTCCCCACTTCGATCCCTCCCTCCTGAGTGCAGTTTAGACAATATTCCCCCATACTTGGAAAATGAATTGGCCATGTCTCACTGTCGTCCCATGTGTCGTATGCAGTTTCACTACAGTTGCTTACTATCTGGTCTGGGACAAGGGGTGTGGATGTCCATGGCCAACTTGATAACCCCAGAGGTCCTCCGCAAACCCAGCAATGGCTTAAATTGAAGGTTTGGCTTACTGCTTTTGCCAACAACACGAATTCGTTGTTCTCGAAGGGGTTGTACGGGTTGAGGGAAGGTAAAGGGAGTGGTTTTTCGTCACCTTCATGGATGCATTCCTGAACTAGGATGATCAATAACAACATGTGCATTTTTTGGTCAGGTCTTCGTCCCTGAAACAAAACAGAAACAAACTCGCTCCTCGGGTCAGAAGGAGGGAATAATCCATTTAGTGTGGATTCTATGGACTTTCCCACTGGCACCTTTTGCTCTCCACATATATTTAAACCTTTCCCTTCCTGCTTTGACGAGGCATCTGTGAACCATGCACCAAGCACTTGCTCTGAAAATGGGGGAGCTACCTGTATTATTACAGGGGGAAGTTGGGGGGTTCCTTTGTTTAAGTCTACTTTGTCTTGTATGTTTAATATTTTGGTGGCTCCTTCGGACACGGCGAAAATGTCACAATAGTGCTCTATCTGGGCACACCACCCTCGCACAGAGGCTCTCCGAGCCACCCCGTCAGAGGGTGGGGTTCCTGCTAGAACTGCCTTGGTTACTTTAAATGGGCCTCGGAGAGCTATGGGTTGCTTTTGAATGGTTCGTTCAGCCTCCCTTGAAGCTAGCAGCAGGCCTGTATTGCTATTTAGCCTCTGACAATCCACGGCTAGTCTCCACCTTCCATGTGGCCCTCGGACCGGCCATACAGGGGAACCGAAAGGGGACTGCGCTGGGATTACGACTCCTTGGGTTTTTAGGTCCTTCAATTCGGGCACGATACCCTCCCTCGCTCCCAAGAGTAACGGAGGAGGTTTTACATTTGTTAGTCGGGAAGCGGGGAGAGGAGGCGCCGCTTGCAGCAGGCGCACTGCCGCACCAAAATCTCCGGTTAGCCGCCTAACCTGGGGGACACCGAATGACCATGAATTTCCCTGGGTATCCCGCCATTGCTTCCCCTTCAGGACGTCTATACCTAGGAGGTTCATTTGGAAGGGCCCCACCGCTGCCATGGTGTCCACAGGGCTCTCTTCTCCTGGCAACCATAATGTTACCGGGGTTATAGGCACGGTTTGGGTTTTCCCCAGGGCATTTAGGACCACTAGGTGCTCGGACGGGATCGAAATACCACACTGTTCCGCCTCACTTTGTTTTAGCACTGTAATTTGGGCCCCTGTATCAATTAAAAAGGTTACGGGCTTTTTCTTTGGCCCCACTGCAATGGTAATTAATAAATCTTCCTTCTTATTGCAGGTGAGTTGTCTAATATGCATCCACCCCCCGCCTCCTCCCTCACCCTGAGGGGGCGGAGGATCTAGTTTCCCACCACCCTCTCGTTCTCCTTGAACCCTTCCCCCCACGTTTAACGCTGGCGTGGAAGGTGAGTTCGGTCGGGGTGGGGGTCCCTGTCTGGACCACCTCTGTACCAGGAGCTCTAGCTTTTTTGTCGGGAGCCCGTCCATTAGGTCTCGGGGCACTCCCTTTTGCAACCCCTCTTGCCACAGCCCCTGTTGGGTCAGGGGTCTTTCCTTTTTGGTTAACTCAGGGCTTCTCCCAGAAAACACCAGCGATTTATTTGCCGGCTTCACCGCCCACACGGCCCTAGCTTCTACTCTTTGATAAGTCTGACCTACGGGCCCATATTTTCTCCCATAGTTTATTAATTCCTGGGCTATCTCTCCCCAGGTCCACACCTTCTTCCCCCACCGCCGCTGCTCAGGAGTTACCATCCCCTCTAGGGCAGCCGCAATTCGTTCTTCACGAGGCACATTTTGAATCCTCCCCTGCAATTGGATTCCGATGGGTTTCAGGGAGTCAGGGAGTCCCCGTATCAAGGGAGTCATTCGCTCAGGGTCTACTGGCAGCAGCATCGGGGAGCTAAGGCTTGGCTTGAGCTCCCGATCATACATCATTTGTAGGCAAGCCGCCTTCTGCACACTTTCCAGCAACTGATCAACTGAGCCCGTTATAGCTAGGGGATCCCCTCTTTCTAATGGGTTCAACCCCCCCGCCCAATATGCAGCCCTCTGGGTCAGAGACCATGGGGCTCGGCGATCGCCCATTGTAAGGAAGACACCAAGGCCCCAATATCCCTCTGCCTCCTTTTCCGATAGCATGATCCCGTCCCCTCCCGACAGAGATACCCTCCACACATATTCGGTTTCGGACTCTCTTGCCGTCCTAGCAAAGTCTTTTCGCAGTTTAGCCAATTCGGTGGCAGTAAAGGGAATTTCTTTCGTGACAACTTGGGGGCGGTCATCGCTGTTATCCTCATATATATATTCTGTTTTGACCAGTGGGCACATATGGGGGGGGTTATCTGCGGCCTCTTTTAGCCTTTTTAAATCCCTCTGAGGGTAAATTTGGCGTACCCCTTTTCCCTCCAGCAACACCTCCGTCTCAGCGAGGGTGTCTGCTTCCTTTAGAAGCTGAATTCTCAGCTCCTCTTTCAACATTAGATTTTGGCGCTTTTCTTCCTCCAGCGCCCGCCTGGTCTCCTGTAATTGTTCTTGCAGTGGCATTATCGCCGCTTGCAGCGAGGCGACCACAGCCTCCGCCTGACAAGGCGCCCGCTTCCTGTCCTCCACCGCAGCCGCCAAGCACGCTCCCAGCACAGCACGTAGAATAGCTTTCCCTTTTCCCTTCTTAACCCTAGCTTCTTTATGCAAGACCACCATTCGGTCTGTAACACTTTGCAGCTGGAACCAATGGTCCCGTGCCCAATCTCGTCCCGGGAGCGAGGGGTGGGAGCGGTATGTTTCCAAGAAATCATATAGTTTCTCTGTTTCTTCACAAAAATCGCCTGCCTTCTGGGCGGCCATGTCCTACAAAGGGGAGTTCGTCCTGGGAGGGCCAAACCTTAAAGAATCCAAATTTCCCCTATACACTCCCAGGAGGCCAAACCGTAGTCTACTACAAAAAATAAAAAAGGCCTACAAAGGGGATATCATCCTGAGGGGGTCACACCATAAAATCCAAGTTTCCCCTATACGCCCTCAGGAGGCCGAACCACAAACTAGTATACAAATTTTAACACAAAGGTCTCAACATTCACTCCTTCCTTACGCTTCGTTCGTCTCCGGCTGCTTCCCTCACGGGAGAGCAGAACCGCGGGTCAGAACTCCGCACTCGCTTCGTACTTATTCGTACTTCTCATTCACACACAATCACTCAGCACGCCACAAGGTTGTACGACACTCTCATCTCAAGGGATGCTGTCCGTGACGCCAATTAAAATGTGCCAATCCAATATCGGGGAGGTTTCGTTACGATCCCAGGGACGAGATTAAGACACCAAAACCGGTCAGATATCGTACAACCTTTTGATTTTATTTGTAACAAACAGGGGAGAAAAGCGGGGAAGAGAAGAGAGATAGAGGGGAAAAGTTAGAGGGAGAGAATTGGAGAAAGGGAGGGGAGAAATAGCTACCACCACTCCGAGTCCAATGATGTTCTGCTGACTCCGTCTGAGGTCCTTAATCGCCGTAAGCTTCGTCAGGGCCGGGGTCCGGGAGAGGCACAAGGACGGCAGGAGGCAGGGAGGGGAAAGAAAAACCGGGCACCCCCAGAGCGCCCACGTGCCTCCTTTTATAGGGGCTCCCCCTCCTGCTCATGCGCAGACTGCGACCGCGTACGTGCGGCTCATGCCAGGCGTGCTGTCCCCTTAAAGCCGCCTCCTGTTTCGCGCCGTTTTCTTCTCTTTTCGCGCCTTTGGCCGCCGGGGGCAGGGGAGGGGGGGCGTAGCCGGGATGGCAATGTCGAGACAAACCACATCCATTATCGGTCCTCCTCGAGATAAGCCACATCCATTATCGGTCCTCGTCGAGATAAGCCACACCCATTATCGGTCCTCTACACACTGATCACACAGTAGGCTCAAATAGGAAACCCCAGTTGCCCAGGAATCTTGGAAGTGATCATGGACTGGCCAGAAGGCAAGGATTTCGGAATGTCACCAGAGGAGGAGGTGACGTGTGCTGAAGAAGCCCCACCATATAATAAACTGCCAGAAAAGGAGAAGGAATATGCCCTGTTCACTGATGGGTCCTGTCGTATTGTGGGAAAGCATCCAAGGTAGAAAGCTGCTGTGTGGAGTCCTACACGACGAGTCGCAGAAGCCACTGAAGGACAAGGTGAATCGAGTCAGTTTGCAGAAGTAAAAGCCATCCAGCTGGCTTTAGATATTGCTGAGCGAGAGAAGTGGCCAGTGCTCTACCTCTATACCGACTCCTGGATGGTGGCAAATGCCCTGTGGGGGTGGTTACAGCAATGGAAGCAGAGCAACTGGCAGCGCAGAGGCAAACCCATCTGGGCTGCCAAATTGTGGCAAGATATTGCTGCCCGGCTAGAGAAGCTGGTTATAAAAGTACGCCACGTAGATGCCCACGTACCTAAGAGTCGGGCCACTGAGGAGCATCAAATCAACCAGCAGGTGGATCAGGCTGCTAGGATTGAAGTGGCGCAGGTGGATCTGGACTGGCAACATAAAGGTGAATTATTCCTAGCTTGGTGGGCCCATGACACCTCAGGCCATCAGGGAAGAGATGCACCATATAGGTGGGCTCGTGACCGAGGGGTGGACTTGACCATGGACGCTATCGCACAGGTTATCCATGAGTGTGAAACATGCGCTGCAATCAAGCAAGCCTCTCTGGTATGGAGGACAATGGCTGAAATATAAATATGGGGAGGCCTGGCAGATTGATTATATCACACTCCCACAGACCCGCCAAGGCAAGCGCCATGTGCTTACAATGGTGGAAGCAACCACCGGATGGCTGGAAACATATCCCGTGCCCCATGCCACCGCCTGGAACACTATCCTGGGCCTTGAGAAGCAAGTCTTATGGCGACATGGCACCCCAGAAAGGATTGAGTCAGACAATGGGACTCATTTCCGAAACAACCTGATAGACACCTGGGCCAAAAAGCATGGCATTGAGTGGGTGTATCACATCCCCTATCATGCATCAGCCTCCGGGAAAATTGAACGATACAATGGACTGCTAAAAACTACACTGAGATCAATGGGTGGTGGGACCTTCAAACATTGGGATACACATTTAGGAAAAGCCACCTGGTTAGTTAACACTAGAGGATCCCCCAATCGAGCTGGCCCTGCCCAGTCAAAACCTTTACATGCTGTAGAAGGGGATAAAGTTCCTGTAGTGCCTATGAAGAATATGTTAGGGAAGACAGTCTGGGTTACTCCTGCCTCAGGCAAAGGCAAACCCATCCATGGGATTGCTTTTGCTCAAGGACCTGGGTGCACTTGGTGGGTGGTGCGAAAGGATGGGGAAGTCCGATGTGTACCTTGAGGGGATTTGATTTGGGGTGAGAATAGTCAATGATTTAAATTGTATGATGTTCATTGCTATATAACCCTGTCACTGTATGTCACCACTACCACAGTTGCTATATGCCAGATCAATGGTATTACAGCAAGAATTACCCAAATTAATGAAGAATGAACTTTGATAAAACTGAGCAAAGTGCAGCAGTAATGGAAGCAGAACTGGCTTGGGCAGCAACTTAGTCAAGATCGACCTCTTCAACCCACAGCCCGTGGACATGATACACCAGTTGCGCCAGATACCCCAACTGCGAGCTCCAGATGCAACATGCAACAATCCAACAAAACACACCATCCTCCCACTGCGTCCAGTGTCACCTGCCACAGCACACCGAAACCCGGCCCTGTTTCGCTGACCGAGTGAACTCCACATCATCTCTCCTGCCCCAAGAGACTGTTATGACAAATGAACTCAACAGACATTTTGAAGGGATGGTCCATAGACTAAGGGAATGATGTCTGTGTGTGTATATATATATAAAAGTCAGGAAAAGTGGTGGGTATTAATTGGAAAGTTTAGGATCTGAGCATGATGTAGATGGTATAGAATAAGAGGTGGATAATGTCCTGGTTCTGGCTGAGTTAGGGTTCATCTTCACCAGAAGCTGGGAGGGGACACAGGCAGGATAGCTGACTCCTAGCAGGCTCCTGAAATCCTTGCTCACCCTTATGTGAGCTGCCTAGTACTACTTATTAATATTGTTGGCATATTACGGGGTTTGTGGAATCTGGTCTCGTCCTGGTGGAAGAGAAGACAACTTTTGGGTGAGGAAATATTGAAACGTGATCTGAGGCAGCCGGTCCCAGGGTGGCAGGGTGTGTGGAAGGACTCGGGCAGGTTCCTAGGGCAGTTATCACCTCCCATAGCCTGGGACTTGACACCTGAACAGGCAAGCAACCCTGGCAAACTGACACGCCACCTGATGGAAGGGTGCCTTGCCTATCCCAACGAAAACCAGCAGCTTCTAGCACTGTACTGGGGCCTGGCTTGTGCTATCGAGCCACAGTTCAGCATTCTCAGAGGACTGTGGTTGAGGCAGGGACCCAAACTGCACCTGAGGACACCATGGTTGAGATAGGGACCCAAACAACAACTACAGTAATTGCCCCAGTAGTTCAAAAGAAACAATGGACAAGGAGAACAATGTGTCCATATCCTCGATTAGTAAGGGAGGAGGAAGAAGAGGAAGGGTTTGATCATGAAGCCGGTCCTTTGACAAAGACATTGGAGGAAGGAGTGAGAGAATTCCGACAGGAAGCGGAAACTACCCAGTCCCTGACCTCATCAGAACTATAAGTATAGGGCTTTGGTAGACACTGGTGAACAGTGTACCCTGATGCCATCAGAACATAGGGGCACAAAACCCATCTGGATCTCGGGAGTGACAGGGGGATACGAAGAATTGTCTGTATTGGAGGCCAAGGTGAGCTTAACAGGGGACAAGTGGGAAAAGCACCCCATTGTGACCGGCCCAGAGGCCCCTTGTATCCTTGGCATAGACTACCTCAGGAGAAGGTACTTCAAGGACCCAAAGGGATACCGATGGGCTTTTGGTGTAGCCACGGTGAATGCAGAGAAGACTAAACAGCTATCTACCCTGCCTGGCCTCTCAGAAGATCCCTGCGTTGTGGGATTGCTGCGAGCTGAAGAACAGCAGGTAGCAATTGCAACCAGGACGGTGCACTGGCGGCAATATCACACCAACCGAGACTCCCTGGCTCCCATCCATAAACTGATTCGTCAACTGGAGAGCCAAGGAGTCATCAGTAAGACTCACTCACCTTTTAATAGTCCCGTATGGCCAGTAAGGAAATCTAACGGAGAATGGAGATTAACAGTGGACTATCGTGGCCTGAATGAAGTGACGCCACCACTGAGTGCTGCCGTGCCGGACATGCTAGAACTTCAGTACGAACTGGAGTCCAAGGCAGCCAAGTGGTATGCCACCATTGATATCGCCAATGCATTCTTCTCAATCCCTTTGGCAGCAGAGTGCAGGCCACAGTTTGCTTCCACTTGGAGGGGCATCCAGTACACCTGGAATCGACTGCCCCAGGGGTGGAAACACAGCCTCACCCTTTGCCATGGGCTGACCCAGACTGCCCTGGAAGAGGGTGGAGCTCCAGAACACCTGCAATACATTGATGACATCATTGTGTGGGGCAACACAGCAGAAGAGGTTTTTGAGAAAGGGGAGAAAATAGTTCAAATTCTTCTGAGAGCTGGCTTTGCCATAAAACGAGGTAAGGTCAAGGGACCTGCACAAGAGATCCATTTCCTAGGAATAAAATGGCAAGACGGACGTCGTCAGATTCCAACAGATGTGATCAACAAAATAGCAGCTATGTCTCCACCAACTAACAAAAAGGAGACCCAAGCTTTCTTAGGCGTTGTGGGTTTCTGGAGAATGCATATTCCAAATTACAGTTTCATTGTAAGCCCTCTCTATCACGTGACCCAAAAGAAGAACGATTTCAAATGGGGCCCTGAGCAACGGCAAGCCTTTGAACAAATTAAACAGGAGATAGTTCATGCAGCAGCCCTTGGGCCAGTCAGGGCGGGGCAAGATATTAAAAATGTGCTCTACACTGCAGCTGGGGAGAATGGCCCTACCTGGAGCCTCTGGCAGAAAGCACCAGGGGAGACTCGAGGTCGACCCCTGGGGTTTTGGAGCTGGGGATACAGAGGATCCGAGGCCCGCTATACTCCAACTGAAAAAGAGATCTTGGCAGCATATGAAAGGGTTTGAGCTGCTTCGGAGGTGCTTGGTACTGAAGCACAGCTCCTCCTGGCACCCCGACTGCCGGTGCTGGGCTGGATGTTCAAAGGGAGAGTCCCCTCTACACATCATGCCACTGATGCCACATGGAGTAAGTGGGTCGCGCTGAACACACAACGAGCTCGAATAGGAAACCCCAGTGGCCCAGGAATCTTGGAAGTGATCATGGACTGGCCAGAAGGCAAAGATTTCGGAATGTCACCAGAGGAAGAGGTGACACGTGCTGAAGAGGCCCCACCGTATAATGAACTACCAGAAAAGGAGAAGGAATATGCCCTGTTCACTGATGGGTCCTGTCGTATTGCGGGAAAGCATCGAAGGTAGAAAGCTGCTATGTGGAGTCCTACACGACGAGTCGCAGAAGCCACTGAAGGACAAGGTGAATCGAGTCAGTTTGCAGAAGTAAAAGCCATCCAGCTGGCTTTAGATATTGCTGAGCGAGAAAAGTGGCCAGTGCTCTACCTCTATACCGACTCCTGGATGGTGGCAAATGCCCTGTGGGGGTGGTTACAGAAATGGAAGCAGAGCAACTGGCAGCGCAGAGGCAAACCCATCTGGGCTGCCAAATTGTGGCAAGATATTGCTGCCCGGCTAGAGAAGCTGGTTATAAAAGTACGCCACGTAGATGCCCACGTACCTAAGAGTCGGGCCACTGAGGAGCATCAAATCAACCAGCAGGTGGATCAGGCTGCTAGGATTGAAGTGGCGCAGGTGGATCTGGACTGGCAACATAAAGGTGAATTATTCCTAGCTTGGTGGGCCCATGACACCTCAGGCCATCAGGGAAGAGATGCACCATATAGGTGGGCTCGTGACCGAGGGGTGGACTTGACCATGGACGCTATCGCACAGGTTATCCATGAGTGTGAAACATGCGCTGCAATCAAGCAGGCCAAGCAGTCAAAGCCTCTCTGGTATGGAGGACGATGGCTGAAATATAAATATGGGGAGGCCTGGCAGATTGACTATATCACACTCCCACAGACCAACCAAGGCAAGCGCCATGTGCTTACAATGGTGGAAGCAACCACGGGATGGCTGGAAACATATCCTGTGCCCCACGCCACCGCCCGGAACACTGTCCTGGGCCTTGAAAAGCAAGTCTTATGGCAACATGGCACCCCAGAAAGGATTGAGTCAGACAACGGGACTCATTTCCGAAACAACCTCATAGACACCTGGGCCAAAGAGCATGGCATTGAGTGGGTGTATCACATCCCCTATCATGCACCAGCCTCTGGGAAAATTGAACGATACAATGGACTACTGAAAACTACACTGAGAGCAATGGGTGGTGGGACCTTCAAACATTGGGATACACATTTAGGAAAAGCCACCTGGTTAGTTAACACTAGGGGATCCCCCAATCGAGCTGGTCCTGCCCCATCAAAGCCTTTACCTACTGTAGAAGGGGATAAAGTTCCTGTAGTGCCCATGAAGAATATGTTAGGGAAGACAGTCTGGGTTACTCCTGCCTCAGGCAAAGGCAAACCCATCCATGGGATTGCTTTTGCTCAAGGACCTGGTTGCACTTGTGGGTGATGGGGAAGGATGGGGAAGTCCGATGTGTACCTCGAGGGGATTTGATTTTGGGTGAGAATAGTCAATGAATGAAACTGTATGATGTTAATTGCTATATAACCCTGTCACTGTATGTCATCTCCATCACAGTTGCTATATGCCAAATCAATGATATTATAGCAAGAATTGCCTGAATTAATAAAGAATGAACTATTGATAAAACTGAGCAAAGTGCAGCGGTGATGGAGGCAGAACTGGCTTTAGCAACCGGTGCCCATCAACTTCCTCAAGAGATCGACATCTTCAACCCACAGACCATGGACATGATACACCAGCCGAGCCAGATACCACAACTGCAAGCTCCAGATGCAAAAGACAACAATCTAACACTACACGCCATCCTCCCACTGCGTCCAGTGTCACTTGCTGCACCGCACCGAGTCCCGGCCCCGTTTCCCCGATCGAGCAAACTCCGCGTCATCCCTCCTGCCCAGTGAGTCTTTGGGATCTCCAACCTTGGAGATACACCGAACATGGCCCTGAGCAACCTGTTCAATCTGGACCTGCTTTGAGCAGAGAGTTAGACTAGATGGTCCTTTCCAGCCTGTGATTCTAGGCACAACAGGAAATATTTTAAACTATTTCTTTACTGTATACTATTACAACTATATATTAGAAAGGAGAGTTTGATGATTTTACATTTCACCCTTTGTTGTGAATTTCTTTGCCTCTAATACTTTTTGTCAGAACTTTAATGCGTTTTTTTTTTATGTAGGGAGATTTTCTGAGCAATACATCATATTTAACTCTGAAACTATCAATCAGTATTCCTTATAACTGAAGCTTATTGCAGCTTTGCATAAACTTCCCAATTCTGCACCTTGTAGCACTGAGAGTTCTTGTACCTCCTGAAGAGCTTCAGCTTATTTCAAAAACCAGAAGTGTCTTTTTTTCCTCGCTCATAGACAGGATTGGCCTTAGGTTTTGTAAATATGCTCCTAAAATATGACCTAAGTAAGACACAGCAACTAAAATTCTGAAACCTTGTCTGATAGCATAGAAAGTGGAATAGAAGGAAGGACTACTGAGAAGTCTAGAAAATGGGAGTGAGGGAAAAGAACATGGAAAGAATTAGGAACTGAAATAGCACAAGACCTCTCCCAACTATATCCCCTCACTACAAGAAAGACATTGAGGTGCTGGAGCATGCCCAAAGAAGGGCAACGAAGCTGGTGAAGGGTCTAGAGCACAAGTCCTATGAGGAGCAGCTGAGGGAACTGGGGTTGTTTAGCCTGGAGAAAAGGAGGCTGAGGGGAGACCTTATTGCTCTCTGCAACTACCTGAAAGGAGGTTGTAGAGAGGTGGGTGTCAGTCTCTTCTCCCAAGTAACAGGCAATAGGACAAGAGGAAATGGCCTCAGGTTGTGCCAGGGGAGGTTTAGATTGGATATTAGGAAACATTTCTTCACTGAAAGGGTTATCATGCACTGGAACAGGCTGCCCAGGGAAGTGGTGGAGTCACCATCCCTGGAGGTATTTAAAAGACGTGTAGCTGTGGTGCTTAGGGACATGGTTTAGTGGTGGACTTGGCAGTGCTAGGTTAACGGTTGGACTCGATGATCTTAAAGGTCTCTTCCAACCTAAACAATTCTATGATTCTGTGATTCTATAAAAACCGTATTTATTATAACTTTTGGACTGTACCTCAGAAGCACATCTGAGGTTAAAAGGTGTAAATCTCTCTCATATACTTCAACACACACAAAAATAGACATATACACACACTTAGCAAAACACAGTTGTGATTTTTCAAAGCAGCTAAAGTACAGGAAAGAACAAGGAAAAGATACCCTGATGGCCCTGCTCTTTCCAGCATAATTTAATAAGTCTCACAATTTTAGGGCAGGGCCCTATAGTAGTCCACATTCAATGTGAAAATAAATTAATGGAAATTAATATTTAGCCAGTTCTGACAGTCACTCACTAATCCTTATCCTACGCTCTTACCTACATACATTTTCACAATGTCTTGACTACCAATAGTAAAATTAAGGATTGGAAGGGAATTGAAGTGTTGGAGACAGAAAATATCAGGCCCCTAAGGGCACTAATAGGCCTTAATGGCCCTGACCAGCCTCACCTAGAACCTCCACCCACACCCCCTGCCGATGACCACAGGAGTGCATTTAAGCCAAACCCTGGGCCTTTATTTCCTCATCTATCTTGAAGAGGTACTGCTCTTTAGCTGTGTTTGTGTGCTGTTGATCCAGATGCTGGCCTATAGACTGACTTCCTGGCTTGCTCTTAGATCTGCATAGTCACCATGGACCTCTGTGACTGTTCACTCAGCTCCTGCTCCGATTTTGGCTAACACATAGCTTGTGCTAATGCCTGATGTATACTGGGGGCAGCACCATTAGGTCAAAGTGAGAGTGTCATGGTTTAGCCCCAGCCAGACACTGAGCCACGCAGTTGCTTGAGCACCCCCCACCTCTCGGCGGGACGGGAAGAGACTCGGGACAAAGAAAGGCAAAACACATGGGTTAACAACAACAGCAGTTTAACCGGAAAGAAAACAAACAAGAAACCCCAACAATAACAACAGAGTGTACTTAGCCGTACTTCCCATACAGCCCGCTCCCGAGCATTGATCCCCCACCCCTCCAGTCATCCCCCTCTATGTAGCGAGTATGATGCTCACATGGTATAGAACAGACCCTGGCCAGCTTCTGGCGAAAATTAACCCTATACCAGCCGCAACCAGGACATCATCCACCCCTTATTCTATACCATATGCGTCATGCTCAGATCCTACACTTCCCAATTAATCACCACCACTTCTCCTGTTATATATATATATATATACACACATACAGAGACATCATTCCCTTAGTCTATGGACCATCCCTCCAAAATGTCTGTTGAGTTCATTTAGTCCATGACTTCGGGCTCCATCTGTCATAATGGAGGGCAGGCACTACAGCGGGACCTGGACAGGCTGGATTGATGGGCCGAGGCCAATTGTATAAGATTCAGCAAGGCCAAGTGCCGGGTCCTGCACTTGGGGCACAACAACCCCAGGCAACGCTACAGGCTTGGGGAGGAGTGGCTGGAAAGCTGCCTGGCGGAAAAGGACCTGGGGGTGTTGGTTGACAGCCAGCTGAATATGAGCCAGCAGTGTGCCCAGGTGGCCAAGAAGGCCAATGGCATCCTGGCCTATATCAGAAATAGTGTGGCCAGCAGGAGTAGGGAGGTGATTGTCCCCCTGTACTCGGCCCTGGTGAGGCTGCACCTTGAGTACTGTGTTCAGTTTTGGGCCCCTCACTCCAAGAAAGACATTGAGGGGCTGGAGTGTGTCCAGAGAAGGGCAACAAGGCTGGTGAAGGGTCTGGAACAGAAGTCCTATGAGGAGCAGCTGAGGGAACTGGGGATGTTTAGCCTGGAGAAAAGGACGCTGAGGGGAGACCACATTGCTCTCTACAACTACCTGAAAGGAGGTTGTAGAGAGACGGGGGTCGGACTCTTCTCCCTAGTAACAGACGACAGAACAAGAGGAAATGGCCTCAAGTTGCACCAGGGGAGGTTCAGATTGAATATTCGTAAATATTTCTTCACCGAAAGGGTTGTCAGGCATTGGAACAGGCTGCCCAGGGAGGTGGTGGAGTCCCCATCTCTGGGGGTATTCAAAAGACGTTTAGATGAGGCCCTAAGGGATATGATTTAGTGGGGGACTTGGTAGTGATAGGTTAATGGTTGGACCCGATGATCTTGCAGGTCTCTTCCAACCAGAACAATTCTATGATTCTATGATAATAGTCTCTTGGGGCGGGAGAGATGACACGGAGTTCGCTCAGTCGGCGAAACAGGGCTGGGTCTCGGTGCAGTGCGGCAGGTGACACTGGACGCAGTGGGAGGATGGTATGTTGTGTCGGATTGTTGCATGTTGCATCTGGAGCTTGCAGTTGTGGTATCTGGCTCGGCTGGTGTATCATGTCCATGGTCTGTGGGTTGAAGATGTCGATCTCTTGAGGAAGTTGATGGGCGCCAGTTGCTAAAGCCAGTTCTGCCTCCATCACCGCTGCACTTTGCTCAGTTTTATAAATAGTTCATTCTTCATGAATTTGGGTAATTCTTGCTATAATATCATTGATTTGGCATATAGCAACTGTGATAGAGATGACATACAGTGACAGGGTTATATAGCAATTAACATCATACAGTTTCATTCATTGACTATTCTCACCCAAAATCAAATCCCCTCGAGGTATACATTGGACTTCCCCATCCTTCCCCATCACCCACCAAGTGCACCCAGGTCCTTGAGCAAAAGCAATCCCACGGATGGGTTTGCCTTTGCCTGAGGCAGGAGTAACCCAGACTGTCTTCCCTAACATATTCTTCATGGGCACTACAGGAACTTTATCCCCTTCTACAGTAGGTAAAGGTTTTGACTGGGCAGGGCCAGATCGATTGGGGGATCCCCTAGTGTTAACTAACCAGGTGGCTTTTGCTAAATGTGTATCCCAATGTTTGAAGGTCCCACCACCCATTGCTCTCAGTGTAGTTTTCAGTAGTCCATTGTATAGTTCAATTTTCCCAGAGGCTGGTGCATGATAGGGGATGTGATACACCCACTCAATGCCATGCTCTTTGGCCCAGGTGTCTATAAGGTTGTTTCGGAAATGAGTCCCATTGTCTGACTCAATCCTTTCTGGGGTGCCATGTCACCATAAGACTTGCTTCTCAAGGCCCAGGATAGTGTTCCAGGCGGTGGCATGGGGCACGGGATATGTTTCCAGCCATCCCGTGGTTGCTTCCACCATTGTAAGCACATGGCGCATGCCGTGGCGGGTCTGTGGGAGTGTGATATAGTCAATCTGCCAGGCCTCCCCATATTTCTATTTCAGCCATCATCCTCCATACCAGAGAGGCTTTGACCGCTTGGCCTGCTTGATTGCAGCGCATGTTTCACACTCATGGATAACCTGTGCGATAGCGTCCATGGTCAAGTCCACCCCTCGATCACGAGCCCATCTATATGTTGCATCTTTTCCTTGATGGCCTGAGGTGTCATGGGCCCACCAAGCTAGGAATAATTCACCTTTATGTTGCCAGTCCAGATCCACCTGCGCCACTTCAATCCTAGCAGCCTGATCCACCTGGGGGTTGATTTGATGCTCCTCAGTGGCCCGACTCTTAGGTACGTGGGCATCTACGTGGCGTACTTTTATAACCAGCTTCTCTAGCCGGGCAGCAATATCTTGCCACAATTTGGCAGCCCAGATGGGTTTGCCTCTGCGCTGCCAGTTGCTCTGCTTCCATTGCTGTAACCACCCCCACAGGGCATTTGCCACCATCCAGGAGTCGGTATAGAGGTAGAGCACTGGCCACTTCTCTCGCTCAGCAATATGTAAAGCCAGCTGGATGGCTTTCCCCTCTGCAAACTGACTCGATTCACCTTGTCCTTCAGTGGCTTCTGCGACTTATCGTGTAGGACTCCACACAGCAGCTTTCCACCTTTGATGCTTTCCCACAATACGACAGGACCCATCAGTGAACAGGGCATATCACTTCTCCTTTTCTGGCAGTTTATTATACGGTAGGGCCTCTTCAGCACGTGTCACCTCTTCCTCTGGTGACATTCCAAAATCCTTGCCTTCTGGCCAGTCCATGATCACTTCCAAGATTCCTGGGCCACTGGGGTTTTCTATTCAAGCTCATTGTGTGATCAGTGCGACCCACTTACTCCATGTGGCATCGGTGGCATGATGTGTAGAGGGGACTCTCCCTTTGAACATCCAGCCCAGCACCGGCAGTCGGGGTGCCAGGAGGAGCTGTGCTTCAGTAACAACCACCTCCGAAGCAGCTCAAACCCCTTCATATGCTGCCAAGATCTCTTTCTCAGTTGGAGTGTAGTGGGCCTCGGATCCTCTATATCCCCGGCTCCAAAACCCCAGGGGTCGACCTCGAGTCTTCCCCGGTGCTCTCTGCCAGAGGCTCCTGGTAGGGCCGTACTCCCCGGCTGCAGTGTTATATGCTCCTGTTCAATTTGTTCAAAGGCTTGTCATTGCTCAGGGCCCCATGTGAAATCGTTCTTCTTTTGGGTCACTTGATAGAGAGGGCTTACAATGAAACTCTAATTTGGAATATGCATTCTCCAGAAACCCACAATGCCTAAAAAAGCTTGGGTTTCTTTTTTGTTAGTCAGTGGAGACATAGCTGCTATTTTGTTGACCACATCTGTCAGGATTTGACGACATCCATCTTGCCATTTTATTCCTAGGAACTGGATCTCCTGTGTAGGTCCTTTGACCTGACCTCATTTTATGGCAAAGCCAGCTCTCAGAAGGATTTGGATTATTTTCTCTCCTTTCTCAAAAATTTCTGCTGCTGTGTTGCCCCACACAATGATGTCATCAATGTATTGCAGGTGTTCTGGAGCTCCACCCTCTTCCAGGGCAGTCTGGATCAGCCCATGGCAAAGGGTGGGGCTGTGTTTCCACCCCTGGGGCAGTTGATTCCAGGTGTACTGGATGCCCCTCCAAGTGGAAGCAAACTGTGGCCTGCATTCTGCTGCCAAAGGGATTGAGAAGAATGCATTGGCAATATCAATGGTGGCATACCACTTGGCTGCCTTGGACTCCAGTTCATACTGAAGTTCTAGCATGTCCGGCACGGCAGCACTCAGTGGTGGCGTCACTTCATTCAGGCCACGATAGTCCACTGTTAATCTCCATTCTCCGTTAGATTTCCTTACTGGCCATACGGGACTATTAAAAGGTGAGTGAGTCTTACTGATGACTCCTTGGCTCTCCCATTGATGAATCAGCTCATGGATGGGAGCCAGGGAGTCTCGGTTGGTGTGATATTGCCGCCAGTGCACCGTCCTGGTTGCAATTGCTACCTGCTGTTCTTCAGCTCGCAGTAATCCCACAACGCAGGGATCTTCCGAGAGGCCAGGCAGGGTAGATAGCTGTTTAGTCTTCTCTGCATTCACCGTGGCTACACCAAAAGCCCATCGGTATCCCTTTGGGTCCTTGAAGTACCTTCTCCTGAGGTAGTCTATGCCAAGGATACAAGGGGCCTCTGGGCCGGTCACAATGGGGTGCTTTTCCCACTTGTCCCCTGTTAAGCTCACCTCGGCCTCCAATAATGACAATTCTTGGCATCCCCCTGTCACTCCCGAGATCCAGATGGGTTCCATTCCCCTATGTTCTGGTGGCATCAGGGTACACTGTGCACCAGCGTCCACCAAAGCCCTATACTTCTGTGGGTCTGATGTGCCAGGCCATCGAACCCACACAGTCCAGTATACACGGTCATCCCTTTCCTCCTCCTGGCCCAAGGCAGGGACCCTCTATTCCTGTTCCTCATCAGAGTATTCCCTGTCTGACCCTTGCAGGGCCAGACCAGAAGGCCCCTCACCAGGATCAAGGGAGGTGATTTCAGTTCTTCTCTGTTTGGGAAGATGATTGCCTTCGTGTGTCTCTACAGCAGCTCTGCTGACAGACGTCCTGGGTGGCCCCTTCTTAAGAGCTGTCTTCCCTCTCAGTTCACGTACACGGGCTTCCAGCTTAAAGGCGGGTTTACCGTCCCACTTCCTCATGTCGACAGGGATGGGGAGCAGAATGAAGACCCCGTAGTCCAAGGGGAAATGGTCAGTGACCTGCTACGCCACCTAGACACACACAAGTCTATGGGGCCGGATGGGATCCACCCAAGGGTGCTGAAAGAGCTGGCAGAAGTGCTCATCAAGCCACTCTCCATCATTTATCAGCAGTCCTGGCTAACTGGGGAGGTCCCAGTTGACTGGAGGCTGGCAAATGTGACGCCCATCTACAGGAAGGGCCGGAAGGAGGATCCGGGGAACTACAGGCCTGTCAGCCTGACCTTGGTGCCCGGGAAGGTTATGATTCTATGTCCTCCCCCTGGTCACGCAGGAAGAACCAGAGTGCTCCAGTCGGCGTGCGCCTGGGGCTCCCTTTCCCTCTGACCGAGGCAGGAGAGGACTGATTTCTTGGGGCACCCCTGATAGCCAAGGCACTGGCCCCTAGGGATGAGGAGGTACAGAGATTTTCCTCAAAGTTTTGGAGCCAAGACGACACTCTCTCCACAGTTGGCGTATCAGTATCCGGACAACACATCGCTGCCAGGCTGTTAGAATATGACGCTGGGGCACTCTGAATCGCCTTCCTCCACATAGCCCGTGTGCACAGGACATCCTCTGGATCTTTGGAGACCTCATCATTGTCTAGATCCCTGTAGATGACTCCCAGTACCGCTAATTCTCTCAGGTACTGGATGCCTTCATCTGCAGTGGCCCACTTTCCTGGGGAGTTCACAAGATCTTCCTTGAATGGATATCTTGCCCTCTACACTTGAGAGGAGCCGTCTCCAGAGACTGCAAATTGCTGCCTCTTTTCCAATTCCTCTCTCAATTCCCCGGTTCCTAGCAAGGGACCCCAGCTGTTGGGCTTCCTTGCCTTCCAAGTGCTGACTGTCGGCCCCGCTATCCCAGCATCGGAGCAGCCAGGCAGCAATCTGCTCACCTGGCTGGCGGCTGTAATCTTTCCGCATGTCTCCAAGTTCTGCTGAGGTCAGGGACTGGGTAGTTTCCGCTTCCTGTCGGAATTCTCTCACTCCTTCCTCCAATGTCTTTGTCAAAGGACCGGCTTCGTGATCAAAACTTTCCTCTTCTTCCTCCTCCCTTACTAATCGAGGATATGGACCCATTGTTCTCCTTGTCCATTGTTTCTTTTGAACTACTGGGGCAATTACTGTAGTTGTTGTTTGGGTCCCTATCTCAACCATGGTGTCCTCAGGTGCAGTTTGGGTCCCTGCCTCAACCAGAGTCCTCTGAGAATGCTGAGCTGCAGCTCGATAGGCACAGGCCAGGCCCCAGTACAGTGCTAGAAGCTGCTGGTTCTCATTGGGATAGGCAAGGCACCCTTCCATCAGGTGGCGTGTCAGTTTGCCAGGGTTGGTTGCCTGTTCAGGTGTCAAGTCCCAGGCTATGGGAGGTGATAACCACCCTAGGAACCTGCCCAAGTCCTTCCACACATCTTGCCACCCTGGGACCAGGCGCCTCAGGTCACGCTTCAATATAGCCTCACCCAAAAGTTTTCTTCTTCTCCACCAGGACGAGACCAGATTCCACAAACCCCATAATATGCCAACAATATTAATAAGTAGTACTAGGTAGCTCACATAAGGGTGAGCAAGGACCTCAGGAGCCTGCCTAATAAACCTATCCACATCAATCCTGGGTAGGGAGAGGGAGATGTATTCCCTCATCTTCTCCACCAGATAGCTCCCCCAGGACAGTGAGGCCATCAATGCCAGGACAAAGCACATACCCATTGTTTGCATTAACATGTTGCCAAAAGTAAAGAGATAAACAGTGCAGCTATCGAACTTTTTTGACCCGTGCAGGAGCTTGTCACTTAGTAACTACTACATCTATAGCACGCTTAATACAAAAGTGCTGTTGTCGTGCCCCACGTTGGGCGCCAAAAAAGACTGTCATGGTTTAGACCCAGCCAGGATCCTATTTAAGCCTGTGCTATGTCAGAGCAGTACAGGTTTCTAGTTTAGTCACAGTCAGGATCTCTGTTGAACTGTGTTGACCTGTGGGTGCACTTTTTAGCTTGACCTTAGACTTGCCTTATCACCTTAGACCTTCCTGGCCATCACTGGACTTGATCCTGACCTATAGATTGACTTTCTGGTTTGATCTGAGACCTGCCTTATCACCTCAAGTTTGCCTGATGGTCTTGAATCTTGTCATGATCTCTGGGTCTGCCCTGCTTTCCTTGCTCTGGTACTGTGGGACTGGATCCTGATTGGTGAGGCCCCTACTCTGCTGGTGGTGTTCTTGTACTTTGCTTCTGGCTCCCTACCTATTAGGGAGCAGCCAGCCCTTGCTGCTCTGTGACAAATGTGATACATGGCCAAATGCTCTTGAAATGGAAGTTTGTTTTCAAGCAAGATAGTGCTAATACCCTTGACCCTTTCAATCAGGCTGCATATGGAAAGCTGACATTCATGTTGGCACTGATATGTTTGTTTATGTTGCGGTAGTGCTTAAGCATCCTAAGTACTTCTGTGCTACTCTCTGTACAAACAAAGTGTTATCCAGCTGCAGTGGAACAGAGTTTAGAAGCAAAAAGGAACGATTCTTGTTCATGTCTGTCACAGTTAAGCCTCAAAAGATATCCGTGTTCTGATCCAGGACATCTGCAAGCATCTCGTTTTACAAACACACCACCACCCCAACCTCAAAATACAAAAATTATAGAAAAGTCCAGGTTGGAAAGGACCCCTGGAGATCATCTGGTCCAACCTTCTGTTGAAAGGAGGCCCCTGTTAAGCTGAGTCTTGACTATTTCCTTGCAGGACATGTCATGGTCAGTTTGGATCTCTCAAATTTACAGGACAATGTACTCTGTAAATTAAGCTTTATTTTATGAGCTCATTAGGAATGAAAACAGCACGACAAACAAGGGCTCAATCCCCTTTGTACAGACTAGTCTAACACATGAATTCACTAATTCATCACTTAAGTCATGAGCTTTCTAACTCACAAGTTCTCTAATTCATAACTCACAACTTGTGTACCTGTGAGCAAAATAGTTACCTAGCAGACGGTGAGAGCGTTCATCCTTCCTCCTCCATCACGGTGCGGGCGTCCCCTCTATGACACCGGGAAGCATGAAAGCCTCAGCAGTCCAGCTGCTGTTGGATCTGCTTCAAAAACTTTTTTGGGTAAGCTGACATAATTATACCTTCCAGATTGGAAGTTTGGTCTATACCATTTCCATGAGTTAGCAGATTCTGAAGAAACTGCGAGACAATCAATTTGCAAGGATTGTGGCTGCAGGAGACATCAAGCTGCACATGACAATAGCTGCATAATGACCTTTAGCCCTTCCTGTCCACCGTGTCCTGCCTACATGTTGCCCTTGCTTTGACCTAATGGCACTGGTCCCAGTATATATCAGGCCTTAGCATGAGCTGTGTGTTAGCTGTGTGTGGGCTTTGCTGTCCAGAATATCTCATGTGCTGTTACGCTTCCCTGTTCCATAATGGGTGTCACCATATCCTGGCAACAATGCTGTACCAGGTGTCAGGAGCAGGGGGTACTGGTCTCATCAGTATTATTCTTGCCTCTTCTGCTTTCAGTATAAGGTAGTATTTTCTGTGAGGTAGTTACCCTTTTTCTTGGGTGATTTGTATTGGCTAATTCAGCTTTCTCATGCATAAATATATTTGATAGAATTAGAATTATTTTTATTGAGTTCTTTCTTTGCTTAAGTAAAACAAGCATTTGTTTTAAAATATATGATGGCTCGCCACAGTGCCTGTATGTTAAAGACTGCTGTGTTTCCTGGTGTGACTCTGCATTCACTACACCGGGATCAGGATGCTGGTAGCTTGGCTGGGAGCACCTAGGTCTCCCAAGGCAGACTGCCAACTAATCTGAAAGGCTTTGCAAGGTACTTCAAGGAAATGTCTTGTAGGTAGGCAAGAACTTGTCAGCAGTTGAGTGTCACTACTGGGAGGGCACAGGAGGTACATGATGGTAGCCCAGCTGGATGTACATACAGGGATTAAATTCAGAAGGCATTAACTTTAAAAACACAACAAGATCCCCAAAATAAAAGCAGCATGAATTCCTCCCTTAGGGAAAGTTTCCAGTCCTAGCACCACCGAATCCTGGTCACACATACACACTAACACCTAGGATATTAAGGTCTTTTCCCATTGACTAAAAAAGGTTTTCAAATTGGGAGCAGATGGTAAAGAACCATTACTGATCTTAGGAATGGCTTTGCAACCTGGCAGTGACAAAAATCACTTCTGTCAAGCAACTGATATGGCTGTGGATCCAATCACTGACAGCATTTATGTATCTGATGGCTACTGTAACAGTCAAATTGTTCAGTTCTCTCCAAATGGATTGTTCATTGTGCAGTGGGGAGAAGGTACAGGTTAGAGCTCTTGGTACTTAACTGATACTGCTGTTATCATGAACTCATGTTATCATGAACCATGAGATTGTTGTAATTATTATTAATCTTATTTATAAATATCTATTACAGTCATACCTTCAAGGCCCTAACTGAATTTTGGACTTGTCATTGCATTCAAATTTTCTCACCTCTATTTATACAGATAGCTATGGGTAGATAGTGGGTATTTACATATTCACTAAAAAAAAAAGTTTGTTAGCATACTTTAAACACAAGTATTGACATGTCCTAGCTTATCAATAAAATGTTCCGACTTTCAAAAAAGCTTTTTTTTTTTTCTTAAAATTTGATCAAATAGTATAAGCCTCTAACTTTTTTTTTTAAACCTTATGCCATGATGGCATCCTTTTTAAATTTTGTGACTGACTCACATTTATGTATTGGGCATTATGATATTCCAAATATTTATAGAGTAATAGCTAATTCAGAAATTCAGTTTATACAATGACAACGTGGAAGACTACCACAGCTTACCTAAATGAATAAAACTGTTAGGAAAAAACCCAACAACTGAGTTTATTCTTTTCCCACAGTTACGTTGCATTATGTGGAATATTGCTATTTCTAATCAGAGATTATAGTTTCGGTGTATACCTTAAAACAAATTTGGATGTTTTCTATTACAGAGACTTCTTTAGGCAGAGCCAGACCTGAACAGTTTCATATTCCTCACAGCTTAGCTCTGATCCCGACTTCAGTCAGCTGTGTGTTGCAGACAGGGGAAACAGTCGAATTCAGTGCTTCAGATTAGAAACTGGAGAGTTCATAAGAGAGATCAAACACAAATCATTCAGAAGAAAGTTGTTTGCAGTCTCATACGTTCCAGGTAATTTTTTTCTTGTTCTTCAGAAGTTATTTAATGATAGTACATCACAATATTCAATGTTATTTCATTAAGATTGCTATCATCTATCTTAGGGTAGATATTTATTCTCTTTCAAAATAGTGCTGGTGTAATGGAAAATTTTACAACTATCGGGGGGGGAGAAAGCTTAGCATGTAATATCTCCTCCTGAGAAATGATTAATTAGGCTCTCTAAATGCAGTGTCAACAAGTAGATGGTATTGTTTGCTTTTAGGTGATTGCACATTCAGACAATGAGTTAATAATAATTTTTTAAAATATTCATTTCAAGCTCCATTAAAGAGAGCAAAATAAAGGGCTGTAAATAATCTAGAAAAGGACTGAGTTTCTTAAAAGAAAAAATCTGAAAGCAAACCATTTTTAAAAGTTGTGGGTTTTACTCTCAAAATCTGACTAACAATTACTGTATTAAGGTTTTAGGTTAGATTTTTAATACTGAGACTTAAGATGGTGTAAGTTTCAAGAACTGCACCAGAAACTCAGGAATGTTAGGCTCCTGACTCTGTAGTCGATATCAATTTAATATCAGGATTATCTATGTTGCATCTGTCAAAAATATAAGAAATGCCATACTGGGTCAGACACAAGTGGTGTTCCCCAGGGCTCAGTATTGGGGCCAGTTCTGTTTAATATCTTTATCAATGATCTGGATGAGGGGATCGAGTGCACCCTCAGTAAGTTTGCAGACGACACCAAGTTGGGCGGGAGTGTTGATCTGCTGGAGGGTAGGCAGGTGCTACAGAGGGATCTGGACAGGCTGGATCGATGGGCCGAGGCCAATTGTATGAGGTTCAACAAGACCAAGTACCGGGTCCTGCACTTGGGTCACAACAACCCCAGGCAACGCTACAGGCTTGGGGAGGAGTGGCTGGAAAGCTGCCTGGCGGAAAAGGACCTGGGGGTGTTGGTCGACAGCTGGCTGAATATGAGCCAGCAGTGTGCCCAGGTGGCCAAGAAGGCCAACGGCATCCTGGCCTGTATCAGAAATAGTGTGGCCAGCAGGACTATGGAAGTGATCGTCCCCCTGTACTCGGCCCTGGTGAGGCCACACCTTGAGTACTGTGTTCAGTTTTGGGCCCCTCACTACAAGAAAGACATTGAGTTACTGTAGCGCATTCAAAGGAGAGCACCGAAGCTGGTGAAGGGTCTAGAGAACAAGTCCTATGAGGAGAGGCTGAGGGAACTGGGGTTATTCAGCCTGGAGAAAAGGAGGCTGAGGGGAGACCTTATCGCTCTCTACAACTACCTGAAAGGAGGTTGTAGTGAGGTGGGTGTCATTCTCTTTTCCCAAGTAGCAAGGGATAGGACGAGAGGAAATGGCCTCAAGTTGTGCTAGGGGAGGTTTAGATTGGATGTTAGGAAACATTTCTTCACCGAAAGGGTTATCAAGCATTGGAACAGGCTGCCCAGGGAAGTGGTTGAGTCACCATCCCTGGAGGTATTTAAAGGACGTGTAGATGTGGTGCTTAGGGACATGGTTTAGCAGTGGACTTGGTAGTGTTAGATTAACAGTTGGACTCGATGTTCTTAAGGGTCCTTTCCAACCTAAATGATTCTATGATTATATTTGAGACCTATAGCCCAGTGCTCTGTCTCTGGCATTGGCAGCAAGAGACATATTCTATGGAGACTATGTGAGCCTGGCTGCATTTTGTGGTCTCTTCCTGTCGTACTCCCCCTGTATCCCTGGGCAGTCACTGCACAGGGAGCCAACAATTTCAGAGACCACACCAATTTGTTCCCAATAGGTCACATTTATCCATGTGCTCACCAATCTTTTTCTTCATTATGGACTTGTGGTGGGTTGACCCTGGCTGGATGCCAGGTGCCCACCAAAGCCACTCTATCACTCCCCCTCCTCAGCTGGACAGGGGAGAGAAAATATAATGAAAGACTTGTGGGTCAAGATAAGGACAGGGAGATCACTCAGCAATTACCGTCACGGACAAAACAGACTCGACTTGGGGAAAATAAATTTAATTTATTGCCCATCAAATCAGAGTAGGATAATGAGAAATAAAACCAAATCTTAAAAATACCTTCCCCCCACCCCTCCCTTCTTCCCGGGCTCAACTTCACTCCTGATTTCTCTACCTCCTCCCCCAGAGCAGCACAGGGGGACGGGGAATGGGGGTTGCAGTCAGTTCATCACACGTTGTCTCTGCCGCTCCTTCCTCCTCAGGAGGAGGACTCCTCACATTCTTCCACTGCTCCAGCATGGAGTCCCTTCCATGGGAGACAGTCCTCTACAGACTTCTCCAACGTGAGTCCTTCCCACGGTCTACAGTTCTTTATGAACTGCTCCAGCGTGGATCCTTTCCACAGGGTGCAGTCCTTCAGAAACAGACTGCTCCAGCGTGGGTCTGCCACAGGGTCACAAGTCCTGCCAGCAGACCTGCTCCAGTGTGGGCTCCTCTCTCCATGGGTCCACAGGTCCTGCCAGGAGCCTGCTCCAGTGCAGGCTTCCCATGGAGTCACAGCCTCCTTCGGGCTCATCCACCTGCTCTGGTGTGGGGTCCTCCATGGGCTGCAGGTGGATATCTGCTCCTCCGTTAACCTCCATGGGCTGCAGGGGGACAGCCTGCCTCACCATGGTCTTCACCATGGGCTGCAGGGGAATTTGCTCTGGTGCCTGGAGCACCTCCTCCCCCTCCTTCTTCACTGACCTTGGTGTCTGTAGAGTTGTTGTTCTCCCATCTCACTCCTCTCTTTGCTGCTATATTCCCGCAGCAGGGTTTTTTTTTCCCCTTCTTAAATATGTTATCACAGAGGCGCTACCACTGTCGCTGATTGGCTTGGCCTTGGCCAGCAGCGGGTCCATCTTGGAGCCGGTTGGCATTGGCTCTATCAGACATAGGGGAAGCTTCTAGCAGCTTCTCACCGAAGCAGCTCCTCCTCTATCCCCCCCTCCCCGCTACCAAAACTTTGCCATGCAAAACCAATACAGGACTCTACCATCTTACTGGGGATGAAAGCCCGAATTGTTGATCTGTAGTTCCCAGGTGCCTCTTCTGATTCCTTTTTGTAGATAAGAATTACTTTGGTAGTCTGCTAGTCTTGTGGAAGAGTGACTGCAGTGCTAGGTTACTCAGCTTGCCCTGAGTTCTGTAATGTCACGTTTGAGTTCCTTCAGAATTCAAGCAAATACCATCTGTGTCTGGTGAATTATTAACCTCTAACTTCTCTAATACCTTTGTATCTCTCTCAAATTGAACTGGTTCCTCTGACCATTTTGCTACAAAAAAATTGAGTGTCAGAATCTCTCCAATATTCTCAGCAGTAAAAACTGACACAAAGATCAAGCTTCTCTGTCATGGGTCCATCATCCCTGAGTGCTGCTTTCACATCTTTTCATTATGTGTTCCCACTGATTCCCTAGCTGACTTTCTGCTTCTGATGTACATAAAGAACTTTTCATTATCAGTTCAAGCACTCTTAGCAAAGCATTCTTCAGATTTTTTTTTTACTCTTTTACATTCCTGTTTACATACATTGTTCTCATTTGGACAAACTTTCCATTTCTTAAAAACTTACACCTCTGATAGCTTACTTTTAACTTTCCTATTGTACTTAAGTTTCCTATTGAATTGGGTTGCTCTCTCTGTTGCTCTCTCTGAGACAATTTTTTTTCTTCTATACTATTACAGTTCATCTTGACTGCAGTTTGCAATGTATGGGTTGTTAAAGCAAATGTGAATGTTGTTGCAGGTGGTTTCCTCTTTGCAGTTAACAGAAAGCCTTATCCTGGAGAGAGAGAACCAGTGAAAGGATTTGTGATGAACTTTTTTACTGGAGATATAATTGATACTATCATTCCACTTAGAAAGGTAGAGTATTGCACAGAGTGCCTCGTGCATATATTTAAGTGTATGAGAATGCTGGTAAAATCCTAACTTTCATAAAACTATTACAGGAAATTAGATGTTTTATAATGTATTGTATGGTATTCAAAATGAATACAGAATAATTCTTTATAATATGTACTTGATAAAGACTCTAGAATTTAGGGTCTTAGGTTCTACATGTGTTACACGTTTGAAAATTATACCACCCTCAAGATGATCCCTACAGGTGATACCTTCAGTCAGGATAAGTCTACTTTTATTGCTGGCAGACAGTTCTTAAAAGCTAATTTAAGAGAAGACTGATGGTCTAGAAATATTCTTATGTTTAGATGCTAGTATTATGTAAAAAACATAGAGCATACTCTGAAGCAGAAACAAAATCAAATGGTATGGTTACATCCCTTCTTTACAGAAGGTTAGTGTGGAAGTTAGGGCTAAACTTCATTCACACGGTATTGCATAAAATGAAGTAAAATTTACATTTATTTTTAAAAAATTATGTTCGCATAGATTGTCTTAGACTGAAAAATGACTAAGAGTTCCATTTCTGGCTAGCACATATACTCTATTATTTACAGTCCAGTTATAAGCCACACTAGAGAAGGATGTTTCTTTCTGAGGATGGCAAATAGCTGCATTGCATAAAAACTCTGATAAAAACTAAATGTATGGACCAGAAACCAAGATTCATGACTGTCCTGGTTTAGGCCAGGATGGAGCTAGTTTTGTCTCCAGCAGCTCCTGTGTCTTGGATTTAGCGTGTGAAGAATGGTGATAGTACACTGATGTTGATTGCTGCTAAAGGACCAAGGACATTTTGCAGTTTCCCAGGTTTTGCTAATGTGCAGGTGCAAAAACTTGGGAGGGGTAGAGCCAGAATAGTTGATCCAAACTGGCCAAAGAGAGTATCCCATACCATAGACGTCATGCCCGGTATAAGTGAGGGTCGGCTGGTGGGCCACTTCGCTTAGTGCCTTAATCCTTAAGCTTCCCTTCGGGTTGTTTTTTTGTTTCCCTGTTTTTCCTTTTCATTTTTCATTCATTCGGGCCTTTTTGTTCATTCGTTCGACTGTTTGTTCCCTTGCCTGCTTTCTCTGGAACTTGCTGTTCTGGGATAGATGTGAGGGGGGAATATCCCTGCTCCCTGCCTGCTGCTCAGGACGGGCTGTATCGGTCATCGGGTGGTGAGAAATTGTGCATTGTTTGTTTTATATATTCTTTTATCCTTACATATATTATCATTATTATCATTATTAATATATTCTTATATTTTTCCTTTGCTGTCCTGGTGAGCTGTTTTTATCTCAACCCGCGAGTTTTCCTTTCTCTCCGATTCTCCTCCCCACCCCAGCGGGGAGGGAGGGAGGGAGTGAGCGGCTGCATGGTATTTTGGTTACCATCTGGGTTTAAACCACGACAATGATGTTTATATAAACTAATGTAAGAAAATTTCACATAGCATTTATATATCAATAGTTCTTCTGAGGTTTTCTTTATAAGCTTTTTTTTCAGCAGAGAGTTCATTTTTAAGTGCCATGATATTTTTATCATTTTGAGAATCAGTGGGAATTAGATATTCTTAAGTATTTGTTCAGATAGGAAAAATTGCTGTAAGTCTGAGTTTTGAGTCTGTGCAGTAAAGCAGGTGCACGACTTTCATAAGGTGATCCGATATCACTGTTGAACTCAGGAATATCTTGAGAGACTGGATAAGTGAAAACACTCCAAGTTCAAACTTCTTACTTCTGAATTGTTTTTTCATGTTCTTATAAAATATTATATACACAAGTAAAATATTCATTTGTCTTCTTTCATTTGGGAAAATATCCACTAGGGAAAATATCCACTAAGAAAAATTGCAAAAAATACAATTGAAACAATGAAAATCTAGCTCATTTATTAAAGTTTTGAAAGGATGACTGCACTGAATTTTTAGTTAGTATTTATTATCTGTACTTCTGCATAACTTCCATCCCATTCATTTCATGAAGGACTTCTCTCATAAAAAATGTGGGTTTGGGGGGAGGGGTTGATTTATTTTTTCTTGTTTGTTTTAGGACTTTTTAGTAAACAACTCTTTGTGGTAATGCTGTGGTAAAGGATGCAATATTCAGTTCTGAGATCTGAAATAGATCACTTATTAGAACTTAGCCTGATAAGTGACTTCACCTTATTCAAGCCTTCAGTCTAAGGACTGAATATAACCCGTCTCAAGTTCAGGGTTAAAGAAGCCTTATTTTCAGTCTGATCATGAATGTGTAGACACTTAGTGATCTGTGACTGCTTATCTTCACAGAGCTTTGAGATGCCACAAGATGTTGTTGCTTCAGAAGATAAAAGAGTATTCATTCGAGATGTTCATGACAGAACAGTGTGGAAGTTTGCATCCACAGAAAGTATGTTCTTTTTGCTCTTAATGTCACAACTTCACATTTCTAGCTTCAGATAAGTACCATTTATCTGATACCACTGTTAAAGAAACTGGTGGCTTAATGATAATAATTTTAGAATACTAGGAGTTCTGCCTGAAGCAGCTATGTGTTACGTCTGAGTTTTCTTTAAAAGACCATTCTTTAGCATTATTGTGTGCTCCGTTAATGGAGAATCCTGAGCACATAAACCGTTTTCTTGCAGAAGGAGGTATCAAAACGCATTTGCTTCATGGTAGATCTTTCCCTTATCATGTCATTAGTACATGTTTTAACAAAAGCATTACTCTACAGCATTTTAGTTCTTTTAATGTATCATTTTCTGAAGTCCACTGCTTCCTTAGAGGTTGTCATATAGGAAATTCTCAGAGGCTGAAATAGAGACACAAGTCAACTTTAAATTGATCTTCATTTCATTGGGAGCATTTATTGTTGGAAAATGAATCCATTATAATTTGAAGTCTTATTTCCATCAATTCAAAACACTTCCCAGTTTTAATCTAGTAACCCCCAAGACAAGCAGCTTGACTTCAGGGAGAGGAACCTGATTAGTCAGACATCAATTTAATAGGATTCAGAGAGGGATTAGGCATTTTATAGGAATAACAGTATAATCCACTGTTACGTTATATAGGATAAAAAAATGTATGAGAAATATAAAGCCTCAGGCTTCAGAGTGTTAGTAAATCAGTAACAGTTGTTATAAATGAACTTCTGACTAAGCCAATTTTTCCATATTTGTTTATAATTAATTGATTTTTCTTTGAGGCATCTGCTATCAGCTGCTGTTAATAACAGGGAACTGGACCAGATAAACTATAAGTGTGACTGGATATGGCTGTTTCTGCATATAGTAACCTGAACAGCAATACTTCTGGGCTTTTATACAAAGAAAAAATGAGAATGCAAAAATAATGGATTCATTCATCACAAGTTAGATGAGGAGAAGTCCTTGTATATTATTTTCTTTTTTAGCTTATATTGCAGTAGCTAAGTAGTTCTGATTCATCTAGCCTTTAATCCAGCATGATTCTGATTATAATTAACACTGTTATTTTTATGGAATTCCCTGAAGCTTTACACATGCCCATGAAACTTCTCTATGGCATAAGAATTAATTATTGCAAACACCCTTCATGAAACGAGCTCTTTCCCCCCCATGGTATTCTGAGCTATTGAATGTTTATATTGACTCTCCTTGGGGAAATTCAGATGTCAACAGGACTGTTTACTGTAGGATTGTACTGTACATTTGAGAAAGCTAACAGAAAAATGTCACTGCATGTCTTTCTGAATGTCAGTTGTCCTGAAGAACAATGTTGTTTTACATAAATGGAACATCAGTCAAAAGAGCTGGTATTGAGGTACAGGAAGTAAAAGATTAGTATAATTCTTAATGGACATGAAGGAACCAGTATTTTCACTTAGACTATGACTGCTTGTGCCAAGAACTGTTGGAGGGAAAAACGCTAACTAGTTTGACTGTTTTATTTGTCACTATCATTTCATACAGTTTCTACAGATAAAATGAACTGGCATAGGAAGCAATAGAAAGCAGTTTGTTACAGTGTTACCTGATAGACACTATTTTACAGCCACTCCAAACATTTGATTTTCATTGGCGACAAGTGCTTCACAGACACTAAGATGAAAGTTTAACTAATGGATTATTTCCATAGCACTGTTTGCTATGTCCAGATTGGTATCTGTGTCAGCTCCCTTAGATGCAGAAATAGCTCTGAAACATGACTGTGATTATTACTCCCCAGCCCTGTCCCCACCCCAAAAAAGGTTTCATAGAATCATAAAATGGTTTGGGTTGGAAGGGACCTTTAAAGGTCATCTAGTCCAACCCCCCCCCGCAATGAGCAGGGACATCTTCCATCAGCTCAAGAGGTGAGTTCAATTGGTGGTCATCACTCTCTCAGAAGGAGTTTAGCTATGGTATCCACCTGGCAGAAAGCTATGTCCTCTGCACTCGCCAGAATGGATGTGGCAACCCAGACAGAGCTCCCACAAAAACATACAGCCATCCAGGTCTCAGGCTGCAGGGAGTGCCAGAGCCTTTCACTGGTAACGGATGGCAGTAGTGAGAACAGCTGTGTAAGGTGTGACCAAGTGGATGATCTGCTCAGCCTGGTGGCAGAGCTATGAGAGGAAGTAGAAAGGTGAAGGAACATCAGGGAGTCTGAGAAAGAGATAAACTGGTGGAACCATGCTCTGCCTTCCCTGAGACAGAAACAGCCACCAGAAAAAAAAAAACAAGATCAAGAGTATCCTGTATCCTCCTCCCACCAGGCTGAAGGCAGTAGCTTAAAGGAAAGGAGTGAATGGAGGCAAGTCCACGCTCGGGGCGGCAGGCGAACCCCCTCCTTGCCCACCTCGCCTTCACAGATGCCTCTGTACAACAGGTATGAGGCTCTGGATGTGTGTCCTGGTTTCGGCTGGGACAGAGCTAATTTTCTTCCCAGTAGCTACTGTGTTTTGGATTTAGTATGGGATTTGGTATGTGAAGAATGTTGATAATAATGCACTGATGTTATTAGTTGTTGCATTAGTTGTTGCTAAGAGATCAAGGACTTTTTTCAGCTTCTCAGGTTTTGCTAATGTGCAGGTGCAAAAAGTTGGGAGGGGTATAGCCAGTACAGTTGACTCAAACTGGCCAAAGAAAGTATTCCATACCACAGAGGTCATGCCCAGTATATAAGTGGGGGTTGGCCGGTGGGCTGGGGCGGCTTTCATTCGGGCTTTCATTCATTCGGGCTTTCATTCATTTGTTCATTCATTTGGCTGTTTGTTCCCTCACTTGCTCTTGGGAACTTGGATTCTGAGATTGCTGCTTTGCTGCTGGGGAAATCGCTGTTCCGAGATCGCTGCTTGGGATCGTTCTGAGATCACTCTCGGTTTCGCTCCATGATCACTGCTCAGGATGGGCTGCATCGGTCGTCGGGTCGTCGGGCAGTGTGAAACTGTGCATCATTCATTTTGTATATTATATTTTATTATCATTATTAATATATAATATAATTATTGTTATCTTTTCCTTTGCTGTCCTAGTAAACTGTCTTTATCTCAACCCATGAGTTTACCTTTCTTTCCTATTCTCCTCCCCACACCACTGGGGAGGGAGGAGGGGAGTGAGTGAGCCGCTGCATGGTACTTAGATGCTGGCTGAGGTTAAACCACGACAATGTGGAAGACCAGTCAACGGATGATGTGGATGATGGTCCATCTACATCAGAGGTGTTGCCAAGGTCAGAAAGGCCTACGCCCCCATATCATGACCACCTCCACAAGGAAGAAAAGAAGGGTTATAGTTGTAGGTGACTCCCTTCTGAGGGGAACAGAGGGTCCAATATGCCAGACAGACCCTCCTCTTAGGAAAGTCTGCTGCCTCCCTGGGGCCTGGGTTAAGGATATCACTAGGAAACTTCCTAGTCTGGTACAGCCCTTGGACTGTTACCCACTACTGCTCTTCCATATGGGTGGCGATGAAGCCGCGATGCATAGTCCAAGGGCAATCAAAAGAGACTTCAGGGCCTTGGGACAGTTGGTAAGGGAATCTGGAGCACAGGTTATTTTTTCCTCTATCCTTCCAGTTGCAGGCAGTGACATAGGCAGAAACAGAAGGGTCCAGTCTATTAATACATGGCTCCGTGGCTGGTGTCACCGCCACAATTTTGGGTTTTTCAATAATGAGATGGCCTACACGGCACCAGGTCTGCTGGCATCAGATGGGATTCACCTTTCTCAAAGGCGGAAGAGGGTCTTTGCTCACGAGCTAGTGGAGCTCATTGACAGAGCTTTAAACTAGACTTGAAGGGGGAGGGGGATGATATCAGGCTTGCCCGTGACAAACTGTGGGATGACACACCAAGGTTAGAGGGACAGGTTGCTAGTGATGGCCCTCAGCCTGTTGCTCTGAGACATGCTGTGTACACTGCAGCACACTTGTCTTACAGAGATGAGCCAGGGGCTCCTGAGGTAATAGGAGCCAACAAGGAAACACATGAGAAATGCCTCAAAGGAATTAAGGTGTGTTCCTCTAAGAAGGTGACACGGCTGACAGCCCAGCTGAAGGGCCTCTAAAGCAATGCCCACAGCATGGGCAACAAACAGGAGTTAGAAGTCAATGTGCTGCTAGAAAGCTACGACCTAGTTGCCATTACTAAAACTTGGTGAGAAGAATCCCATGGCTGGAGTGCGGCTATCGACAGCTACAGGCTGTTCAGAAAGGACAGGCGAGGAAGGAGGGGCAGAGGGATTGCCCTCTCTGTCAAGAAATGGATAGATTGTGAAGAGCTGTCTGAAGAAAAGCCACAAGCAGACAGAAAGCTTGTGGGTAAGGATTAGAGACCGAGGCAACAAAGCGAACCTTTGTGGTTGGTGTTTACTACAGGCTGCCAGATCAAGGGAGGGGCTATTGACGAAGCCATCTTACGCCAGCTACAGGAGGCATTGTGCTCGCAGGCTCTCGTCCTGCTGGGGGACTTCAACCACCCCGACATCTGCTGGAAAAGTAGCATGGCAAGCTGTAGGCAATCCAGGAGACTCTTGGAGTGCATTGAGGATAATTTCTTAAACCAGGTAATAGACAGCCCTACCCAGAGGGGATGTGATACTGGACCTGATGGTCACCAACGCAAGTGAGCTAATCAGTGACATCAAGACTGGAGGCAGCCTGGGCTGCAGTGATCATGCACTGGTGGAGTTCACAGTCCTGAGGGATATGGGTCAGGCAAAGAGTGAAGTCAGGACCCCGAATTTTAGGAAAGCAAATTTCCAGCTATTCAAGGAGTTAGTCAGTAGGACCCCCTGGGAAACTGTCAGGGACGAAGGAGCAGAACAGAGCTGGCAGATCTTTAAGGACGCTTTCATAGAATCGTAGAATTGTTCTGGTTGGAAGAGACCTCCAAGATCATCAGGTCCAACCATTAACCTAACACTACCAAGTCCACCACTAAATTGAGGGAATGAAGGCACGGACTCCGGGATAGGTGGAAAGCGGAGACGCTTTAATGCGCACTTACAGGGGTTTATAAAGCTTCCTTATCTACTACACGCGCTCTAACACCTGTTTAAACATTTCTAAATTTGTGCACTTAAACATAACAAAGAAATTCTTTAGTGTAACAACAAACTTCTTTCTGGTTCTGACTGCTTCTGGTTACTCTTGTTTACCTTACTGTGTCCCTTCATTGACCTTTGCAGCACTGCTGTTTCAATTCAGCTCTAACCTGTCGTAAAACGGGTCACCTACAATTCCCCCTTTCTTTGTTTTTACAAGCCAAATAGAGTGCATTAAAGGTTCAATCATTTTTAGCAAACACTGCAACAGACAAGGCACTACAATAATAATTGCAACTAATACAATAAGCAAAACAAGTCCTCCTTTCGCTAATTCTACTAACCATCCTGTTAATCCTAACCCTTTCAGCCAAGATTCTAATCCTACTGAGCTTGTGGTTAATTGCTCAGATAGCTCTTTCAATTTCTTTATCTGTTGAAATACTGTTTGAGAGTTATCGCTTAAATTCATACAACACATGCCTTCAAACTCTTCACACCCATGTCCTTGTGCTAATAACAAAAAATCTATAGCTGCTCTATTTTGCAAAGTGGCGTGCCTAATAGAAGCTGTATCTACCAGCAAAGCACTTAAAGCTTTTGATGTGGCATTGTTTTGCTTAGCAAGCCAACATCCTAATTTATTAAGTGTCGCAAGGGCTTTTGTGGCAGCGACACCAGGTGCTAAGACTGAGGCTACGATAGTCTTATCTGCCTCCCAAAAATCCACATTGTCCTTACAATCGTCTCGATAATGATTCACTGATCGTTTTGATCGCCCATGAAGTCTGTTAATATTTAAAATCATGGACGTTTTTGGTGTTAACAATGTTAGGCGGCCCAGAGTACAAGGGCCTCCTGCAATATGAGAAGGAACACCTTGCCAAGCCCGGTCCCCACAGATGAGAAACACACCGGCCGGCAAGGCTAAAGGTTTGTTTGAAGACTTAGATATTTTAGAGGTGGTATAATTACACCACACAGATGCGTTCTTATAGACGGATAAACTTGCTGGTACATCAATTATGGTGTTATCACGTCCAGTATAATTAAAGCTTAGACAGGCATAGGCACTCACACTTCCCAAAATATCTAATTCCTGTGGCTCCAATGAAACGACCGGCAAATAGGTGGCCCAGCCATCCCAGTTGGTTACCGCTTCCTTACTAGCATTTCCCGTCAGATTAACATTCCATTTAGACATAATATGATGCCCTACTGAGGTACTATTAACAACAGCTACAACTTCCTTGTCTGAAAGCGGAATTCCAACTAAACATGTCGTAAATGGGTTGGCTGCGCTGGCCATCGAGAGGCACATGTGGTTCTGTCCCGTCATGTTGGCAAGTGTGACCCAGATGTTTGCTCTAGGTTGGATGGAGATCCATGAGGCACTGAAACCGCAACAGTAGAGGATGATGATCCCAACCAAGGCCGCACACCACGGGCTGGTACCCATCGTGGTCCTCGTCCTGTGGAAACACAAGCATATCCTCGCCCCCAGGTTATCAAAGGATATGGTCCTCAGCCAAATCCCCTGCAGCTTGTTTTTTTTTTTTTTTAAATTAATTGTTTTTCCATCTCAGTCATACATTCTGTTTCTGTGATCGAGGGGGAGGCTTAAGCAAATCAGTTAGATCTTGTTCTGATGCCCGGTGAATTTATCTATTTTAGTACACCTTTGTCCGATACTACATGCCGAGCAACACCGCTTCAGTTTACCTTTAAGTTCTTTGTTATTTTCCCGCTCGAGGGTGAGTACCATAGGGTCCTGTGGCAGCACCATTCCACAGTCCCTTTGCCACTCCGGGTGATTTCGGAGGGTGAAAAACATATCTGCATATGACACTTCATCCTATTTTCCTTCTCTCCTTAAAACAACATTAATTGCAAGATAGTGTTATAATCAATTGACCCATGAAGTGGAACTAACCCATTAAGTGGCCACTTAGTTCCATCTTCCAGCTTATAAATCAGCCACCATTGATTACAATATTTAATGAGAGTCGTCTTATTCTCTGTACCCCCGGTTCCAACAATATCCCTCCAATGTGTCAATATACGACCAAGGGGGCTTTTCTTTAAAATACCCTTATTCTGAGTGTTACCCATCTCTTCTGACTCCTTATACTTATTTTCTAGATTGTTTCTTATTAGCTATTGTGCTTCGTTTTCATTCCCAAACATCCCAAATCTCTGGGATAATCCAATACCTTTTTTTTTTTTCTTTTTTTTTCTTTTTTTTTTTTTTTTTTTTTTTTTTTTTCCTTCAACGGGACCCACACAGAGTTACAGAACCACAAATCAGGACTCACTCGCTTCACAGCGGCGCCGCATCTCAAACACACACACCCACAACACACACAAATGTTTTTAACACAAAATATCCACAAATGCTTTTAACATAAAATACACACACCCACAAAACAAATGCTTTTAGCATAAAACACCACAAAATACCACAAAATACCGTAAAGTACCGTAAAGTACCATAAAGTACCTTTAACATAAAATACCTGGGCATTTACAAACAAGACACACAATTATCACTCCAGTTAGTCAGCAAAATGTTACATATTCATCATACGTTTATACATATTCATCACCTTTCCCCGAAAAGGCGGTCTTTATTAAAATGAGTTCGCAAAGGCGGTCGTTATTAAAATGAGTTCGCAAAGGCGGTCTTTATTAAAATGAGTTCGCTCCCTTTAACTCCTCGCAGTTGCGCACGCGCAGTGCCATCCCTTCAGCGGGGACAGGTCGAGGGGGGGGGTGGGCGGGCAGCGTCACTGCGCCTCCCCCTGTTTCCTTGTAGGGACATTCAATAGCAATGTGTCCCGTAGCATGGCAGCGAAAACAACGTTTGTCTCCGACTTGCAGAGCTGCTGCAAAAGCTCCAGCTAACGCGGCGGTGTGATGTTCCACCGACCCAACACGGTTACATGCTTCAATCATTTGCACTAGTGTAGTATTCGCTGGCATCGCCTGGAGTATTTTTTTACAGTCCGTATTCGCATTTTCCACAGCTAATTTTAACATTAAGGCTTCTTTTGCTTCACGGTTATCAAGCTGCTTATTTAAAGCATCGCGTAATCTATCAGTAAACTGCATGTATGCTTTTTTTTTTTTTTCTTTTTTTTTTTTTTTTTTTCCTTCGGCGGCGGGCGGCGGCGGCTGTTCGGTGCGGACGGTGGTGGTGACTGGCTGTTCGCTCCGCCTCCCGCGGTGTGATGGTGACTGCGGCCGGCTGTGGGGGGGCTGCTCCCTGCTCCGGGCTCGCTGAGCTCCGCTCTCCGCTCCCGATACCGGCCTTAGAGAGCCATGGCAGCCAGGGGAGGGGAGGCTGCTCCGGTCCGCGCCACGCGGGGAGGGCTAATCCTATTGGATCTCCCTCCTTTAATGCTTCCCGGCGCACTTGTTCCCATCGTGCCCGTGGGTTGAACTCTCCGACCCCCTCCGGAATAGGGGCGGAGGTTCGTGCAGGAGCCGAGGGGATCATTGGGTCGGGCTTTGTCGGTGGTATCTCAGTTTTCTTTAAATCTATCAAATCTCCCTCATCCGATGTCTTTTCTGTCTCTGAGCGCGAATCAGGTGTGAGTACTGTTTGAACGGCAGCACTTTGAACCTTCTTTTCCGCCTGCCACGATCTTAAAGTCTCAGTTACTAAATGCCATGTAGTCAAAATTTCAACGGCAGCTGTATTCCCTCTAGAGACTGCCTCCCATATCGTTTCTCCTGCCTGCTCCCACGTCTTTACATCAAACACAGCAGAGACAGTAGAGGGGGCTCCTTGCTTTTGCAAAAACTTCAGCAACAGTTTGATTTTATAAGAGTCGTACTTTACTCCCCTTTTTGTCAAAAGGTGCGTTAATAACTTAACTATAGCTTCTTCTTCCGCAGAAATATTAGTTCCCATTATAAATGCCCAGCCGCTCACCTGTTTTTCAGGCGATGTCCCGGGGTGGAAGCCGCAGTCCAGCTGCTAGCTTGATTCGTTCGGCTGGGTTCCCTCCGGACGCTCCGCGTTGCTTTACTGGACGCTCGTTCAGCGTTGCTTTACTGGACGCTTATGCAGCGTTGCTTTTTCGGACGCTCGTGCAGCGTTGATTTACCCCATCACGTCGGGGTCACCATTTGAGGGAATGAAGGCACGGACTCCGGGATAGGTGGAAAGCGGAGACGCTTTAATGCGCACTTACAGGGGTTTATAAAGCTTCCTTATCTACTACACGCGCTCTAACACCTGTTTAAACATTTCTAAATTTGTGCACTTAAACATAACAAAGAAATTCTTTAGTGTAACAACAAACTTCTTTCTGGTTCTGACTGCTTCTGGTTACTCTTGTTTACCTTACTGTGTCCCTTCATTGACCTTTACAGCACTGCTGTTTCAATTACTGTACTGCTGTTACAATCAGCTCTAACCTGTCATAAAACAGGTCACCTACACTAAATCATATCCCTTAGCGCCACATCTAAATGTCTTTTGAATACCTCCAGGGATGGGGACTCCACCACTTCCCTGGGCAGCCTGTTCCAATGCCCGACAAACCTTTCAGTGAAGAAACTTTTACGAATAACCAATCTAAACCTCCCCTGGCGCAACTTGAGGCCATTTCCTCTTGTCCTATTGCCTGTTATTTGGGAGAAGAGACTGACCCCCACCTCGCTACAACCTCCTTTCAGGTAGTTGTAGAGAGCAATAAGGTCTCCCCTCAGCGTCCTTTTCTCCAGGCTAAACAACCCCAGTTCCCTCAGCTGCTCCTCATAGGACTTGTGCTCTAGACCATTCACCAGCTTTGGTAACCGTCTCTGGACACGCTCCAGCACTTCAATGTCTTTCTTGTAGTGAGGGGCCCAAAACTGAACACAGTACTCGAGGTGTGGCCTCACCAGGGCCGAGTACAGGGGGACGATCACTTCCCTAGTCCTGCTGGCCACACTATTTCTGATACAAGCCAGGATGCTATTGGCCTTCTTGGCCACCTGGGCACACTGCTGGCTCATATTCAGCCAGCTGTTGACCAACACCCCCAGGTCCTTTTCTGCCAGGCAGCTTTCCAGCCCCTCCTCCCCAAGCCTCTAGCGTTGCCTGGGGTTGTTGTGACCCAAGTGCAGGACCCGGCACTTGGCCTTGCTGAATCTTATACAATTGGCCTCGGCCCATTGTTCCAGCCTGTCCAGATCCCTCTGTAGCGCCTGCCTACCCTCCAGCAGATGAACACTCCCGCCCAACTTGGTGTCATCTGCAAACTTACTGAGGGTGCACTCAATCCCCTCGTCCAGATCATTGATAAAGATATTAAACAGAACTGGCCCCAATACTGAGCCCTGGGGAACACCACTTGTGACTGGCCGCCAACCAGATTGAACTCCATTCACCACAACTCTTTGGGCCCGGCCATCCAGCCAGTTTCTTACCCAGCGCAGAGTATGCCCATCCAAGCCACGAGCAGCCAGTTTCTCCAGGAGGATGCTGTGGGAGACGGTGTCAAAGGCTTTACTAAAGTCCAGGTACACAATGTCCACAGCCTTTCCCTCATCCACTAAGCGGGTCACCATGTCGTAGAAGGAAATCAGGTTGGTCAGGCAGGACCTGCCTTTCATAAACCCATGCTGACTGGGCCCGATTGCCCGGCTGTCCTGTACGTGCCGCGTGATGGCACTCAAGATGATCTGCTCCATAACCTTCCCGGGCACCGAGGTCAGGCTGACAGGCCTGTAGTTCCCCGGATCCTCCTTCCGGCCCTTCTTGTAGATGGGCATCACATTTGCCAGCCTCCAGTCAACTGGGACCTCCCCAGTTAGCCAGGACTGCTGGTACATGATGGAGAGTGGCTTGGTGAGCGCTTCTGCCAGCTCTTTCAGCACCCTTGGGTGGATCCCATCCGGCCCCATAGACTTGTGCGTGTCTAGGTGGCGTAGCAGGTCACTGACCATTTCCCCTTGGATTATGGGGGCTTCATTCTGCTCCCTGTCCCCATCTTCCTGCTCAGGGGGCTGGGTGCCCAGAGAACAACTTCCCTTGCTGTTAAAGACTGAGGCAAAGAAGGCATTTAGCACCTCAGCCTTTTCCTCGTCCCTTGTCACTATGTTTCCCCCCTGCATCCAATAAAGGAGGGAGATTCTCCTTAGCCCCCTTTTTATTGTTAATGTATTTGTAGAAACACTTTTTGTTGTCTTTTGCAGCAGTAGCCAGACTAAGTTCTAGCTGGGCTTTGGCCCTTCTAATTTTCTCCCAGCATAACCTCACAACATCCTTGTAGTCCTCCTGAGTGGCCTGCCCCTTCCTCCAAAGGTTGTGGACTCTCCTTTTTTTCCTGAGTTCCAGCCGGAGCTCTCTGCTCAGCCAGGCCGGTCTTCTTCCCCGCCGGCTCGTCTTTCGGCTCATGGGGACTGCCTGGTCCTGCACCTTTAAGGTTTCCCTTTTGAAGAACGTCCAGCCTTCCTTGACTCCTTTGCCCTTCAGGACTGCCTCCCAAGGGACTCTGCCACCCAGTCTCCTAAACAGGCCAAAGTCTGCCCTCCGGAAGTCCAAGGTGGCAGTTCTGGTGACCCCCCTCCTTACTTCTCTGAGAATCGAAAACTCAATCATTTTATGGTCACTCAATCATTTTATGGTCACTATGCCCAAGATGGCCTCCAACCATCACATCACCCACAAGATGTCTGTTCACAAACAACAGGTCCAACGGGGCGCCTTGTCTCATTGGCTCCCTCACCAGCTGTGTCAGGAAGTTATCTTCCACACACTCCAGGAACCTCCTGGACTGTTTCCTCTCTGCTGCATTGTATTTCCAGCAGACATCTGGCAAGTTGAAGTCCCCCACGAGAACAAGGGCTAGCGATTGTGAGACTTCTCCCGGCTGCTTGTAGAATACTTCATCTGCCTCCTCGTCCTGGTTGGGTGGTCTATAACAGACTCCCACCATGATGTCTGCCTTGTTGGCCTTCCCCCTGATTCTTACCCATAAACACTCAACCCTATCATCACTTTCATTAAGCTCTAGACAATCAAAACACTCCGTGAGACACAGGGCTACCCCGCTGCCTCTCCTTCCTTGCCTATCCCTTCTGAAGAGTTTGTAGCCATCCATCACAGCACTCCAGTTGTGCGTGTCATCCCACCATGTTTCTGTGATGGCAACTATATCATAGTTTTCCCCCTGCACAATGGCTTCCAGCCCCTCCTGTCTGTTGCCCATGCTCCGTGCATTCGTGTAGATGCACTTCAGCTGGGCTAATGATCCTGTTGCCTTTGTGGTGGGAGAAGCCCTGATTCCTACGTGACCAATCTCAGGTCCATGGTTCCTAACAGATCAATGACCCCTGTGTCCCTGCTGCCGCATGGGTCTCTCTGTCCTACCTCATCTGAGACAGCTGACCGAAGGGCCTCGCTGGCACGCCATCCCTCATTCATTGGCGTGCCACCCCCAGGCTTCTCTCTAGCAAGCCTGGTTTTGTCCCCTTCCCCCTTCAAATCTAGTTTAAAGCCCTCTCAATGAGCCCTGCTAACTCCTGTGCTAGGATCCTTTTCCCCCTTTGGGACAGGTGCGCCCCGTCTGCCGCCAGCAGGCCTGGTGCCATGTAAACCAACCCGTGGTCGAAGAACCCCAAGTCCTGCTGGTGACACCAGGCTTGGAGCCAGGCGTTGATCTGCTGGCTCCTCCAGTTTCTTCCCTCATCCTTCCCCAGAACTGGAGGGATAGAGGAGAACACTACCTGTGCTCCTGATCCCTTAACCAGTCACCCCAAGGCCCTGAAGTCCCTCTTGATTGCCCCGGGAGTTCTTTTTGCCACCTCATCGCTGCCTACCTGGAAGATCAACAGGGGATAGTAGTCTGAGGGCCGTACTAGGGTGGGAAGCTTCCTCTTCACATCCTTGACCTGGGCCCCAGGGAGGCAGCAGACTTCCCTAAGGAGCGGGTTCGGTCTGCATATGGGCCCTTCTGTTCCTTTCAGAAGGGAGTCACCTATGACAACGACCCGTCTCTTTTTTTCCTTTGTGGGGGCAGTTTTGATGCAGGCCCTCGGCTGACTAGTCCTCGGCAGCACCTCCAGGCTGGCTGAACCATCAGCCTTGTCATTGTTCGGTTCCAGTGGCAGGGCCTCGTACCTATTGTGCAAGGGCACCTGCAGAGGTGGGGTAGGCGCTGAGGAGACACACCTGCCTCTCCAGGGAGGCACTAGTTGCCATTGTCCCCTGTCCCCTAAGTCACTGTGTTCAGCCATGCGGGGAGAGGATCGGGATCGGGAATCCCCTGCGACAGGCACCTTGGCTGCCTGTTGTGCCTGTCTCAGGGAGGGCAGGGTGCGAGTCCAGTCGTCGATCTCCCTCTCGCACTCCCTGATACTCCTCAACCTGCTCACCTCCTCCCAGAGCTCTGTCACCAGGCAGAGGAGTTCCTCTACCTGGGCACACCTCTCACAGGCGTGCTTGCTGCTGCTGTCGCCCGGTACTGGCATAAGAGTAGGGCACACCCTGCAGCCTGACACCTGGGTGGCAGCATGTTCCCACCGCAGCTCCGTCTGGGAAGCTGTGTCAGCCGTGGCGGGTGCAAGGCTTAGAGCGGCCATGGCTTTCTGCCAGGTGGACACCATTGTTCTCTCATCGAGCTGGCGGAGCTTCAGCGCCCTCCCTGCACGCCCTTCCTGTGCGAACTGCCATGCAAACTGTCGCGCCGCACCCTTCCTGACGCAATGCGCCCTGTTTGCCCACCCTGTTCACCGCGCTCCTGGTCGCAGGCACTCCCCAGGGGCTTTTTTATACTGGGGGGGGGCTTGGCCACCGCGGCTCCTGGCCCCGCCCAGGTCTCGTCAGCTGCTCTCGTGGGAGCTACCGGCTCCTGACGGGTCCCTCAGCTCCCCCTGAGGTTCCCCCAGTTCGGGAAACCCCCTTGTGCACCGCACTAGGAGCTCCGCTGCAGGTCGTGCCAGCACCGGAGCTGATCGCCTCGGCGACTGAGTGCAAAAGCTCTTGGTCCCCCGGTGTAAGAAATCAGGAAAGGAAGGCAAGAGACTGGCATGGCTGAGTCGAGACCTGCTGGTCAAACAAAAGGGCAAGAAGGAAATGCACAGGCAGTGGAAGCAGGGACAGGTATCCTGGGAAGAGTATAGGGATGCTGCCCGGTTGTGTAGGGATGGGGTCAGGAAGGAGTGAGCGAGCAGCTGTGTGGTGCTTAGTTGCTGGCTGAAGTTAAACAGTCCTTTTTGGTGCCCAACATGGGACTCGAAGGGTTCGAGATAACAACAGGTTTGATTGGAATGTGCTGGATATTGAATTTATAGCTGTTATTGCTGTTTAGCTATTAATCGACAGGCTCCTGTGCTTGCCATGGGGCTTGCTGACCTTACTGTATATTAGAGTCTAGTGCTTGTTAGTGACTGCTTTTTACTTTTGCTGCTTGCTGTAGTGCTTGTCATCTTACTCTGATGTGCCTGGGAAAATTTTGATAATGTCAATGGTGATGCACCTGGGCTGGGCATCGCTGCTGTTTCTGTGCTGCTGTACTGGACAGGCTGGAACTCCAGTGTGAACTCGAGTCAAAGGGACTGTGACCTTTGGATGAGTCCACGTGGGAGCAGGATATCCTGAAGCATCTGTGGTCATGGTTATGTCTGTGCCGCAGCAGGTGTACCTTTGAAGGGATTGTGGCCCAAGGATAAGTCCATGCTGGAGAAGGTACACCTCGAAGCATCTATGACTGTGGATAAGTCCATGCTGCAGCAGGTACACCTTGAAGCATCAGTGACTGTGCATGACATCATGCTGGAACACCTCAAAGCATGTGGCCATGGATAAGCCCACGACAGAGCAGGTTTACTTCTGAATGGACTGTGGCTGTGGGTAAGGCCATGTTGGAGCAGGTATATCTCTGAAAGCATTGCGGCCCATGGAGAAGGCCACGCTGGAACAGGTGTACCTCAAAGTGACTGTGGCTGTGGATAAGTCTATGCCACAGCAGGTATACCCCTGGAGAGACTGTGGCTCATAGATAAGGCTCCACTTGGAGCAGGTACACCCCTAAGGGACTGCAGTCTGTGGATAAGTCCAAGTCGGAGCAGGGGCAAGGGGAGGAGTTCATTTCAATGTTAAATCCTATAACCTGGACCAAAGGGACCAGAGGTGGAGATTGTAATGGAAATACCTTTAAATTGTTGTAACCCATGCTTTGAGTTGCATGTTATAGGAATAGCTATAGCTACCAACACCCCCAGGTCCTTTTCTGCCAGGCAGCTTTCCAGCCACTCCTCCCCAAGCCTGTAGCGTTGCCTGGGGTGGTTGTGACCCAAGTGCAGGACCAGGCATTTGGCCTTGTTGAACCTCATACAATTGGCCTTGGCCCATCGATCCAGCCTGTCCAGATCCCTCTGTAGCACCTGCCTACCCTCAAGCAGATCAACACTCCCGCCCAACTTGGTGTCATCTGCAAATTTACTGAGGGTGCACTCGATCCCCTTGTCCATACTTACATAGCCCTATTAGATACTGAACCGATGTGGTGGGCTGACCTTGGCAAGGTGCCCACCAATCCACTCTATCACTCCCCCTCCTCAACAAGATGGGGGGGGAATATGACAAAAGGCTCATGGGTCGAGATAAGAACAGGGTGATTACTCAGCAATTACCGTCACAGGCAAAACAGACTCAACTCGGGGAAATTAATTTAATTTATTGCCAATCAAATCAGAATAACGAGAAAGAAGAACAAATCTTAAAACACCTTCCCCCCACTCCTCCCTTCTTCCTGGGCTCAACTTCACTCCTGATATCTTTACCTCCTCTCCCCCCCCTGCGGGGCAGGAGGATGGTGAATGGGGGTTGTGGTCAGTTCATTACGCGTTGTCTCTGCTGCTCCTTCCTTCTCATGCTCTTCCCCTGCTCCAGTGTGGGGTCCCTCCCATGGTAGGCGATCCTTCACAGACTTCTCCAACATGAGTCCTTCCCACAGGCTGCAGTTCTTCACAAACTGCTCCAGTATGGGTCCCTTCCACAGGGTGCAGTCCCTCAGGAACAGACTGCTCCAGCGTGGGTCCCCCACGGGGTCACAAGTCCTGCCAGAAAACCTGCTCCAGCATGGGCTCTCCATGCATCACAGCTTCCTTCAGGGCACATCCACCTGCTCTGGCGTGGGGTCCTCCATGGGCTGCAGGGTGGATATCTACTCCACTATGGACCTCTATGGGCTGCAGGGGGACAACCTGCCTCACCATGGTCTTCACCACGGGCTGCAAGGGAATGTCTACTCCGGTGCCTGGAGCACCTCCTCCCTCTCCTTCTTCACTGACCTTGATGTCTGCATAGTTATTTCTCTCACATATTCTCACTCCTCTCTTTTCCGGCTGCTGTTGTGCAGCAATTTTTACCCTTTCTTAAATATGTTATCACAGAGGCGCCACTTACGTGGCTCATTGGCTCAGCTTTGTCCAGTGGCGGGTCCATCTTGGAGCCAGCTGGATCTGCCTCTGTCCAACATGGGGACAGCTTCTGGCATCTTCTCATGCTTCTGTGAGCCCTGCAGCCCCCAGCTACCAAAATCTTGCCACGTAAACCTAATACAACCCATCACATTAGATGCACTGCTAGAAATATGAACCCCATTTCCTATCCTCAAAGAATCAGAGTCTACTTCCATTCCACAGGAAATTGCACACTCTAGTACTATTCAGAAGATGGCAATGTAGGTAGCACATCGCGATTGGGTCGTGGGAAGAACAGGGCTTACAAGAAAATTGACAGAGTACAATATCCAATGGCAAGTCGGTGCTGAACCACCCCTTGCTATGCTGTCCTCATACATTCAAAATGTGACAGCCTCATCTGATTTACAAAAAGATTTCGAGGCTTGGTCTAATGTCTGGTTTACAGATGGATCAGTTCAAAGGGTTAAAGGGGAATGGAAGGGAAAGACTCCCCTCTTGAGACCTTCGGAGGGAACATCTGAAACACAAGAGACAGAGGGACCAGCTCAGTTCACTGAGCTCCAGGTGGTAGTGTTAGCTGCCAAAAGTGGCACTGACACAATATACATATACTGGTTCCTATGCACCCTTAGCTGGGGCCACTCAGTGGTTCCCATACGGGAAAACTAAAGGATGGAAAATTAAAGGAAGAGAAGTCTGGGGAAAATAACTATGGGAACAACTATATTTAATAGCTCGAGCGAAGCAGGATGATGGGAATCCTGTTCAAATAGGGCATGTATCAGAACATACAAAGGGCTCAGATCTAGGATCCAGGTGGAACCATAAAGTAGATATTTTTGTCTAAAGAACCTAGAAGGAGCAGTAATATTGATCTTCCACATAACATATATACTCTCTCCACCTCTGATCGCGTGATGCTGGGTTGGCTACATGACCACTTAGGACATACAGGTGCTCTGGATTTATATCAACAGGTTGGCCTCCAAGGGTGACCTATTTCTAAAGTACAATGCCTAGACTTTGTAGGTAGCTGCCCTAAGTAAAAAGACCAACTAAATTTCATAAGTTTGCACATGCACTGTTTCCAAACTTGGGTGATGCTGAATTAGAACGAGCTATTTCTGCTACACTTGAAATTACCCAAAATGCTACTGTATATGCTTTAACAAATCTACAGACTGAGATTGATTCATTCTCACAATTAGCTATTCAACATCACTGGGTCTTAGACTATCTTTTAGCTTCACAAGGAGGTGTTTGTGTGCTAATAACTACTACCTGCTGGTTTTACGCTAACAAATCTAAACAAATTGAATGCGATGTAAATATTATTCAAAAGCGTGTCCTTACCTTTCACCAAATACCTCAAGAGCAATCCTTGCTCAGGGGGTCTGTCAGCTGACTGGTCATGGCTGTGGTCTTGACTGCCTGTGGTCTTGACTAAAATGAGCATAGCACATTTTAATGATATTAGCTCTCATTCTAGCTGTTGGAATTGTGCTTTTTTGTTTTATATCTTGTATCAAATCACTGTGCATATCACTTGTATCTAAATTGGTACTATATACTCGTGTTTCGACAAACCCTCTCAGGAGTTACAACATTGGGCCTAATGCAGATATGTCTCCTCTGCCTCATACATTAGGAGGCAAGAGACATTAGATTTGGTGTAGTCTCACTCCTAGCGACCCATAAGTGGCTGTAGGCCAAGGGATGGAGAGATGGAGCAGCCATAAAGGCAACCCAGTCATAATGGAAACATACTGACAGAGAAGGATATCTACTTAGCTGGGAGCCTGAGACATCCTTGATAAGTGCAGCTGGGAGCCCAAGATGTCCTTGATAAGTGCAGAACAAAGAAACCATGATAATGAACTGACCTTCTAGGAAAGCAGAAGTCAGCCACAACTGTTCTAGGAAGTGGTGTCCTACACTCACTTATGTATCTACACCAAAGATATAATAGTAACATGCTATCTACCCAAGGCGAGTTTCTTTACATGAGATCTCCTGGACAGACTGTACCCTCGACGGGGACACCTGGCTCACTCCAGACTCAGTGACGCAGATCATCCATGAAGAGAAACTTTTTCTGTCATCAATTAGCCCCATTCCTGGGAGCGGGTTGGTGAGTGTTGTATTGGTAACACCTCAAAAAAAATAATACATATGTGTACCTATAAGTAAATAATCATAAGTATATGCTTGCTTTACTAGTAGTAATTTGTAATAAAGAAATAAAAACCTCCATGTCCTTGTGTATTGCAGAATACTATGAACACACTGTCAGGATCCTTTACACACCCACAGGTTGGGTAACTCTTATAGGTCATGACACAGGGTTAGAGAAAAGGAAGAGTAAAAGAGAGAAAACGTGGAGGTTGAGATAAAAATTATTTAAGAAGCAAAGAAGAAGTGGAAGAAGAAAGAAAAAAAAACAAAACAGGTGATGCAAAGACAATCACCCACCACCTCCAATGGGTAGACTGATGCCCAGCCAGTTCCCAAGCAAAAGATGACTAACCTCCCTAAACTCCCTCTTTTCCCTTTTTATTGCTGAGCATGATATTTTAAGGCATGGAATATCCCTTTGGTTACTTTGGGTCATCTGCCTGGTTGTGTCCCCTCCCAACCTCTTGCGCATCCCTCTAGTCTATTCAGCGAGGGGGCAGAGTGAGAACCAGAGAAGGCCTTGATGCTTTGCAAAGACCATTCAGCTATAGTTAAAACATATTAGTGTGTTTTAGTCACAAATAAAAAACAGAGCACCATATGAGCTGCTATGAAAAAAATTAACTCTATCCCAGCCAAACCCAGTACATGCACGTTTCCTCTCTTTAGTGCTCCCCTCTCTCCCGTGTGCTAGCGCTCTCTCTCATGTGCTCTCTTGTGTGTGCTCGCTCTTGCATGCTCTCCCATGCCTTTCTCGCTCTCATGTGTTCTCTCACATGCATTCTCACATGCTCTCTTGCACTGTCTTGTGTGCGTGTTCTTTCTTGCATGCGCACTCTCTTTCTCAAATGTGCTCTTCCGCATGGTGTCTCATGTGCTCTCTCTCTCATGCATTCATGCACATGCTTTCTTGCATGCTCTCTCTTGCATGCTCCATCTCTTTCTTTCTCCTTCCCCCTCCTTGCACATGCTAGCTCTCTTGCATGTGTTTCTGCTCTCTCGCATGCTCTCTCCTGCATGCTCCCTCTCTCTTTTGCATGCTCTCCACTCTGCTCTCGTGTGCTCTCTTTCGTGCTCTCTTTCATGTGCTCTTCTGCATGTTGTGTCCCATGTGCTCTCATACATGTGTTCTCTTGCATGCCCTCTCGTGTGCTCCCACACACATTTTTCTCTCTCACGGTCACTCACATGCATTGGTGCTCTCTCTCTCATGTGCGCCTTCCTGCTCTCTTTAACGTGTTTACCCTTTTTTGCACATTCCCTCTCTCTTGTGCTTTCTTCCTCTCTCTTTCACATACTCCTGCTCGTGCTCTCTCTCTAGTGTTCTCCCTACCTCTCTGGCATACCCCCCCCGCCACATGTGTTCTCTCTCTTGTGTGCATTGTGTCTTCCTTTCGTGGTCTCTCTCACACGCAATCTCCCACGTACTCTCTCTTCCCCTCCCCCTCTCTGTCTTGTGTGCTCTCTGTCTCATGTGCTCTCACATGCATGCTCTCTCTCTTGTGCACTCTCTCTCCTGCTCTGTCTCTGGGGAGCCCACTCTCTGTTGTGCCTGCTCTTGCGCATGTTCGCTCTGTCTCGCTCTCTCATGCATGTGCTGTCTCCTGCTTGTGTGTCTTCTCACTTGTGTGCTGTCTTCTGCGTGCCCTCTCTTCCTCTTGCATGCTCCCTCGCATGCTCTCTCATTTGCTCACTCTATCTTGTCTGCTCACTCTCGCGTGCTGTCTCCCATGTGCACACTCTCTTGCATACTGTCTTGTGTACTGTCTTGCATGCTCTCTTCTCTCATGCTGCCTCTCTTGCGTTATCTCTGTCTTGCATACGGGCTCTCTGTTATGTGCTCTCTCTCATGTCTTGTCTCCTGTGTGCTCTTTCTCTCTCTCACGTGCAATCTCACTATGTTACGTGTGCCCCCTGTCTCTCTCGTGTGGTGTCTCTCATATGCTCCCTCCTGCTTGCTCTCTCACATGCATTCTCTTTTTCTCTCATGTGTACTCTCTCTCACTCTCTCATGTGCTCCCTCTCCCCCCTCTCTTGTTCTCCCTCCTTCCTCCTCTTGCGTACTCACACACTCTCGGTCACATGTGTGCTCGCTCCCTTTCATGTGCATGCCTCCCCTCACACCCTCTCTCTCATATACTTTCACATGCTCTCTCGCGCATGTTCCTTCTCTTTTTTGCATGACCTCTCTCCAGTGTGCTTTTGCATGCACTTGTGCATGTGCGCTTTCTCTTGCCTGTGCTTCCTTGTGTGTGCTCCCTCTCTCACGCATGCTGTCTCGCTGTCTTTCTTGCACATTCATACCTCCTCTCTCTTGTGTTTCCCTTTCATTCTCCCACACCCTCCCTCTCTCCTTCATCCTCCCTCTCTCTCATGTGCATGCTCTCACTCCTACTCTCTCTCGTGCTCCCTCTTGTGTGCTCTCTCTTGCACACGCATGCCACCTCTTGCGCGCACTCTCCCTCTAGCACTGGCACATACTGCCTTTATTGTGCACATGTGTTCTCCCTCTCTTGCACATGTACATGCTGTCTGTCTCTCCTTTTCTCTTGTGCGTCCTCTCTTGTGTTCGCCCCCTCTCTCTCATGCATGATCCTGCTCACTCGTGGTCCATCTCTCGCATGCTTCCTCTCACACATGCACTCCCTCTCTCTAGCGAGCACACATGCTCTATCACATTCGTTCATGTGTGGTCCCTCTCTTTTATGCACACCTATGCTTCCTTCCTTTCCCGCTCTCTCCGTGCTCCCTCTGTCTCTTGCTTGCCCACCCTCCCTTTCTCTCACATGTGCTGTCTTCCATGTGCGCTCTCTCATGCATATGATCTCACATGTGCATACAATCTCACGCTCTCTTGGCTGTGCTCTCTCGGCTGTGCTCTCTCACTCTCTCTTGCATGCATGCTCCCCCTCTCTCTCACAAATGCTCCCCCTCATGCAATCTCCCTCTTATGCCCTCCCTCTCTTGCACGTGCACTCCCCCCCCGCCTTGAACACACAAGCGCCCCCCTCTCTCACAAGTGCCCCCTTTCTTGTACTCCCTCTCTTGTATGCTCCCACTCTCACATGCACACTCCTTCTCTCTATCGAGCACACATGCTCTCTTTCTCATGCGCACCTGCTCACTCTCGTGTCTGCACGCTTTCTCTCCATGCTCGCTCTCTTCCTCTGTTGTGTGCATGTACAATCGCACCCATGTGTGCACACTCCCTTGTGCACAGTTTTTTCCTTTCTTTTTCTCTTGTGTGTGATCCCTCTCTCTCACATGCCCCATCTCAATCTCGTCTGTTCTCCCTCTTTGTCTCTTTCTCTATCATCATGTGTGTGCTTTTGTTCTCACTTGCGTGCTCCCCCTCACTCTCATGTGCTCCCTCTCTCTGTCATGCGTGCTTCCTCACTCTCATGTGATCTCACTTTACTGTGCTCCCTCTCTCTCTCATGCATGCAAGCGCATTGTACCTCTCTAGTCTTCCGCATACTCCCTCTCTCTCACGTTCTCTTTCTCTCTCTCTCACGTGTGCTACTTCTCGTGCACATACTCCCTCTCTCTCATGTGCATGTGTGCTCTCTCTCGCATGCTCTGTCACTCATGTGGTCCCCCTCTCTTTTGCATGAGTGTGTTCTCCCATTTTCTTTCTTTTTGTCTCCCTGTCTCACACACAGGATCCCTCTCATTTTCTTGTGCATATTCCCCCTCTCGCATGCCCCCTCTCTCGCTCTCACATGCATGGTCTTCCTCACACATTCTCACTTGCGCTTGCTCTCGTACTCACTATCTTGCATGTGCACCCATGCATCCTCTGTCTTTCTTGCACGTCCTTCCTTGAATGTTCTCCCTCTCTCACACGTGCTCCCTCTCTCATGCTCTCCCTCTTATGTCTCTTCTCCCTCTCTCATGCCTGCTCTCTCTCTGTTGTGCTTTGTCTCTCTTGTGCGCCCTCCCCCTCTCTCATGCATGTTCCCTCTATCTCACACGCACACACTCCATCTCTCTTGCATGCATGCATGCTTCATGTTTCTCTCATCTGCAAACGTGGGCTTGTGCTGTCTCTCTGTATTGGGTTTATGTGGCAAGATTTTGGTGGGGGAGGGCTGCACGAGTGGCTTCTGTGAGAAGACACCAGAAGCTGGAGCAGAGATTACCCTGCAGCCCATGGAGGACCACGGTGGAGCAGATATCCACCCTACAGCCCGTGGAGGAACCGACACTGGAGTAGGCTCCTGGCAGTACCTGTGACCCTGTGGGGACCCACGTTGGAGCAGTCCATTCCTGAGGGACTGTACCTGTGGTGGGTTGATGCTGACTGGACACCAGGTGCTCACAAAGCCTCTCTATCACTCCCCCTCCTCAACAAGACAGGGGGAGAGAAAATATAATGAAAGGCTCGTGGGTCGAGATAAGGACAGGGAGATCATAGAATCATAGAATCGTTAAGGTTGGAAGAGACCTTTAAGATCATCGAGTCCAACCATTAACCAGATCACTCAGCAATTACCGTCACGGGCAAAACAGACTCAACTCAGGGAAATTAATGTAATTTATTGCCAATAAAATCAGAGTAGGGTAATGAGAAATAAAACCAAATCTTAAAACACCTTTCCCCCACCCCTCCCTTTTTCCCAGGCTCAACTTCACTCCCAATTTCTCTGCCTCCTCCCAACGAGCTGCCCAGGGGGACTGGGAATGGCAGTTGCGGTCATTTCATCACACATTGTCTCTGCTGCGCCTTCCTCCTCACACTCTTCTCCTCCTCCAGTGTGGGGTCCCTCCCACAGGAGACAGTCCTTCACAAACAACTTCTCCAACGTTGGTCCTTCCCACGGGATGCAGTTCTTCATGAACTGCTCCAGCATGGGTCCTTTCCACGGGGTGCAGTCTTTCAGAAACAGATTGCTCCAGCATGGGCCCCCCACGAGGCCACAAGTCCTGCCAGCAAACTTGCTCCAGCGTGGGTTCCTCTCTCCATGGCGTCACAAGTCCTGCCAGAAGCCTGCTCTAGTGGGGGCTCTCCATGGGGTCACAGCCTCCTTCGGACACATCCACCTGCTCTGACGTGGGGTCCTCCACGGGCTGCAGGTGGATATCTGCTCCACCGTTAACCTCCATGGGCTGCAGGGGGACAGCCTGCCTCACCATGGTCTTCACCACGGGCTGCAGGGGAATCTCTGCTCCGGTGCCTGGAGCACCTCCTCCCCCTCCTTCTTCACTGACCTTGGTGTCTGCATAGTTGTTTCTCTCACACATTCTCACTCCTCTCTTCCGACTTCTGGGGTTTTTTCCCCTTCTTTTAAATATGTTATCACAGAGGCGCTACCACTGTCGCTGATTAGCTCAACCTTGGCCAGCAGCAAGTCCATCTTGGAGCTGACTGGCATTGGCTCTATTGGACATGAGGGAAGCTTCTAGCAGCTTCTCACAGAAGCCACCCCTATAGCCCCCCCGCTACCAAAACCTTGCCATGTAAACCCAACACAGTACCCCATGGAAAGGACCCATGCTGGGGTAGTTTGTGAAGGACTGTATCGCATGGGAGGGACCCCACTCTGGAGCAGGGGAACAGTGTGAGGAGGAAGGAGTGGCAGAGACAAATTGTTATGAACTGACTGCAACCCCCATTCCCCATTTCCCTGCACTGCTCGGGGGAGGGAGGAGGTAGAAGAGCCATGAGTGAAGTTGAGCCTGCGAAGAAGGTAGGGGTGGGGGGAAGGTGTTTTGTTTTATTTCTCGCTATCCTACTCTGTTACAATTAATTAGCAATAAATTAAATTACTTTCCTCAAGTCCAGTCTGTTTTGCCTGTGACAGTAATCACTGAGTGATCTCCCTGTCTTTATCTCCACCCATGAGCTTTTCATGGTATTTTTTTCCCCTGTCTTGTTGATGGAGGGGGAGTGATTTTGAATAGAGTTTGGATTTTTTTTTTCATTTTTAAGAGAAAGCAGTCATTTTTTTTCTGTACAATCTCTGACTATGACAAGCAGAAGAAAAGATTTGCTTTTAAAGTCTAAAATTGTGATAGACTCTAATGTATTAGTGTTTTTTGCTACATCTTTAATACTTATTCCTGTACACAAATGCTCAGTTAAAAGTTGTAATGTCCTTTTCAAATATTTAGATCCAGCTTTTTACTTTAAATTTATTTCTCTATAGTGATCATCCTATTCCTATAAGGGTGAAATTCAGCTAGGATGATAGTGGTTGTGCAAGGTCAGTCATTAAGGTATCAGATGCATAAGGTTTGATTACTGTTTGGCTAGAGACACTCATGTAGATGGATGACTGCATGTGATTAGAGTGGGTACCAATTTACTTCTGGAGAGGGAAATAGCAGTTTCTGCTAAAATGAAATAACTGAGTTTCACATTCAATCTGTTCTGTGCTGTGATATGATGTGCCAAAAGTGGTCAGAAGTGGTTTTACAATAGCTTTTTTATGAGTAAAAATGGAAGAAAAGAAAGATCTAAAATTAGAGTGTCTCCTTTGGCTTGCCTTGTTTTAAAATATCAGATCAGTTTCCCTGAGAAGCAGCAAACCTACTTAGCATTATATCCCAAGATTCTACTGTCTGAAAACTAAGGTTTTTGAAAACACCGAAAAAATGGTGTGCAATACTTTTGTCATTTGCACATGTAACCCTTCCCTATTGCATTTACTTTATTAATATGCTTTTCTCATCCTGCTATTTATGGTCAAACAAAATTCTGAGTCATTCCTCTGTTGGCTTTGGAGAAGTAATCGCTCAGCCCAGAACTGCTTCCTGCTTGCAGAATCCTTCAGCTTTCAAAAAAGAAACTGGGTACAATGGAAAAATTTTCTCTTTCACACATATATATCTGTGATTCAAATACATCAGCCTTTAGTCACTGTAGTTTTGGCAAAGAGTGAAACTGAGAAGGACAGTTTCAACAGGGTGGTTATTTTTAGTGCTGTACAGCATCTGATGCTTTAAAGACAATTTAATGATTGATTAAAGACTTATTTCTCCTATCCTTTTCATACTGGTGAATGAATGTTCCTAGGAATCATTCTGCTATATATCTAAACTCATTATAATAATGCATTTGTATATTCGGAGCTCCAGCCCTATAACCACTGTTAAGGGATGTTAAGAGCATGACCAGCTCCTCCAGCCACTCTGGCCTAGGACACAGAATCATAGAATATCCTGAGTTGGAAGGGACCCACAAGGATCATCAAGTCCACCTCCTGACTCTACACAGGGCAACCTAAAAGTTAAAGAGCATTGTCCTGAACACCGACAGGCCTGGGGCCATGACCACTTTCCTGGGGAGCTTGTTCCAGTGCTTGACCATCCTCTCAATTAAGAACTTTTTCCTAAAAATGGCTTTAAGCCATTCCCTCACGTCCTATCACTGGGCACCAGAGAGAAGAGAGATCAGCATCTCCCTCTCTGCTCCACGAGGAAGTTGTAGATAGCAATGAGGGTACCCCTCAGCCTCCTCTTCTCTAAGCTGAACAAACTTAGTATCCTCAGCCACTCCTCATAAGTAAGACATGCCCTCTGTTCCTTTCACCATCTTTGTTGCCCTCCTTTGGACACATTCTAATATTTCTACAGCCTTTTTATAGTGTGGAGCCCAAAACTGCACACAGTACTTGAGGTGAGGCCACACCAATGTTGACTATAGTGGGACAATCACTTCTTTTGACCAATTAGCTATATTGTGCCCCAGTTCCTTTTATGCAGGGATGCACTCCAGCCTCTTGTCCCCCAGTCTATATGAGCATCCAGGATTACATCATCCCAGGTGCAGAATATGGCATTTGTCCTTGTTAAATTTCGTATGATATTGGTGATTGCCCAGTGCTCTAATCTATCAAGATGTCTCTGTGAGGCCTCTCTACCCTCGAGGGAATCAACGGCTCCTCCTAATTTAGTATTGTCAGCAAACTTACTTAGTGTGCGCTTAAGTCCTGTGTCCAGGTCATTGATCAAAACATTGAAGAGAACTGGCCCTAAAATTGAGCCCCGGGGAACACCACTAGTGACTAGCCACCAGCCATGTTACCCCATTTAGTACAACTCTTTGAGGTTGACCCTTCAGCCAACTGTTCACCCATTGTGTTGTGTACATATCTAGCTGTATGCTGGACATTTTGTCCAGAAGGATACCGTGAGAGACCATATCAAAAGCTTTGCTAAAATCCAAAAAAATCCACATCCACTGCCTTCCCTTTGTCCACTAGATGGGTAAGCTTGTCATAAAAGGCTATTAACTTAGTAAGGCATGACTTTCTCTTCATGAACCCATGTTGGCTTTGACCAATGGCTGCATCGTCTTTCAGGTGGTTTTCAACAACTCCCAGAATAATCTTCTCTATAATTTTATGGGGGTTGAGGTCAGTTCATAACACTTTGTCTCTGCTGCTCTTTCCTCTTCATGCTCTTCCCCTGCTCCAGCATGGGGTCCCTCCTACGGGAGATAGTCCTTCACGAACTTCTCCAGCATGGGTCCTTTCCACAGGGTGCCATACTTCAGGAATGGACTGCTCCAGCATGAGTCCCGTGGGGCCACAGGTCCTGTCAGCAAACCTTCTCCAGCGCGTGCTCTCCATGGGATCACAGGTTCCTTCAGGACACATCCACCTGCTCTGGCGTGGGGTCCTCCATGGGCTGCTCCACTGTGGACATCCATTGGCTGCAGGGGGACAACCTGTGTCACCATGGTCTTCACCATGGGCTGCAGGGGAATCTCTGCTCTGGCACCTGGAGCACCTCGTCCCTCTCCTTCTTCACTGATTGTCGTGGTTTAACCCCAGTCAGCAACCAAGCACCACACAGTCGCTCGCTCACACCCTCCCCCTCTAGTGGGACGGGGGAGACAATCGAAAAAAAACCTCATGGATTGAGATAAAGACAGTTTAATAAGACAGCAAAGGAAGAGAGAATAATAATAATAGAATATACAAAACAAGTGATGCACAATGCAATTGCTCACCACCCACTGACCGATGCCCAGCCCTTCCCCTAGCAGTGATCCCCCCCCGGCCAACTACCCCCAGTTTATATACTGAGCATAATGTCATATGGTATGGATTATCCCTTTGGCCAGTTTGGGTCAGCTGTCCTGGCTATGCTCCCTCCCAGCTTCTTGTGCACCTCCAGCCTCCTCACTGGCAGAGCATGAGAAACTGAAAAGTCCTTGACTTAGTATAAGCACTACTTAGCAACAACTAAAAACATCAGTGTGTTATCAACATTATTCTCATACTAAATCCAAAACACAGCACTATACCAGCTACTAAGAAGAAAATTAACTCTATCCCAGCCGAAACCAGGACAATATCCATCCCTTATTCTATACCATCTATGTCATGCCCAGGTCCCACACTTTCAATACATTCCAGTTAATCACCACCACTTTTCCTGTCTATTGATATATACACACAGATATCATTCGCTTAGTCTATGGGCCATCCCTCTAAAATGTCCGTAAAATGTCCATAAATGTCCATTGAGTTCATTTAGTCCATGACTTCAGGCTCCATCTGTCATAACAGTCCTTCAGGGCAGGGGAGAAGGTGTGTGGTGTTGATTGTTGAAAGCTGACGCCAGTTCTGGTTCCATCACTGCTGCACTTGTCTGGTTCTATCATCACTGCACTTTGTTCAGTTTCATCAAAGTTCATTCTTCACTAACTTAGGTGATTCTTACTGTAATACCATTGATAAGGCATATAACAACTATAGTAGTGATGACATACAGTATAATGTAGCAATTAACATCATACAGTTCAAATCATTGGATATTCTCAGAATCAAATCCCCTCGAGGTACACATTGGACTGCCCCATCCTTCGGCATCACCCACCAAGTGCACCCAGGTCCTTGAGCAAAAGCAGTCCCACAGATGGGTTTGCCTTTGCCTGAGTCGGGACTAACCCAGACTGTCCTCCCTAACTGTAAGAAACTGAGAAGTTGAAAGAGTTATTGTCTCAAACACTTGGCAAAGGAGGACCTTGCGTGAAGGAATGTTATCACACTAATGAGATGTCATGGTTTAACCCCAGATGGTAAACGAATACCACGCATCCGCTCACTCACTCCCCCACTCCCCGGTGGGGTGGGGAGGAGAATTGGAGAGAAAGGAAAACTCGCGGGTTGAGATAAAAACAGTTCACCAGGACAGCAAAGAAAATGATAATAATATATTAATAATAATAGCAATATATAAGGATAATAGAATATATAAAACAAATTCTCACCACCCGATGACCCATACAGCCCATCACAAGCAGCAGTCAGGGAGCAGGGGTATTCCCCCCTCACAGCTATCCCAGAACAACAAGTTCCAGAGAAAGCAGGCAAGGGAACAAACAGCCGAACATAAGAACAAAAAGGCCCGAATGAACAAAAAAAAAAGGAAAAACAGGGAAACAAAAAGCAACCCAAAGGGAAGCTTAAGGATTAAGGCACTAAGCGAAGTGGCCCACCAGCCGACCCTCACTTATACTGGGCATGCCGTCTATGGTATGGAATACTCTCTTTGGCCAGTTTGGATCAACTATCCTGTCTCTACCCCTCCCAAGTTTTTGCACCTGCACATTAGCAAAACCTGGGAAACTGCATAATGTCCTTGGTCATTTAGCAGCAACCAGCAACATCAGTGTACTATCACCATTCTTCACACACTAAATCCAAGACACAGGAGCTGCTGGAGACAAAACTAGCTTCGTCCTGGCCGAAACCAGCACACGAGATAAGGTGCAGCTGGAAGGGAGGATCTTGTGGAGGCAGGGTAGCACTTTTCTGGCCTTATCTTGGGTAACTGTTTAAAAAATAAACGAGCCTGAGACAGCATTGCCCCTGCATCTCTGACAGGAGGGGGAGGGGGAGGCAGCAAAATCACTAGCCTCAAAACCCCCACCACCTCAAAACCCCCAACTCCTTTCAAGAAGGTTCAAGAACAACAGACTACGTGTGTGAAGTAATTAGCATACGAAGTGGGACTGGAGACAGACACTAGTCTATAAATACTGCAACTCAGAGGGTCTGGGTGTGCGTGCCCACCATCCAAAGGAACCGGACCAGAGACATCGCTGGAACCCAGGGTGGTGATCTTTCCTTTACCTCTATCTTTCCTTTGTCTCTATCTTTTAATTTAGCCCAAGGGTACCCCGAACATCGGTTATCTGAAAGTGAGGCACCCAGGAGGGCCCTCTCAGGACATGATATACTCCTTTAGACGTAAACCGTTGACCAAGTCTGGGACTAGGATTGGATCCAGCCGCACCTAGACTCCTCTTTGAGAAGGAGTTTAGAAAGCAAGGGAGTCCTTTCTGAACCTCATGACTCAATGGGAGGGTCTCCCTGACCACTGACCAGAGACCCCCGTTGGCTGGACCCATGCTGGACCCCGGACCGGTGATCTCTCTCTCTTCTCCTCTATTTCTTTTCCCCTCTCTCTCTCCTTCTCTCTTTCTTTCTACTGCAAAGCGGGATTAGCAATTAGTGAACTTTCTGTTATTGAATGACAATTTGTATGCTCAGGTATTGAATGAATAAATTGTATGGCTGAATTGTGAACCTTAGCACCATTTGTGCTCAATTCCAACAAAGTAGATCGGCGAACCTGAGTCACTCCTCCATCTTCTCTGCCACCGTGTGTTTAGGTCCCAGAACTGGGACACAGCATTGCTGCGGGCAGGAAGTCAGGACATGACACTAACATATTCTTTATGTGCACTACAGGGACTTTATCCCCTTCTACAGTATGTGGGAGTTTTGATTGGGCAGGGCCAGCTTGATTGGTGGAGCCCCTAGTGTTGACTAACCAGGTGGCTTTTGCTAAATGTGTATCCCAATGTTTGAAGGTCCCACTACCCATTGCTCTCAGTGTAGTTTTCAGTAGTCCATTGTATCGTTCAATTTTCCCAGAGGCTGGTGCATGATAGGGGATGTGATACACCCACTCAATGCCATGCTCTTTAGCCCAGGTGTCTATGAGGTTGTTTTGGAAATGAGTCCCATTGTCTGACTCAATCCTTTCTGGGGTGCCATGTTGCCATAAAACTTGCTTTTCAAGGCCCAGGACAGTGTTCCGGGAGGTGGCGTGGGGCACGGGATCTATTTCCAGCCATCCCGTGGTTGCTTCCACCATTGTAAGCACATGGCGCTTGCCTTGGCGGGTCTGTGGGAGTGTGATATAGTCAATCTGCCAGGCCTCCCCATATTTATATTTCAGCCATCGTCCTCCATACCAGAGAGGCTTTGACCGCTTGGCTTGCTTGATTGCAGCGCATGTTTCACACTCATGGATAACCTGTGCGATAGCGTCCATGGTCAAGTCCACCCCTCGGTCACGAGCCCATCTATATGTTGCATTGTTTCCTTGATGGCCTGAGGTGTCATGGGCCCACCGAGCTATAAATATGTTTTATGTTGCTATATAAATATGCCCTTATGTTGCCAGTCCAGATCCACCTGCGCCACTTCAATCCTAGCAGCCTGATCCACCTGCTGGTTGATTTGATGCTCCTCAGTGGCCCGACTCTTGGGTGTATGAGCATCTATGTGACGTACTTTTACAATCAGGTTCTCTAGCCGGGCAGCAATATCTTGCCACAATTAGGCAGCCCAGATGGGTTTGCGTCTGCAGCGCCAGTTGCTCTGCTTCCACTGCTGTAACCACCCCCACAGGGCATTTGCCACCATCCAGGAGTCGGTATAGAGGTAGAGCACTGGCCACTTTTCTCGCTCAGCAATATCTAAAGCCAGCTGGATGGCTTTCCCCTCTGCAAACTGACTCGATTCACCTTGTCCTTCAGCAGTTTCTGCGACTCATCGTATAGGACCCCACACAGTAGCCTTCCACCTCTGATGCTTTCCCACAACACAAGAGGACCCATCATTGAACAGGGCATATCACTTCTCCTTTTCTGGCAGTTTATTATACGGTGGGGCCTCTTCAGCACGTGTCACCTCTTCCTCTGGTGACATTCCAAAATCTTTGCCTTCTGGCCAGTCCATGATCACTTCCAAGATTCCTGGGAGACTGGGGTTTCCTATTCGAGCTCATTGTGTGATCAGTGCGACCCACTTACTCCATGTGGCATCGGTGGCATGATGTGTAGAGGGGACTCTCCCTTTGAACATCCAGCCCAGCACCGGCAGTCGGGGTGCCAGGAGGAGCTGTGCTTCAGTACCAAGCACCTCCGAAGCAGCTCGAACCCCTTCATATGCTGCCAAGATCTCTTTCTCAGTTGGAGTATAGCGGGCCTCAGATCCTCTGTATCCCCGGCTCCAAAACCCCAGGGGTCGACCTCGAGTCTCCCCTGGTGCTTTCTGCCAGAGGCTCCAGGTAGGGCCATTCTCCCCGGCTGCGGTGTAGAGCACATTTTTAACATCTTGCCCTGCCCGGACTGGCCCAAGGGCTGCTGCATGAACTATCTCCTGTTTAATTTGTTCAAAGGCTTGCCGTTGCTCAGGGCCCCATTTGAAATTGTTCTTCTTTCGGGTCACGTGATAGAGAGGGCTTACAATGAAACTGTAATTTGGAATATGCATTCTCCAGAAACCCACAACACCTAAGAAAGCTTGGGTTTCCTTTTTGTTAGTTGGTGGAGACATAGCTGCTATTTTGTTGATCACATCCATTGGGATCTGACGACATCCATCTTGCCTTTTTATTCCTAGGAACTGGATCTCCTGTGCAGGTCCCTTGGCTTGACTTTGGTTTATGGCAAAGCCAGCTCTCAGAAGGATTTGGATTATTTTCTCCCCTTTCTCAAAAACCTCTTCTGCTGTGTTGCCCCACACTATGATGTCATCAATGTATTGCAGGTGTTCTGGAGCTCCACCCTCTTCCAGGGCAGTCTGGGTCAGCCCATGGCAAAGGGTGGGGCTGTGTTTCCACCCCTGGGGCAGTTGATTCCAGGTGTACTGGACACCCCTTCAAGTGAAAGAAAACTGTGGCCTGCACTCTGCTGCCAAAGGGATTGAGAAGAATGCATTAGTGTCCTGGTTTCATCCGGGATGGAGCTAATTTTCTTCCCAGTAGCTACTGTGTTTTGGATTTAGTATGTTTGTGAAGAATGGTGAAAATACATTGCTATTATTAGTTGCTGAGCTTCCCAGGTTTTGCTAATGTGCAGGTGTAAAAAGCTGGGAGGGGTAGAGCCAGTATAGTTGACCCAAACTGGCCAAAGAGAGTTTTCCATACCATAGACATCATGCCCAGTATAAGTGGGGGTTGGCCAGTGGGCCAGTTCCCTTTTTCCCTTTTTCGTTCGTTCCCTCTTTTTTTGTTCATTCAAGCCTTTTCATTCTTTCGTGCTTTTGTTCTTTTGTTCGTTCGGCTGTTCGTTCCCTAGCTCGCTGTCTCTGGAACTTGCTGTTCCCTGATTGCTGCTGGGCAATATTTTGCTTCATGATCGCTGCTCGGGATGGGCTGTATCGGTCATCAAGTCATCAAGTGGTGAGAAATTGTGCATCGTTTGTTTTATATATTCTGTTATCCTTATATTTTATTATTATTATCATTAATATATAATATAATTATTATTATCTTTTTCTTTGCTGTCCTGGTGAACTGTTTTTATCTCAACCCATGAGTTTTTTCCTTTCTTTCTGATTCTCCTCCCCATCCCACTGAGGAGGGAGTGAGTGAGCAGCTGCGTGGTATTGGTTTACCGGCTGGGGTTAAACCACAGCAATTAGCAGTATGTCAGTTGTGGCATACCACTTGGCTGCCTTTGATTCCAGGTCATGTTGAAGTTCTAGCATGTCCGGCACAGCAGCACTCAGTGGTGACATAACTTCATTCAGGCCACGATAGTCTACTGTTAATCTCCATTCTCCATTAGATTTTCGCACTGGCCATAGGGGACTATTAAAGGGTGAGCGAGTCTTGCTGATCACTCCCTGACTCTCCAGCTGACAAATCAGCTTATGGATGAGGATCAGGGAATCTCGGTTGGTGCGATATTGCCGCCGGTGCAACATTGTGGTAGCAATTGGTACCTGTTGTTCTTAGACCCTCAGCAACCCCACAACAGAAGGGTTCTCCAAGAGACTGGGCAAGGTGGACAGCTGTTTAATGTCCTCTGTCTCCACAGTGATGTCGTGGTTTAACCCCAGATGGTAACCGAATACCACGCATCCGCTCACTCACTCCCCTGCTCCCCGGTGGGGTGGGGAGGAGAATCAGAGAGAAAGGAAAACTCGCAGGTTGAGATAAAAGCAGTTTACCAGGACAGCAAAGGAAAAATATAAAAACATATTAATAATTATAATAATATATATAAGGATAATAGACTATATAAAACAAATGATGCACAATTTCTCACCACCCGATGACCCATACAGCCCATCCCGAGCAGCAGCCAGGGAGCAGGGGTTTTCCCCCCTCACATCGATCCCATAACAGCAAGTTCCAGAGAGAGCAGGTGAGGAAACGAACAGCCAAATAAACGAATGAAAAGGCCCGAATGAACAAAAAGAAAAAAAAAAAAAAGCGGGGATCAAAAAGCAACCAGAAGGGAAGCTTAAGGATTAAGGCAAGCTTAAGGGAAGCGGCCCACCGGCCGACCCTCACTTATACCAGGCATGACATCTATGGTATGGAATACTCTCTTTGGCCAGTTTGCATCAACTATTCTGGCTCTACCCCTCCCAAGTTTTTGCACCTGCACATTAGCAAAACCTGGGAAACTGCAAAATGTCCTTGGTTGTTTAGCAGCAACCAGCAATATCAGTGTGCTATCACCATTCTTCACACACTAAATCCAAAACACAGGAGCTGCTGAAGACAAAACTAGCTCTGTCCCAGCCTAAACCAGGAGAAGTGGCTATACCAAAAGCCCACTGGTACCCTTTTGGGTCCTTCAAATATCCTCTTCTGAGATAGTCTATCCCAAGGATGCACGGAGCATCTGGGGTGCCTTTGCCACTCACTCCCAGTTAGACTCACTTTGGCCTCCAATACAGTTAGCTGTTGGGATCCCCCAGTCACTCCAGAAATACAGATGGGTTCTGCCCCTTTATAGCTTGATGGCACTAGAGTACACTGTGCACCAGTGTCCACTAGAGCCTTATATTCCTGTGGGTCTGATGTGCCAGGTCATTGAGTCCACACAGTCCAGTAAACTCGGTTGTCCTTTTCCTCCACCTGGCTGGAGGCAGGGCCCCTCTAATCCTGGTCATAGTATTCGTTGCTCAGTTCTGGTAAATATGAGTTGGATGTCCCTTCAAGAGGATCAGAAGATCAGCCCTTCTACTCTGTCTGGGGAACTGCCCACTAGAAACTGGAAACTGAAACTTTTCCTGGAAGAATCGCCTTATGTGATTGTTTTTCCTTGCAACTCACTCACCCGTGCCTCTAGGGTCGAGGGTCCATCCCACTTCCTCATGTCCTCTCCATGGTCACGCAGGTAAAACCACAGGGTGCCTCGTGGTGTGTACCCTCTATGTCCTCTCTCTTGAGCAGAGACTCCTAATAGCTGAGATACTGATTTGTATGGGTGAGGAGCAGAACGTATCCTCTTTGAATCGCTGGAAGTCCCGGGACAGTTTCTCGGGTAGTTTCTCGGCTAGCACGTCTAGCCTGAGACGCAGGCCCGTAGGGAGGAAGAGATACTTCCTTCATATTGCTGGAGTTGGCCAGCCGATTCATCCACCATTTGTCCCTCGCCTTCTTTCCAGGACATTACTGCCAATGAGTTGGCATATGACAACAGTGCACTCTGTACAAACTTCCGCCACATGGGTTGTGTGCATTGGACTTCATCTGGATCTGTGGATAACTGCTCATTATTCGGATCATTATAAATCACCTCCAGCACAGCTAATTCCCTCAGGTACTGGATACCTCTCTCCATGGTGGTCCACTTGCCTGGGTGACATGTAACATCTTCCTTGAAGGGATACCTTTCCTTCATGCCTGACAGGAGTCGCCTCCAGAGGCTGAGGGCTTGTGTCTTCTTTCCAATCACCTTGTCAATGCCCCCTTCCCTAGAAAGGGATCCCAGCTGCTTGGCTTCCCTACCCTCTAATTCCAAGCTACTGTCCCCATTATACCAGCATTGGAGCAGTCAGGTGACAATGTGCTCTTCTGGATGGCAGCTGAAATCTTTTTGCATATCTCACAGCTCACTCAGGGATAGGGATTGGATGGTTACCACCTCATTTATGAATTCTTACTCTTCTTCCTCCCCGAGTAGTGGCTGCCTCTCTTCCCTCTTCTGTTCTGGTGATGGCCCTGCTTCAGAGTAGTCTGCCTCCTCCATTTCTTCCTCCTGCTCCCTCTCAGAAGAAGCTTCTTCATCCCTTACTAAATGAGCTGACTTCTGCTTCCAATATTTCTTCTTTTGTAGAGGGGCGATTGATATCGAAACGAGTTGGTTCTCTGGTTCAGCTGCAGTGCTTGTCATGGGGATTTGAGTAGCCGCAGTGCCTGTCGCTGTGATTTGAGTAACCACAGTACCTGTCAACGGGGCTTGAGTAGTCGCAGTGTTTGTTGCGGGGGTCGATCTCTGGGTGGTATTCTTAAATAATTGTTTAACCCTAAACAAGACCTGAACCACATTCAGGAGACATAGCAATAGTAACATGCTGGTTTGAACATCCCAAGGATATTCAACATTCTCAAGAGCTATTGTACCTAGCCTGGAGGAGAAGGGGAAGATGAAGGAAGGTGTCTCCCCCATAGATTGTCTCTCCAAGGAGAAAAAGTAAGAAGTGTACTTATTAATAATTTCCAATAGATGGCTCCTGAAGTACAGAGATGATGGCAACGCTGAGTACAAATAACAGATTAGTCTCATGACCAACAAGTTTATCATATCATAAGCCAGTATTACAAAGTACAGCAAAATGATAACCTTGACCTAGTTCCTAGAGATGATAAACAACACAACAGGGAACATATATTGCAACTAAGGTGTTACATAACACAACACTGAGAACAAGCGCAACAACTTTGAGAGCAAATAAATCAACATTATGACCACGGACTATTAACTAATATAATGAATACTTGTAACAAATTTGTTTTAACACACTCTGGTCAGATCTATTGTTATCTCAACCCTTCGAGCCCCACGTTGGGCGCCAAAAAGGACTGTCGTGGTTTAACCCCAGTCAGCAACCAAGCACCACACAGTCGCTCGCTCACACCCTCCCCCTCTAGTGGGACGGGGGAGACAATCGAAAAAAAACCTCATGGATTGAGATAAAGACAGTTTAATAAGACAGCAAAGGAAGAGAGAATAATAATAATAGAATATACAAAACAAGTGATGCACAATGCAATTGCTCACCACCCACTGACCGATGCCCAGCCCTTCCCCTAGCAGTGATCCCCCCCCGGCCAACTACCCCCAGTTTATATACTGAGCATAATGTCATATGGTATGGATTATCCCTTTGGCCAGTTTGGGTCAGCTGTCCTGGCTATGCTCCCTCCCAGCTTCTTGTGCACCTCCAGCTTCCTCACTGGCAGAGAGTCCTTGACTTAGTATAAGCACTACTTAGCAACAACTAAAAACATCAGTGTGTTATCAACATTATTCTCATACTAAATCCAAAACACAGCACTATACCACCTACTAAGAAGAAAATTAACTCTATCCATCCCAGCCGAAACTAGGACACTGATCTTGGTGTCTGCAGGACTGTTTCTCTCCCATTTTTCTCATTTCTGTCTCCCAGCTGCTGTTGTGCAGCAGTTGTTTTTTTTTCTTAAATGTGTTATCACAAAGGCACTACCAACATCACTCATTGGCTCAGCTTTGGCCAGCGGCAGGTCCATCTTGGAGCTGGCTGGAACTGGTTCCGTCTGACATGGGGACAGCTTCTGGTGTCTTCTCACAGAAGCCATCCCTTCAGCGCCCCCTACTACCAAAACCATGTAAACCCAATACAATGTTTCATCTTCTTAATGACTCAAGTAGCTACTGCAATATGAAATTATTTAAGGCTGAGTTTTAGAGGTTCCCTGATGATGGAAATGCTTTAATCAATTATTATTTCTACATCTGCTTTCAGTTTGTGGAGTTTTGTTATAACATTAATTTGAAGCTGTCATGGTTTAACCCCAGTAGGCAGCTAAGCACCAGCTAAGTTCGCTCACTCCCCTGGTGGGATGGAGGAGACAATCGGAAGGGTAAAAATGCAAAAACTCGTGGGTTGAGATAAAGACAATTTAATAGGTAAAGCAAAAGCCGTGCACGTAAGCAAAGAAAAATAAGGAATTCATTCACTACTTCCCATTGGCAGGCAGGTGTTTAACCATATCCAGGAAAGCAGGGCATCATCACACATGACAAACGCCATCACTTCGAATGTCCATTCTTCCTTCTTCTTCCCTCAGCTTTTATTGCTGAGCATGATTTCATATGGTATGGAATATCCCTTTTGGTCAGTTGGGGTCAGCTGTCCCAGCTATGCCCCTTCCCAAATTCTTGTGCGTGGCAGTCTGAGAAGCAGAAAAGGCCTTGATGCTGTGTAAGCACTGCTCAGCAGTAACTAAAACATCCCTGTATTATCAACATTGTTTTGGTCACAAGTCCAAAACATAGCCCCATACCAGCTACTATGAAGAAAAATTAACTCTGTCCCAGCCAAAACCAGTACAGAAGCCTAAAGGTATCCTTCTTTTCTGTTTATCTGAAATGCACTAATTTTCTGTAAAATTAAGATTCCAAAATATAGTAAGAATTTTACGACAGAGCCAAAAGAGTATTCTTTGTTTCTCACAGCTAAACACTAGTTCCTCACCCATGACCAGTTAATTCCTGATGTTCAGGAATAAGGCCAAATCTATAAAGGAATAGGTGCATCTTGCCATGTTAGATAACAGAGTCCAGTATTTAAGCATTCCCAACAATATAAAGCCCATACTTGGAAGGCCATAGTCACATCATGCACCACTACAGTGGTGAAACAGTTCCCATCCCACCCTTCTGCTCCAGTCACTTGTTCTCATGCAATCTGTGCTAAAACAACTGTTTTGTAGGGCCATGCTCAAAAGCATAATACTGAATTTATCCAAGTTATAAACAAACCTCCAGTGGTAAGTGAAAACCACAGCAGCACTAAACACCAAAAACCCCAAGCAGGAACAGAGAGTATGTAGAACTATATAAAATGAAGGTCAGTTCATCACCTAATGGATTTAGACTGGTTCATGTCCTCAACTCTTATAAAATTACACTGAATTATTGCCACAATTGCAACAATTAATAATACATTGTAAGATTAAAGGCAGAGAAATCCCCTGCTGATAGCAGGAGATTTCTAAAACTTTTATTTTTTACTGATTTTGGCTGAGATGGAGTTAATTTTCTTCATAGCAGCCTGTATGGCATTGAGTTTTGGATTTGTGGCTAAAACAGTGTTGATTGATAACACACCAGTGCTTGCACAGCATCAAAGCCTTCTCTGTTTCTCCCACGCACACCCTAGTAGGCTAGGGGTGGGCAAGAAGTTGGGAGGGGATATTGCTGGGACAGCTGACCCAAATTTACCAAAGGGATATTCTATGCCATATTAAATCATGCTCAGCAGTAAAACTGGGGTGGGGGGGGGGGTGGGGGGGGTAGCCTTTCCAAGGTAGCCATTGCTCAGAGACTGGCTGGGCATCGGTCTCTTTGTGGGAGGTGGTCAGCAATTGATTGCCTTTGCATCATTTGGGTTTTTTTCTCTTTCCTTCATTTATTAAACTGTCTTTATCTCAACCTACAAGTTTTTCTTGTGTTTGCTCTTCTGAGTCTCTCCATCATCCCATCAGGGAAACAAGTGAGTGAGTGGCTGGTGGGTGCTTAGTTACTGGCCAGGGTCAACCCAACACACCCCTCCATGAGGAGGTATGCTCAAGTAGGCTCTTTTGCCTATGCCCTTCTTCTCCTACTCCTCTGTTCTGTTCTTGTGGCAGCCTTGTCCATTTAGAATCATAGAATCTTTTAGGTAGGAAAAGACCCTTAAGGTCCAACCGTTAACCTAACACTACCAAGTCTACCACTAAACCATGTCCCTAAGTGCCACATCTACACGTCTTTTAAATACCTCCAGCGATGGTGACTCCACCACTTCCCTGGACAGCCTGTTCCAGTGCCTGATAACCCTTTCAGTGAAGAAATGTTTCCTAATATCCAATTTAAACCTCCCCTGGCGCAACTTGAGGCCGCTTCCTCTCGTCCTAGCACTTGTTACTTGGGAGAAGAGATTGACACCCACCTCTCTACAACCTCCTTTCAGGTAGTTGCAGAGAGCGATAAGGTCTCCCCTCAGCCTCCTTTTCTCCAGGCTAAACAACCCCAGTTCCCTCAGCCACTCCTCATAGGACTTGTTCTCTAGACCCTTCACCAGCTTCGTTGCTCTTTGGATGCAGTCCAGCACCTCAATATCTGCACCTCAGCTCCTCGTCCTGGTTGGAGTCTCTTTGTCTCTGCAAACTATTTAACTTGCATCAGAGACATTATGTAGGAAGTCATAGTAATACCTCTCTAGATTTCCTTTTTGATCTAGTCAAACACGGGTGTCTTTTCTATAATCCTTTCTCTTTATTTAGCATACACATTTTAAAGAGATTTCACATGATTTTAATGTCCAAAGAACATTCTCCTTCATGTTTCAGTATATGTTACATATGAAATAATGTACTCTGAAAGTCATCTTTCATTCTTTTTATTAAGGCTAGAGACAGGTGCTGTCAATAATGGATTTGTGCCAGCATTATTTTAATACTTTCTGGTGCCTTAGGTATAAAGAAAATGCTTTTGCCTGCCTTTTAAATGCTATTATCTTATTGACATGCAGTTTTTTACATGTAGCTGCATGCCATAAATAAAAGACTTGTATGATTTACTACTCTGTATTTAAAAATGTAAATTTTTGCTGAGTCTTCTTTATCTTTATCTAGATAATAATAAAAACTAGGCTAAAGGGGAAAGACTTATTCCTTAGATAAAAACATAAAGGCATGAGTATAAAAACTAATGTTTTACATCTCACTAATGACTTTTAACAGAATCACAGGATCATTCAGTTTAGAAGGGAACTCACGAGGTCTGTAGTCTCCCTAGTAGGTAGATTGAGAACTGGCTGAATGGCAGAGCTCAGAGGGTGGAGATCGGTGGTGCAGAGTCTAGTTGGAGGCCTGTAGTGAGTGGTGTCCCCCAGGGGTCGGTACTGGGCCCAGTCTTGTTCAATTTATTCATCAATGACCTGGATGAAGGGACAGAGTGTACCCTCAGCAAGTTTGCTGATGACACGAAACTGGGAGGAGTGGCTGATACACCAGAAGGCTGTGCTGCCATTCAGCGAGACCTGGACAGGCTGGAGCGTTGGGCAGAGAGGAACCTCATGAGGTTCAACACAGGCAAGTGCAGGATCCTGCACCTGGGGAGGAATAACCCCATGCACCGGTACAGGTTAGGGGTTGACCTCCTGGAAAGCAGCTCTGAGGAGAAGGACCTGGGAGTCCTGGTGGATGACAAATTCACCATGAGCCAGCAATATGTGCCCTTGCGGCCAGGAAGGCCAATGGCATCCTGGGGTGCATTAAGAAGAGTGTGGCCAGCAGGTCGAGGGAGATTGTCCTCCCTCTCTACTCTGCCCTAGTGAAGCCCCATCTGGAGTACTGCGTCCAGTCCAGTGGAGGGCTACAAAGATGATTAAGGGACTGGAGCATCTCTCCTATGGGGAAAGGCTTGAGGGAGCTGGGGCTGTTCAGCCTGAGGAAGAGAAGACTGAGAGGGGACCTCATTAATGCTTATAAATATCTCAAGGGCAGGTGTCAAGAGGATGGGGCCAGACTCTTCTCAGTGGTGCCCAGCGACAGGACAAGGGGCAACGGGCACAAACTGGAACATAGGAAGTTCCGCCTGAACATGCAGAAAAACTTCTTCACTGTGAGGGTGACAGAGCACTGGAACAGGCTGCCCAGGGAGGTTGTGGAGTCTCCTTCTCTGGAGATATTCAAAACCCGCCTGGACGCAGTCCTGTGCAGCCTGCTCTAGGTGACCCTGCTCTGGCAGGGGGGTTGGACTAGATGATCTCCAGAGGTCCCTTCCAACCCCTACCATTCTCTGATTCTGTGAAGCTCTCCTCCCTCGTCCCCTTCTTGCAAGGCCTGTGCTCTGGCCCTGTTTGTCTCTGTGGCCCCCAGTTCAATTCGTTCCAGCTGGCCAGTATCTTTCCTGCTTTAGGGGGCCCAAAACTGGATACAGTACTCTAGATGTGGTCTAAACAAGTGCTGAGTAGAGGGGGAAAATCACTTTCCTCAATTGACTGACCATACTCCTGTCTGTACAGCCCCAGATACTGTTGGCCTTTCACTGCCAGGGTACATTGCTGACTCTTGCTTTCCTTACTGCCTGCCAAGACACCCAGGTCCTTTCCAGCAGATCTGCTCCCCAGCCACTCAAACAGCCCCCAGACCATATCACTGCAAGGGATCATCCCTTCCCAGATGTGGGGTTCTGCATTTGCCTTTGCTGAATTTTGTATGGCTCCTGCTGGGTGGCAGGCCCTGCCCTCCAGCGTACCCACTGGTGTTCCCTTTTTTGGTGTCATCTGCACACCTGACCTGAGTGTAGGCCATTACCTTATCCAGGTCACCAATAAAGATGTAAACAGGATAGACTCCTGCAGTACTCCACTTGTTACCAGCCTCCAGGTAGAGTATGACCCATTAACCACTATTTTCTGAACCCAATCATCCAGCCAAGTTTTTTACCCGTATAGTTGTCCAGGCATCCAGACTATAATACAAAAATACTGTGGGACACAATGCCAAAAGTCTTGCTAAAGTTGAGGTATGAGACATTCACTGCTCTCCCCTCATCCAAAAAGTAGAGGATGTTTCTAAAACGCTCAGTTCTTTTACCAGCTCAACTTAGAGTGCACAATTTTCTCTTTCATAAAGCAAGTCCCTTTTAAATTTAAAGTGAGCAAAGATAAGATCATGTCCTGTTTTTATTCACACTGAGAACAAACAATAAATTCTAACTGCTATTTTTAGAAATGAAAAGATTTTGTCATTTGTGGAAACTTGTTTTCATACTTCTATAAGCAAGCTAAAAACATTACTTAGGAAAATATTTGTTTCCTATTATGTGGGAGAAAAACTGATTTGAAAACTATAATCAGTAGCAGCTATCAGTAGTTCACAATCAATATAAAGTTGCATATTGAGAGGTTCTGCAAGGCTATGTCTTGGGCCTGGTACTATTCAATGGTAACACAGTGGTCTGATAATGTGCAATGCAGTAATGAAATATAGAACATTGCTGTAGTGAATGCAAATACCATGGGTGGGAAGTAGAGGATAAGACTGAAAACAGAAAATAAGCTTGACAGATGGGAGGAAAAAAAATAGGATGCAGTTCAATAAACAGGAAATCTAAGTTACTACTTAGCTTGCAGAGAGATAATTACCTGCATAGACTGGCAAAAACTACTAAGGTGGCACTTCTTCATAGAGGCATGTGGAGGTTAGAACTGATCATAAGATGCATGTAAGTCAACAGGGTAAACTGCTGATACCTTTATTGTAACACATGGAATTTGAGAGATTTACATGCCAATTCTTGTCATACCAGGAGCTCTAAGAAGGCTTTCCACTCCAAATAAAGCAGCAGAAATAACTTCTCTCTAAATGGGAATTCCAGTCCCATGCTTGCTGTACCTCCATCAGAATCAATGGAATTACATTAGAAATTGAGAGGTTAAGAATTTGTTCCTGCTAATGTCAACAAAGTTGCAGTCTACCTGAGCTCAGGACTTTCTAAATCTACATTTGAATAGTTTTCTATATTCTTAACCTCAGCTGAGCTTGAACTATTTAACTCAACCCTGCATGTAGGAAATTTGAAATAAAGTGAAACCAAATGAAAAGTAGACTGTGTGCAGAATATAAAACATTCATTCTTCAATAAACAATAAATAAATCTTCTGGCAAAATAATTATTCCCCAATTGCATGTGCAACACTTCAATAATTGTACCCAGTTCTTTGCCACTGGGTCCTGAAATAGTTACAGTAGATGTGGTGCAAGTTACCAATTAGGTATACTGTACATCATTGATCCAAAGCCCCATGTAAACAGTAGATTAGTGTAATTTGTAATGATCTGGAAAAATGAATGGAACCATGAAGGAAAGGAGTAGAATTAACATGGAGAAAACATTAATTAAAGCAATTAAATTGAAGATTTTAAAAAGTCTAGCCTAATGAATGTGAGATACATCAATTTTACACATCTATTAATTAGTATTAAAAATGACGCTGCTTTGAAGCCTAAATTTGTCTTAGTGTTTATGGAACCCCAATATTTTAGGCTTTAAAAATATTGAACCTGTTTATGCCAGATCAAAATATTACCTATGGTTTAATCTATAGTCAAAACCACCAAACTTCCACCTATATCTAGCAAGATACCTTTAAATTATAAAAAGGGAATGTATTATCATCAGCATGACCAGAGGAAATGTTAATTGAATAGCATGCTGCTACAGGATTATGAGTTCTTGCAGCTATTGACAAAAATTAAATTCAAATAAGCACAGAAAAAATATAGACTTTTGAAAATAGATGACGATTTTCTGACAAGATTCTATTACAATAATTGATATATGGAATGATTGATGTCAATGATCATTACAGTACGTGGGGAATTCAAATTACAATTGTTTACTCTGCTACTGTGGAATAAATGACTTCTGATTAAAGCATAATATGGGCTTTCCCCTCAAAATGCTATGTGCTGTCTGAGAAAAGGAAAACCTGACATGATGAGCTACATTCAAATTTCAGATAATTTAACATTACATGGTGTATTTCAATTATGTAGTGTATAGAGAAGGCAAACAGGGATTTAATTACTACTATAACACAAGCACTGTAACACAACAACTATGGACCCAATGGAGTAAGTCAATAGTAGGTCTAAAATAAACAGATGAAAATACTTTATCTCACAACTTACCACTGAATGGTGGAATTTGTTGCTACAGGATGTTTTGGATGACAATGGCCAAACCAATTAAAAAGAGACAAATATTGGTAGAGTTCACAAACATAGCAATTCAAATGAAACTACTTCTTAGGGGCTTGCTAAACTGCTGGTCACTAAAGCATATACCACAGGATAACTACTTGACACCTCCTCTATTCCTAACTTTTTCAATAAGCCTCTGTGCTGGCACCTGGCATCAGTAAGACCATAGGCTAGAGAGAGGGATCTAACTTAAAAAGCCACTTTTATGTTCTCGGATCCAATGTCTGTTTTGGAGAGCATTTACAAAAATGGCAAAGGGCATAGAAGAAAGAGGTGTCTTGTAACAGAAACATTGTACAGATGGCTATAAAAATATGCTTTTGACTGTAGATTTAATTATGTATTTATTGCTGTGGTGGGTTAACCTTGGCTGGCTGACAGGTGCCCACCAAGCCACTTTATCACTCCCCCTCCTCAGTGGGACAAGGGGAGAAAATAAGATGAAAAACTCATGGGTCGAGATAAAGGCAGTTTAATAAAGAGAAGCAAAGGCCACACGCGGAAGCAGCAGGTGATGTTCAGCCACTTCCTGGGAAGCAGGGCCTCAGTACATGTCACGGTTGCTTTGGAAGACAAATGCCTTAATAACGAATGGTCCCCCTCCTCCTTTCTCTTAGCTTTTATTGCTGAGCATGACATCATACGGTATGGAATATCCCTTTGGTCAGTTTGGGTCAGCTGTCCTGGCTATGTCCCCTCCCAACCTCTTGCCCACCCCCAGCCTACCAGCCTTTGGGGGCAGGGGTGTTGGAGAGACAGCCTTGATGCTGTGAGCACTGCTTAACAGTAGCCAAAACATCGGTGTGTTATCAACACCATTCTAGCTACAAATACAAAGCACAGCACTATGGGGAAAGTTAACTCCATCCAAGCCAGACTCAATACAATTGCCAAATAAGAAATACTGGATCACACAAGATCTGATTTCAGCCTCTCTGAAAAACTAAACTTCCGTGGTCCTTAGTGAGGAAGGATCCAGACTCAATTTACTTTTTCTTGTTCTCTAGAAGGTGTTAGCTAAAATAACCTCTTCAAACTTGGAAAGGATAACGCATCCTCTAGTTCCCAGCTCCTCCTTCCTATACTTTCATGTCTTCAGTGCGTTTAGTCACTTCAATGATATGAAGAACCTTTCATCTGTCCCTCTCAACTTATGTGAATGTATTAAATAAAAATGTATATTGTCTATCCCTTACTGAGATACGCCTTAGGCAGGAGGTTGCACAGGGAATCTAGAATGTGAAAGAATTAAAATATGAACAATTACAATGAGAGAATGATGGCCAGCCAAGAAATACTGCTGAGTGTTTACATAAGACCTACTTTACAGTTTCCAATGTACAATATTTTGAAAGCGCATAGACAACAACTATTTCATCAGAAGGAATAATGCACTTGATGAAGAGTAGAAACACTAGCTGAAATTGTCATTCTCCTTTTAGCAAGCTTAATTCACTAGGTCAATGTTGGGGATTTTTTTCCATTACTCCTCCCATCTTACACTGCCAAGTAAATTCAAATTCTTGTTTATAAAGCAGATTTCAAAGACCACCCAGGAGACTGAACTCTACCTGGCAATGTTTCTGTTCCTTAGAAAGAGAAAGAAAAGAACCAGTGACATCAACAGTGAACACAATCATGTTACAGGATATATCCATACCCTGCATTGCCACAGCATGAGCGTGGCCAGGAGGCTGCCATTCAGTGCTACTGCCATTGCAGAGAATTTTAACCATTCTGAACATCTTTACTGGCTGTGGCAAAATAATTAAGAATATATTGAAGCTCACTTTTGCCTATCTTAAAATAAAAGAGTACAGCTTCCTTGGTATAGGAGACTATTCTGCTTTGCACCACTGCTCTAACATAATCTGCTCCTAAAGCAGGTATAATCAATTTATGGAAGATCACCTCAATATGAAAAGGATCCGATAGGGACAGAGATGTATCAAGATATAGCATAACATTGCCCTTCAGTTGACAGTTAATTAAGAAAGGCTTGCCAAAGTTAAGGTGAGGGAGTTCGAGCCACTTCAGAAGTTGTTGGTACAGAAGCGTCCCCTCTACACATCATACAACTGATGCTACATGGAGCAATTGGGTACTATTGATCACACAACAGGCTCAAATGGGAAACCCAAACCACCCAGGCCCTTTTGGGGTGACTACAGCAACAGAAACAGACTAACGGGCAGAGCAGAGATAAACCCATCTGGGCTGCTGCACAGTGGCAAGATATTGCTGCCCCGGTAGAAAGCATTGTTGTAAAGATATGTCATGTAGATGCTCACATGCCCAAGAGCTATGCCACCGAAGAACACCGAAACAATGAGGAGGTAGACCAGGCTGCTAGAACTGAAGTGGTTCAGGTGGACCTGGACTGGGAATGTAAGGGTGAGCTATTTATAGCTCAGAAGGCTCATGACACATCGGGACATCTAGGAAGGGATGCAACACACTGACAGGCTCGTGATCAAGGGGTGGATCTGACCATGGAGGCCATTGCACAATTCACCCATGAAAGTGAAATGTGCCTCAATCATAGAATCATAGAATCATTTAGGTTGGAAAAGACCTTTAAGATCATTGAGTCCAACCGTTAACCTAGCATTACCAAGTCCCCCACTAAACCATGTCCCTAAGTGCCACGTCTACATGTCTTTTAAATACCTCCAGCGATGGTGACTCAACCACTTCCCTGGACAGCCTGTTCCAGTGCCTGATAACCCTTTCAGTGAAGAAATGTTTCCTAATATCCAATCTAAACCTCCCCGGCGCAACTTGAGGCCGTTTCCTCTCATCCTATCACTTGTTACTTGGGAGAAGAGACTGACACCCACCTTGCTACAACCTCCTTTCAGGTAGTTGCAGAGAGCAATAAGGTCTCCCCTCAGCCTCCTTTTCTCCAGACTAAATAACCCCAGTTCCCTCAGCCACTCCTCATAAGACTTGTTTTCCAGACCCTTCACCAGCTTCGTTGTTCTTCTTTGGATGCACTCCAGCACCTCAATGTCTTTCTTGTAGTGAGGGGCCCAAAACTGAACACAGTACTCGAGGTGCGGTCTCACCAGTGCTGAGTACAAAGGGACAAACGCTTCCATAGTCCTGCTGGCCACACTATTTCTGATACAAGCCAGGATGCTATTGGCCTTCTTGGCCACCTGGGCACACTGCTGGCTCATATTCAGCTGTATGATGGCATGCAAGATGATCTGCTCCATAACCTTCCCGGGCACCGAGGTCAGACTGACAGGCCTGTGGTTCCCCGGATCCTCCTTCCGGCCCTTCTTATAGATGGGCGTCACATTTGCTAACCACCAGTCAACTGGGATCTCCCTGGTTAGCCAGGACTGCTGATAAATTATTGAAAGTGGCTTGGTGAGCACTTCTGCCAGCTCTTTCAGCACCCTTGGGTGGATCCCATCTGGCCCCATAGAATTGTGTGTGTCTAAGTGGTGTTGCAGGTCGCTAACCATTTCCCCTTGGATTATGGGGGCTTCATTCTGCTCCCCATCTCTGTCTTCCAGCTCAGCGGGCTGGGTACCCCGAGAACAATTGATCTTACTATTAAAGACTGAAACAAAGAAGGCATTAAGTACCTCAGCCTTTACCTCATCCTTTTTCACTATGTTTCCCCCCGCATCCAATAAAGGAGGGAGATTCTCCTTAGCCCTCCTTTTGTTGCTAATGTATTTATAGAAACATTTTTATTGTCTTTTACTGCAGTAGCCAAATTAAGTTCTAGTTGGGCTTTGACCCTTGTAATTTTCTCCCTGTATAACCTCTCAACATCTTTGTAGTCCTCCTGAGTTGCCTGCCCCTTCTTCCAAAGTTCATAAACTCTTTATCCTGAGTTCCAGCAAAAGCTCTCTGTTCAGCCAGGCCAGTTGTCCTGGTTTAGGCCGGGACGGAGCTAGTTTTGTCTTCAGCAGCTCCTGTGTTTTGGATTTAGTGTGAGAAGAATGGTGATAGTACACTGATATTGTTGGTTGCTGCTAAATGACCAAGGACATTATGCAGTTTCCCAGGTTTTGCTAATGTGCAGGTGCAGAAACTTGGGAGGGGTAGAGCCAGAATAGTTGATCCAAACTGGCCAAAGAGAGTATTCCATACCATAGACGTCATGCCTGGTATAAGTGAGGGTCAGCCAGTGGGTCACTAGTTTACCCTTGGTGCCTTAATCCTTGAGCTTCCCTTCTGGTTGCTTTTTGTTTCCCTATTTTTTCCTTTTTGTTTTTCGTTCTTTTGTTCGGCTGTTCATTCCCTCGCCTGCTCTCTCTGGAACTTGCTGTTCTGGGATAGCTGGGGGGGGATACCCCTGCTCCCTGCCTGCTGCTCAGGACGGGCTGTATCGGTCATCAGGTGGTGAGAAATTGTGTATAGTTTGTTTTATATATTCTATTATCCTTATATATATTATTATTAATATCATTATTAATATATTCTTATATTTTTCCTTTGCTGTCCTGGTGAACTGCTTTTATCTCAACCCATGAGTTTTCCTTTCTCTCCGATTCTCCTCCCCACCCCACTGGGGAGAGGGGGAGTGAGCGAGCAGCTGTGTGGTATTGGGTTACAATTTGGGGTTAAACCATGACACCGGTCTTCCTCCCCACCGTCTCATCTTTCAGCACATAGAGACGGCCTGCTCCTGCACAAAAGTGCATATGGAAACATTAACAGGCTCTAAAAATGATGGAGAACCCTTGAACAGAATGACAAGGATTTATTCAAAAAATACCTTAGGGTAAAAATGATGATCAAACACATGTATGTGAATTTATAAGGATTCAGTATGGAAGATGGGAGATCTCTTTAGATGGTTCATAAACACTCAAATCTTAGCTAATACTAAGTAAATGCCATGATGTCTGTAGCAAGGTACAGTAGCAATGATGAGAAAACAGCACAAAAGGGAAAACATTTGATTAACTAGGAAAAATGTAGAACCAACAAGTTGGATACCAAACCCAAGCAACTATTTCCTATCATTTTATAGTCATTCTCTTTCCTTTGTTTCATTCTTTCTACACAAATTCACAGAAGAGAAACTATTTTCTTATGTGTTAAGTGCAGCTACAAAATTACAGATGGAGCTCCCTGTTCATTACCTTTCCATGATTTGTCAATGTGCTAATTTAGCAAGTTTTTTCCTATCTTCTCCTTCCCCGTTCTCAACTTTCTCCCTGCTCCAATTGCTAACACTATAAATGCAAGGTTATAGCAAAAGGTGCAATCTCAGCTATATGGAAGTTCATGGGAGTTTTCTCATTTGTTTTAGTAGGGCTTGGGTTTTATCCAGAGAATCTAATGGGGATCTTTCTTTATGACACGATTTCATTAATGAAATAAAAAAACGTAAGTCACACTGTTCCCTCTGTTACACAAGTATTTCCCAATTTCCTACAATGAGATTGGAAAGAAATATTTAATTGGAACTTCAAAGACAATTAGTCTGTGTATAAGCTAGAAGAGAGTTCAGCTCAATCTTTTGTGGGCTCCACAGGTCTCAACAAAAATCCAAGTTTTCTCTACCTTGCTCTCCAGGGAGGAGGGGGCAAAATACCCAGCAAAACTTTGCTGACTGAGATGGTTTCTTGGCTGGAAGGGCACTTGCATCATACAGTCTCATAGACCTACATAAATAGCTAGTGATAATAGCAATAGCCTTCTGTCACTCATGATTGGAGACAGTAATACATTCAGAGAATTTGAGCTAATGCTCATGACCAGTGAATATGCCAAGCATAATAGGAGAAAGGAGCTGTGCTACTTTGCTCATGCACTTTTGCTAATGCACTTCAATTAGAACGTCTCTGCTATTTCAGACTAACACACTTCTTCAGATCAGACACTAAACAGTGCTGAGCTGTGCAGTTTTCCTTTATGGTTAAACATACACTAGGGACTATGTCAAAACCTCTAAACTCTTTTTAACTGGTGAACTAAATCAGACTTTAATATAAATCATTAGAGATTAAAGATTGGAGGATGTCACCATTCCCCCATCATCAATTCAACACAGGCAAACAATGCTTAGAAAGGTTAAGCATGCTGATAGTGCAAGCTAAAAAACCTAAGTTTCTTTGGCAGGAAAAATAGTGTTAGGTTTACATTTGGGAAGTACACGGGATGTTTCAGGGGGAGGCCCATTGAATGGGGGAATAATATCTTAGTATATGTCAAGGGACAGCAGATGGTGGTTAATGAGGATGTATAAATATGACTGTTGAATGTAAAGATGGTTTAGATCAGAAGTTTAGCCTCAACTGTAGCAACTACCTACTGTAATTCATTTGTAAGACTCCTGGTATCTGGCCTCATTTATGCTTTATTGACTAGGAGAACCATGAGTTAGCTGTACAAGACAGGGGCAGCCCATGGAAGAGAAAACGCCAAAGCAGATATTCACACTGCAGTCCATGGAGACCCCACATCAGAGCAGTTCGATATTTCCTGCAGAAATTGCAGCCTGTCAAGAATCCATGCTAGAGGAGGATAAAAGTGTGAGAAGGAAGGAGCGGCAGAGATGAACTGTTGTGAACTGACCGCAAACTCCCATTCCCCATCCCTCCTCTGCCACTCAGGGGTGGGGGGAGAGAGTTTGGGAATGAGAGAGTGAAGCTGAATCTGGGAAAAAGGGAGAACAGGGGAGGGGGAAGATGTTTTAGTTTTTATCTTTGTTTCTCACCATCCTATTCTATTTTTAATTGGCAATACATTAAATTAATTTCCCCCAAGTCAAGTCTGTTTTGCCCATGACAGTAATTGGTAAGTGATCTCCCTGTCTTTATCTCGACCCACAAGCTTTTCCATCTTATTTCCTCCCCTTGACCTGTTGAGGAGGGGAAGTAAGAGTGCGGCTGGGTGGGGGTCTGGCAGCCAGCTAAGGCTTCTTTTCCTGGGAACAAAAGGGACGTTCCAGAAAGCCATCACCTTGGAAATCCCGCTCAGAGCAGGGTCATCAAGAGCTAACAGCTCTTCCTGGGTCTCTCTAGATACTGGGAGTTGTCCACAGGAGACTGTATTATCATATCTGTCAGGAGAATTGCATGGTCCTACATTCTCATCCAATGTCCATCATACGTATTGTGATCCCTGAGCTGGCACAAGTGAGTGTCCAATTGATTCCAATTGATTCAGAATCATTTGAGATTGACTCAGTTGGCGAGGAACGCGGCGGCGGCAACGGCGTGTCCTGTAGCTGCGCCCTAGATTGAGGTGGACAGGGGGTTCCCGGAGCCAGGGAATCCCGAGCAAGAGCAGAGAGGAGAGAGAGACCCGCCAGGCACCGCCGGCAGCTCTCGCGAGTGTCACGGAGGTACACCAAAACAACTCCACACAGCTAAACTCAAACAAACCTTTAATTCACAACTGAAACCAAACAACCAAAACTAACAAAACAACAAGGTAACTAAATGACACTCCGAGAACATTTAACAAGTTACAGGTTCGATATACCGGTCGGGGATGTTATTACTGCACGGCAAAACATGAGAATGATGGTCCAGGGTGTGCACACACTCACTCACAAAAGGGAAACTCCCACTCAAGGATATCCAGAAGAATAAGAGTGCTCACTGAAGGGGGGGGGGTGTTCAGGTTCAGGTTCACTCAAGGATATATCCAGAAGAAATCACTCACCAAAAGATGGCGAGGGCACTCAATCCCAGGAAGTTTCCTTGGGTGACGTCTCAGCCCAAGGGAAGAGTTTCCGATCACAGGCCCGCTGCTCTGAGGAAAACCACTCAAAGGGGGCTCTCCGGCGGGGGCTCCTTTTATAGCCTGGTCGGATCTGAGCTGTGGTCATTTATGGTCAGTGTTCCAGAAGCTTCTCTCAACCAAGGCATGCCATTGGTTGAGGGCCCTGTCTCCCCACTGAGGGGTCCCAGTATGGTCAGAGGTCTAGAAGTTTCTCTCAGCTGAGGCCCGCCATTGGCTGGGAGCCCTACTGACCGGTCCAGGGGTCCCACCTCTCCCACTCCCACCACAGGGAGGGGGTTGACACCTGAGCTGAGGTGTGTGAGTGACAGCTGCCATGGCAGGGCACTGGAGGCGCGAAAATGAGGCACGAAAAGGAGCCATCGGCTGCTGCCCTGAAAGCCTCTGGCCCTGACCAGGGCGAGTGTATCATCTGCCACAGTGAGCGAGGCTGATGTGGCTTGGGTGTTGCCAGGAGCAACAGTGGGAGATTTAAACGGCCCTGAGGAGCGCCAGCGACCAGGAGCAGGGCCACCAGGGTGGGCAAACAGGGCGTGGCGCGTCAGTCAGGGCATGGCGCAGCAGTTGGTGCAGCAGTTCGCGCGGGAGGGCGCCCAGGGAGGGCCCTGCAGCCTGCTCGTAGCCCCACAGCCCAGGGAAGCGCTCTCGGTCTCTGCCACAATGGCGGGCACCCACCTCAGAGCTAAGACGGGTGCTCCTATGGTGAACGCCCCCAAGATGACGGATGCATCCTGCCAGACAGAACTGGCAAGGGAGGAAATCTCAGTACAGGTGGGAGGCTGCAGCAAGTGCCCTCACCCTTCTCCTGATGCAAAGGTAAGTTCCTGCACAGGGTGTGCATGGGTCAAAGATCTGTTACCTCAGGTAGCTGAGCTGCAAGACATAGTTAAAAGACTGCGCAGCATCAGAGGATCCGAAACAGAGGTAGATAGGTGGTTCCAAAGCCACACTCCTGCGCCAGACATCACTGAGGATGAAACACCTTGGACCGTAGTAACCCACAAAAGCAGGGCTCCTCTTCAGTCCTTGCCCTCCAGCATCACAACTAGAAATAGATACAAAGCTTTAAAAGCTGTAGACACCCATGAGCAAGGCAGGCAAGGAGAAACTACTCTAACGGCACACAGCACGCACCGAAAAAAGAAATGACAAGTGCTCATAGTGGGGGACTCTCTGTTAAGGGGCACTGAGGCACCCATCTGCCGACCTGACAGGGAGGCACGAGAGGTATGCTGCCTCCCAGGAGCCAAGGTCCGAGATGTTGCTGAGAGGGTGTCGTGACTTGTCAGGAGCATGGACTACTATCTGCTGCTACTCTTCCATGTGGGCATGAATGATGCCGCAAGCCGGAACCTGGGCAAAATCAAAGAAGACTTTAAAGCCCTGGGGGAGCAAGTGAAAAATGCTGGTGCCCAAGTTGTATTCTCCTCCATTTCACCAGTGGGAGGAAAGTGGGCGGCCAGAAATAGGCGCATAATACATATCAACTCCTGGCTTCATGGCTGGTGCCGACGTGAGGGTTTTGGCTTTTACGACAATGGGATGTTCTTTGGTGACTATAACCTATTGGGGAGGGATGGGATCCACCTGTCTAAGAGGGGCAGGGGAATCTTTGGCAGCAGGCTGGCCAACTTGGTGAGGCGGGCTTTAAACTGAAGGATTCGGGGGGAGGGGTCCAAAGTGGCGATGCTCGTGCCAGCGCATCCAACTGGGGAGTAAGCCAGGCCAACCTGAGCAGAGACAAATCTTCCTTAGCTGCCTCCCAAGAAGAGAACCAGAAGGCCAACCACCCTAAGGGTGTGTATGGCTATGGTGGATCCTCCTGCACCCCTCCAGGGAAACCTGTGAACTCAACTTCCTCTCTGAAATGCCTGTACACCAACGCACGCAGCATGGGGAATAAACAGGAAGAACTAGAGATCTGTGGGCATTTGCAGGGCCATGATCTCATTGCAATCAGAGAGACATGGTGGGACAGCTCGCATGACTGGAAGGCTGTCATGGATGGGTATGTACTTGTCAGGAAGGGACAGGCCAGCAAGGCGAGGTGGTAGGGTTGCTCTCTATGTGAGAGAGCAACTGGAGTGTATTGAGCTCTGCCTAGGGGAGGATGAAGAATGAGTCGAGAGCTTATGGGTAAGGATTAAGGGACAGGCTAATATGGGGGACACTGATGTGGGTGTGTACTACAGGCCACCTGATCAGGAAGAGGAAGTCGATGAGGCCTTCTACAGGCAGCTGAAAGTAGCCTCACGATTGCAGGCCCTGGTTCTCATGGGGGACTTCAACCACCCCGATATCTGTTGGAGGGACAACACAGCTAGGCACGCACAGTCCAGGAGGTTCCTGCAGAACATTGATGACAATTTTCTGACGCAGGTGGTGGAGGAGCCGACAAGGAGAGGTGTACAGCTGGACCTCATACTAACAAACAAGGAAGGTCTGGTTGGGGATGTGAAGGTTGGGGATAGCCTTGGCTGCAGTGACCACGAGATGGTGGAGTTCAGGATCCTGCGTGGAGGAAGCAGGACGCTAAGCAGGATTACAACTCTGGACTTTAGAAGAGCTAACTTTGCCCTCTTCAAGGACCTGCTTGGAGGAATCCCATGGGTTAGGGCTCTAGAAGGTAGGGGGGCCCAAGAAAGCTGGGCATTGTTCAAGCATCACTTCCTCCAAGCTCAAGATCGGTGCATCCCCAGGAGTAAGAAATCAGGTAAGGGAGGCAGGAGACCTGCATGGATGAGCAAGGAACTATTGGCAAACCTCAAGTGGAAGAAGGAAGTCCATGGAATGTGGAAAAAGGGGCAGGCCACGTGGGAGGAGTACAGGGATGCTGTCAGGGTATACAGGGATGCTACAAGGAAGGCTAAGGTCCCCCTGGAATTTAATCTGGCAAGGGACATCAAGGGCAATAAGAAGGGCTTCTTCAAATACATTGGCAACAAACAGAAGACTAGGGAAAACGTGGGCCCTCTGCTGAATGAGGTGGGTGCCCTGGTCAAGAAGGATGCAGAGAAGGCAGAGTTACTGAATGCCTTCTTTGCTTCGGTCTTTACTGCCAAGGCTGGCCCCCAGGAATCCCAGACCCTGGAGGTAAGAGAGGAAGCCTGGAGAAAGGATGGCCCTCCTTTGGTCGAGGAGGATCGGGTTAGAGATCAGTTGGGCAAACTGGACACCCACAAATCCATGGGCCCCAATGGGATGCACCCACGAGTGCTGAGGGAGCTGGCAGAGGTCATTGCCAAGCCACTCTCCATCATCTTTGAAAGGTCATGGAGAATGGGAGAGGTGCCTGAGGACTGGAGGAAAGCCAATGTCACTCCAGTCTTCAAGAAGGGCAAGAAGGAGGACCCGGGAAATTACAGGCCAGTCAGCCTCACCTCCATCCCTGGCAAGGTGATGGAGCAGCTCATCCTGGAGGCCATCTCCAAGCATGTAGAAGAAAAGAAGGTGATCAGGAGTAGTCAGCATGGACTCACCAAGGGGAAATCATGCTTGACCAATCTGATAGCCTTCTACGATGGCATGACTGGCTGGGTGGATGAGGGTAGAGCGGTGGATGTTGTCTACCTGGACTTCAGCAAGGCATTTGACACTGTCTCCCACAATATCCTCATAGGTAAGCTCAGGAAGTGTGGGCTGGACAAGTGGACAGTGAGGTGGATTGAGAACTGGCTGAATGGCAGAGCTCAGAGGGTGGTGATCGGCGGCGCAGAGTCTAGTTGGAGGCCTGTGGCTAGTGGTGTCCCCCAGGGGTCAGTACTGGGGCCAGTCTTGTTCAATTTATTCATCAATGACCTGGATGAAGGGACAGAGTGTACCCTCAGCAAGTTTGCTGATGACACGAAACTGGGAGGACTGGCTGATACACCGGAAGGCTGTGCTGCCATTCAGCGAGACCTGGACAGGCTGGAGTGTTGGGTGGAGAGGAACCTCATGAGGTTCAACAAGGGCAAGTGCAGGGTCCTGCACCTGGGGAGGAATAACCCCATGCACCGGTACAGGTTGGGGGTTGACCTCCTGGAAAGCAGCTCTGCGGAGAAGGACCTGGGAGTCCTGGTAGACAACAAATTCACCATGAGCCAGCAATGTGCCCTTGCGACCAGGAAGGCCAACGGCATCCTGGGGTGCATTAAGAAGAGTGTGGCCAGCAGGTCGAGGGAGGTTATCCTCCCTCTCTACTCTGCCCTAGTGAGGCCCCATCTGGAGTCCTGTGTCCAGTTCTGGGCTCCCCAGTTCAAGAAAGATGAGGAACTACTGGAGAGATTCCAGTGGAGGGCTACAAAGATGATTAAGGGACTGGAGCATCTCTCCTATGGGGAAAGGCTGAGGGAGCTGGGGCTGTTCAGCCTGAGGAAGAGAAGACTGAGAGGGGGCCTCATCAACGCTTATAAATATCGCAAGGGCGGGTGTCAAGAGGATGGGGCCAGACTCTTTTCAGTGGTGCCCAGCGACAGGACAAGGGGCAACGGGCACAAACTGGAACATAGGAAGTTCCCTCTGAACATGCGGAACAACTTCTTCACTGTGAGGGTGACAGAGCACTGGAACAGGCTGCCCAGGGAGGTTGTGGAGTCTCCTTCTCTGGCGATATTCAAAACCGGCCTGGACGCAGTCCTGTGCAGCCTGCTCTAGGTGACCCTGCTCTGGCAGGGGGGTTGGACTAGATGATCTCCAGAGGTCCCTGGAGAAGCGATAGTGTTTATTTCAGAAGAAGAGTACATAGGAGGATTTGGAGCCCTTGCATTTTTCTTTCTTTTGCTTAGGAAAATGAAAATTTCCAGGTGGTTTTGTATCTTTCATTAAATACAATTCATGGACTCCTCTACATTACAGTGCTTAGTAAGGCAAAGAGCAATAAAAACATTAGTCTCTTCTTAGTTATATGTGAGTTTAATACAAATGTTTAAGGAAAGAAAAAATACAGGTAAAAAATAATGGACAACGAATTAAAAAAAAAAAAAAAAGCTCATGGACTAACCAAAGGTAGAACATTTCGAAGTAATCCGAAACGGTTCTTTGTAAAGATATTTTTTTAGCTAAAAAAATACAGTAAATCTCATATGCTTGAACTTCTTTCAAAAAATTATGTTCTGCCACATTGGAGAGTATAAGTGTTGTGGTTTAACCCCAAATTGTAACCCAATACCACGCAGCCGCTCGCTCACTCCCCCCTCCCCGGTGGGGTGAGGAGGAGAATTGGAGAGAAAGGAAAACTTGCGGGTTGAGATAAAAGCATACACAACTTCTCACCACCTGACGACCGATACAGCCCGTCCCAAGCAGCAGTCAGGGAGCAGGGGTATCCCCTCCCAGCTATCCCAGAACAGCAAGTTCCAGGGAAAGCAGGTGAGGGAACAAACAGCCGAATGAACGAAAAACAAAAAGGAAAAAATAGGGAAACAAAAAGCAACCCAAAGGGAAGCTTAAGGATTCAAGCAAGTTAAGGGTCTAAAAGCCTAGTGGCCCACCGACCGACCCTCACTTATATCAAGCATGACGTCTATGGTATGGAATACTCTCTTTGGCCAGTTTGGATCAACTATTCTGGCTATATCCCTCCCAAGTTTTTGCATCTGCACGTTAGCAGAACCTGGGAAACTGCATAATGTCCTTGGTGGTTTAGCAGCAACCAGCAACATCAGTGTGCTATCACCGTTCTTCTCACACTCAAGCCAAAACACAGGAGCTGCTGAAGACAAAACTAGCTCCGTCCCGGCCTAAACCAGGACAATAAGTTAAAATGGGGATTCATACAAAGACTATACAGTGGTTAAAGAACTGTCTTAGAGGAAATTATATTGGCCTGTTCTGAGAAAGAAATTATCAGGCTGGAGGGAAGTTACAGTTAGAGTTCTTCAAGTATCAGTCTTAGGACCAATATCATTTCATATTTTCATTACAGTCCTTGGCAGAAGAGTGCTAATAAGATTTTCTGAGAAAACATTGTAGGCATCACCAAAAAGAGAAATAAAAAACTGGGTGACCTTGAGGACTAGTCTACAAGGTATGAGATAAAATTTAATAGTACAACTGCTTGATCATATTCTGAGGGAGAGGTAATAAGACGCTTCATTATTAACTGAAAGCTGACTAGTTGGAAATGACAAAAGATGAGAGAGATCTAGTGTAACAGTTGCTCAAGAAAATACTTTTTCTGTGAGGGTGGTTAAACACTGGAACAGGTTGCCAAAAGAGGTTGTGGAGTCTCCATCCTTGGAGATAATCAAAACCCAACTGGACATGATCTTGGGAAACCTGCTCTAGCTGACCCTGCTTGAGCAGGGAGTTGGAGTAGATGATCTCAAGAGGTCCCTTCCAACCCCAACGATTCTGTGATCACAAAAACAATATGAGCCAACAGTCATGAAAAAGATGTTTTCAAGAAAAATGGCAATGCGATCGCATAATTCCTTACTGGCATACTCTATCCTTTTCTACTGTCAGAGAGTTTATTAAGTATTGTTTAAGAAAAATGAGTTCTGTTTTATAAATGTGCAGTCTTATGAGCAAAGATCAGAAAACTATGGGTTGTTTGGCCTAGAAAAGTGAAGGTATGACCTCTAGAAAGGGAAAAGAACTATGTAAGCTATATAACAACAAGTTGGTGGGACTGATTGAGAGGGCTTTAAATTAGAATCGATGGGGGGAAGGAGATACCAACAGGAGAGCTGAAGGTAAGCCAAGGGTGGGCATGGCATCGCCTGAGGGTGGCAATGCCAATGGGAACATTTATGCTGCTCCAGGGAGCACTGAGGGCTCAGGAGCACATCTGAAATGCTTGTACACCAACGCACGCGTTATTAGAAACAAACAGGATGAACTGGAAGTGTTGGTCAGTTCCCAGAGCTATGATGTCATTGATATTAGTGAGACTTGGTGGAATAAGTCCCACAATTGGAGTGCTGGGATGGAGGGCTATAGGCTGTTCAGGAAGGATAGGCAGGGCAGGCGAGGTAGAGGAGTTGCACTGTATGTAAGGGAGAGGTTTGACTGTACAGCCCTTACAGTTAGGGATGATGTGGTTGAGAGCCTCTGGGTGAGGATTAGGGGGATGGAAAACAAAGCAGGTGTCGTAGTGGGTGTCTACTATCGATCGCCCAGCCAAGATGATAGCAGTGATGAGTTATGCTATAGGCAATTAGGAGAAATCCCTGGATCAGTAGCCCTTGTCCTTATGGGAGATTTCAACTTCCCAGGCATCAACTGGGAATACCATACTGCTGTGACGAGCAAGGCTGGGAAATTCTTGAAGTTTGTGGAAGATAATTTCTTGTCACAAGTACTCAGGGAGCCAATGAGGAAAGATGCCCTCCTAGACTTGTTGTTTGTGAATAGAGAAGGGTTCGTGGGACATGTGATGGTAGGTGGCTGTCTTGGCCACAGTGATCACGAAATGGTTGAGTTTAAAATTTTCAGTGTAATGGGAAAAAAGGTCAGCAGAGTTGCTACCCTGGATTTCAGGAGAGCAAACTTTAAGCTACTCAGGGAGCTACTTAGCAGTGTCCCCTGGGAATCTGCTTTTGAGGGCTTAGGAGTCTATGAGTGCTGGTCAGTTTTTAAGAACCACCTTTTAAAAGCACAGGCACAGGCAATCCCAGTGTCATACGTCAAGCAAGCGAGGCAGAAGACCAGCTTGGCTGAACAGGGAGCTCCTCTTGGAACTCAGGAGGAAAAAGAAATTGTACGATCTCTGGAAGCAAGGTCAGGCTTCGCAGGAAGATTACAGAGCTGTGGTTCCTATATGCAGGGAGAAGACATAAAAGGCCAAAGCTCAACTAGAGCTGAAACTGGCCAGTGTTGTGTCAGACAACAAGAAGGGCTTTTTTAAGTATGTTAATAGCAAGAGGAGGTCCAAGGAAAACATTGGACCAATACTTGTTGAAAATGTTCCCCTGACAAATAGGGATGAAGAAAAAGCGGAGGCATTCAATGCTTTTTTTGCCTCAGTCTTTAATAATACCAATAGACCTTGGGCTGCCTGGTCCTCTGAGTTGGAGGACCATGACTGCAGGAACACTGACTTTCCATTTGTGGACACTGAAATTGTAAGGGACCAGCTGTATCAGCTGAATGATCATAAGTCCATGGGGCCTGATGGGATTCATCCCAGAGTACTGAAGGAGCTAGTGGATGTTAGAGCAGGACCCCCATCTACCAAAGGTCTTGGGAGTCTGGGGAGGTCCCTGCTGACTGGAAGCTAGCCAATGTTATTCCAATTTACAAGAAGGGCATGAGGGAAGACCCAGGAAACTACAGACCTGTTAGTCTAACCTCAGTACCTGGAAAATTATGGAGAAGATCATACTGGGTGCTATTGAAAGACATTTAAAGGACAATGCAATCATCAGGCACAGTCAACATGGGTTCACAAAGGGAAAGTCCTAAACAGGACTAACAAATCTGATATCCTTCTACGATAAGGTCACCCGCCTAGTGGATGAAGGGAAGGCAGTGGATGTAGTTTTTCTGGGTTTTAGTAAGGCTTTTGATACTGTCCCTCACAGCATCCTTCTGGACAAGTTGTCCAACTGTGGAATGAGCAGGACCACAGTGCGCTGGATGAAGATCTGGCTGAAGAGCAGGGCTCAAAGGGTGTATGGGGCAACATCTGGCTGGCGACTGGTCCCAGCGGTGTTCCTCAGGGCTCAATTCTAGGCCAGTTCTGTTCAATATTTTTATCAATGATCTGGATGCAGGAGTTAAATGCATCATTAGCAAGTTTGCTGATGATACTAAACTGGGAGGTGCTGGTGACTCTCTTGAGGGCCAAGAGGCCTTGCAGAGGGACCTAGATAGATTGGAGCATTGGGCAATCATTAATGGCATGAAATTTAACAAGTCCAAATGCCAGATTCTGCACCTGGGACGGAGTAACGCTGGGCACAAGTATAGATTGGGAGAGGAGTGGCTGGAGAGCAGCCCTGCAGAAAGGGATCTGGGGGTGCTGGCTGACAGCAGGCTCAATAGGAGTCAGCAGTGTGCCCTGGCAGCCAAGAGGGCAAACCGCATCCTGGGGTGCATTAAACACGGTATAACCAGCTGGTCAAAAGAGGTGATTATTCCTCTGTATTTAGCATTGGTGTGGCCTCACCTTGAGTATTGTGTGCAGTTCTTGGTCCCACTTGAATGCGTCCAGAGGCTGGTGAAAGGGCTGGAAGGCATGTCCTATGAGGAGCAGCTAAGGACTCTGGGTTTGTCTAATTTGGAGAAAAGGAGGCTGAGGGGTGACCTCATTGCTCTCTACAGCTTCCTGAGGAGGGGAAGCGGAAAGGGAGGTGCTGATCTCTTCTCCCTGGTATCCAGTGACAGGACGCGTGGGAATGGCTCAAAGCTGCATCAGGGGAGGTTCAGACTTGACATTAGGAAGCATTTCTTTACAGAGAAGGTGGACAGACATTGGAACAGGCTTCCTAGAGAGGTGGTCGATGCCCCAAGCCTGTCAGTGTTTAAGAGGCATTTGGGCAATGCCCTTAATAATATGCTTGAACTTTTGGTCAGCCCTGAAGTGGTCAGGCAGTTGGACTAGATGATCATTGCATGTGCCTTCTGACTGAACTGTTCTATTCTGTTTTAGTTAAAGTCTCAGGGTTTTTTTTACAGGCTCTACCCTGAAGAGAATTCAGGTATTTTACATGTTAGAAAGGTATTTTTCAGTTGTTTGTAGCCATAATGAGTCTGTCCCAGTTCACACTTGATTTACATTGGAGATTAACTTTTCAAACATGAAGGTTGGAAATTTTAGTTGGTAAATGATAGCTCAGTGTTCAGAAAACTTTCTGGTGCACGCACCAGATCTAGATCATCTTGTCGCATTTTTTCTGGTGATACTGTCCCAATCCAATATCGGGGAGGTTTCGTTACGATCCCAGGGACGAGATTAAGACACCAAAACCGGTCAGATATCGTACAACCTTTTGATTTTATTTGTAACAAACAGGGGAGAAAAGCAGGGAAGAGAAGAGGGATAGAGGGGAAAAGTTAGAGGGAGAGAGTTGGAGAAAGGGAGTGAAAATAGCTACCACCACTCCGAGTCCAATGATGTTCTGCTGATTCCGTCCGAGGTCCTTAATCGTCGTAAGCTTCGTCCAGGTCCGGGAGAGGCACAAGGACGGCAGGGAGGGGAAAGAAAAACCGCGCCGCTAGAGCGCCCACGTGCTTCCTTTTATAGGGGCTCCCCCTCCTGCTCATGCGCAGACCGCGACTGCGTACGTGCGGCTCGTGCCGGGCGTGCTGTCCCCTTAAAGCCGCCTCCTGTTTCGCGCCGTTTTCTTCTCTTTTCGCGCCTTTGGCCGCCGGGGGCAGGGGAGGGGGGGCGTAGCCGGGATGGCAATGTCGAGACAAACCACATCCATTATCGGTCCTCGTCGAGATAAGCCACACCCATTATCGGTCCTCTACAGATACTAATGCTTATATTTTCCCTGATGGTGCTGGCCATCAACAACCATTTATTTTTGATGATGGAATTTAATTCTCCTTCATATGGACAAAAATATCTCTCTCAAAAAATTGTGATTCTCCATTTTTTCTCAGCACGATCATGGAAGCAATAAACATGCTGACACAGCTGCTGAGGTTTGGTGCTGAAAGCAGTGATTTAGGGAAACAATCAACATTTAGAAAGAGGAAATTAGAAAATAAAATAACTCTTGTTGTCCTATGTACTGGGTCGGGGTGAGATGGACTTAACTTTCCTCATAGTGACCCGTATAGTGCTGTGCTTTGCATTTGTGGCTTGAACACTGTTGATAACACACCAGTGTTTTGGGTTGGGAGGGGACATAGCCAGGACATCTGACCCCAGCTGACCAAAAGGATATTCCATACCATATGATGTCATGCTCAGCAATAAAAAGCTGAGGGAAGGTAGGAGGATGCGAGGACATTCGTGGTTATGGCATTTGTCTTCCCAAGCAACCACTAGGCGTACTGATGCCCTGCTTTCCAGGCAGTGGAAAGTTTTGCTTTGTTTCTGCATGCAGCTTTTGCTTTTCTTATTAAACTTCCTTTGTCTCAATCCACAAGCTTTTCCATCTTATTTCCCCCCCTGTCCTGCTGAGGAAGGGGAGTTAGAGAGTGTCTGGCAGCCAGCCAAGGTCAACCCACCACATCCCATCATTTTTTATGATATACTACTGTAACTCTAATATGCGTGAATGTGCTCTCATTTAAATTTGGGTTGTTTGAATATTGTTTATGCCTTGGAAATATGCAGGGAAAATATACTGTTCTTTTAACACCAAGAGAAATGTCAGTGTATTTCATTAACAGGAGTAGAGATAAATTATTTCTTTGTTGTGTTTGGAATTTGCTCTCCTGCTTAATGATGATCCTCAGAACAAAATATTTGAAAACATTTTTTAAATTGTTTAGGCCGCAAAAACAAAAAAATCACTCTCAAAGTAAATATTTTTACCCTCTCTACTTCTTGTTTGCATATAAACTAAGACTTGATGTGCCAGTTTCTACGGAGAACAAACCAGACCTGTTCTTTGCTTTCAAATGCTTTTTTTTCCAGAAGCTATTGGTGGTTTTGTTGGCTTATTGCAGGCCTTCATTACGTTGTTTGGAAGGGGAGGCTGCATTTCTTTAGATTGACTGATATTTTGAAAATCTGTCTGCTAAAATTTCATGAAGCACTTCAGAAAGAAGAACCAGGTAGTGTTCTCTCAGTGGTTCCAATGAAAAAGACAATTACTCAGGATTATTATTGTTACTACTTAGTACTTAGAAAGCATATTCATAAAAAAATGCAACCAAAGCAATTAGTAAACAAAGAAACTGACAACAAATATTTCCACCTCAAGAGTAGTGACTTCCCCTGAGAAGGTGGGGGAAGCGGCAGCAGCAGTATGGCAAGCACTAAATAAAGCAGAAATTGAGATTCCACCCGGAAAATGTCAGGGACCAAGTAAAGAAGTAAAATTCTTAGGTACTTGGTGGATAGCAGGCAGTGCAGCGGTTCCTCCAGATACCTTAAGAAAAATTGAAGAGCTGCAAATGCCCCAATCAAGGAAGGAGTTACAACAATTAATGGGAACTTTAGGATATTGGAGGAAGCATGTACCTGGATTTTCTGTCATTTCCCGTCCATTATACTCACTCTTACGGAAAGGCAAACCCTGGAAGTGGAAATTAGAACATAAAGAGGCAGTCAAAACTCTAACTGAAGAATTAAAAACATATCAGTCACTGGGACCAGTACACCCCCGTGACCCTATTATAGCTGAATGGGGTTTCGCCAAACATGCTACTTTTACTGTAACCTGTTCCAAACTGGCCCCGATGGGCCAAAAAGACCTTTATTGTTTAGCTCAGCCACATTTAAAGAAACAGAACAACGATACTCTGAATGGGAAAAGGGACATTTAGCTTTAGTCTGAGCAGTTAAACAAGTCGAGAAAATACATCAGGGACAACCTGTGCAAACTAGAGGACCCTTTAATTTACTAGAAGCAATCCTAAAGGGGACTGCTCCCCCAGAAGGAGTTGCACAAAAACCCACTATCAGAAAATGGTATGCCTACCTGACAGGAGTTGCAGAACATATGCAATTAACTGAAGGACACACTAAGGTTTCCAAATTGCAGATGCCCATAAACACAGACCCTTTAGCATTACAAGAACCTTTTAAACCTTCACCCATTCTGGATGCACCGCCCCTCACTGAGGGGATACCAACAGAAAACATTTGGTTTACGGATGCTTCAGCAAAAAGGGTAAATGGTAAATGGCAATATAAGGCCGTTTCATTAGATATTACTACCGACAAACAAGTAATAGAGGAAGGTGAAGGCAGTGCACAAGTAGGAAAATAAGAGCAGTTGTTTTGGTAGCACAGAATGGAGCAAAAATTATATATGTAGGCTCTTATGCTGTGTGGGCTGGTGCCACACAGTGGCTCTGTCAATGGGAAAGCCTGAATTGGGAAGTGAATAGATCCCCAGTTTGGAGGAACAGTGATTGGCAATTATTGCTAGATATAGCCAGGAAAACACCTTTCAAGATGGGATGGGTAAAAGCTCATGCTAAGGATAATCAACCAGCCACAAAGTGGAATCAAAAGGTAAGATGAGCTAACTAAAATTAGGAAAATCACCTTAAACCCTGAGTGGTATCGATTGGAAGAATGGTTACATCAAAACCGAGGCCACACAGGTAAAGAAGCACTTCACTTTGCTGCACAGAGTAAAGGCTGGCCTATAAACAGAAAAACTTGTGAAACTATTCTTACAGAATGTCCCCAGTGTAGATTGAAATTACAAGCAGCTCATCCTGCTAAAGCACCACCTCTACATATCAATGAAGGGAAAACTTTATGGTCTACATGCCAAATTGATTATATCAGACCATTCAAATCCTCTGTGGGATTTCGATACATCCTCACAGGAGTGGAAGTAGTCTCTGGCTTGTTTATGATGACTAAGTGTCGGAAAGCCGATGGGTGAAATACAGTGCGAGGGCTATCATTTTGGTTCTCAAATCTACCTATTCCTGATGTTATCCAAAGTGATAATGGCTCACATTTTTCGTGTAAGGAAGTGCAAGATATTGGGCAAAACAAGAGGGAATTAAATGGGTATTCCACACCCCATACTACCCTCAATCAAATGGGATGGTAGAGAGAGCTAATGGTTTATTGAAAAGGAATCTTAAACCACATAAGGCTCAATGGGATATGAGACTTCCCAAAAGTACTCCATCAATTAAATAATTGATACGAGCCTACTGGAAGCCCTGTAAGCTGAGCATTCTTTGTCAAAACTGAGCTTAGCGCTCCACTTACTGGGAAAAGAGAATATCTGATGTTACAGCCAGGACAGCCTGTGATGGTCAATCTACCAGCCATCAGTGTATTATCACCATTCTTCACATACTAAATCCAAAACACAGTAGCTACTAGAAAGAAAATTAGCTCCATCCTGGACGAAACCAGGACAATAACAATAATGTTTTAGCTATTGCTAAACAGTGCTTGCATAGTGTCAAGGCCTTCTCTGTTTCTCACTCTGCCCTCCCAGTGAATAGACTGGGGGGGGGGCCGCAAGTCTCTCACTCTGTCCCCCGCAGCGAGTAGGCTAGGGGGTGAGGAACAGTTGGGCTAGATGACCTCCAGAGTGACAAAAGCATCTTACAGAAGTCTGACATTTCCTATGTCTCTTTCACTTGAGAATTTTTTTTAAGTGTTTGCAGGTACCAACTCTCTTTTGTTTCAGAGATCTGCTGTATCTTAAACTATGAAGAGTTGTTCTCAACCTATTAGTTTTAAAATCAGCTCTTACTATTTCTCACTTGAGGAAAGGGCTTGTGATCCTGAAAGCAAATTTAAATTTTCCAAAGTAAATGAATTGGGCTAATTAAAACTATTACTGTTGCCTGCAAATCTTGTTCTATGTCTGGGATTATGAAGGCTACAGCAAAATACCCCATAGTCTTAGTGTTAGATACTTGTCCTGGTTTAGGCCAGGACGGAGCTAGTTTTGTCTTCAGCAGCTCCTGTGTTTTGGATGTAGTGTGAGAAGAATGGTGATAGTACACTGATGTTGCTGGTTGCTGCTAAATGACCAAGGACATTATGCAGTTTCCCAGGTTTTGCTAATGTGCAGGTGCAAAAACTTGGGAGGGGTAGAGCCAGGATAGTTGATCCAAACTGGCCAAAGAGAGTATTCCATACCATAGACGTCATGCTTGATATAAGTGAGGGTCGGTCGGTGGGCCACTAGGTCTTTTAGGCTTTTGAGGCTTTTTGAGGCTTTTAGACCCTTAACTTGCCTTAATCCTTAAGCTTCCCTTTGGGTTGCTTTTTGTTTCCCTATTTTTTCCTTTTTGTTTTTCGTTCGTTCGGCTGTTTGTTCCCTCGCCTGCTCTCTCTGGAACTTGCTGTTCTGGGATAGCTGGGGGGGGAATACCCCTGCTCCCTGCCTGCTGCTCGGGACAGGCTGTATCGGTCGTCGGGTGGTGAGAAATTGTGTATCGTTTGCTTTATATATTCTATTATCCGTATATTATTACTATTATTATCATTATTAATATATTCTTATATTTTTCCTTTGCTGTCCTGGTGAGCTGTTTTTATCTCAACCCGCGAGTTTTCCTTACTCTCCAATTCTCCTCCCCACCCCACCGGGGAGTTGGGGGAGTGAGCGAGCGGCTGCGTGGTATTGGGTTACAATTTGGGGTTAAACCACGACAGTCCTTTTTGGCGCCCAACGTGGGGCTCAAGAGGGATCCGGGTAGCTCAGCTGAGAGAGCATCAGACAGAGGGTCCAGGGTTTAAAGCCCCCGGTCAGGCTCAAAGGGTTGAGATAACAACAGGCTTGACCAGAGTGTGTTAAAACAATTTGTTATAAGCATCCGTTGTATTACTTTAATTGCCGCTGGTCACAATGTTGTTTGAATTGTTTACAGAGTGCTTCACAGAGCTGTATCGTGTATCACCTTACTGTATGCTGTTTGTCACAGTTTATGCGTGGTTTGTTACCTCTGGGCTTTGGATTAGGTTTATTGCTTCGCTGTGTGGTTTAGCACTGGCTTATGGCATGGTAAAATCATTGGTGTTTAGACCAGTTTACTCCCTATATTCATATATGATGGGGGGGGGAAGCGATGTGCAGAGCGAAGCGGCACCAACAGTTACAGCTTCGTACTTCGGGACCAATCTGGTGGGGACTATCAGTAATTATTCCTTTATTTTTTCCTTCCCGGGGGTCAACAGGGGGAAACTTCCTCCTTTGCTTTCTCTTTCCCCTCCTGGGTAAAAATGCCTGCCTTTGATTTCTCGTTGCCCTCCTGGTTAGTTATGGGAGTTTCTGAAAACTTGGAATGCCTTTGGGATGTTCGGACCGGCTTGCTACTCCTATCAGTAGGAATACATTTGTGTCAAATCTTGCTTAAGCTTAGAAGCCGGTGCAGACGTAGGCGCAGGGCCACCCCAGTTCCCTGCTACAGCCCCCGCGGCCGCGCCGTCCCCCGCCACAGGCGCCGCGGCCGCCCCACGCTCCGCTACGTGTACCGGGGCTGCTCCGCTCCTCGCCACACGGGCACCGCGGCTGCCCCGGCCCCGGCCCCCGCCGCAGGCACCGCGGCCGCCCCAGGTCCCGCCAGGGCCCCCGCGACCGTCCCAGCCCCCGCTGCGGCCCCCGCGGCCGCGCCAGCCCCCGCCACGGGCGCTGCAGCTGCTGCACCCCCCGCCGTGGGCACCGCGGCCGCTCCACCCCCTGCTCCGGCCGCTGCGGCCGCGCCAGCCCCCGCCATGGCCGCTCCACCCCCCCGCCACGGGTATCGCTGCTGCCCCACCCCTTGCTACGGGCACCGCGGCCGTCCCACTCCTTGTTGCAGGCAACGCGGCTGCTCCACCCCCCGCCGCGGGCATCGCGGTTGCCCCAAGCGCTGCTACGGGCCATGGGCGCTGCAGCTGCTCCACCCCCGCGGCCGTTCCACCCCCTGCTGTGGGCATCGCTGCTGCCCCGGTCCCTGCCACGGGCACCGCGGCTGTTCAAGCCCCAGCTATGAGCACCGTGGCTGCTGTGACAGGCACTGCAGATCCACCCGTGCCGTTATCAGTTGCCCCTATACAAAAGAAGAGAAGCACAAAGAAATCAGCTTGCGTCCCGAAAGATGAGGATGAACCAGGGACATCACAGGAACAGGGAGAGGCAGAAGCAGAGATAATCACCCGACCCCTATCCCTGACTGAGCTGCGAGATATCCGAAAAGATTACAGCCGTAATCAAGGTGAGCAGCTTGTCACCTGGCTGCTCCGATGCTGGGATAACGGGGCCAGTAGCCTCGAACCAGAGGGCAGGGAAGCCAGGCAGCTGGGATCCTTGTCTAAGGAAGCGGCCATTGACAGGGCGATTGGAAGAGAGGCAGAAGCCCGCAGTCTGTGGAGGAGACTCCTGTCAGGTGTGAGGGACAGGTATTTCTTTAAGGAAGATGTTATATGCTACCCAAAGAAGTGGACCAGTATGGAGGGAGGTATTCAGTTTCTGAGGGAATTAGCTGTGCGGGAATTGATTTCTCATGACCTGGATGACCCACAGACACCCGTAGATCCAGATGAGGTCCAATGTACCCGACCCATGTGGCGGAAGTTTGTACATAGTGCACCATCATCGTATGCCAACTCATTGGCAACAATGGGTTGGAAAGACGATGAGGCACCACTGGTGCGTGCAGCGGCTAACCAACTCCGACAGTATGAAGACAATATCTCTTCCTCCTTACGGGCCTGTGTCTCGGCTGTGGAAAAACTGGCCGAAAGAATGTGCCGGGAGTTTCAGCAACTCAAAGAGGATAGGTCCTACTTGCCACCTGTACGGACCAGTATCTCAGCTGTTAGGAGAAAATTTTCCCCTGCTCAAGAGAGACGGTACACGCGGCGAGGTACCCTGTGGTTTTACCTCCGTGACCACGGAGAGGACATGAGGAAGTGGGATGGGAAACCCACCTCAACCCTAGAGGCAAGGGTACGTGAGTTGAAAAAGAAAACAGCTACAAATAAGGGTTCTTCCAGGAAAAGTGCTGCTCCAGTCTCCAGTGGGCAGTTCCCCAGATGGGGTAGAAGGGCTTCTGATTCGTACTTACAAGAAATGAGAAACAGGGATGAGATTCGACCCCATGTGTCCCACACGAACCCATTGGTTGATAGCGGGTATTATAATCAGAATTAGAGGGGCCCTGCCTCCAGCCAGGTGGAGGAGAGGGACAACCGAGTTTACTGGACTGTGTGGATTCGATGGCCTGGCACATCAGCCCCCCAGAAGTACAAGGCTCTAGTGGACACTGGCGCACAGTGCACCCTAATGCCATCGAACTATAGAGGGGCCGAACGCATTTCTATTTCTGGAGTAACAGGGGGGACCCAAGAGTTAACTTTATTGGAGGCCGAAGTAAGCCTAACTGGGAACAAGTGGCAAAGGCACCCCATTGTGACTGGCCCGGATGCTCTGTGCATCCTTGGCATAGACTACCTGAGGAGAGGGTATTTCAAGGACCCAAAAGGGTACCGGTGGGCTTTTGGTGTAGCTGCTGTAGAGACAGAGGACATTAAGCAGCTGTCCACCTTGCCCGGTCTTTCAGAGGATCCTTCCGTTGTGGGGTTGCTGAGGGTCAAAGAACAACAGGTACCAATTGCTACCACAACAGTGCACCGACGGCAATATCGCACCAACCGAGACTCCCTGACCCCCATCCATAAACTGATTCGTCAACTGGAAAGCCAGGGAGTGATCAGCAAGACTCGCTCACCCTTTAATAGTCCTATATGGCCAGTAAGGAAATCTAATGGAGAATGGAGGTTAACAGTGGACTATCGTGGCCTGAATGAAGTCACGCCACCACTGAGCGCTGCCATGCCAGACATGCTAGAACTTCAGTACGAACTGGAGTCCAAGGCAGCCAAGTGGTATGCCACCATTGATATCGCCAATGCATTTTTCTCCATCCCTTTGGCAGCAGAGTGCAGGCCACAGTTTGCTTTCACCTGGAGGGGCATCCAATACACCTGGAATCGACTGCCCCAGGGGTGGAAACACAGCCCTACCATTTGCCATGGACTGATCCAGACTGCCCTGGAAGAGGGTGGAGCTCCAGAACACCTGCAATACATTGATGACATCATTGTATGGGGCAACACAGCAGCAGCAGTTTTTGAGAAAGGGGAAAAAATAATCCAAATCCTTCTGAGAGCCGGCTTTGCCATAAAATGAGGTAAGGTCAAAGGACCTGCACAAGAGATCCATTTCCTAGGAATAAAATGGCAAGATGGACGTCGTCAGATCCCAATGGACGTGATCAATAAGATAACAGCGATGTCTCCACCAACTAACAAAAAAGAAACCCAAGCTTTCTTAGGCGTTGTGGGTTTCTGGAGAATGCATATCCCAAATTACAGTTCTATTGTAAGCCCTCTCTATCAAGTGACCCGGAAGAAGAACGATTTTAAATGGGGTCCATGAGTGTGAAACATGTGCTGCAATCAAGCAAGCCAAGCGGTCAAAGCCTCTCTGGTATGGAGGACGATGGCTGAAATATAAATATGGGGAGGCCTGGCAGATTGACTATATCACACTCCCACAAACCCACCAAGGCAAGCGCCATGTGCTTACAATGGTGGAAGCAACCACCGGATGGCTGGAAACATATCCCGTGCCCCATGCCACCGCCCGGAACACTATCCTGGGCCTTGAGAAGCAAGTCTTATGGCGACTTCCCAAAAGTACTCCATCAATTAAATAATCGATACGAGCCTACTGGAAGCCCTGTAAGCTGAGCATTCTTTGTAAAAACTGAGCTTAGCGGTCCACTTACTGGGAAAAGAGAATATCCGACAACTTTACAGCCAGGACAGCCTGTGATGGTCAATCTACCAGCCATCGGTACTGTGCCTATGACTTTAACTAAATCTCGTGGCACACTTGCCTGGGAAGCTACCGATAGCAGTGGCGCAAATCATAGAATTAGCGCACCATGGATTTTTCCTTCTTTTTAACGGAGTAACCTGTTCAGACTCTCCCCGCCAAAACGAGTCTCTATTTTCTCTTACAGCATCTCGCAAGATGGCAAATGGAAATGCTGTGTTCATGTTACTATTCCAAACCCTAACAATGCTGCTCCTCCTAACCTGTGGTCAAAGAACCCTAGAGCAGCCATGGTCTCAAGCTTGTGTTAAGTATACCAGGAGTATGGGAATACACTCTAGTAAGGGAGATTTAAATCTTTCCACCATGGTCATGCACGGAACTGAAATATACTTAGAAAACGAATGGAGCTGGGATAAAGATGAAGCTGATGAGAAAGTTCCCCAACTTTGGGGAACGACAGGGAAAGAAATTAATGAAAGGGACCACCAATTGATTGTGGATGCCCTTGGTGCAGCCCAAAATAATGTTTCTCTAGCTCTTAGTTGTATCCAAGCTCAACTGTGGATGGAATCTACAGCAGCAGCAATTATAAGAGAAGGTGAAGAGGGCACCTTACCCACTGAAATTCGAAAGGTAATTTGGGATAATGCAACTAAATTTGAGAAAGAATTCTAATCCTGGTGGTATTTGGTCAATATTTCACTTATGACCCCATCAACAATAAGGCCACAATCGAAGTGGAAGTCAACTCTTTTAGTAAGGGATGAAGAAGCTCCTACTAAGAGGGAACAGGAGAGAGAATCAGAAGAGGCAGCCTGTCCTGCAGCAGAGCAGTCACAAGAACAGGAGGAGGAAGGGACTGAAATCATAAATGAGACAGAAATCACCCGATCCCTTACCCTAAGCGAGCTGCGAGATATGCAAAAAGATTTTAGCCATCAACCAGGTGAGCTAATTCTCAGCTGGTTACTCTGATGCTGGGATATTGGGGTCAATAGTCAGGAATTAGAGGGTAAGGAAGCCTGACAGCTGGGATCCCTTGCTAGGGATAAGGCCATTGACAAAGGGACTGGAAAGGGGGCAGCACTCCTCAGTCTTTGGTGGCGACTCCTGTCAAGTGTGAAGGACAGGTATCCCTTCAAGGAAGATCTTGCAAAATCCCGAAGCAAATGGACCACCATTGAGGGAGGTATCCAGGATCTGAGGAAATTAGCCGTGGTGGAGGTGATCTATAACAACCTGGATGACGACCAAGTATCCAAAGACCTGGATGAAATCCGGTGCATGCAGTCCATGTGGCGAAAGTTTATACGAAATGCACCAATGTCATATGCCAACGGCCTGGCGATAATGAGCTGGACAGACACGGAGGCACCAACTATGGATGGATTGGCCAGACAACTCTGAGAATACGAAGATAATCTCACTTCCTCCCTATGGGCCTGTGTCTCGACTGCGGAGCTTTTGTCTTAACCATACGCAATGCTTCGGTGTATACCATATTCCCAATCATCGTGCTAGGATTAAATCACAACGGAGCTATACTCTATCCACTAGAACATAGAGAATGGGCCCAACGAAATGGAAACAAATGGCAAACTGTTGATGTTAACGCATGCGTTGTACGGGAACAACAAGGATTTATTTGTGAGAGAAACACCATCAAAGCCCAAGACGTTTGTCTTGACACTGAACAAAATGCTTGCCATTTTGAAATACATCCCGATGAAACCCCTGAAACTGTACTTGTATATATTGGAAAAGGATGTGTTTGTATGAGAAACCTTTGTGATTTTATATTCGTAGATAACATTACTGTAGATACAAGCAATCACTCAAATATTTGTGTTTGTAACTTTACTAAAACTATGGGATGCGACTTTAATTATTCAGCTCCTGTTACATTGGTGAAGAAACTACTACAACACGATGATCTGTGTCAACTGCTAGAACGCATCCGAAACAATGGACAAAAAACTCTAATCACCATTCATCATGATACAGAAGAGATACACCATGTCTTGGAAAGAGTGAAGAAGGATGGAGAACACCATTGGTGGGAAACTCTTCTTGGATGGTCACCAACAGCAACGGGAGTGTTTAATCGTATGCTTCACCCAGTTGTGATTTTACTAACTCTAACTTTAATATGTCTATTGCTTATAATTATATTGTATATAAAAGTTTGGTACATGATAAAACAAATAATCCAACTTCAACCACCCAAAACATACAAATTAACGAAAACCAAATAGCAGTGCTTCATTATCTACTTACCATGGATCTATAAGCGCACAAACTATCAATATACTATTTATGGCACAGAGGTAAGAGGTGACCGTACCACCACTCCGTGAAGGTAAGATGAATTGACTATAGTCACAGGATGGAGTGTGGCAGTGTGCTCCCCCCCTCCTGCTTAAGCCATAACCACCAGTGGGGGTCGTGATGGCTGCATCCAGCTTACGCTGGACTTTGGGGGACAAATGGCAAACACAGTAGCCAAGGCCCGCCTGGAGCAGAGACCCAGACGTCTTGCTGGTATGCAAATATGGCTATAAGTCAATCACCTTACTCCATAAATAGTGGACAGCCCAGGGCCCGTTGAGTTCTCCTGCACGGCAGCGGGCTGCACACCAGGATCTCCCCTTGAGTAGGGACGCCTCGAGGTTGAGAGATTCCTTGCCGCAACAGATCCTCGGTAAGTGACTAAAAGCATGCTAAACTTTGAAATCTTAGCTAAGTGACATAAAGGATTGAAAGCACCTGGAGAGACTTGAGGTCAACCTCTAGGGTTTTGGAGCTGGGGATATAGAGGATCTGAAGCCCGTTACACTCCAACTGAAAAAGAAATATTAGCAGCGTATGAAGGAGTTTGAGCCATTTCAGAAGTAGTTGGTACTGAAGCACAGCTCCTTTTGGCACCTCGATTGCCTGTGCTGGGCTGGATGTTCAAAGGGAGGGTCCCCTCTACACATCATGCAACTGATGCTACGTGGAGTAAGTGGGTCGCACTGATCAGACCATGGACTCGAATGGGAAACCCCGTCCGCCCAGGAATCCTGGAAGTGATCATGGACTGGCCAGAGGGCCGAAATTTCGGAGTGTCGCCAGAGCTGAAGGTGACTCATGCTGAAGAGGCCTCTCTCTATAATAAATTACCAGAAAAAGAAATACAATATGCCCTGTTCACTGATGGAGCCTGTCGTATTCTGGGAAAACATCGAAGGTGGAAAGCTGCTGTGTGGAGTCCTACACGACGAGTCGCAGAAACTGCTGAAGGAAAAGGTGAATTGAGTGAGTTTGCAGAAGTGAAAGCCATCCAGCCGGCTTTAGATATTGCTGAATGAGAAAAATGGCCAGTACTTTATCTCTATACTGACTCATGGATGCTGGCAAATGCTCTGTGGGGGTGGCTACAGCAATGGAAGCGGACCAACTGGCAGCGCAGAGGTAAACCCATCTGGGCTGCTGAATTGTGGCAAGATATTGCTGCCCGGGTAGAGAACCTGGTGGTAAAATTACGCCACGTAGATGCTCACATACCCAAGAGCTGTGCCACTGAAGAACATTGAAACAATGAGCAGGTGGACCAGGCTGCTAGAATTGAAGTGGCTCAGGTGGATCTGGACTGGGAGCAACATAAGGGTGAGCTAATTATAGCTCGGTGGGCCCATGACACCTCAGGCCATCAAGGAAAAGATGCAACATACAAATGGGTTCATGATCGAGGGGTAGACTTGGCCATTGATGCCATTGCACAGGTTGGTTATCCATGAATGTAAAATGTGTGCCATAATCAAACAAGCCAAGAGGCTAAAACCTCTTTGGTATAGAGGACGATGGTTGAAATATCAATATGGGGAAGCCTGGCAGATATTGATTATATCACACTACCATGAACCCACCACGGCAAGCACCATGTGCTTACAATGGTGGAAGCGACTACTGGATGGTTGAAAACATACCCTGTGACCCATTCCAATGGAGCAATGGGTGCTGGGACATTCAAGCATTGGGATACACATTTAGTTGAAGCCACTTGGCTAGTTAACACTAGAGGATCTGCCAGTTGACCTGGCCTTGCCCAGTCAAAACCCCTGTGCACTGTGGAAGGAGATAAGGTCCCCGCAGTACATATAAAGAACTGACTGGGTGTCGTGGTTTAACCCCAGCCGGCAACTAAGCACCACACAGCCGCTCGCTCACTTCTCCCCCCCCCCCCCCCAGGTGGAATAGGGGAGAGAATCAGAAGAGTAAAAGTGAGAAAACTCATGGGTTGAGATAAAGACAGTTTAACAGGTAAAGCAAAAGCCGTGCACGCAAGCAAAGCAAAACGAGGAATTAATTCCCTACTTCCCATCAGAAGTGTCCCCTCCCAACTTCTTATGCACTCCCAGCCTACTCGCCAGCAGGGCAGTATGAGAAGCAGAAAAGGCCTTGCCGCTGTGTAAGCGCTGTTCAGAGATAGCTAAAACATCCCTGTGTTATCAATGCTGTTTTGGTCACAAATCCAAAACATAGCACCATATGAGCTACTATGAGGAAAATTAACTCTTTCCCAGCCAAAACCAGTACAGTGGGGAATAAATCTCCATCGTTCTTCTTGAAATACTGTTTCTTGAAGTATAAGAAAAAGGATATTCTACATGCAAGTTTTAATTTTATAAGATATTTTTAAAGAGATAGTTGCAATGATACCTTGTTGGCAGTGTGGAGGCTTTTCTGCCTTTTCCAAATACTAAAATTAATCACTTCATTTCAAGCCATAATACTTCATGATTTATGATCTCAAGTGATATCTGTTGCTTAAAAAAATACTGAAGGAAAGAAGAACTTGGATAACTTTGTGTGCAGCATCACCGCATTAGTTTCAAATTAGGTAGTGCTATCTCAGTGGTTCCAATGAAAAAGACAAATTACTCAGGATTATTATTGTCACTAATTAGTACTTAGAAAGCGTACTCATAAAAAATGCAACCAAAACAATTAGTAAACAAAGAAACTGACAACAAATATTTCCACCTCAAGAGTGGTGACTCAGGTTTAATAGCTGCATTTGGACAAGGCAGACGCGCGGTTTTGCTGTGATCATGCTGATCCTGGTTCTGATTTTATCTGCTCTGATTAGTGGCTGAGCCTGAGAAAGCTTCTTGACCTCCTAGTCCTCTTGCATTAATGAAAAATTAATTTTAAAATTCACTAAGCGGAGAAAATTAAAAAGAAATGTTTAATTTTCTTTTCAGTCTCCTTACTTAAGGAGAAGTAATTGAATAATGACTGGCGGTATTGTGGCTCCAGGCACTACGTTTTATATCCATGTCTGTTTTTACTGGTTTCTTATCTTTCAGTTGAGAGACTGAAGATATATTTAGAAATTAATACAGCTTTTAACTTACTTTTCTCAGTTTTATTCTCAGTGCTCCTACCACCTCGATCCAAAAGCAAAAATATCGTTAGACACTGACTGAAATGTTGTGATCTTGCATATGTTTTTATTAATTTTACATTGCCTAGTTTGGGGTTGATATTAGAGAAGATCCTTAGCCAATAAGCATTTGTTTTGCTTCAAGACTTTGGCTCCTGTGAGTGTTTGAGAGAAAGTAAAAAGGTGAAATTTTAGGATGATGACTTGACCTTTTAGACTCATGTTCTGTGAGGCATTCTGCATTGTTACTTCCCACTGCAGGATTTTGATGACCTTTCCTGTTCATAGTTTTCTTAAGTAAAAGATGATTTTATGGTGACAAAATTACTTCTTAGGGTGAAGGAAGTGGTTCATAACAATCTTGCCTGGTAACTGGTAGAGATTTGCATAAAACCTCATTCAGAAGGCAAAGCTGCTTAATGTACTTTTTGCTAATTTAGTAGCAATGTTACCTCTTTGCTTCATATTCACCAGGAGCTGGAAGGTGAATTGAGCTGGTTCTGTTATCATGTGCAGTTTCTAATATGTCATCTTACTCTTCAGTCACAATATTCTCTTTTGCAGTAGGGCAGAGGCACCGTGTTGTCTAGGTGCAGAGGTATATGTCCTTCCATTTAGATTTCCTGCAGGGACTAGACAGCTGCATGTTGTTAGATTTGGAACTTAACTAGACTCTTGCATAAATACAAGACTATCCCACTGCAAATCAGATCCAGTCCTTTATATAAACTCCTACAGAATTTAATGTGGATGAAGCTATCGTGGGCAAAACAGTCCCAGCTCACAGAATTTTTGCTGAATTGAATGTATTGCCAGTTAAGATAAACTTCTAATCACTGATTCAGGTATTGACAAAGGAAAACTAAATAAAAAACAATTAAAGAAATGCTGAGGGAGACATCGTTCCTCCCTCTTCCCCAGGCTCAACTTTAGTCAAACTAGTTTCAGTTTCCCTTGGTTTTGCTGTGTTACACTCAGTCCATCCCAGTTCCTTTGGCGAGGCAATGGGCAACACAGAAAGGTGGGGTCGAGCGCATAATATTTTGTTTGCTGTTCCTTGCTTTTTACTCATTTTCCTCTGCTCTGGTGAGGGTGGCCCACAGGCTGCAGTCCATCAGGGGTACTCCTGCCTTAGCATGGCTCACCCTCAGGCCACGGTCACTCAGGGGTGCCCTTGCCCCGGCGTGGGTCACCCACAGGCCACAGTCCCTCAATGGCATACCTCCTCTGGCCTGGAGTGCCTCCTTCCAAGAGTGTGACTCCAGCCACATCCTCAACAATGTATCCTTCCACATGTCTTCTCCACTTCTCTTTCCCCTCACAGCTGTGACTCTTAAATATATGTGAGGTGGGGCATGGGGGCTCCCCTGCCTGGCTGTGGCTTTGGAGGGGGGGGGGGGGGCTTAGAAATGAAGAACAATTTAAATACTTGCGACTGGTATTTTCTTCACTGACATCTTTCTTTGACACAAAAGATTCCACAACGTTTATTTTGATAGCTGCTGAGTTAAAGAAAAAATAAATGCCAAACAGCAAACCTTCCTCCAACAATATAGGGATAAGTAACAACAACAGGGAAAACTGAAGATATGCCTATGTGTAGTCTAGTTGTTGCTAAAATTAACAGAATGTCTAGGAGGTTTGGAGTAAACTGAAAGACATTCTGATGTCCTCTAGAGGATCATGTAGAGGATCTGCAGGGTTAGGATCAGTCAGGTAGGTCCTCTGCTTTAGGTGATGTTAACATTAAAAATTTCTTTACTATACAGGAGGATTTGTGTCAGTCATCTTTTTTTATTACATTTTGTCCTGGTTCCGACTGGGCTAGAGTTAATTTTCACAAGGAGCTGGGAGGGGACACAGCCAGGATAGCTGACCCAAACTGGCTGTCCTGGTTTAGGCTGGGACGGAGCTAGTTTTGTCTCCAGCAGCTACTGTGTTTTGGATTTGGTGTGAGAAGAATGGTGACAGTACACTGATGCTGTTGGTTGCTGCTAAACAACCAAGGACATTTTGCAGTTTCCCAGGTTTTGCTAATGTGCAGGTGCAAAAAAAGTTGGGAGGGGTATAGCCAGAATAGTTGATCCAAACTGGCCAAAGAGAGTATTCCATACCATAGACGTCATGCCCAGTATAAGTGAGGGTCAGACGGTGGGACACTTCCCTTAAGCTTCCCTTCTGGTTGCCTTTTGTTCCCTGCTTTTCCTTTTTTTTTTTTCCTGTTCGTTCGGGCCTTTTCGTTCATTCGTTCGGCTGTTTGTTCCCTCACCTGCTCTCTCTGGAACTTGCTGTTCTGGGATAGCTGGGGGGGCTGCTGCTTGGGATGGGCTGTATCGGTCGTTGGGTGGTGAGAAATTGTGCATCGTTCGTTTATATATTCTATTATCCTTATATATTATTATTATTAATAATAATAATAAATTATTATCTTTTTCTTTGCTGTCCTGGTGAACTGCTTGTATCTCAACCCGCGAGTTTTCCTTTCTCTCCGATTCTCCTCCCCACCCCACCAGGGTGGAGGGGAGTGAGTGAGCGGCTGCGTGGTATTCAGTTACCATCTGGGGTTAAACCACGACACTGGCCAAAGGGATATTCGACACCATACGACATCAGGCTCAGTATATAAAGTGGAGATGGCGCCGGGGGGCGGGATTGCTGCTCCGGAGCGGGCTGGGCATCGACTTCCGGGCGGTGAGCAACTTGTACACGCACGGTTAGTATATTCTATTATTCTATTATTGTTTTTCAATTTGTCGTGGTTTAGCCCCAGCCGGAGGCTGAGCCACGCGGTCGCTCGCTCACCACCACCCCCGCCCCCGCCCCCGGCGGGACGGGGAGAGAATCGGGACAAAGAAAGGCAAAATTCGTGGGTTAACAACAACAACAGTTTAACCGGACAACAAAGGGAAAGAAAACAAACAAACAAGAAACCCCAACAATAACAACAACAGCGTGTACTTAGCGGTGCTTCCCGTCCAGTCCAGGTCGCTCCCCGCCCACAGCCCGACGCCCAGCCCGCTCCCGAGCAGCAATCCCCCCCCCTCCAGTCATCCCCCTCTAAATAGTGAGCGTGATGGTCACATGGTATAGAATAGACCCCGGCCAGCTTCTGGCGAAAATTAATCCTCTCCCAACCGCAACCAGGACATTATCCACCCTTTATTCTATACCATATACATCATGCTCAGATCCTACACTTTCCAATTAATCACCACCACTTCTCCTGGTTTTTTTATATATATATATATACACACACACACACACACACACACACTCACACACACAGAGACATCATTCCCTTAGTCTATGGACCATCCCTTTGAAGTGTCTTTTGAGTTCATTTAGTCCATGACTTTGGGCTCCATCTGTCATGATAGTCTCTTGGGGCAGGAGAGATGATGTGGAGTTTGCTCAGTCGGCGAAACAGGGCTGGGTCTCGGTGCGGTGCGGCAGGTGACGCTGGACACTGTGGGAGGATGGTGTGTAGTGTTGGATTCTTGCATCTGGAGCTTGCAGTTGTGGTATCTGGCTCAGCTGGTGTATCATGTCCATGGTCTGTGGGTTGAAGATGTCGATCTCTTGAGGAAGTTGATGGGCGCCAGTTGCTAAAGCCAGTTCTGCCTCCATCACCGCGGCACTTTGCTCAGTTTTATCAACAGTTCATTCTTTATTAATTCAGGCAATTCTTGCTATAATATCATTGATTTGGCATATAGCAACTGTGATGGAGATGACATACAGTGACAGGGTTATATAGCAATTAACATCATACAGTTTCATTCATTGACTATTCTCACCCAAAATCAAATCCCCTCGAGGTACACATCGGACTTCCCCATCCTTTTGCATCACCCACCAAGTGCACCCAGGTCCTTGAGCAAAAGCAATCCCACGGATGGGTTTGCCTTTGCCTGAGGCAGGAGTAACCCAGACTGTCTTCCCTAACATATTCTTCACGGGCACTACAGGAACTTTATCCCCTTCTACAGTAGGTAAAGGCTTTGATGGGGCAGGACCAGCTCGATTGGGGGATCCCCTAGTGTTAACTAACCAGGTGGCTTTTGCTAAATGTGTATCCCAATGTTTGAAGGTCCCACCACCCATTGCTCTCAGTGTAGTTTTCAGTAGTCCATTGTATCGTTCAGTTTTCCCAGAGGCTGGTGCATGATAGGGGATGTGATACACCCACTCAATGCCATGCTCTTCGGCCCAGGTGTCTATCAGGTTGTTTCGGAAATGAGTCCCGTTGTCTGACTCAATCCTTTCTGGGGTGCCATGTCGCCATAAGACTTGCTTTTCAAGGCCCAGGATGGTGTTCCGGGCGGTGGCGTGGGGCACAGAATATGTTTCCAGCCATCCCGTGGTTGCTTCCACCATTGTAAGCACATGGTGCTTGCCTTGGCGGGTCTGTGGGAGTGTGATATAGTCAATCTGCCAGGCCTCCCCATGTTTATATTTCAGCCATCCTCCTCCATACCAGAGAGGCTTTGACCGCTTGGCCTGCTTGATTGCAGCGCATGTTTCACACTCATGGATAACCTGTGCGACAGCGTCCATGGTCAAGTCCACCCCTCGGTCACGAGCCCACCTATATGGTGCATCTCTTCCCTGGTGGCCTGAGGTGTCATGGGCCCACCAAGCTAGGAATAATTCACCTTTATGTTGCCAGTCCAGATCCACCTGCGCCACTTCAATCCTAGCAGCCTGATCCACCTGCTGGTTGATTTGATGCTCCTCAGTGGCCCGACTCTTAGGTACGTGGGCATCTACGTGGCGTACTTTTATAACCAGCTTCTCTAGCCGGGCAGCAATATCTTGCCACAATTTGGCAGCCCAGATGGGTTTGCCTCTGCGCTGCCAGTTGCTCTGCTTCCATTGCTGTAACCACCCCCACAGGGCATTTGCCACCATCCATGAGTTGGTATAGAGGTAGAGCACTGGCCACTTTTCTCGCTCAGCAATATCTAAAGCCAGCTGGATGGCTTTCCCCTCTGCAAACTGACTCGATTCACCTTGTCCTTCAGTGGCTTCTGCGACTCGTCGTGTAGGACTCCACACAGCAGCTTTCTACCTTCGATGCTTTCCCGCAATACGACAGGACCCATCAGTGAACAGGGCATATTCCTTCTCCTTTTCTGGTAGTTCATTATACGGTGGGGCCTCTTCAGCACGTGTCACCTCTTCCTCTGTCGACATTCCAAAATCTTTGCCTTCTGGCCAGTCCATGATCACTTCGATGATTCCTGGGAGACTGGGGTTTCCTATTCGAGCTCATTGTGTGATCAGTGCGACCCACTTACTCCATGTGGCATCGGTGGCATGATGTGTAGAGGGGACTCTCCCTTTGAACATCCAGCCCAGCACCGGCAGTCGGGGTGCCAGGAGGAGCTGTGCTTCAGTACCAAGCACCTCCGAAGCAGCTCAAACCCTTTCATATGCTGCCAAGATCTCTTTCTCAGTTGGAGTGTAGCGGGCCTCGGATCCTCTGTATCCCCGGCTCCAAAACCCCAGGGGTCGACCTCGAGTCTCCCCTGGTGCTCTCTGCCAGAGGCTCCAGGTAGGGCCATTCTCCCCGGCTGCGGTGTAGAGCACATTTTTAACATCTTGCCCCGCCCGGACTGGCCCAAGGGCTGCTGCATGAACTATCTCCTGTTTAATTTGTTCAAAGGCTTGCCGTTGCTCAGGGCCCCATTTGAAATTGTTCTTCTTTCGGGTCACGTGATAGAGAGGGCTTACAATGAAACTGTAATTTGGAATATGCATTCTCCAGAAACCCACAACGCCTAAGAAAGCTCGGGTTTCTTTTTTGTTAGTTGGTGGAGACATAGCTGCTATTTTGTTGACCACACCCATTGGGATCTGACGACGTCCGTCTTGCCATTTTATTCCTAGGAAATGGATCTCTTGTGCAGGTCCCTTGACCTTACCTCGTTTTATGGCAAAGCCAGCTCTCAGAAGGATTTGGATTATTTTCTCCCCTTTCTCAAAAACCTCTTCTGCTGCTGTGTTGCCCCACACGATGATGTCATCAATGTATTGCAGGTGTTCTGGAGCTCCACCCTCTTCCAGGGCAGTCTGGATCAGCCCATGGCAAAGGGTGGGGCTGTGTTTCCACCCCTGGGGCAGTCGATTCCAGGTGTACTGGATGCCCCTCCAAGTGGAAGCAAACTGTGGCCTGCACTCTGCTGCCAAAGGGATGGAGAAAAATGCATTGGCGATATCAATGGTGGCATACCACTTGGCTGCCTTGGACTCCAGTTCGTACTGAAGTTCTAGCATGTCCGGCACGGCAGCACTCAGTGGTGGCGTGACTTCATTCAGGCCACGATAGTCCACCGTTAATCTCCATTCCCCGTTAGATTTCCTTACTGGCCATATAGGACTATTAAAAGGTGAGTGAGTCTTACTGATGACTCCTTGGCTTTCCAGTTGACGAATCAGTTTATGGATGGGGGTCAGGGAGTCTCGGTTGGTGCGATATTGCCGCCGGTGCACCGTCCTGGTGGCAATTGGCACCTGCTGTTCTTCAGCTCGCAGCAATCCCACAACGCAGGGATCTTCCGAGAGGCCAGGCAGGGTAGATAGCTGTTTGGTCTTCTCTGCATTCACCGTGGCTACACCAAAAGCCCATCGGTATCCCTTTGGGTCCTTGAAGTACCTTCTCCTGAGGTAGTCTATGCCAAGGATACAAGGGGCCTCTGGGCCGGTCACAATGGGGTGCTTTTCCCACTTGTCCCCTGTTAAGCTCACTGGACTGTGTGGGTTCGGTGGCCTGGCACATCAGACCCACAGAAGTATAGGGCTTTGGTAGACACCGGTGCACACTGTACCCTGATGCCATCAGAACATATGGGCACGAAACCCATCTGGATCTCGAGAGTGACAGGGGGATGCCAAGAATTGTCGGTATTGGAGGCTGAGGTGAGCTTAACAGGGGACAAGTGGGAAAAGCACCCCATTGTGACCGGCCCAGAGGCCCCTTGTATCCTTGGCATAGACTACCTCAGGAGAAGGTACTTCAAGGACCCAAAGGGATACCGATGGGCTTTTGGTGTAGCCACGGTGAATGCAGAGAAGACCAAACAGCTATCTACCCTGCCTGGCCTCTCAGAAGATCCCTGCGTTGTGGGATTGCTGCGAGCTGAAGAACAGCAGGTGCCAATTGCCACCAGGACGGTGCACCGGCGGCAATATCGCACCAACCGAGACTCCCTGGCTCCCATCCATGAGCTGATTCATCAACTGGAGAGCCAAGGAGTCATCAGTAAGACTCACTCACCTTTTAATAGTCCTATATGGCCAGTAAGGAAATCTAACGGGGAATGGAGATTAACGGTGGACTATCGTGGCCTGAATGAAGTCACGCCACCACTGAGTGCTGCCGTGCCGGACATGCTAGAACTTCAGTACGAACTGGAGTCCAAGGCAGCCAAGTGGTATGCCACCATTGATATCGCCAATGCATTTTTCTCCATCCCTTTGGCAGCAGAGTGCAGGCCACAGTTTGCTTCCACTTGGAGGGGCATCCAGTACACCTGGAATCGACTGCCCCAGGGGTGGAAACACAGCCCCACCCTTTGCCATGGGCTGATCCAGACTGCCCTGGAAGAGGGTGGAGCTCCAGAACACCTGCAATACATTGATGACATCATCGTGTGGGGCAACACAGCAGCAGAAGAGGTTTTTGAGAAAGGGGAGAAAATAATCCAAATCCTTCTGAGAGCTGGCTTTGCCATAAAACGAGGTAAGGTCAAGGGACCTGCACAAGAGATCCATTTCCTAGGAATAAAATGGCAAGACGGACGTCGTCAGATCCCAATGGGTGTGGTCAACAAAATAGCAGCTATGTCTCCACCAACTAACAAAAAAGAAACCCGAGCTTTCTTAGGCGTTGTGGGTTTCTGGAGAATGCATATTCCAAATTACAGTTTCATTGTAAGCCCTCTCTATCACGTGACCCGAAAGAAGAACAATTTCAAATGGGGCCCTGAGCAACGGCAAGCCTTTGAACAAATTAAACAGGAGATAGTTCATGCAGCAGCCCTTGGGCCAGTCCGGGCGGGGCAAGATGTTAAAAATGTGCTCTACACCGCAGCCGGGGAGAATGGCCCTACCTGGAGCCTCTGGCAGAGAGCACCAGGGGAGACTCGAGGTCGACCCCTGGGGTTTTGGAGCCGGGGATACAGAGGATCCGAGGCCCGCTACACTCCAACTGAGAAAGAGATCTTGGCAGCATATGAAAGGGTTTGAGCTGCTTCGGAGGTGCTTGGTACTGAAGCACAGCTCCTCCTGGCACCCCGACTGCCGGTGCTGGGCTGGATGTTCAAAGGGAGAGTCCCCTCTACACATCATGCCACCGATGCCACATGGAGTAAGTGGGTCGCACTGATCACACAATGAGCTCGAATAGGAAACCCCAGTCTCCCAGGAATCATCGAAGTGATCATGGACTGGCCAGAAGGCAAAGATTTTGGAATGTCGACAGAGGAAGAGGTGACACGTGCTGAAGAGGCCCCACCGTATAATGAACTACCAGAAAAGGAGAAGGAATATGCCCTGTTCACTGATGGGTCCTGTCGTATTGCGGGAAAGCATCGAAGGTAGAAAGCTGCTGTGTGGAGTCCTACACGACGAGTCGCAGAAGCCACTGAAGGACAAGGTGAATCGAGTCAGTTTGCAGAGGGGAAAGCCATCCAGCTGGCTTTAGATATTGCTGAGCGAGAAAAGTGGCCAGTGCTCTACCTCTATACCAACTCATGGATGGTGGCAAATGCCCTGTGGGGGTGGTTACAGCAATGGAAGCAGAGCAACTGGCAGCGCAGAGGCAAACCCATCTGGGCTGCCAAATTGTGGCAAGATATTGCTGCCCGGCTAGAGAAGCTGGTTATAAAAGTACGCCACGTAGATGCCCACGTACCTAAGAGTCGGGCCACTGAGGAGCATCAAATCAACCAGCAGGTGGATCAGGCTGCTAGGATTGAAGTGGCGCAGGTGGATCTGGACTGGCAACATAAAGGTGAATTATTCCTAGCTTGGTGGGCCCATGACACCTCAGGCCACCAGGGAAGAGATGCACCATATAGGTGGGCTCGTGACCGAGGGGTGGACTTGACCATGGACGCTGTCGCACAGGTTATCCATGAGTGTGAAACATGCGCTGCAATCAAGCAGGCCAAGCGGTCAAAGCCTCTCTGGTATGGAGGAGGATGGCTGAAATATAAACATGGGGAGGCCTGGCAGATTGACTATATCACACTCCCACAGACCCGCCAAGGCAAGCACCATGTGCTTACAATGGTGGAAGCAACCACGGGATGGCTGGAAACATATTCTGTGCCCCACGCCACCGCCCGGAACACCATCCTGGGCCTTGAAAAGCAAGTCTTATGGCGACATGGCACCCCAGAAAGGATTGAGTCAGACAACGGGACTCATTTCCGAAACAACCTGATAGACACCTGGGCCGAAGAGCATGGCATTGAGTGGGTGTATCACATCCCCTATCATGCACCAGCCTCTGGGAAAACTGAACGATACAATGGACTACTGAAAACTACACTGAGAGCAATGGGTGGTGGGACCTTCAAACATTGGGATACACATTTAGCAAAAGCCACCTGGTTAGTTAACACTAGGGGATCCCCCAATCGAGCTGGTCCTGCCCCATCAAAGCCTTTACCTACTGTAGAAGGGGATAAAGTTCCTGTAGTGCCCGTGAAGAATATGTTAGGGAAGACAGTCTGGGTTACTCCTGCCTCAGGCAAAGGCAAACCCATCCGTGGGATTGCTTTTGCTCAAGGACCTGGGTGCACTTGGTGGGTGATGCAAAAGGATGGGGAAGTCCGATGTGTACCTCGAGGGGATTTGATTTTGGGTGAGAATAGTCAATGAATGAAACTGTATGATGTTAATTGCTATATAACCCTGTCACTGTATGTCATCTCCATCACAGTTGCTATATGCCAAATCAATGATATTATAGCAAGAATTGCCTGAATTAATAAAGAATGAACTGTTGATAAAACTGAGCAAAGTGCCGCGGTGATGGAGGCAGAACTGGCTTTAGCAACTGGCGCCCATCAACTTCCTCAAGAGATCGACATCTTCAACCCACAGACCATGGACATGATACACCAGCCGAGCCAGATACCACAACTGCAAGCTCCAGATGCAAGAATCCAACACTACACACCATCCTCCCACAGTGTCCAGCGTCACCTGCCGCACCGCACCGAGACCCAGCCCTGTTTCGCCGACTGAGCAAACTCCACATCATCTCTCCTGCCCCAAGAGACTATCATGACAGATGGAGCCCAAAGTCATGGACTAAATGAACTCAAAAGACACTTCAAAGGGATGGTCCATAGACTAAGGGAATGATGTCTCTGTGTGTGTGAGTGTGTGTGTGTGTGTGTGTGTGTGTATATATATATATATATAAAAAAACCAGGAGAAGTGGTGGTGATTAATTGGAAAGTGTAGGATCTGAGCATGATGTATATGGTATAGAATAAAGGGTGGATAATGTCCTGGTTGCGGTTGGGAGAGGATTAATTTTCGCCAGAAGCTGGCCGGGGTCTATTCTATACCATGTGACCATCACGCTCACTATTTAGAGGGGGATGACTGGAGGGGGGGGGATTGCTGCTCGGGAGCGGGCTGGGCGTCGGGCTGTGGGCGGGGAGCGACCTGGACTGGACGGGAAGCACCGCTAAGTACACGCTGTTGTTGTTATTGTTGGGGTTTCTTGTTTGTTTGTTTTCTTTCCCTTTGTTGTCCGGTTAAACTGTTGTTGTTGTTAACCCACGAATTTTGCCTTTCTTTGTCCCGATTCTCTCCCCGTCCCGCCGGGGGCGGGGGCGGGGGTGGTGGTGAGCGAGCGACCGCGTGGCTCAGCCTCCGGCTGGGGCTAAACCACGACAAATTGAAAAACAATAATAGAATAATAGAATATACTAACCGTGCGTGTACAAGTTGCTCACCGCCCGGAAGTCGATGCCCAGCCCGCTCCGGAGCAGCAATCCCGCCCCCCGGCGCCATCTCCACTTTATATACTGAGCCTGATGTCGTATGGTGTCGAATATCCCTTTGGCCAGTGTCGTGGTTTAACCCCAGATGGTAACTGAATACCACGCAGCCGCTCACTCACTCCCCTCCACCCTGGTGGGGTGGGGAGGAGAATCGGAGAGAAAGGAAAACTCGCGGGTTGAGATACAAGCAGTTCACCAGGACAGCAAAGAAAAAGATAATAATTTATTATTATTATTAATAATAATAATATATAAGGATAATAGAATATATAAAACGAACGATGCACAATTTCTCACCACCCAACGACCGATACAGCCCATCCCAAGCAGCAGCCCCCCCAGCTATCCCAGAACAGCAAGTTCCAGAGAGAGCAGGTGAGGGAACAAACAGCCGAACGAATGAACGAAAAGGCCCGAACGAACAGGAAAAAAAAAAAGGAAAAGCAGGGAACAAAAGGCAACCAGAAGGGAAGCTTAAGGGAAGTGTCCCACCGTCTGACCCTCACTTATACTGGGCATGACGTCTATGGTATGGAATACTCTCTTTGGCCAGTTTGGATCAACTATTCTGGCTATACCCCTCCCAACTTTTTTTTGCACCTGCACATTAGCAAAACCTGGGAAACTGCAAAATGTCCTTGGTTGTTTAGCAGCAACCAACAGCATCAGTGTACTGTCACCATTCTTCTCACACCAAATCCAAAACACAGTAGCTGCTGGAGACAAAACTAGCTCCGTCCCAGCCTAAACCAGGACAGCCAGTTTGGGTCAGCTATCCTGGCTGTGTCCCCTCCCAGCTCCTTGTGAAAATTAACTCTAGCCCAGTCGGAACCAGGACAAAATGTAATAAAAAAAGATGACTGACACAAATCCTCCTGTATAGTAAAGAAATTTTTAATGTTAACATCACCTAAAGCAGAGGACCTACCTGACTGATCCTAACCCTGCAGATCCTCTACATGATCCTCTAGAGGACATCAGAATGTCTTTCAGTTTACTCCAAACCTCCTAGACATTCTGTTAATTTTAGCAACAACTAGACTACACATAGGCATATCTTCAGTTTTCCCTGTTGTTGTTACTTATCCCTATATTGTTGGAGGAAGGTTTGCTGTTTGGCATTTATTTTTTCTTTAACTCAGCAGCTATCAAAATAAACGTTGTGGAATCTTTGTGTCAAAGAAAGATGTCAGTGAAGAAAATACCAGTCGCAAGTATTTAAATTGTTCTTCATTTCTAAGCCCCCCCCCCCCCTCCAAAGCCACAGCCAGGCAGGGGAGCCCCCATGCCCCACCTCACATATATTTAAGAGTCACAGCTGTGAGGGGAAAGAGAAGTGGAGAAGACATGTGGAAGGATACATTGTTGAGGATGTGGCTGGAGTCACACTCTTGGAAGGAGGCACTCCAGGCCAGAGGAGGTATGCCATTGAGGGACTGTGGCCTGTGGGTGACCCACGCCGGGGCAAGGGCACCCCTGAGTGACCGTGGCCTGAGGGTGAGCCATGCTAAGGCAGGAGTACCCCTGATGGACTGCAGCCTGTGGGCCACCCTCACCAGAGCAGAGGAAAATGAGTAAAAAGCAAGGAACAGCAAACAAAATATTATGCGCTCGACCCCACCTTTCTGTGTTGCCCATTGCCTCGCCAAAGGAACTGGGATGGACTGAGTGTAACACAGCAAAACCAAGGGAAACTGAAACTAGTTTGACTAAAGTTGAGCCTGGGGAAGAGGGAGGAACGATGTCTCCCTCAGCATTTCTTTAATTGTTTTTTTATTTAGTTTTCCTTTGTCAATACCTGAATCAGTGATTAGAAGTTTATCTTAACTGGCAATACATTCAATTCAGCAAAAATTCTGTGAGCTGGGACTGTTTTGCCCACGATAGCTTCATCCACATTAAATTCTGTAGGAGTTTATATAAAGGACTGGATCTGATTTGCAGTGGGATAGTCTTGTATTTATGCAAGAGTCTAGTTAAGTTCCAAATCTAACAACATGCAGCTGTCTAGTCCCTGCAGGAAATCTAAATGGAAGGACATATACCTCTGCACCTAGACAACACGGTGCCTCTGCCCTACTGCAAAAGAGAATATTGTGACTGAAGAGTAAGATGACATATTAGAAACTGCACATGATAACAGAACCAGCTCAATTCACCTTCCAGCTCCTGGTGAATATGAAGCAAAGAGGTAACATTGCTACTAAATTAGCAAAAAGTACATTAAGCAGCTTTGCCTTCTGAATGAGGTTTTATGCAAATCTCTACCAGTTACCAGGCAAGATTGTTATGAACCACTTCCTTCACCCTAAGAAGTAATTTTGTCACCATAAAATCATCTTTTACTTAAGAAAACTATGAACAGGAAAGGTCATCAAAATCCTGCAGTGGGAAGTAACAATGCAGAATGCCTCACAGAACATGAGTCTAAAAGGTCAAGTCATCATCCTAAAATTTCACCTTTTTACTTTCTCTCAAACACTCACAGGAGCCAAAGTCTTGAAGCAAACAAATGCTTATTGGCTAAGGATCTTCTCTAATATCAACCCCAAACTAGGCAATGTAAAATTAATAAAAACATATGCAAGATCACAACATTTCAGTCAGTGTCTAACGATATTTTTGCTTTTGGATCGAGGTGGTAGGAGCACTGAGAATAAAACTGAGAAAAGTAAGTTAAAAGCTGTATTAATTTCTAAATATATCTTCAGTCTCTCAACTGAAAGATAAGAAACCAGTAAAAACAGACATGGATATAAAACGTAGTGCCTGGAGCCACAATACCGCCAGTCATTATTCAATTACTTCTCCTTAAGTAAGGAGACTGAAAAGAAAATTAAACATTTCTTTTTAATTTTCTCCGCTTAGTGAATTTTAAAATTAATTTTTCATTAATGCAAGAGGACTAGGAGGTCAAGAAGCTTTCTCAGGCTCAGCCACTAATCAGAGCAGATAAAATCAGAACCAGGATCAGCATGATCACAGCAAAACCGCGCGTCTGCCTTGTCCAAATGCAGCTATTAAACCTGAGTCACCACTCTTGAGGTGGAAATATTTGTTGTCAGTTTCTTTGTTTACTAATTGTTTTGGTTGCATTTTTTATGAGTACGCTTTCTAAGTACTAATTAGTGACAATAATAATCCTGAGTAATTTGTCTTTTTCATTGGAACCACTGAGATAGCACTACCTAATTTGAAACTAATGCGGTGATGCTGCACACAAAGTTATCCAAGTTCTTCTTTCCTTCAGTATTTTTTTAAGCAACATATCACTTGAGATCATAAATCATGAAGTATTATGGCTTGAAATGAAGTGATTAATTTTAGTATTTGGAAAAGGCAGAAAAGCCTCCACACTGCCAACAAGGTATCATTGCAACTATCTCTTTAAAAATATCTTATAAAATTAAAACTTGCATGTAGAATATCCTTTTTCTTATACTTCAAGAAACAGTATTTCAAGAAGAACGATGGAGATTTATTCCCCACTGTACTGGTTTTGGCTGGGAAAGAGTTAATTTTCCTCATAGTAGCTCATATGGTGCTATGTTTTGGATTTGTGACCAAACAGCATTGATAACACAGGGATGTTTTAGCTATCTCTGAACAGCGCTTACACAGCGGCAAGGCCTTTTCTGCTTCTCATACTGCCCTGCTGGCGAGTAGGCTGGGAGTGCATAAGAAGTTGGGAGGGGACACTTCTGATGGGAAGTAGGGAATTAATTCCTCGTTTTGCTTTGCTTGCGTGCACGGCTTTTGCTTTACCTGTTAAACTGTCTTTATCTCAACCCATGAGTTTTCTCACTTTTACTCTTCTGATTCTCTCCCTATTCCACCTGGGGGGGGGGGGGGAGAAGTGAGCGAGCGGCTGTGTGGTGCTTAGTTGCCGGCTGGGGTTAAACCACGACACCCAGTCAGTTCTTTATATGTACTGCGGGGACCTTATCTCCTTCCACAGTGCACAGGGGTTTTGACTGGGCAAGGCCAGGTCAACTGGCAGATCCTCTAGTGTTAACTAGCCAAGTGGCTTCAACTAAATGTGTATCCCAATGCTTGAATGTCCCAGCACCCATTGCTCCATTGGAATGGGTCACAGGGTATGTTTTCAACCATCCAGTAGTCGCTTCCACCATTGTAAGCACATGGTGCTTGCCGTGGTGGGTTCATGGTAGTGTGATATAATCAATATCTGCCAGGCTTCCCCATATTGATATTTCAACCATCGTCCTCTATACCAAAGAGGTTTTAGCCTCTTGGCTTGTTTGATTATGGCACACATTTTACATTCATGGATAACCAACCTGTGCAATGGCATCAATGGCCAAGTCTACCCCTCGATCATGAACCCATTTGTATGTTGCATCTTTTCCTTGATGGCCTGAGGTGTCATGGGCCCACCGAGCTATAATTAGCTCACCCTTATGTTGCTCCCAGTCCAGATCCACCTGAGCCACTTCAATTCTAGCAGCCTGGTCCACCTGCTCATTGTTTCAATGTTCTTCAGTGGCACAGCTCTTGGGTATGTGAGCATCTACGTGGCGTAATTTTACCACCAGGTTCTCTACCCGGGCAGCAATATCTTGCCACAATTCAGCAGCCCAGATGGGTTTACCTCTGCGCTGCCAGTTGGTCCGCTTCCATTGCTGTAGCCACCCCCACAGAGCATTTGCCAGCATCCATGAGTCAGTATAGAGATAAAGTACTGGCCATTTTTCTCATTCAGCAATATCTAAAGCCGGCTGGATGGCTTTCACTTCTGCAAACTCACTCAATTCACCTTTTCCTTCAGCAGTTTCTGCGACTCGTCGTGTAGGACTCCACACAGCAGCTTTCCACCTTCGATGTTTTCCCAGAATACGACAGGCTCCATCAGTGAACAGGGCATATTGTATTTCTTTTTCTGGTAATTTATTATAGAGAGAGGCCTCTTCAGCATGAGTCACCTTCAGCTCTGGCGACACTCCGAAATTTCGGCCCTCTGGCCAGTCCATGATCACTTCCAGGATTCCTGGGCGGACGGGGTTTCCCATTCGAGTCCATGGTCTGATCAGTGCGACCCACTTACTCCACGTAGCATCAGTTGCATGATGTGTAGAGGGGACCCTCCCTTTGAACATCCAGCCCAGCACAGGCAATCGAGGTGCCAAAAGGAGCTGTGCTTCAGTACCAACTACTTCTGAAATGGCTCAAACTCCTTCATACGCTGCTAATATTTCTTTTTCAGTTGGAGTGTAACGGGCTTCAGATCCTCTATATCCCCAGCTCCAAAACCCTAGAGGTTGACCTCAAGTCTCTCCAGGTGCTTTCAATCCTTTATGTCACTTAGCTAAGATTTCAAAGTTTAGCATGCTTTTAGTCACTTACCGAGGATCTGTTGCGGCAAGGAATCTCTCAACCTCGAGGCGTCCCTACTCAAGGGGAGATCCTGGTGTGCAGCCCGCTGCCGTGCAGGAGAACTCAACGGGCCCTGGGCTGTCCACTATTTATGGAGTAAGGTGATTGACTTATAGCCATATTTGCATACCAGCAAGACGTCTGGGTCTCTGCTCCAGGCGGGCCTTGGCTACTGTGTTTGCCATTTGTCCCCCAAAGTCCAGCGTAAGCTGGATGCAGCCATCACGACCCCCACTGGTGGTTATGGCTTAAGCAGGAGGGGGGGAGCACACTGCCACACTCCATCCTGTGACTATAGTCAATTCATCTTACCTTCACGGAGTGGTGGTACGGTCACCTCTTACCTCTGTGCCATAAATAGTATATTGATAGTTTGTGCGCTTATAGATCCATGGTAAGTAGATAATGAAGCACTGCTATTTGGTTTTCGTTAATTTGTATGTTTTGGGTGGTTGAAGTTGGATTATTTGTTTTATCATGTACCAAACTTTTATATACAATATAATTATAAGCAATAGACATATTAAAGTTAGAGTTAGTAAAATCACAACTGGGTGAAGCATACGATTAAACACTCCCGTTGCTGTTGGTGACCATCCAAGAAGAGTTTCCCACCAATGGTGTTCTCCATCCTTCTTCACTCTTTCCAAGACATGGTGTATCTCTTCTGTATCATGATGAATGGTGATTAGAGTTTTTTGTCCATTGTTTCGGATGCGTTCTAGCAGTTGACACAGATCATCGTGTTGTAGTAGTTTCTTCACCAATGTAACAGGAGCTGAATAATTAAAGTCGCATCCCATAGTTTTAGTAAAGTTACAAACACAAATATTTGAGTGATTGCTTGTATCTACAGTAATGTTATCTACGAATATAAAATCACAAAGGTTTCTCATACAAACACATCCTTTTCCAATATATACAAGTACAGTTTCAGGGGTTTCATCGGGATGTATTTCAAAATGGCAAGCATTTTGTTCAGTGTCAAGACAAACGTCTTGGGCTTTGATGGTGTTTCTCTCACAAATAAATCCTTGTTGTTCCCGTACAACGCATGCGTTAACATCAACAGTTTGCCATTTGTTTCCATTTCGTTGGGCCCATTCTCTATGTTCTAGTGGATAGAGTATAGCTCCGTTGTGATTTAATCCTAGCATGATGATTGGGAATATGGTATACACCGAAGCATTGCGTATGGTTAAGACAAAAGCTCCGCAGTCGAGACACAGGCCCATAGGGAGGAAGTGAGATTATCTTCGTATTCTCAGAGTTGTCTGGCCAATCCATCCATAGTTGGTGCCTCCGTGTCTGTCCAGCTCATTATCGCCAGGCCGTTGGCATATGACATTGGTGCATTTCGTATAAACTTTCGCCACATGGACTGCATGCACCGGATTTCATCCAGGTCTTTGGATACTTGGTCGTCATCCAGGTTGTTATAGATCACCTCCACCACGGCTAATTTCCTCAGATCCTGGATACCTCCCTCAATGGTGGTCCATTTGCTTCGGGATTTTGCAAGATCTTCCTTGAAGGGATACCTGTCCTTCACACTTGACAGGAGTCGCCACCAAAGACTGAGGAGTGCTGCCCCCTTTCCAGTCCCTTTGTCAATGGCCTTATCCCTAGCAAGGGATCCCAGCTGTCAGGCTTCCTTACCCTCTAATTCCTGACTATTGACCCCAATATCCCAGCATCAGAGTAACCAGCTGAGAATTAGCTCACCTGGTTGATGGCTAAAATCTTTTTGCATATCTCGCAGCTCGCTTAGGGTAAGGGATCGGGTGATTTCTGTCTCATTTATGATTTCAGTCCCTTCCTCCTCCTGTTCTTGTGACTGCTCTGCTGCAGGACAGGCTGCCTCTTCTGATTCTCTCTCCTGTTCCCTCTTAGTAGGAGCTTCTTCATCCCTTACTAAAAGAGTTGACTTCCACTTCGATTGTGGCCTTATTGTTGATGGGGTCATAAGTGAAATATTGACCAAATACCACCAGGATTAGAATTCTTTCTCAAATTTAGTTGCATTATCCCAAATTACCTTTCGAATTTCAGTGGGTAAGGTGCCCTCTTCACCTTCTCTTATAATTGCTGCTGCTGTAGATTCCATCCACAGTTGAGCTTGGATACAACTAAGAGCTAGAGAAACATTATTTTGGGCTGCACCAAGGGCATCCACAATCAATTGGTGGTCCCTTTCATTAATTTCTTTCCCTGTCGTTCCCCAAAGTTGGGGAACTTTCTCATCAGCTTCATCTTTATCCCAGCTCCATTCGTTTTCTAAGTATATTTCAGTTCCGTGCATGACCATGGTGGAAAGATTTAAATCTCCCTTACTAGAGTGTATTCCCATACTCCTGGTATACTTAACACAAGCTTGAGACCATGGCTGCTCTAGGGTTCTTTGACCACAGGTTAGGAGGAGCAGCATTGTTAGGGTTTGGAATAGTAACATGAACACAGCATTTCCATTTGCCATCTTGCGAGATGCTGTAAGAGAAAATAGAGACTCGTTTTGGCGGGGAGAGTCTGAACAGGTTACTCCGTTAAAAAGAAGGAAAAATCCATGGTGCGCTAATTCTATGATTTGCGCCACTGCTATCGGTAGCTTCCCAGGCAAGTGTGCCACGAGATTTAGTTAAAGTCATAGGCACAGTACCGATGGCTGGTAGATTGACCATCACAGGCTGTCCTGGCTGTAAAGTTGTCGGATATTCTCTTTTCCCAGTAAGTGGACCGCTAAGCTCAGTTTTTACAAAGAATGCTCAGCTTACAGGGCTTCCAGTAGGCTCGTATCGATTATTTAATTGATGGAGTACTTTTGGGAAGTCGCCATAAGACTTGCTTCTCAAGGCCCAGGATAGTGTTCCGGGCGGTGGCATGGGGCACGGGATATGTTTCCAGCCATCCGGTGGTTGCTTCCACCATTGTAAGCACATGGCGCTTGCCTTGGTGGGTTTGTGGGAGTGTGATATAGTCAATCTGCCAGGCCTCCCCATATTTATATTTCAGCCATCGTCCTCCATACCAGAGAGGCTTTGACCGCTTGGCTTGCTTGATTGCAGCACATGTTTCACACTCATGGACCCCATTTAAAATCGTTCTTCTTCCGGGTCACTTGATAGAGAGGGCTTACAATAGAACTGTAATTGGGATATGCATTCTCCAGAAACCCACAACGCCTAAGAAAGCTTGGGTTTCTTTTTTGTTAGTTGGTGGAGACATCGCTGTTATCTTATTGATCACGTCCATTGGGATCTGACGACGTCCATCTTGCCATTTATTCCTAGGAAATGGATCTCTTGTGCAGGTCCTTTGACCTTACCTCATTTTATGGCAAAGCCAGCTCTCAGAAGGATTTGGATTATTTTTTCCCCTTTCTCAAAAACTGCTGCTGCTGTGTTGCCCCATACAATGATGTCATCAATGTATTGCAGGTGTTCTGGAGCTCCACCCTCTTCCAGGGCAGTCTGGATCAGTCCATGGCAAATGGTAGGGCTGTGTTTCCACCCCTGGGGCAGTCGATTCCAGGTGTATTGGATGCCCCTCCAGGTGAAAGCAAACTGTGGCCTGCACTCTGCTGCCAAAGGGATGGAGAAAAATGCATTGGCGATATCAATGGTGGCATACCACTTGGCTGCCTTGGACTCCAGTTCGTACTGAAGTTCTAGCATGTCTGGCATGGCAGCGCTCAGTGGTGGCGTGACTTCATTCAGGCCACGATAGTCCACTGTTAACCTCCATTCTCCATTAGATTTCCTTACTGGCCATATAGGACTATTAAAGGGTGAGCGAGTCTTGCTGATCACTCCCTGGCTTTCCAGTTGACGAATCAGTTTATGGATGGGGGTCAGGGAGTCTCGGTTGGTGCGATATTGCCGTCGGTGCACTGTTGTGGTAGCAATTGGTACCTGTTGTTCTTTGACCCTCAGCAACCCCACAACGGAAGGATCCTCTGAAAGACCGGGCAAGGTGGACAGCTGCTTAATGTCCTCTGTCTCTACAGCAGCTACACCAAAAGCCCACCGGTACCCTTTTGGGTCCTTGAAATACCCTCTCCTCAGGTAGTCTATGCCAAGGATGCACAGAGCATCCGGGCCAGTCACAATGGGGTGCCTTTGCCACTTGTTCCCAGTTAGGCTTACTTCGGCCTCCAATAAAGTTAACTCTTGGGTCCCCCCTGTTACTCCAGAAATAGAAATGCGTTCGGCCCCTCTATAGTTCGATGGCATTAGGGTGCACTGTGCGCCAGTGTCCACTAGAGCCTTGTACTTCTGGGGGCTGATGTGCCAGGCCATCGAATCCACACAGTCCAGTAAACTCGGTTGTCCCTCTCCTCCACCTGGCTGGAGGCAGGGCCCCTCTAATTCTGATTATAATACCCGCTATCAACCAATGGGTTCGTGTGGGACACATGGGGTCGAATCTCATCCCTGTTTCTCATTTCTTGTAAGTACGAATCAGAAGCCCTTCTACCCCATCTGGGGAACTGCCCACTGGAGACTGGAGCAGCACTTTTCCTGGAAGAACCCTTATTTGTAGCTGTTTTCTTTTTCAACTCACGTACCCTTGCCTCTAGGGTTGAGGTGGGTTTCCCATCCCACTTCCTCATGTCCTCTCCGTGGTCACGGAGGTAAAACCACAGGGTACCTCGCCGCGTGTACCGTCTCTCTTGAGCAGGGGAAAATTTTCTCCTAACAGCTGAGATACTGGTCCGTACAGGTGGCAAGTAGGACCTATCCTCTTTGAGTTGCTGAAACTCCCGGCACATTCTTTCGGCCAGTTTTTCCACAGCCGAGACACAGGCCCGTAAGGAGGAAGAGATATTGTCTTCATACTGTCGGAGTTGGTTAGCCGCTGCACGCACCAGTGGTGCCTCATCGTCTTTCCAACCCATTGTTGCCAATGAGTTGGCATACGATGATGGTGCACTATGTACAAACTTCCGCCACATGGGTCGGGTACATTGGACCTCATCTGGATCTACGGGTGTCTGTGGGTCATCCAGGTCATGAGAAATCAATTCCCGCACAGCTAATTCCCTCAGAAACTGAATACCTCCCTCCATACTGGTCCACTTCTTTGGGTAGCATATAACATCTTCCTTAAAGAAATACCTGTCCCTCACACCTGACAGGAGTCTCCTCCACAGACTGCGGGCTTCTGCCTCTCTTCCAATCGCCCTGTCAATGGCCGCTTCCTTAGACAAGGATCCCAGCTGCCTGGCTTCCCTGCCCTCTGGTTCGAGGCTACTGGCCCCGTTATCCCAGCATCGGAGCAGCCAGGTGACAAGCTGCTCACCTTGATTACGGCTGTAATCTTTTCGGATATCTCGCAGCTCAGTCAGGGATAGGGGTCGGGTGATTATCTCTGCTTCTGCCTCTCCCTGTTCCTGTGATGTCCCTGGTTCATCCTCATCTTTCGGGACGCAAGCTGATTTCTTTGTGCTTCTCTTCTTTTGTATAGGGGCAACTGATAACGGCACGGGTGGATCTGCAGTGCCTGTCACAGCAGCCACGGTGCTCATAGCTGGGGCTTGAACAGCCGCGGTGCCCGTGGCAGGGACCGGGGCAGCAGCGATGCCCACAGCAGGGGGTGGAACGGCCGCGGGGGTGGAGCAGCTGCAGCGCCCATGGCCCGTAGCAGCGCTTGGGGCAACCGCGATGCCCGCGGCGGGGGGTGGAGCAGCCGCGTTTGCCTGCAACAAGGAGTGGGACGGCCGCGGTGCCCGTAGCAAGGGGTGGGGGCAGCAGCGATACCCGTGGCGGGGGGGTGGAGCGGCCATGGCGGGGGCTGGCGCGGCCGCAGCGGCCGGAGCAGGGGGTGGAGCGGCCGCGGTGCCCACGGCGGGGGGTGCAGCAGCTGCAGCGCCCCGTGGCGGGGGCTGGCGCGGCCGCGGGGGCCGCAGCGGGGGCTGGGACGGTCGCGGGGGCCCTGGCGGGACCTGGGGCGGCCGCGGTGCCTGCGGCGGGGGCCGGGGCCGGGGCAGCCGCGGTGCCCGTGTGGCGAGGAGCGGAGCAGCCCCGGTACACGTAGCGGAGCGTGGGGCGGCCGCGGCGCCTGTGGCGGGGGACGGCGCGGCCGCGGGGGCTGTAGCAGGGAACTGGGGTGGCCCTGCGCCTACGTCTGCACCGGCTTCTAAGCTTAAGCAAGATTTGACACAAATGTATTCCTACTGATAGGAGTAGCAAGCCGGTCCGAACATCCCAAAGGCATTCCAAGTTTTCAGAAACTCCCATAACTAACCAGGAGGGCAACGAGAAATCAAAGGCAGGCATTTTTACCCAGGAGGGGAAAGAGAAAGCAAAGGAGGAAGTTTCCCCCTGTTGACCCCCCGGGAAGGAAAAAATAAAGGAATAATTACTGATAGTCCCCACCAGATTGGTCCCGAAGTACGAAGCTGTAACTGTTGGTGCCGCTTCGCTCTGCACATCGCTTCCCCCCCCCATCATATATGAATATAGGGAGTAAACTGGTCTAAACACCAATGATTTTACCATGCCATAAGCCAGTGCTAAACCACACAGCGAAGCAATAAACCTAATCCAAAGCCAGAGGTAACAAACCACGCATAAACTGTGACAAACAGCATACAGTAAGGTGATACACGATACAGCTCTGTGAAGCACTCTGTAAACAATTCAAACAACATTGTGACCAGCGGCAATTAAAGTAATACAACGGATGCTTATAACAAATTGTTTTAACACACTCTGGTCAAGCCTGTTGTTATCTCAACCCTTTGAGCCTGACCGGGGGCTTTAAACCCTGGACCCTCTGTCTGATGCTCTCTCAGCTGAGCTACCCGGATCCCTCTTGAGCCCCACGTTGGGCGCCAAAAAGGACTGTCGTGGTTTAACCCCAAATTGTAACCCAATACCACGCAGCCGCTCGCTCACTCCCCCAACTCCCCGGTGGGGTGGGGAGGAGAATTGGAGAGTAAGGAAAACTCGCGGGTTGAGATAAAAACAGCTCACCAGGACAGCAAAGGAAAAATATAAGAATATATTAATAATGATAATAATAGTAATAATATACGGATAATAGAATATATAAAGCAAACGATACACAATTTCTCACCACCCGACGACCGATACAGCCTGTCCCGAGCAGCAGGCAGGGAGCAGGGGTATTCCCCCCCCAGCTATCCCAGAACAGCAAGTTCCAGAGAGAGCAGGCGAGGGAACAAACAGCCGAACGAACGAAAAACAAAAAGGAAAAAATAGGGAAACAAAAAGCAACCCAAAGGGAAGCTTAAGGATTAAGGCAAGTTAAGGGTCTAAAAGCCTCAAAAAGCCTCAAAAGCCTAAAAGACCTAGTGGCCCACCGACCGACCCTCACTTATATCAAGCATGACGTCTATGGTATGGAATACTCTCTTTGGCCAGTTTGGATCAACTATCCTGGCTCTACCCCTCCCAAGTTTTTGCACCTGCACATTAGCAAAACCTGGGAAACTGCATAATGTCCTTGGTCATTTAGCAGCAACCAGCAACATCAGTGTACTATCACCATTCTTCTCACACTACATCCAAAACACAGGAGCTGCTGAAGACAAAACTAGCTCCGTCCTGGCCTAAACCAGGACAAGTATCTAACACTAAGACTATGGGGTATTTTGCTGTAGCCTTCATAATCCCAGACATAGAACAAGATTTGCAGGCAACAGTAATAGTTTAATTAGCCCAATTCATTTACTTTGGAAAATTTAAATTTGCTTTCAGGATCACAAGCCCTTTCCTCAAGTGAGAAATAGTAAGAGCTGATTTTAAAACTAATAGGTTGAGAACAACTCTTCATAGTTTAAGATACAGCAGATCTCTGAAACAAAAGAGAGTTGGTACCTGCAAACACTTAAAAAAAATTCTCAAGTGAAAGAGACATAGGAAATGTCAGACTTCTGTAAGATGCTTTTGTCACTCTGGAGGTCATCTAGCCCAACTGTTCCTCACCCCCTAGCCTACTCGCTGCGGGGGACAGAGTGAGAGACTTGCGGCCCCCCCCCCAGTCTATTCACTGGGAGGGCAGAGTGAGAAACAGAGAAGGCCTTGACACTATGCAAGCACTGTTTAGCAATAGCTAAAACATTATTGTTATTGTCCTGGTTTCGTCCAGGATGGAGCTAATTTTCTTTCTAGTAGCTACTGTGTTTTGGATTTAGTATGTGAAGAATGGTGATAATACACTGATGGCTGGTAGATTGACCATCACAGGCTGTCCTGGCTGTAACATCAGATATTCTCTTTTCCCAGTAAGTGGAGCGCTAAGCTCAGTTTTGACAAAGAATGCTCAGCTTACAGGGCTTCCAGTAGGCTCGTATCAATTATTTAATTGATGGAGTACTTTTGGGAAGTCTCATATCCCATTGAGCCTTATGTGGTTTAAGATTCCTTTTCAATAAACCATTAGCTCTCTCTACCATCCCATTTGATTGAGGGTAGTATGGGGTGTGGAATACCCATTTAATTCCCTCTTGTTTTGCCCAATATCTTGCACTTCCTTACACGAAAAATGTGAGCCATTATCACTTTGGATAACATCAGGAATAGGTAGATTTGAGAACCAAAATGATAGCCCTCGCACTGTATTTCACCCATCGGCTTTCCGACACTTAGTCATCATAAACAAGCCAGAGACTACTTCCACTCCTGTGAGGATGTATCGAAATCCCACAGAGGATTTGAATGGTCTGATATAATCAATTTGGCATGTAGACCATAAAGTTTTCCCTTCATTGATATGTAGAGGTGGTGCTTTAGCAGGATGAGCTGCTTGTAATTTCAATCTACACTGGGGACATTCTGTAAGAATAGTTTCACAAGTTTTTCTGTTTATAGGCCAGCCTTTACTCTGTGCAGCAAAGTGAAGTGCTTCTTTACCTGTGTGGCCTCGGTTTTGATGTAACCATTCTTCCAATCGATACCACTCAGGGTTTAAGGTGATTTTCCTAATTTTAGTTAGCTCATCTTACCTTTTGATTCCACTTTGTGGCTGGTTGATTATCCTTAGCATGAGCTTTTACCCATCCCATCTTGAAAGGTGTTTTCCTGGCTATATCTAGCAATAATTGCCAATCACTGTTCCTCCAAACTGGGGATCTATTCACTTCCCAATTCAGGCTTTCCCATTGACAGAGCCACTGTGTGGCACCAGCCCACACAGCATAAGAGCCTACATATATAATTTTTGCTCCATTCTGTGCTACCAAAACAACTGCTCTTATTTTCCTACTTGTGCACTGCCTTCACCTTCCTCTATTACTTGTTTGTCGGTAGTAATATCTAATGAAACGGCCTTATATTGCCATTTACCATTTACCCTTTTTGCTGAAGCATCCGTAAACCAAATGTTTTCTGTTGGTATCCCCTCAGTGAGGGGCGGTGCATCCAGAATGGGTGAAGGTTTAAAAGGTTCTTGTAATGCTAAAGGGTCTGTGTTTATGGGCATCTGCAATTTGGAAACCTTAGTGTGTCCTTCAGTTAATTGCATATGTTCTGCAACTCCTGTCAGGTAGGCATACCATTTTCTGATAGTGGGTTTTTGTGCAACTCCTTCTGGGGAGCAGTCCCCTTTAGGATTGCTTCTAGTAAATTAAAGGGTCCTCTAGTTTGCACAGGTTGTCCCTGATGTATTTTCTCGACTTGTTTAACTGCTCAGACTAAAGCTAAATGTCCCTTTTCCCATTCAGAGTATCGTTGTTCTGTTTCTTTAAATGTGGCTGAGCTAAACAATAAAGGTCTTTTTGGCCCATCGGGGCCAGTTTGGAACAGGTTACAGTAAAAGTAGCATGTTTGGCGAAACCCCATTCAGCTATAATAGGGTCACGGGGGTGTACTGGTCCCAGTGACTGATATGTTTTTAATTCTTCAGTTAGAGTTTTGACTGCCTCTTTATGTTCTAATTTCCACTTCCAGGGTTTGCCTTTCCGTAAGAGTGAGTATAATGGACGGGAAATGACAGAAAATCCAGGTACATGCTTCCTCCAATATCCTAAAGTTCCCATTAATTGTTGTAACTCCTTCCTTGATTGGGGCATTTGCAGCTCTTCAATTTTTCTTAAGGTATCTGGAGGAACCGCTGCACTGCCTGCTATCCACCAAGTACCTAAGAATTTTACTTCTTTACTTGGTCCCTGACATTTTCCGGGTGGAATCTCAATTTCTGCTTTATTTAGTGCTTGCCATACTGCTGCTGCCGCTTCCCCCACCTTCTCAGGGGAAGTCACTACTCTTGAGGTGGAAATATTTGTTGTCAGTTTCTTTGTTTACTAATTGCTTTGGTTGCATTTTTTTATGAATATGCTTTCTAAGTACTAAGTAGTAACAATAATAATCCTGAGTAATTGTCTTTTTCATTGGAACCACTGAGAGAACACTACCTGGTTCTTCTTTCTGAAGTGCTTCATGAAATTTTAGCAGACAGATTTTCAAAATATCAGTCAATCTAAAGAAATGCAGCCTCCCCTTCCAAACAACGTAATGAAGGCCTGCAATAAGCCAACAAAACCACCAATAGCTTCTGGAAAAAAAAGCATTTGAAAGCAAAGAACAGGTCTGGTTTGTTCTCCGTAGAAACTGGCACATCAAGTCTTAGTTTATATGCAAACAAGAAGTAGAGAGGGTAAAAATATTTACTTTGAGAGTGATTTTTTTGTTTTTGCGGCCTAAACAATTTAAAAAATGTTTTCAAATATTTTGTTCTGAGGATCATCATTAAGCAGGAGAGCAAATTCCAAACACAACAAAGAAATAATTTATCTCTACTCCTGTTAATGAAATACACTGACATTTCTCTTGGTGTTAAAAGAACAGTATATTTTCCCTGCATATTTCCAAGGCATAAACAATATTCAAACAACCCAAATTTAAATGAGAGCACATTCACGCATATTAGAGTTACAGTAGTATATCATAAAAAATGATGGGATGTGGTGGGTTGACCTTGGCTGGCTGCCAGACACTCTCTAACTCCCCTTCCTCAGCAGGACAGGGGGGGAAATAAGATGGAAAAGCTTGTGGATTGAGACAAAGGAAGTTTAATAAGAAAAGCAAAAGCTGCATGCAGAAACAAAGCAAAACTTTCCACTGCCTGGAAAGCAGGGCATCAGTACGCCTAGTGGTTGCTTGGGAAGACAAATGCCATAACCACGAATGTCCTCGCATCCTCCTACCTTCCCTCAGCTTTTTATTGCTGAGCATGACATCATATGGTATGGAATATCCTTTTGGTCAGCTGGGGTCAGATGTCCTGGCTATGTCCCCTCCCAACCCAAAACACTGGTGTGTTATCAACAGTGTTCAAGCCACAAATGCAAAGCACAGCACTATACGGGTCACTATGAGGAAAGTTAAGTCCATCTCACCCCGACCCAGTACATAGGACAACAAGAGTTATTTTATTTTCTAATTTCCTCTTTCTAAATGTTGATTGTTTCCCTAAATCACTGCTTTCAGCACCAAACCTCAGCAGCTGTGTCAGCATGTTTATTGCTTCCATGATCGTGCTGAGAAAAAATGGAGAATCACAATTTTTTGAGAGAGATATTTTTGTCCATATGAAGGAGAATTAAATTCCATCATCAAAAATAAATGGTTGTTGATGGCCAGCACCATCAGGGAAAATATAAGCATTAGTATCTGTAGAGGACCGATAATGGGTGTGGCTTATCTCGACGAGGACCGATAATGGATGTGGTTTGTCTCGACATTGCCATCCCGGCTACGCCCCCCCTCCCCTGCCCCCGGCGGCCAAAGGCGCGAAAAGAGAAGAAAACGGCGCGAAACAGGAGGCGGCTTTAAGGGGACAGCACGCCCGGCACGAGCCGCACGTACGCAGTCGCGGTCTGCGCATGAGCAGGAGGGGGAGCCCCTATAAAAGGAAGCACGTGGGCGCTCTAGCGGCGCGGTTTTTCTTTCCCCTCCCTGCCGTCCTTGTGCCTCTCCCGGACCTGGACGAAGCTTACGACGATTAAGGACCTCGGACGGAATCAGCAGAACATCATTGGACTCGGAGTGGTGGTAGCTATTTTCACTCCCTTTCTCCAACTCTCTCCCTCTAACTTTTCCCCTCTATCCCTCTTCTCTTCCCTGCTTTTCTCCCCTGTTTGTTACAAATAAAATCAAAAGGTTGTACGATATCTGACCGGTTTTGGTGTCTTAATCTCGTCCCTGGGATCGTAACGAAACCTCCCCGATATTGGATTGGGACAGTATCACCAGAAAAAATGCGACAAGATGATCTAGATCTGGTGCGTGCACCAGAAAGTTTTCTGAACACTGAGCTATCATTTACCAACTAAAATTTCCAACCTTCATGTTTGAAAAGTTAATCTCCAATGTAAATCAAGTGTGAACTGGGACAGACTCATTATGGCTACAAACAACTGAAAAATACCTTTCTAACATGTAAAATACCTGAATTCTCTTCAGGGTAGAGCCTGTAAAAAAAACCCTGAGACTTTAACTAAAACAGAATAGAACAGTTCAGTCAGAAGGCACATGCAATGATCATCTAGTCCAACTGCCTGACCACTTCAGGGCTGACCAAAAGTTCAAGCATATTATTAAGGGCATTGCCCAAATGCCTCTTAAACACTGACAGGCTTGGGGCATCGACCACCTCTCTAGGAAGCCTGTTCCAATGTCTGTCCACCTTCTCTGTAAAGAAATGCTTCCTAATGTCAAGTCTGAACCTCCCCTGATGCAGCTTTGAGCCATTCCCACGCGTCCTGTCACTGGATACCAGGGAGAAGAGATCAGCACCTCCCTTTCCGCTTCCCCTCCTCAGGAAGCTGTAGAGAGCAATGAGGTCACCCCTCAGCCTCCTTTTCTCCAAATTAGACAAACCCAGAGTCCTTAGCTGCTCCTCATAGGACATGCCTTCCAGCCCTTTCACCAGCCTCTGGACGCATTCAAGTGGGACCAAGAACTGCACACAATACTCAAGGTGAGGCCACACCAATGCTAAATACAGAGGAATAATCACCTCTTTTGACCAGCTGGTTATACCGTGTTTAATGCACCCCAGGATGCGGTTTGCCCTCTTGGCTGCCAGGGCACACTGCTGACTCCTATTGAGCCTGCTGTCAGCCAGCACCCCCAGATCCCTTTCTGCAGGGCTGCTCTCCAGCCACTCCTCTCCCAATCTATACTTGTGCCCAGCGTTACTCCGTCCCAGGTGCAGAATCTGGCATTTGGACTTGTTAAATTTCATGCCATTAATGATTGCCCAATGCTCCAATCTATCTAGGTCCCTCTGCAAGGCCTCTTGGCCCTCAAGAGAGTCACCAGCACCTCCCAGTTTAGTATCATCAGCAAACTTGCTAATGATGCATTTAACTCCTGCATCCAGATCATTGATAAAAATATTGAACAGAACTGGCCTAGAATTGAGCCCTGAGGAACACCGCTGGGACCAGTCGCCAGCCAGATGTTGCCCCATACACCCTTTGAGCCCTGCTCTTCAGCCAGATCTTCACCCAGCGCACTGTGGTCCTGCTCATTCCACAGTTGGACAACTTGTCCAGAAGGATGCTGTGAGGGACAGTATCAAAAGCCTTACTAAAACCCAGAAAAACTACATCCACTGCCTTCCCTTCATCCACTAGGCGGGGATCTAAAAGCCTAGTGGCCCACTTGCTGACCCTCACTTATACCGGGCATGACATCTATGGTATGGAATACTCTCTTTGGCCAGTTTGGATCAACTATTCTGGCTATACCCCTCCCAAGTTTCTGCACCTGCACATTAGCAAAACCTGGGAAACTGCAAAATGTCCTTGGTCATTTAGCAGCAACCAGCAACATCAGTGTGCTATCACCATTCTTCTCACACTCAATCCAAAACACAGGAGCTGCTGAAAACAAAACTAGCTCCGTCTTGGCCTAAACCAGGACAAGAAGCTAAGGCACTTAATTTAACATTTTACTGTTATACACCTGGCTATACTGTAATAACTATTTACATTTTCTACAAATAATAAAAAGTGGACAATTTATGCTATTAAGATAGCATGTAAAAATGTTTTTAAAACACGTTGTTGTGATCCTGACTGGAAGACCACTGTACATCAGAGAGTTAGTGATCCACGTAACAGTTACTCTGAGTAGGCCCAGGCCTGTGCTGTGCCATGCTGTGCTGCATGTACAGCTTGGTCTTCAGTCCTGTGTTATGCTGCACAAATTCCTTGGCCACAGTATAAACTCAGCCTGCTCATTGTAGCAAGAAAACCCCTCCACCGTATCTCTCTCACTCTCTCTCACTCTCTCTCTCTTCACACTGCTCCCTCCCATCATAGACAGGATATTGATACAAAATGCCATTTTGGAAGTGAGGAGCAGGAAAAGCTTGAATGGGTGCCAGGCTGGCCCTGCCCACAGGCGTGGAGGCCAGTCGCATAGTGTTTGGCCAGGGTGACTCCCCCCAGTGAGTTGGGAAACTGACAAGGGATTACCCCAATGCCCCACCCCTGAGGATATTAAGAAATGCTTAGAGAAGTAAGGGGTAGGACAGGACAGAGGATAACAAGATCTAAATAGTATCCGGTTATTGTTAAATTTCCTTCAGCAACTGTGGGAGACCCTACAAGTTCTCTAGATACCTGCCCATATTCTCCCACATGCTATGCCACTCATCATCATCCAGCCTCGGGACAGATCTCTGGGTGGTATTCCCCAAAAAATTTTTTGTAACGCTAAACAAGACTTGGGACACATTCAGGAGACATAGCAATAAAAGCATGCTGGCAGGATATTCAAAATTCTCAAAAACTGTTGTAACTGGCCTGAACGAGAAAGGGGAGGTAAAAGGATGGGGGAAATTATCCCCCCCTGTCTTCCCCATAGATTGAATGCAATTATTAATGAGTTTCAAGAGATGGTGTCTGAGGTACAGGTATGACAGCAATGCCGCATACAGATACCAACTTAATGGCCATTGATGTTATCATGTCATAAATTGATATTACACAGTACAGCAAAATGATAATCCGCATCATTCTCCACAAGATGATAAACAGCACCACATAGTGCATATAAGGACTTACACAACACAACCATGTTGTTACCGGAAAAATCGGTTAAATAAAAAGAACCCTCTAACACTTCCTTTTAAGTTTTAGAAGGCAGGCATTCTTTATTACAGCGCTGGATGCACGAGGGATCGCTCCACCTAATGTGCATGCTGAACACTTTGTCAATCCAGCATATATACACACTCTTAACATATATATTCATGTAACTTCCCATAAATGATTTACAAATTCATTACTTTTTTGGGAATTTTCATACACATTCAAATAATTTCTGGGAAGGGATTATAATATTTGCATCTTCATTATGCATGCGCAAGGTAATCTTGTTAATTACATTTTCACCTTATCTAAGTTGTCAGGTATGCCAGTTTTGATCGCAGGCATACCTTCCTTATCTTCAGAGCTCAAGACTATTGTTATTGCTTAAGTAAGTGTAAAGTAAAAGAATGTTTGGCCAGAAGGTATCATTTCCCCCCTTTTTTTCTTGAAACTTTGGATCTATAAACCCAAAGTTTCAATAACCAAACTTGGCCCCCATATTCAATTGTGCGCAGCAATTACAACATTGAATCATGACACAAGCTATAATACAGACACATATTATAATGATAATAATAATGAATAAGTTCTTTAACCATGTCCAATTTGGTAACCATGACGTGAGCTTGTTCCATATTTCTTCAAATCCCCAGGACGTATTGTCCTTAGTAACTTGATGTAAAATTTTAGTTTGTTCCCAAATTTTCTCCAAGTCTGTAGAGACTCTCCCACTTTGATCTACATATGTGCAACAGCTTGTATTTATAACTGTGCAAACCCCTCCTTGGGAGACCAGTAATAAATCAAGGGCCATTCGATTCTGTAACGGCGATTGTTGTTCCACCACCGTCCATGGGGAAGGAGCTTTCTTAACTCGCGAATAGTGGATCCATGGGCCCTTTCCACTTCTCTGTCAAGGGCTCCGAGTTCCATGACTTGATGTTGACCCAATCTCCAGGTTGGAACGAATGTGCAGGTGTGTCGAGCTCCAAGGGTCTACTGGTGGCTACGTACTTCTGGAGTTCCTGTAAGGTATTCCCTAAAGATATCAAATAGTTTTTAAAATCTATTTCACCCATGATTTGAGTAGTGCACGGTATGTGTGGGGCTTGATAGGGTCGTCCATATAATAATTCATATGGACTCAAATTCCCTTTCCCATGAGGTTGAACCCTAACTCTCAGTAATGCTAAGGGCAATGCTTGTACCCAAGTCATTGATGTCTCTTGACAGATTTTTCCAAGCTGCTGTTTAAGAGTATAATTCATCCATTCTACTTTTCCACTTGACTGCGGCCGATAGGAGGTATGGTAATCCCAGGTCATAGCTAGCACTTTGCTCAATTGTTTTATAATCGTGGCAATAAAATGGGGCCCATTATCTGATGACATTCCTAAGGGCACACCAAATCTTGGAATGATCTCTTTCAACAGAGCTTTGACTCCCTCTCGTGCTTTATTGGTGCGACAAAGAAAGGCCTCAGGCCACCCAGTAAAAGTATCGACCAACGCTAGAAGGTACCTGTATCCTTCTTTCCTAGGCAGCTCTGTAAAATCTATTTGCCAATGGTCTCCAGGGGAGTTACCTCCTTTCGTGACCCCAAAAACTAGTTTGTTACTAGTGTTCGGATTATTTTTCAGGCAAATCTCACACTTCTCTGTGACAGACCTAATAATTTCAGTCATTGCTCGACTTATGACTATCTTCTGAAGGTGTTTCGTCAGGTTCTCTGCCCCCCAATGCACTTTGTCATGCTCCCTCCTAACAATTTCTCTCATTAGTGGGGGTGGTATGACTACTTGTCCTGTGGGCTTAACGGCCCATCCATTTATTCGTTCTTTGGCTTGTAATTTTGTTATTAATTTAAGATCTTTCTCATCATATTTTGGGGCTACATCAGGCAGGACCACTTCTTTTTCAGGTACTAAGACTAGGATGCCTTTTTCTGCAGCCTCTTTTGCAGCTTTATCAGTTAATTGATTGCCTATTTGTGGAGCAGTTTTCCCCAGCTGATGTGCCTTGCAATGCATTATAGCGACTGCAGTCGGCTTTTGGATGCTTTTTAACAGTTCCTGGATCTGGAGGGCATGTTTGATTTCAGTTCCTTGGGCTGAAAGCAGTCCCCTTTCTTTCCAAATTGCTCCATGCGCGTGTACAACTCCAAAGGCATACTTAGAATCTGTCCATATGTTAACTCTCTTTCCTTCGCTCAGGTCTAGGGCTCTTGCAAGAGCTATCAGTTCTGCTTTCTGAGCTGATACTTTTGTAGGCAAGGCTCGAGATTCTATTACTTCGTCAATAGTCGTTACGGCGTATCCTGTCATTCGATTTCCATCTCGAACAAAACTGCTGCTGTCTGTATACAACTCACAATCTGGATCTTCTAGAGGGGTATCCTTAAGATCTGGCCAGCTGGAATAAACTTCTTCAATTACCTGTAAACAATCATGCTCAGGAGGGTCTTCTATATTTTCAGTTGAAAGAAACACAGCAGGATTCACAATTGAGGTGGTTTTAAGATGAATGTCATCTTGTTCTAGCAGCACTACTTGGTATTTTAACATGCGACTTGGGGACAACCAATGCCCCCCTTTTTGTTCTAACACTATAGCCACCATGTGGGGTACATATACTGTAATTTTCTGTCCCAAGGTAAACTCTCGAGCTTCTTGGATCAGCATCACAGTTGCTGTTACTGCTTTAAGACAGCCAGGCCACCCTTGGCTTACATTGTCCAGCTGTTTGGAAAAATAGGCAACAGCTCACCGCTGATCTCCAAGGAATTGTGCCAGGACTCCTAGGGCCATACCTTTTCTTTCATGGGTAAAGAGTTCAAAAGATTTTGTGAGGTCTGGTAATCCGAGAGCTGGTGCCTTTATTAAGGCTCGTTTCAGCTGTTTAAACGCAGCTCTGCTGTCATCAGTCCAGTCCAAAGATCCGTTATGAGAGTTTTTCAATGTCTCATATAGTGGTCTCAACAAAAGTCCCTAATTTACAATCCACAGGCGACACCATCCAACCATTCCGAGAAATGCTCGTAGTTCCCTGGTTGTCTTGGGCTCAGGCAGGCAACAAATAGCTTCCTTTCTCCTGGTCCCCAGTTGTCTTTGTCCCTTCAAGATCTCAAATCCCAAGTAAGTCACTGTCTCTTGAGCAATCTGCGCCTTTTCCTTTGACACACGATATCCGCTCATTCCCAAAAAGTTCAGAAGACTAACGGTTAGAGCAAGGCATAGCTCTTTAGTTTCTGTTGCAACCAAGATATCGTCTACATACTGCAGGACAGTCCCTTGGCCATTCGCCTTTCTCCAGATCTCCATCTCTTTTGCCAACTGGTTCCCAAAAATGGTTGGACTATTTTTGAAGCCTTGGGGCAAAACTGTCCAAGTATATTGTGCTTTCCTCCCTGTTTCCAGATTTTCCCATTCAAAGGCAAAGAGCTCCTGGCTCTCAATATCAAGAGGAATGCAGAAAAAGGCATCTTTTAAATCTAAAACTGTAAACCAGCCTTGCTCATTAGTGAGGGTAGTTAGCAACATATACAGATTCGCAACTACCGGATGTATGTCTTGTACTATTTGATTTATTGCTCTGAGATCTTGAACTAAACGGTAATCTTTCCCATTAGCTTTCTTTACTGGTAGGATAGGTGTATTGTATTTTGACTCACACTCTACCAATAACTTATATTTCAAGAATTTCTGAACTATTGGCGTCAGGCCAATTCTCGCTTCTAGTTTTAAAGGATATTGTTTAATTCTTACCGGTGATGATCCTGGTTTTAGATCAATTCTTACTGGTTCCGCTCTTTTGGACCTTCCTGGAACTTCTTCTGCCCAAACAATGGGAAACACTGCATCTTCTATTTCTCGAGGCATCCCATCCCTTTTGGGATTTACATCCTGTAACAACAAGGCTGCAGCTTCAACATATTTAGATTCTGGGATTAAAATTTCAACTTCCCCGTCCTTAAACCTAATTTCAGCTTCTATCTTTTCAAGCAGGTCTCTACCCAATAAAGGTTTTTGAGAATTTGGCAAATATAAAAATTGATGAGTTACCCATTGTTTTCCGATTTTGAATTTCAAAGGTTTGAAAAATGGTCGGGTCTCACAAGTCCCTGTCGCGCCAATAACATTTATACTTTTGTCACTTAAATTTCCTTCCAAAGTGTGTAGCCCCAGTGTCAACTAAAAATTCTATTTCTTCATTTCCCAGCCTTACTTTAACCAGAGGTTCTGCTGGGAGAGACTCCTCCAGTCCCCTTCAATCCTCTCCTATTGTAAATAAAGGGTTCGGAGAGGCTTTCCGCTTTTGAAAGGGACACTCTTGCTTCCAGTGCCCTTCCTTTTTACAGTAAGCACACTGATTTTCTCCCAAACAGGGCCTGGGATTTCGTGATGACGGAGAGCCTCCCCTTCCCCTACCCCTCCCAGGGTATAATCCCTTTCTTTGACCATCCTCCAACACAGCTATTAATCTACTATTCACTGTTTCCTTCTGTCTTTCCCTATTTCTGTATACAGTTCAGGCGACATCTAACAGTTTACCTAAATCCCGGGCATCATTTCCCTGCAATTTTTGTAATTTTCTCCTTATATCATCTGATGACTGCCCTACAAATAAGGGAGCCAATTGATTTCTTCCCTCCTCCGAATCAGGATCTATGGCTGTATATCTCCGAGCAGCTTCTTTTAATCTGTTCATAAAGTCGGTAGGGGAGTCTTTCCGATCCTGTTTGATTTCGTATAGTTTGGACCAATGAATAGCCTTAGGTATCGCATTTCAGATGCCAAACAGGATCCATTTTTGATATTGGTTCAGGAGCTGCCTTGATCTTAATATATCGTGCATACTGTAAGTCGTGAGAGTAGAGATTTATATCATTCTAGTATATACATATTCATTAAAATTCTTGAATTTTATTCATGTCATTTCCGGGAACGGGTTGTAATATTCGCATTTTCATTACGCATGCGCTTTGAGTCTCTGAGGGTCTTCTGTGAGGGTCTTTGGTGGTTCGTTGGGGTCCCCTGGACCCTCTGGTGGTCATCTTTTTGGTGTCCTTTAGTTGAACTCTTCCTTGAAGCATGCGCAGTGTGGGTTACTCCATATGGTTTGTGTCTTTTGTTACAATCGGTTCATCTTGGCTGGTTCCGACTGCGAGGCTCAAGGTTTCTTAGGTCTCTTATCTATCTCTACATACCAAAACTTTCTAAATTGTTCAAGCAAGCACACAGAACTACCAACAAAGGCATAGTGTAATCTTTCAGCCTTTGTACAAGGTATCGTCTTGGCATCACTAAACCTCTGTTCAAGGTGTCACAGGCAAAACAGACTTGACTTGAGGAAATTAATTTATTACCAATCAGAGTAGGATAATGAGAAATAAAAACAACTCTTAAAACACCACTCCCTTCTTCCCAGGCTCATCTTCACTCCCAATTTCTCTACCTCCTCCCCCCAAACAGTGCAGGGGGACAGGGAATGGGGGATGCAGTCAGTTCATCACATGTTGTCTCTGCTGCTCTTTCCTCCTCACTCTCTTCCCCTGCTCCAGCATGGGGCCCCACCCATGGGAGACAGTTCTCCACGAACTTCTCCAACATGATGGAGTTCTTCACAAACTGGTCCAGCGTGGGTCCTTTCCACAGGGTGCAGTCCTTCAGGAACAGACTGCTCCAGCTTGAGTCCCTCCCCAGAGTCACAAGTCCTGCCAGAAAACCTGCTCCAGCATGGGCTCCTCTCCACAGGGCCACAGGTCCTGCCAGGAGCCTGCTCCAGCATGGGCTCTCCATGCATCACAGCTTCCTTCAGGGCACATCCACCTGCTCTGGCATGGGGTCCTCCATGGGCTGCAGGTGGATATCTGCTCCACTGTGGACCTCCATGGGCTGCAAGGGGACAACCTGCTTCACCATAGTCTTCTCCACAGGCTGCAGGGGAATCTCTGCTCCAGGCCCTAGTGCACCTCCTCCCCCTCCTTCTTCACTGACCCTGGTGTCTGCAGAGTTGTTTCTCTCACATATTCTCAACTCCTCTCTTCTGGCTGCTGTTCTACAGCAGTTTTTTCCCCCTTCTTAAATATGTTATCACAGAGACACTACCACCATTGCCAATTGGCTCAGCTTTGGCCAGCAGCGGATCCATCTTGGAGCTGGCTGGCACTGGCTCTATCAGACACTTAAATTTCCTTCCAAAGTGTTTAAGACTGAATATGTAGCCCCAGTGTCAACTAAAAATTCTATTTCCTCATTTCCCAACCTTAAGGCAACCAGGGGTTCTGTTGGAGAGACTTTCGATTCATTCCCTGGTCCCTGTCAATCTGAATCCTGATCCAAGGTAAGCAATTCTGCTACCTTGGAGTTTTCCTGTTTTCTGACAAAATTCCTCTGAAACTGATTTTGAGGGCACTCCCTCTTCCAATGCCCCGTTTGTTTGCAAATAGCACACTGATCTTTATCCAAAGGTTTGCCTGTCCTGGGTCTAAAGGGAGTGCCATTATTTCCTCCCATAGGAGGACGATTTGTCCTATATCCACCATTTTGTCTCCTACCATCTCGACTGCCTTCTGCTATTGCTGCAGCCCACAGCTGAGCCTTTCAGTTTTCTTTCTTAACCTGAAAAAACAACAATTGCACATCCTCCAAAACCAACAATTACATGTGTTCTTTTTGTTTCATGATCATTTCTTAAAGTATGGTACTTCATCCCATTTTCCTTCCCCTCTACAAAACAACATTAATTGCAACATAGTATTATAATTCAAAGTTCCTTTTTTTTTTTTCTCCTTATTATTCTTTCTTTTTTTTTTCCACTTTTCCCATCGTCCAATTTATACAATGGCCACCATTGATTACAACACTTGATCAAATTTTCCCTCGTTGCGAACCCACCCGGGGATCCGGCAATTTGTTTCCAATGTTTTAAGATACAACCCAAAGGCAACTTTTTCAAAATTCCTCCCTTAGATGATCCCCCACCCATATTAAATGTGAATAACAAAGCAACTATCTGATCCGAACAAAAAAACCAAATTCGTAGTTCTGATAACCAAACCAAAATTCAGAGACCGAATAGGACAATTAACCAAGTCGGGGACTCGAACCCCTTAGATATATCACAAATCCAAAACCGAAGTTCCAATATGCAAACCAAGAGTAAATCAATAGAAACTTAAACCTTTAACCAAGTCGGGGACTTGAACCCCTTACCAAACCCGGGCGTTCCACAGACTTTCGTCTGATGGAACTTTCCAATGGGGACTTGAACCCCTAGGTACCTTTATAGCCCAACCCTGCGGGGCTTTCGCCGCCGTCTTATGGGCAGGCAACCAAACCCCAAAAGAATGCCTTTTACCTTTTTCCAGTGGTCTTGCTCAGAACTCTTCAGTCTGGGGATTGGAGGTTCTCCCCGAGAATCCCTCGGTGCCAGCTGGAGGTCCTGCGATCCCACAGATCTGTCGAGATTCAGAAGCAGAGTCCCACCTGGGTCGCCAAAACTGATACCTGAAAAATCGGTTAAATAAAAAGAACCCTCTAACACTTCCTTTTAAGTTTTAGAAGGCAGGCATTCTTTATTACAGCGCTGGATGCACGGGGGATCGCTCCACCTAACGTGCATGCTGAACGCTTTGTCAATCCAGCATATATACACACTTTCAACATGTATATTCATGTAACTTCCCATAAATGATTTACAAATTCATTACTTTTTTGGGAATTTTCATACACATTCAAATAATTTCTGGGAAGGGATTATAATATTTGCATCTTCATTATGCATGCGCAAGGTAATCTTGTTAATTACATTTTCACCTTATCTAAGTTGTCAGGTATGCCAGTTTTGATCGCAGGCATACCTTCCTTATCTTCAGAGCTCAAGACTATTGTTATTGCTTAAGTAAATGTAAAGTAAAAGAATGTTTGGCCAGAAGGTATCAATGTGACCAACCAAAGCAACATTGTGACCAGCGACTATTTAACTAATATAATAAGTACATATAACAAATTTTTGTCTCAACACGCTCTGGTCAGATCTGTCGTTATCTCAACCCTTCGAGTCCCATGTTGGGCACCAGAAAGGACTGTTGTGGTTTAGCCCCAGCTGGCAGTTAAGTACCACGCGGCCACTGGCTCACTCCTCCCCTCCTCAGTGGGATGGGGAGGAGAATCGGGAAAAAGAAAGGCAAAACTTGTGGGTTGGGATAAAAACAGTTTAACAGGACAGCAAAGGAAGACAAAACAGGGAAAAAAACAATAACAATAATAGAATATACTAAGCATGTGATTCACAGTACAAATTGCTCACCGCCCGGAACCCAATGCCCAGCCCGCTCCCAAGCAGCTATCCTGCCCCCCGGCGCCATCCCCACTTTATATACTGAGCATGACATCATATGGTATCGAATATCCCTTTGGCCAGTTTGGGTCAGCTATCCTGGCTGTGTCCCCTCCCAGCTTCTTGTGAAAATTAACTCTATCCCAGCTGGAACCAGGACATAGCCCAAATTATGTGCACATTAAAATAATTTCCTTTTTAAACACTGACAGTTGCCTTCAATATACCAAGTTACTTTTTTTTTTTCTCCTAGTACAGTCTCACTTCAGTATTCCTTTATAAGCAGGGGGAACATGGCTCACCATCAGTCCAGTTCAGTTCAATTTTCCTGTTTTATTGATCAGAGTATTCCATCTTGTTTCACTCAATTTACAAATTAGATGCTTATATTTAGAAGTCAGCCACTTGGAAATTTAAGTGCCACTTTTTTGGATATACACAATGAAACACTAAAACCATCTTCAGAAAGTTAGAGAACACTATACATATTCACAAATATTTTAATTTGTTCAAGAATTAAATACTGATCTTTTCTATTTAGATAATATTGTACAAGAACTTTTGTGCAAGTGTTGTAACAGGGTTACATTACTGATGGTTTCTTTTAAAAAGTCCCTGATTTGCTCATGATTTTTATGTACACACAGAAGATACCATTTCTGAATCCTTTTGCGACAGAACTGGACTCAGTGGTGGAGGCTTATATAAACATAGTGTCATGTTCACAAAGATGATCAGGAAGATTTTACAAGCAGCACCTGAATGCAAAGAATAGAAGAGTTCTTGTTGCAACTGCAATAGTAGACAAGAACATTTCAATAGTTTATAAAATTTCACACAGCAAGTTGTAGATTTTAAATGAATGCTATGAATTTCAATGAATTTTGGATGAACTGCAAAGGACAGGTAAAGTCAGTCTTCTAATTGACTTCAGATCCCTCATCTCCCTTCTATCCCTCATTGATAGAACTATACAAATTCATGAAGGCACGTGCGTGGTAAGGGGAATTGGGGAGGAACAAAATGAGGGGAAGGGAGGTAGACAGAAAGGGAAATAAAAAGGGGCTGGTTACATATAAAATGGAGCTGGTCAGTATGCTTGCCTGACCAAGCCCTGAGCCTGATCACTGCAGTCTATCCTATCATGTTATTAAATCTTTTCTTAACAATCTCTCTGTGTAATCTCACTCTCTGTCTCTGTCCTGTATCTATGTGTGCTGCAAGGACTAAGTGCCAGCTACTGGTGAGATCGGTATGAGTGGATTTGGGGCCAGCTACTGGAGTCAAACACAGGGTGTAGGAGCCCTGAGCCTGTGGTGTCAGCTACTGGAGCGAGTGGGGGTCCTAGCATCAGTAGTTGGAGGGGCCGTAGCTCTTTGGGTTTAGGGAGGGTCCTACAGACTTTATGTTCAGAGTGCCAGCTATTGGCCGGGGGGGGGGGGGGGGGGCAGCGTGAGTGGATTTTTGGCCAGCTACTGGAGTCAGACTGGGGGTGCAGGCATCCCTGGCCTATGGTGTCAGCTACTGGAGCAAGTGAGGGTCTCACCCCCACACACACACTGGGGCGGGAAGGATCCATGTCCTGAAAAACAGCTAATGGGAGGGACTGGTGCGAGTGAGGGGCTCAGCACCAGTGGCTGGAGCAGGACTGCAGGTGTGTGCCTGTTGCCAGCTGCTGGGTGGGTGGGGAGCATGTGTCTGTATCTTCCCCAGACCTGGTGTTTGTGTGTAATTCACTAGGAAATTTCAAGCTGGAATAGCAGGTGAGTAGGACGCCCTGGTTCCAGGCAGAGGTATCAGGCAGGCAGAGGGTCTGTGCTGGTATCCAGGGGTACTTGTGAGTGTGGAGTGCCTGTGAGATGAGTGCGTGAGTGTTTGCTAGCAAGCATCAAGCTGGACTAGCCAGCAAGTAGGGGACATGTGAAGCAGGTAAGAGGGCCTGGAATCCGGGCAGTGATATTGAATGGACAGAGGGGCCATACCAGTACTTGAGGGATCTGCAAATGTGCCTGTGAATCTAGAGAGTGTTGTGTATGCCTTCACTAGTGAACTTCTATCTCTACCAGCTGAAGAGGAGGAAGGGGACTTGGCTGTCTATGTGTTTTATGCAAGTCCTATATGTAAGTGCTGTTGAAGGCAGCACCTTGTCTGCGGCAATCTGTGTACCTGGCCCTGTCAGTGTTCTCTGTGTGTGTCCTGTATGTGTCTGTATATCTGGGATACATGCTCAGCTTCCAACTGAACCTGCAAATGGGAAAGCAGCAGCCGCATCCCTCAGCCTGGGCAGAGACCCCCCAGTCCCTGGGTGCATGGGGCTGGGCTCCAGCAGCCAAACAGGAGGAAGTCTGGGGTCTGGAGCTGCTGGAGGAGGTGGCCACTCCTAACATCCCTTAACAACTGGCATGGCCAATAAGGATACAATACTATGAGATTTTTGTGACACTTTTTTGTAACTTCTGGAACTTGAGATTAATTAGATACATGAAGCTGTTTCCTGTAGAATCTCCTTTTCTTAGAGCAATCTCAGAATCTCAACTTTCAAAATAGGCTTCCTTTTGGGGGTAAGTGATGTCAGGTGACCTTTGCTGAGAGAATGGCAGTTACCTCCATTTTGTTCTTGCCTATAATAACAAGAAAGGCTAAAATGGGTATGCCTTATAACAAGTTTATTCTCTAAGAAAATGAGAGGCTGCTACAAACTCCTTTGAAAGCTTCTTAATCCATCATTTAAGTTTAGAAAAATGTCAGATAAGTAGATTATACAGAGGCAACAAGAAAAAGTCATACCCAATAGTCATAGAAACACTGAATGTACTCCAAGAGCAGGTAAGTGCTGTTTTATCTGGCACACACCTGTAAACAAGATTTGCAGTTTAAGGCCTTGGTAACTAAGTTTTACCTGTTCCATTTCTCAGCTCTGTTTCTCATTGAATATGCTAGGTGGGTTTTAGAAATCCATCGGTGCGCAGAACAAATAACCAAAGAACTTGAAGAAGCGGTGTTTGTCAAAAGATAGAAGCAACTCCTATAGCAGGTCAAGGAATTATAGATTAGACTAGTTTTACACATAAAAAGCTAGTTTATCAGCAGTGCCCTAATATACTGTAGAGCATTTTTTTTCCAAAGAACAACTAAGGATTTCAGAAGGACAGAGCTAGAGTGCAATCCTGAGCTACTATGCCTAAAGAAGCAATACATGAATTGAGACTAGGCTTCAGCACAGCACAGGTTGTTGTACTTCCCTTGACTTTTACATATAGTCACCTAGCCTTATAATTAATCAGTTCTAGCTTATGCTATACAAGTCAATATGCTGATGTAAAAACTAGCAGCACCTACTCATTTCCTTCAGATATTTCTCTACCAACAAGCATTTTACCCTGACAACCTAACTTCATTTATACAATTTAGTTTCAGGACTGTTTTCTTTATATATATTGAAGCACTATCAGTGCCAAAAAAAGACAGTATTTAAATATTCAGGAGCAATTCCCTCATTCTGGAGTACGTATGAGGATTAATCATAGAAAAACATCCAAGAGAAGCAGTTAGCAGCAGTCACTGTTAGCATCACCCTATCCATAAAGGCAAGTGGAGGAAGGAAAATGAGCAGTCTCCCATAGTGTGGGTGGTCATTTCTAGCACTAGAACGCTGTCATGAACACATGGGCTTACATTTGAAGTTGCACAAAACAGGCCTGCTAAAAAGATATCAAAAGATACTATAGTAACTTACCTCACATTTAGCTATTTAAATTAGTTCTTGAATATCTAAGCTGCTCTATAATGTTCTCCATACAAACTGTTTTACCATTTTAGTTGAAGTGTACAAGGATGCAAAATTCCAAAAGTTATTAGTTAGAATTCACTAAATAAAGCTATGCCAGCTCAATTGTTGAGGAGTACAGTGACACTTCACATTATTCTGCCCCCAGATTAGCATGACAAACTGTTAAATTCAGATTTACACCAACCTTGAACAGGAGGGTACCACAAAGCATGATTACAGTGTATCATTCCAGTCCTTCCCCAAATATGATGGAAAAATAGTATAAAAAAAACCCACTCTTAAAGCATCATAAGTGTACAAGGCTTGTATGTCTAAATTTGATTCCTCTGTAAGTAGAGGTACAAGTCAGATTTCAATGTAAAGCAAAACAGCTCTGCTTTCACAATGAAGACCAATTAATAACAAAATTCAGCTAGCTTTCATGCATATAAGTTTCAGGGATTTGAAAGGCAGTCAAACTCTTCTTTCCATAACAATAAATTATTGATCTTTTTATTGATCTGTATCAATAAAATATTCAAGAAGACTTGCAATGTTTAAGATTGGTTTTCCCAAGGAAAGGGAATATTTCTTGTGATGTTTCCTCTGACTTAAAGAAGTTTAAGAGCACTGTTATTCAATGTTACATTGTCCAAAAATATGCCCTTCTGTAGGCACAGCAAAAATACAGGCTGTAAAAATCTCTGAAACCCATAATGATGGAAATGAGGCAGTTGACAAAATCAAGAATACTGGAAAAAGTTTTAAAGACTTTCCCATGACTCCCCTGGTAAGGAAATCTGGAATTTACTGTAACTGATTTATTCTGAGAATATGAGATTCTTTTTTAGGTTATACACAAGTGTTTAGAAAGATAATTGTTTCTTTTTATCATTCTATGACAAGGAAATTTCCAGTGCTGCTAAGAATCTTTAATACATGCTATTTCATTTTGTTGATGCTTGAGATAAAGTAGGAAAAGCATATCAGTGAAATTCAACATGAAAGTGTCTGCTTTCAAATACAGAGTAATTTCTAGTTTACATGGTTATACGAGATAATTTCCTGAGTGTTATGCTAATTTTTCTGCATAGATACTGTTGAAGAATCCTGTGCTTATTAGTCTAATAATAATGTTCTTCGGAAGCTTTAGTTGCCACTGGCTTTGCCGTATTTCTACCAAAGTTTATAAAAATGTCAGTTTGGACAGGCATCAAGTTTTTCAGCAGGTAATGCAGGTTTTCATTTTGAAGTCTTAAATATATTGTGCTGAACACCTTATTATATATTACAACTGAGGGTCATTAAAGCTGAGCGGCATTATTGTCTGAGATTTTTGTGAAGGTATTTATATGAAAACTACAGAAATGCAGAAATTCAATAAAGGATACAGTGGCTACTGAGCTGATATTTAGTAGTTTTCGATACCTATAACAGCAGATATATGCTACAACTTATTCTGTCATTTATAGGCAATCTATAATAACCAATTACTTACTTGCGTTTGGTTACTGATGCGAAGAAACAGCAGGTAAGTGAGGTGCACAAAGTGGCCTTTTCATGCTTTGTTAAATAGCTATTGAAAAGACTGGACACTTAGAATCATAGAATGGTTTTGGTTGGAAAGGACCTTTAAAGATCATGTAGTCCAACCCCCCTGCCATGCGCAGGGACATCTTTCACTAGACCAGGTTGCTCAAAGCCCCATCCAACCTGGCCTTGAACACGTCTAGGGAGGGGACATCCACAACTTCTCTGGGCAACCTGTTCCAGTGTCTCACCACCCTCATTGTAAAAAAATTTATTCCTTATGTCCAGTCTAAATCTACTCTCTTTCAGTTTAAAACCATTGCCCCTTGTTCTGTCACTACAGGCCTTGGTAAAAAGTCTCTCTCTGTCTTTCTTATAAGCCCCCTTTAAGCATTGAAAGGCCACGATAAGGTCTCCCTGGAGCCTTCTCTTCTCCAGGCTGAACAAGCCCAACTCTCTCAGCCTTTCTTCATAGGAGAGGTGTTCCAGCCCTCTGACCATTTTTGTGGCCCTCCTCTGGACCTGCTCTAACAGGTCCATGTCTTTCTTGCACTGGGGACACTCAAACTGTATGCAGTACTCCAGGTGGGATCTCCCAAGAGTGGAGTAGAGTGGGAGAAACACCTCCCTCGACCTGCTGGCTACGCTTCTTTTTATGCGGCCCAGGATATGATTGGTTTTCTGGGCTGCAAGTGAAAATTGCCAGCTCATGTCCAGTTTTTCATCCACCAGTATCCCCAAGTCCTTCTCTGCAGGGCTGCTCCAAATCAATTTATCACCCAGTCTGTATTGATACTGGGGATTGCCCAAGTTGGATCTTGCACTTGGCCTTGTTGAACTTTATGAGATTTGCACGGGCCCACTCCTCAAGCCTGTCAAGGTCCCTCTGGATGGCATCTCTTCTTCCCTCTAGTGAATCAATTGCATGACTCAGCTTGGTGTCATCCACAAACTTGCTGAGGGTGCACTCAATCCCACTGTCTATGTTGTTGATGAAGATATTAAATAGTATCATCGATCCCAGTACGGAGCCTTGAGGGACACCACTCGTCACTAGTTCCCGCTTGGACATTGAGCCATTATAACTCTTTGAACGCGGCCATCCAGCCAATTCCTTATCCATCTAGCAGTCTATCTGTCAAACCCATATCTCTCCAATTTAGCAGCAAGAAGGGGGGGGGGTGGCATATCAAAGGCCTTACAGAAATCCAGGTAGATGACATCTGTAGCTCTTCCCTTGTCCACTGATGCAGTCACTCCATCGTAGAAGGCCACTAGATTACTCAGACACAATTTGCCCTTGGTGAAGCCCTATTGACTGTCTCTAATCACCTCCCTGTCTTCCATATGTTTCATCATGTCTTCCAGGAGGATCTGTTCCATGATCTTACTGGACATGGAGGTGAAGCTGACTGATTGGTAGTTCCCAGGGTACTCCTTTTTATCCTTTTTAGAAATGGGTGCAATATTCCCTTTTTTCCAGTCGCTGACAACTTTGCCTGACTGCCATGACTTCTTTTCAAATAGTATGGAGAGTGGCTTAGTGACTACATAGCAGAATGTCAGGTTATGTATTATAGAATTACTTTATGCATGTAAGCAAGCAATGAAGAAAGATTTATTTAATTCAAGATCACTCCATATAAACATTGTAGTCTTACAGAAAACACATTATAACCAATTTAAAGATGTTACCTATATAAAGGGAAAATCTGTGTTTTGCAATATGGTCAGTGATAAAAGCTGTCCCCAAAGTATACAGTGGAGTTCCTCCAACTCCCAGCAGCAACTGTGCCAGGATAAAGACGTAGGGGTAGTTGGGAAGTAAAGACACTGTGCTGGCACTGCAAGTGAAGTTAGCAGAGTTTGTTCCTGGAATGCATCTGAACGACAGGAACAGCAAGACTTTAAAATTCAGTTATCCAGCTCATCATAGTGCAACTGAAGAAAAAACATACTGACAGCTAAATTACATATGCAGCGCTGCTATTGCTAGGCTTCCATTTTAATTTTCAGCCCTACTACTGATCTTCTACATGACAGAGCCCCAACCTTCTTAAGGAAATAATATCATGGCTTGGGTTTTGTTTCCTTACTAGGCAAGGAAAGATGGATGAAATAGCCTTATTAAAATGCTTTGGCTTGTTGAAAGCATTATTAACCAGATGCAGCCAAAAACTGTGTCCTGGTTTCGGCCAGGATGGAGCTAATTTTCTTCCCATCAGCTACTGTATTTTGGATTTAGTATGGGATTTGGTATGTGAAGAATGTTGATAATACACTGATGTATTACTTAGTAACAACTTAGAATCATAGAATCATAGAATTGTTTTGGTTGGAAGAGACCTTTAAGATCAAGTCCAACTGTTAACTTATCACTGCCAAGTCCACCACTAAACCATGTCCCTAAGTGCCACATCTACACGTCTTTTAAATACCTCCAGGGATGGTGACTCCACCACTTCCCTGGGCAGCCTGTTCCAATGCCCGACAACCCTTTCAGTGAAGAAATGTTTCCTAATATCCAATCTAAACCTCCCCTGGCACAACTTGAGGCCATTTCCTCTTGTTCTGTCGTCTGTTACTTGGGAGAAGAGACCAACACCCACCTCTCTACAACCTCCTTTCAGGTAGTTGTAGAGAGCGATAAGGTCTCCCCTCAGCCTCCTTTTCTCCAGGCTAAACAACCCCAGTTCCCTCAGCTGCTCCTCATAGGACTTGTGCTCTAGACCCTTCACCAGCTTCGTTGCCCTTCTTTGGACACGTTGCCCTTCTTTGGAGAACTTAGTTGTTGCTAAGAGATCAAGGATGTTTTCCAGCTTCCCAGATTTTGCTAATGTGCAGATGCAAAAAGCTGGGAGGGGTATAGCCAGTATAGTTGACCCAAACTGGCCAAAGAAATTATTCTATACCATAGACGTCATGCCCAGTATATGTGGGGGTCAGTCAGTTTGCCAGGCACCTTTTCATTCATTCGTGCTTTCGTTCATTCGTTCGTTCGTTCGGCTGTTCGGTGTCCCCCTCTCTCTCTCTCTCTGGAACTTGCAGTTCTGAGATCACTGCTGGGGAAATTGCTGTTCTGTGATCGCTGCTCGGGATGGGCTGCATAGGTCATCAGGTGGTGAGAAATTGTGCATCGTTCATTTTATATATTCTATTATCATTATATTTTTTATTATTACTAACATTATTATCATTATTAATGATAATATAATTTTTATTTTTCTTTGCTGTCCTGGTGAACTGTTTTTATCTCAACCCACGCGTTTCCCTTTCTTTCTGATTGTCCTCCCCACCCCACTGAGGAGGGAGGGGAGAGAGAGAGTGGCTGCGCCGTATTTGGTTACTGGCTGGGGTTAAACCACAGCAAACTGTCAAATGGTTATTCACCAGTTATTTAATGAATACTCTTAGGTAATATACACTTCATTTTTTTCTTGTACCATAAAATGATTCTGAGGAGCACTAGCAACAATATCCATTCTTAAACAAAAGGGAAACATAGTAGCCTTATGGACAGGAAGAAAGTTGGGCTGTTGAAGAAAGTGCAGCTGTCAGAGTCCCAAATAAAAATAATTCCTCCTCTCATATATCCTGTTTTGAGAAAAGTGTTTCTCTAAAGCACAAACAACTCGTTATCTCTCAGAGTATGCTGTTATATCTTCAGAATAAGAAGCTAATATAAAATATCTACATATGTCCACACACAAAAAAGAGCAAAGGTGAAACAGGTAAGGTTGTGCCTGCCTCTGTAATTAGAGGAAACAAAGACAGGGAGTATGCTTTTCCTTCTCCTTCCTCTTCCTATTACTGCACTTTCAGTAGCAGACAGTTCCAAGTTACAAAATAAAAATTACCATGACTCTTTACAAGCTTCTCCACAGAAGAGCGTACATCCCAGAGAAAGAAAAACCCATCAGTTTGGTGGCAAAAAGCTATAGTGAGCTATATGAAAACCACCTTCATTATCAGATACGATAGACTAATCAATCCTCAATACTTTCTTCGAAATTACTACATTGTTGTTTCAGCTCCTTTTACATTTGAAAACACTTAAGCAAACAAAGGCCAAGCTTGTCCATGCTTTGGGCTCATAGGACACAAGGAAGAGCTTACCATACAGCAGATACTTAAAGAGAATCCCATGGAGGAATCCCATGGGTTAGGGCTCTAGAAGGTAGGGGGGCCCAAGAAAGCTGATCAATATTCAAGCATCACTTCCTCCAAGCTCAAGATCGGTGCATCCCCAGGAGTAAGAAATCAGGTAAGGGAGGCAGGAGACCTGCATGGATGAGCAAGGAGCTTCTGGCAAAACTCAAATGGAAGAAGGAAGTCTACAGAATGTGGAAAAAGGGACAGGCCACTTGGGAGGAATATAGGAACGCTGTCAGGGTATGCAGGGATGCAACGAGGAAGGCTAAGGTCCCCCTGGAATTAAATCTGGCAAGGGATGTCAAGGACAACAAGAAGGACTTCTTCAAATAGATCAGTAGCAAACAGAAGACTAGGGAAAATATGGGGCCTCTGCTGAATGAGGTGGGCACCCTGGTCATGAAGGACACAGAGAAGGCAGAGTTACTGAATGCCTTCTTTGCTTCGGTCTTTATTGCTAAGGCTGGCCCTCAGGAATAGCAGACCCTGGAGGCATGAGAGAAAGTCTGGAGAAAGGAAGACCTTCCCTTGGTCGAGGAGGATTGGGTTAGAGATCATCTAGGCAAACTGGACACCCACAAATCCATGGGCCCCGATGGGATGCACCCACAAGTGCTGAGGGAGCTGGCAGAGGTCATTGCCAAGCCATTCTCCATCATCTTTGAAAGGTCATGGAGAAGAGGAGAAGTGCCTGAGGACTGGAGGAAAGACAATGTCACTCCAGTCTTCAAGAAGGGCAAGAAGGAGGACCCGGGAAATTACAGGCCAGTCAGCCTCACCTCCATCCCTGGCAAGGTGATGGAGCTGCTCATCCTGGAGGTCATCTCTAAGCATGTAGAAGAAAAGAAGGTGATCAGGAGTAGTCAGCATGGATTCACCAAGGGGAAATCATGCTTGACCAATCTGATAGCCTTCTACGATGGCATGACTGGCTGGGTGGATGAGGGGAGAGTAGTTTACCTGGACTTCAGCAAGGCTTTTCACACTGTCTCCCACAATATCCTCATAGGTAAGCTCAGGAAGTGTGGGCTAGATGAGTGGACAGTGAGGTGGATTGAGAACTGGCTGAATGGCAGAGCTCAGAGGGTGGTGATCGGCGGCACAAAGTCTAGTTGGAGGCCTGTGGCTAGTGGTGTCCCCCAGGGGTCAGTACTGGGCCCAGTCTTGTTCAATTTATTCATCAATGACCTGGATGAAGGGACAGAGTGTACCCTCAGCAAGTTTGCTGATGACACGAAACTGGGAGGACTGGCTGATACACCAGAAGGCTGTGCTGCCATTCAGCGAGACCTGGACAGGCTGGAGTGTTGGGCGGAGAGGAACCTCATGAGGTTCAACAAGGGCAAGTGCAGGGTCCTGCACCTGGGGAGGAACAACCCCATGCACCAGTACAGGTTGGGGGTTGACCTCCTGGAAAGCAGCTCTGCGGAGAAGGACCTGGGAGTCCTGGTGGATGACAAATTCACCATGAGCCAGCAATGTGCCCTTGCGGCCAGGAAGGCCAATGGCATCCTGGGGTGTATTAAGAAGAGTGTGGCCAGGAGGTCGAGGGAGGTTATCCTCCCTCTCTACTCTGCCCTAGTGAGGCCCCATCTGGAGTCCTGTGTCCAGTTCTGGGCTCCCCAGTTCAAGAAAGATGAGGAACTACTGGAGAGAGTCCAGCGGAGGGCTACAAAGATGATTAAGGGAGTGGAGCATCTCTCTTATGGGGAAAGGCTGAGGGAGCTGGGGCTGTTTAGCCTGAGGAAGAGAAGACTGAGAGGGGACCTCATCAACGCTTATAAATATTTCAAGGGCAGGTGTCAAGAGGATGGGGCCAGACTCTTCTCAGTGGTGCCCAGCGACAGGACAAGGGGCAACGGGCACAAAGTGGAACACAGGAAGTTCCCTCTGAACATGAGGAAAAACTTCTTTACTGTGAGGGTGACAGAGCACTGGAACAGGATGCCCAGAGAGGTTGTGGAGTCTCCTTCAAAACCCGCCTGGACGCAGTCCTGTGCAATCTGCTCTAGGTGACCCTGCTCTGGCAGGGGGGTTGGACTAGATGATCTCCAGAGGTCCCTTCCAACCCCTACCATTCTGTGATCCTATGATTCTGTGAGAAGTTGTGATGGGTTGACCTAGGCTGGCTGCCAGAACCCCACCCAGCCGCTCTCTCAGTTCCCCTCCTCAACAGGACAGGAGGAGAAAATAAGATCGAAAAGCTCATGGGTCGAGATAAAGACAGAGAGATCACTTGCCAATTACCATCACAGGCAAAACAGACTCGAGTTGGGGGAAATTAATTTAATTTATTGCCAATTAAAACCAGAGTAGGATGGTGAGAAACAAAGACAAAAACTAAAACACCTTCCTCCTGACTCCCCTTTTTCCCAGGCTTAAATTCACTCCTTCATTCCCAACTCCTCCACCTCCTCCCCCCCGCTTCCCCAAGCAGCGCAGGGAGGATGGGGAATGGGTGGTTGAGGTCAGTCTCTGCCTCACTTTTCTCCTGCTCCAGCGTGGGATCCCTCCCACGGCATAAACTCCTTCATGAACTGCTCCAGCATGGATCCTCCCCACAGGCCGCAGTTTTCTTCAGGAAAATCTGCTCCTGAGTGGGCTCCTCTCCATGGGCTGCAGCTTCCTTCAGGTCATATCCACCTGCTCTAGCATGGGGTCCTCCATGGGCTGCAGGGTGGATATCTGCTCTGGCATGGTCTTCTCTGTGGGCTGCAGGCGCTCTACCTGCTCCATCATGGTCTCTTCCATGGGCTGCAGGGAAAGGTCTGCTCCAGCACCTGGAGCACCTCCTCCCTGTCCTTCTTCACTGACCTCGGTGTCTGCAGAGTTGTTTCTTTCACATTTTTCTCACTCTTCTCTCCGAGCTGCTGTTGTGCAGTGTTATTACCCTTTCTTAAATATGTTATCACAGAGGCGCCACCAACATCACTGACTGGTTCAACTTTGGCCAGCAGTGGATACGTTATGGAGCCACCTGGAACTGGGTATGTCTGGCACAGGGGCAGCCCCTGATCTTTTCTCACATGGGCTGCCCCTGCAGTCCCCTCGCTACCAAAACCTTGCCATACAAATCCAATACACAGGTTGAGGAAGGTGATCGTTCCCCTCTACTCAGCACTGGTGAGGCCACGCCTGGAGTCCTGTGTCCAATTCTGGCCTCCCCAGTACAAGAGAGACATGGACATACTGGAGACAGTCCAGCGCAGGGCCACTAAGATGATGAAGGGACTCAAGCATCTCTTGTATGAGGAAAGGCTGAGAGAGCTGGGACTGTTTAGCCTAGAGAAGAGAAGGCTCTGGGGAATCGCATATAAGTGTCTGAAGGGAGGGTATGAAGAAGGGGCCAGACTCTTTTCAGTGGTGCCCAGTGACAGGACAAGAGGCAATGGGCACAAATTGAAACACAGGAGGTTCTGTCTGAACATCAGGAAACCCTTTTTTAATGTGAAGGTGACCAAGTACTGGAACAGGTTGCCCAGAGAGGTTGTGGAGTCTCTGTCCTTAGAGATATTCAAAAGCCATCTGGACACGGTCCTGGGCAGCCTGCTCTAGGTGGCCCTGCTTGAGTAGGGTGGTTGGACCAGATGACCTCTAGAGGTCCCTTCCAACCTCAATGGTTCTGTGATTCTGTGTAGTGGCCTTTCAACAACTAATGTAATTCTAGCAACTTTCTTTGAACACTTATTCTACACCACTGACCTATCTTGTGTTCTTATACTCAAAGAAATGCCAAATGATTTTTTTACTCAAAGTTAATTTTGGCTTCATTCATTAATGCAAGTCAAAAGGCATTTTACTCTTTGTTACTCATGAGCAAGAGCTGATTTCAACACTCGGATCTCTTCTGAAAAAAAAAGTATAGCATGCAGAGAGAGATCTCTCTTGAACTTATGGATTTCATGGAATTGTTTGTTTTTCAGTGTTAGCGATACTATCCCATTTCTAGGACTTAGACAACGATTAATCATATTATATCAGATTAAGTGTTGCACCCAGTTACCTACAGAGGGTTTTTTCATCATTTGTAAAACATAAGAATAAGCTTACCTTCAAGTTCAGTTCCATAGTGATATTTTCCCCTATCGAAGTGTAGTAAGGAAAAAATAAGTGAACCCAATCATAGCATAAATGCTGAGAAAGCAATCCAGTGTTGTTTGTGCCCTCTTTCTCCAAAGAAAGATACAAACAGTGGCAATATACAAAAAGCAATGTCATAGCTTGCAGAGATTAAGCCAGTGAGGGAACTGCTCAACTCATAAAGCTTCTCAATTGTAGAAATACTGTTAAGGTTAATCAGGCCATTTACCACCTTACCCACAGGAGAAAAAAAAAGATAGTCAAAGAAGATAGGCTTCCTTGCTTAGTTATTGGCTGGGGTCAATCCACCACAGTCTTTTTTGGAACCCAACTTGTGGCTCGAGGGGTTTGAGAAAATGACAGATTCGATCGAAGTGTGCTAGACTGAATTTATAGTTGTTATATCTGTTTAGCTGTTACTTGGCAGGCTGTTACTTGCTGTTGCTGGTCACTATGCTCAATCAGGGAGCAATGGTATCCATTCGGCAGAAAGCCGTGTCCTCTCTAAACTCTGCACCCGCCACAACTGCCACAACTTCCCAGACAGAGCTCCGATGGGAACATGCTGCCACTCAGGTGTCAGGCTGCAGGGTGTGCCCTACTCTTATGCCAGTACTGGACGGCAGTAGCAAGCACACCTGTGGGAGGTGTGCCCAGGTAGAGGAACTCCTCAGCTTAGTGGCAGAGCTCCAGGAGGAGGTGAGTAGGTTGAGGAATATCAGGGAATCTGAGAGAGAGATAGATTACTGGAATCATACCCTACCTTCCCTGGGACAGGCCTGTCAGGAAGACAGGACACATGACACAGAGGATCCCCTATCCTCTCTCCACCAGGCAGAACGTGGTGACTTAAGGGATGGGGGGGAATGGCAACAAGTACCTGCCCAGCGCAGCAGGTGCATCTCCTCCGTGACTACCCCACTTTCCCAGGTACCCTTGCATAATAGGTACGAGGCTCTGCAAGTGGAACCGAACAATAACGAGGATGATGGTTCATCTAGGTTGGAGGTGTTGCCAAGGTTAAGTCAGCCTATGCCCTGCGTCAAAACCACTTCCATAAAGAAAAAAAGACAGGTCATTGTCATAGGCATATAGGTAACAATGAAGTTGCAATAAGAAGTCCAAGGGCAATCAAGAGAGATTTCAGGGCCTTGGGACAACTGGTTAAGGGATCAGGAGCACAAGTAGTGTTCTCCTCTATCCTTCCAGTTGCAGGGAATGATGAGGGAAGAAACAGGCAGACTCAGCAGATCAATACCTGGCTCCGTGACTGGTGTCACTGGCAGAATTCTGGGGTTTTTGATCATGGGTCATGATACTAGGCCTGTCAGTGTTGTCATTTTGATCATGACACTAGGCCTGTTGGTGACAGATGGGGTACACCTGTCTCAAAGAGGGAAAAGGATCTTTGCGCAGGAGCGAGCAGGGCTCATTGAAAGAGCTTTAAACTAGATTTGAAGGGGGAAAGGGATAAAACCAGGCTCATTAGAGATAAGCCTGGGGGCGGCATGCCAATGTTTGAGGGACAGTGTGCTAGCAAGGTCCTTCAGTCTGCTCCATGATGGAGCACATTTGAAGTGTCTTTATACTAATGTGTGCAGCATGAGGAATAAGCAGGAGGAGCTAGAAGCTTTGGCCCAGTCCTAGAGCTACAACATCATTGGCATAAGCAAAACCTGGTAGGATGAGTCCTGTGACTGGTGTGTCATGTTGGACGGTTATAGGCTCTTCAGGAGGGATAGGCAGGGCAGGCAAGGCAGGGGGGGTGGGAGGGTGGAGCTATATGTAAGGGAGGGATTGAATTGTATGGCGCTTACAGTTGGCGACAACACGGTTGAGTCGTGGGTAAGGATGAAGGGGAAAGTAAATAAAGCGGATGTTGTTGTGGGAGTCTACTATCAACCACCCAGCCAGGACAATGACACCGATGAATTATTCTACAAGGAATTAAGGGATATCTCTAGATCAACCGCCCTTGTCCTTATGGGTGATTTTAACTTCCCAGACATCAACTGGGAATATCATACAGCAGACACAAACAGGTCCAGGAAATTTCTGAAGCATGCTGAAGATGATAACTTCTTGGTGCAGGTACTAAGGAGCCTTCCTAGATTTGCTGTTTGTAAATAGAGAGGGACTCGTGGACGAAGTGGTGATTGGTGGCTGTCTTGGTCACAGTGACCATGAAGTAGTTGAGTTTCGAATCATTGGTGATAGGAGAAAAACTGCCAGCAAAACTTCAACCTTGGATATGGGGAGAGCAGACTTCGGGCTGCTGAAGGAGCTAGTTCGTAAGGTCCCCTGGGAATCTGCTTTTGACGGTATTGGGGTCCATGAATGCTGGTCACTTTTTAAGAGCCATCTCTTAAGAGCGCAGGAGCAGGCAATTCCAAAGTGTTGGAAGTCAAGCAAGTGGGACAGAAGGTTGGCTTGGCTGAGCAGGGATCTTCTTCTAGAATTTAGGCAGAAAAGGAAAGTGTATGGACATTGGAAGCAAGGACAGGCAACACAGGAGGACTGTTCACCACAGATGCTGTTTGCCACTGTAGGGAGAAAATTTGTGTGGCTAAAGCTCGATTAGAGTTCAAGCTGGCCAACACTGTGAAGGACAACAAAAAGGGCTTTTTAAAATATGTTAATAGCAAAAGGAGAATCAGAGATAACATTGGGCCGTTGCTTGATGAGGTTGGTCACCTCACAAATAGGGACGTAGACAAAGCAGAGATGTTTAATGCCTTCTTCGCCTCTGTCTTCATCACCAATGATGGGCCCTGGGAGCCCTGTGTTGGAAGACCGTGACTGAGGGGATGATAAACTCTCAGCCGACCCTGAACTTGTTCGGGACTTGCTGCTCCAGCTGGATGTGCATAAATCTATGGGGCCCAATGGGACTCATCCCAGGGTACTGAAAGAGCTGGCTGATGTTATGATGGGACCTCTCTCCATTATTTTTCAATGGTCTTGGCAGTCTGGAGAGGTCCCAGTCGACTGGAAGCTGGCAAATGTTGTCCCAATTTTCAAGAAGGGTAAGAAGGAAGACCCTGGTAATTACAAGCCTGTCAGTCTCACTCCAGCGCCTGGTAAAATTATGGAGAAGGTTATTCTGGGAGTTATTGAAAAACACTTGAGAGACAATGCAGGCATTGGTCATAGCCAGCACGGGTTCATGAGGGGAAAGTCCTACTTAACTAACTTAATTTCCTTTTATGACAAGGTCAACCATCTAGTTGACTAAGGGAAGACAGTAGATGTGGTGGTTTTAGATTTTAGCAAAGCTTTTGATACTGCCTCTCACAGTATCCTTCTGGATAAACTGTCCAGCACACAGCTAGACAAGTCCATAATACATTGGATGAGCAATTGGCTGATGAGTTGGGCCCAAAGGGTTATAGTAAACAGGGCTACATCAGGCTGGCGGCCAGTCACCAGTGGGGTTCCCCAGGGCTCAATTTTAGGGCCAGTGCTCTTTAATGTTTTTATAAATGATCTGGATGCAGGAATTGAATGTACATTAAGTAAGTTTGCCAATGATACTAAACTAGGAGGAGCTGTGGACTCCCTCGAGGGTAGAGAGGCCTTACAGAGAGATCTGGATAGACTAGAGAGCTGGGCGATCACCAACCACATGAAATTTAACAAGAGCAAGTGCTGGATTCTCCACCTGGGATGGGGTAATCCTGGTTATACATACAAATTGGGGGACGAGAGGCCGGAGAGCAGCCCCGTGGAAAGAGATCTGGGGGTTTGGGTTGATGGCAAGTTGAATATGAGTCAAAAGTGTGCCCTGGCAGCAAAAAGGGCCAACCGTGTCCTGGGGTGCATCAAGCACAGCATAGCTAGTCAGTCAAGGGAGGTGATTGTCTCTACACTGCACTGGTGTGGCCCCACCTTGAGCACTGTGTGCAGTTTTGGACTCCACAATATAAGAAGGACATCAAACTATTAGAGTGTGTTCAGAGGAGGGTGACCAAGATGGTCTCGAGGGCAAGACTTACCAGGAGCAGCTGAGGTCACTTGGTTTGTTAAGCTTGGAGAAGAGAAGGCTGAGGGGTGATCTCATCACAGTTTACAACTTCTTCAAGAGGCGCAGCGGAGGGGAAAGTGCTGATCTCCTCTCTGGCGACCGGCGATAGGACACGAGGAAATGGAATGAAGCTGCATCAGGGGAAGTTCAGATTGGATATTAGGAAAAGGTTCTTCACTGAGAGGGTGGTCGGTCACTGGAACAGACTCCCGAGGGAAGTGGTCACGGCACCAAGCCTGTCAGAGTTCAAGGAGCATCTGGACAACACTCTTAGTAATATGGTTTAGTTTTAGGTAGCCCTGTGAGGAGCAGGGAGCTGGACTTGATGATCCTTATGGGTCCCTTCCAACTTGAGACATTCTATGATGTTGACTTGTTTACTCTCAATATTGGTATATTTGTTCACTTACTTGCTCCGTGGTGTTCTCCCTCTTTTGCTGTACATCAAACTCCAAGGCTTGTTAGTGGCTGCTTTCGACTTTTGCTGTTTGCTGTGTTGTTTATCACTTTTTGATTTTGTCTCCTTGCCTGTGAGAGCACTGGCCTTGAGCCTAATGTGGTATTTGGGCCATGCATTGCTGCCGTCCCAGTACTACAGGAACCATCTCATGGAGACAATTAAGAATTACACCTTTCTCCTCTTCTCTGGGAGACATGTTGTGGGGAAAATGGAGAATGGCACCTCCCCTTTCTTCTCTTCCATGGTAGATGCTTCCTGCCTTGTTGCAATGGTCCTTCAGTTTCTTGAACATCCCTGTGTAACCAGAATGCTCATATTGATGTGTGCCATAAATCTTATTTCAGCTTTTCCTAAGTTTAAACAACAGGTTGGGGATGTCACAGTGTCCTGGTTGAGGCTGGGATAGGGTTAATTTTCACCAGAAGCTGGACAGGGGGCTATTCTATACCATGTGACCGTCATGCTCACTATATAGAGGGGAACAGCTTGAGGGGGAGGATTGCTGCTCAGGAGCAACCTGCGCTCAGAAGCACAGGAGAGGGTACTTCAAGGACCCAAAGGGATACCGATGGGCTTTTGGTGTAGCCACGGTGAATGCAGAGAAGACCAAACAGCTATCTACCCTGCCTGGCCTCTCAGAAGATCCCTGCGTTGTGGGATTGCTGCGAGCTGAAGAACAGCAGGTGCCAATTGCCACCAGGACGGTGCACCGGCGGCAATATCGCACCAACCGAGACTCCCTGGCTCCCATCCATGAGCTGATTCATCAACTGGAGAGCCAAGGAGTCATCAGTAAGACTCACTCACCTTTTAATAGTCCTATATGGCCAGTATGGAAATCTAACGGGGAATGGAGATTAATGGTGGACTATCGTGGCCTGAATGAAGTCACGCCATCACTGAGTGCTGCCGTGCCGGACATGCTAGAACTTCAGTACAAACTGGAGTCCAAGGCAGCCAAGTGGTATGCCACCATTGATATCGCCAATGCATTCTTCTCAATCCCTTTGGCAGCAGAGTGCAGGCCACAGTTTGCTTCCACTTGGAGGGGCATCCAGTACACCTGGAATCAACTGCCCCAGGGGTGGAAACACAGCCCCACCCTTTGCCATGGGCTGATCCAGACTGCCCTGGAAGAGGGTGGAGCTCCAGAACACCTGCAATACATTGATGACATCATCGTGTGGGGCAACACAGCAGCAGAAGAGGTTTTTGAGAAAGGGGAGAAAATAATCCAAATCCTTCTGAGAGCTGGCTTTGCCATAAAACGAGGTAAGGTCAAGGGACCTGCACAAGAGATCCATTTCCTAGGAATAAAATGGCAAGATGGATATCATCAGATCCCAATGGGTGTGGTCAACGAAATAGCAGCTATGTCTCCACCAACTAACAAAAAAGAAACCCAAGCTTTCTTAGGCGTTGTGGGTTTCTGGAGAATGCATATTCCAAATTACAGTTTCATTGTAAGCCCTCTCTATCACGTGACCTGAAAGAATAATGATTTCAAATGGGGCCCTGAGCAACGACAAGCCTTTGAACAAATTAAACAGGAGATAGTTCATGCAGCAGCCCTTGGGCCAGTCCAGGCAGGGCAAGATGTAAAAAACACCGCAGCCGGGGAGAATGGCCCTACCTGGAGCCTCTGGCAGAGAGCACCAGGGGAGACTCGAGGTCGACCCCTGGGGTTTTGGAGCTGCGGATATAGAGGATCTGAGGCCTGCTATACTCCAACTGAGAAAGAGATCTTGGCAGCATATGAAAGGGTTCGAGCTGCTTCAGAGGTGGTTGATACTGAAGCACAGCTCCTCCTGGCACCCCGACTGCCAGTGCTGGGCTGGATGTTCAAAGGGAGAGTCCCCTCTACACATCATGCCACCGATGCCACATGGAGTAAGTGGGTCGCACTGATCACACAATGAGCTTGAATAGAAAACCCCAGTGGCCCAGGAATCTTGGAAGTGATCATGGACTGGCCAGAAGGCAAAGATTTTGGAATGTCGACAGAGGAAGAGGTGACACGTGCTGAAGAGGCCCCACCGTATAATGAACTACCAGAAAAGGAGAAGGAATATGCCCTGTTCACTGATGGGTCCTGTCGTATTGTGGGAAAGCATCAAAGGTAGAAAGCTGCTGTGTGGAGTCCTACACGACGAGTCACAGAAGCCACTGAAGGACAAGGTGAATCGAGTCAGTTTGCAGAGGGGAAAGCCATCCAGCTGGCTTTAGATATTGCTGAGCGAGAGAAGTGGCCAGTGCTCTACCTCTATACCGACTCCTGGATGGTGGCAAATGCCCTGTGGGGGTGGTTACAGCAATGGAAGCAGAGCAACTGGCAGCGCAGAGGCAAACCCATCTGGGCTGCCAAATTGTGGCAAGATATTGCTGCCCGGCTAGAGAAGCTGGTTATAAAAGTACGCCACGTAGATGCCCACGTACCTAAGAGTCGGGCCACTGAGGAATATCAAATCAACCAGCAGGTGGATCAGGCTGCTAGGATTGAAGTGGCGCAGGTGGATCTGGACTGGCAACATAAAGGTGAATTATTCCTAGCTTGGTGGGCCCATGACACCTCAGGCCATCAGGGAAGCGATGCAACATATAGATGGGCTCGTGACCGAGGGGTCATCTCTATCACAGTTGCTATATGCCAGATCAATGGTATTATAGCAAGTATTACCGAAATTAAAAAAGAATGAACTATTGATAAAACTGAGCAAAGTGCAGCAGTAATGGAAGCAGCACTGGCTTTAGCAACTGGCGCCCATCAACTTCTTCAAGAGATCGACATCTTCAACCCACAGCCCGTGGACATGATACACCAGCCAAGCCCGATACCACAACTGCAAGCTCCAGATGCAACAGGCAAGAATCCAACACTACACACCATCCTCCCACAGTGTCCAGTGTCACCTGCCACACTGCACTGAGACCCAGCCCTGTTTTGCCAACCGAGCGAACTCCGCGTCATCTCTCCTGCCCCAAGAGACGTATGATAGATGGAGCCCAAAGTCATGGACTAAATAAACTCAGTAGACACTTTCAAGGGATGGTCCATAGAGTAAGGGAATGAAGTCTGTGTATTTGTGTGTATATATATCAGGAAAAGTGGTGGTGATTAATTGGAAAGTGAGGTTCTGAGCATGACGTAGATGGTGTAGAATAAGGGATGGATAATGTCCTGGTTCCAGCTGGGATGATAGGGTTAATTTTCACCAGTAGCTGTACAGGGGTCTATTCTATACCGTGTGACCATCACGCTCAGTATATAGAGGGGGACGCTGAGGACGGTGAGGGGGGCTGATCGCTGCTGCTCAGGATGGGGCTGGGCCTGGGGCTCTGTTTGGGAGCAACCTGCTCTGGGAAGCACCGCTAAGTACACTCTGTTGTTGGTATTGTTGGGGTTTCTTGTTTGTTTGTTTTCTTTTCCTTTGTTGTCCAGTTAAACTGTTGTTGTTAACCCACGAGTTTTGCCTTTCTTTTTTTCCCCGATTCTCTCCCCCATCCCACTGGGAGCGGGGAGGGGGTGGCGAGTGAGCGACTTCATGGCGCTCAGCTTCTGGCTAGGCTAAACCATGACACACAGAAGGATGTGCCCTGATGTAGCCAAGTCATGGGTGGCAAGGTGTGTGGGAGAATTTGATTAGGTGCCTAAAGTGATTTTCACCTCTGATGGCCTGGGCTTTCACGCCCAAACAGGCACAGAATCCTGTTGATTTGGCAGATCACTTGAAGAAAGGATGGCTTGCCTATACCAAAGATACACAACTTCTAGCACTGTGTTGGGACTTGGTGTATGCCTACTGAACCTGTGTCCAGCACCCAGAGTCCCAACTCTCAAGTATAACAGTCACTCCTGTAGTCAAGAAGAAACAATGGAAGCAGAAGTCGACCTCGTTAGTAAGGGAGGAAGAAGCTCCTCCTAAGAGGGAGCAGGAGGAAGAATCAGAAGAGGCAGCCTGGCAGCTGGGATCCCTTGCTAGGGATAAGGCCATTAACAAAGGGACTGGAAAGGGGGCAGCACTCCTCAGTCTTTGGTGGTAACTCCTGTCAAGTGTGAAGGACAGGTATCCCTTCAAGGAAGATCTTGCAAAATCCCTGAAGCAAGTGGACCACCATTGAGGGAGGTATCCAGTATCTGAGGGAATCAGCCGTGGTGGAGGTGATCTATAACAAACTGGATGATGACCAGGTATCCAAAGACTTGGATGAAATCCAGCGCACGCAGTCCATGTGGTGAAAATTTATATGAAATGCAGCAATGTCATACGGCAACACCCTGGCAATAATGAGCTGGACAGACATGGAGGCACCAACTATGGATGGATTGGCCAGACAACTCTGAGAATACGAAGATAATCTCGCTTCCTCCCTACGGGCCTGCATCTTGGCTGTGGAGAAATTGACCCAAAAATTGTCCGAGCAATCCGAGAAGGACAGGTCTTCCTCACCCACACCAACCAAGGTCTCAGCTATTAAGAGTCAGTCTTTTTCTGTTCAAGGAAGAGGGTACCAATGGCACACACCACGTGCAACCCTGTGGTTCTTCCTGCATGACCGGGGGAGGACATGAGTAAGTGAGATGATGAACCTACCTGGAGACTAGAAGCTCGGGTACAGGAATTCCAAGAAAAAACAACAGCCAAAAAGTATCCATCCAGGAAAATTACTGCTCCAGTGTCTGTTGGGCAGAGTAGAAAGGCTGATCTTACTTTTGACCCTGATGAAAGGACTTCTGGTTTGCAGTTACAAAAATCTAGTAATGATCAGGAATAGAGGGGCCCTATCTCCGGCCAGGCAGAGGAAAGAGACAATTAGTTTCTTGGACTGTGTGAGTTTGATGGCCTGGCACATCAGCCCCATGGGAGTATAAAGCTCTGGTGGACACCGGTGCTCAGCATACTCTAATACCATCAGATTACAAAGGGGCAGAATCCATCTGTATTTCTGGAATGACGAGGATCCCAAGAACTGTCTGTGTTGGAGACTAAGGTAAGCCTAACTGGGAATGAATGGCAAAAGCATCCTATTGTGACTAGTCTGGAGGCTCCATGTATTCTTCACATAGATTACCTCAGGAGAGGGTACTTCAAGGACCCAAAAGGTTATTGGTGGGCTTTTGGTATAGCTGCCTTGAGTATGGAAAAGGTGTAACTCATCCGTGTGCCATATGTAGCTGGAATAAGACATATAAAGCCAGAATACTATTTTAGTTTCCTATAGTAGGATTTGGTAGTGTGTGGAACATACTCCTCGGCTCCTCTGTGCACACTCCTTTCCATCTAAGCATCCAAAACTGGAAAAGAACTCGAGCAGAGTTTAGCAGAGGTTAATAAAATGCTTGTTTCAGCATTTCTATTTTCAAACCACTTGCGTTTCTAGGTCAGATATAACAACAGACATGCAAAATGAGTCTGATAAAACCAAAATTTAATTCAGCCAGACCTGGTTCCACCCAGCCTACAGAATCACTAGTGAGAATGGCCAAGTGTCTTGCCCAGGCCGAGGCTAGTCCTCAGGAAGAGAGTAAGACAGTCCTCTCTCTCTGAGATCTGGTGGAAGAATGAAGGGTTGGCTGGGCTAGCACTGTTGTAGCCATATGTTTGAGCTAATGCCTAGGTCGTAGTGACACTTTATTTTAGGGTTAAACATGCTGCACTGACCCTCTAGGGAGGCCTGACTACTTTGTCTAAACAATGCATGCCTTACTAACGACTATACCCTTGAAGAGGAGCTAAAAGACTGATAAGAAGGGAACATCCTGCCACAGAAGGCACTGAAGGCTGGATGATTGTCAAAGAAACAGGAAGTCAGAGAAAAAAACTGCGGTAACTGGGGGAAAGGTAAATGCGGCAGGGGGAGATTGCAACCACCGAGAAGACTTGCCCCCCCATACGTGCAAGGAGCATGTGTGCCAATTTACATAGCAAGCGAGGCTAATGTGAATGTAACTAGCATAAAGCTAGGCGGGTTCTTTACTAATCATGTGATGAGATAAATACTCAGAAGTCCTTCTGTGTGGTGTGCTAGCTTTGAGGAATTACCACCTAGCACCCATCTTTGCACAAACGTGAAATAAATAAATCTCTTGGCTCTGTGTGTAAGATTGGCTAATTGCACACTGGGTACCGGACCCTGCTTGTGGTACAACACTGTCACTGACAATAAGTAAGTAATCATTAGCTGGAAACCTCGACTGCCCAGGAATCCTGGAAGTGATCATGGACTGGCCAGAGGGCCGAAACTTCAGAGTGTCGCCAGAGGAGGTTACTCATGCTGAAGAGGCCCCTCTGTATAATAAATTACCAGAAAACGAAAAGCAACATGCCCTGTTTACAGATGGATCCTGTCGTATTGTGGGAAAACATCAAAGGTGGAAAGCTGCTGTGTGGAGTCCTACACGACGAGTCGCAGAAACTGCTGAAGGAAAAGGTGAATTGAGTGAGTTTGCAGAAGTGAAAGCCATCCAGCCGGCTTTAGATATTGCTGAATGAGAAAAATGGCCAGTACTTTATCTCTATACTGACTCATGGATGCTGGCAAATGCTCTGTGGGGGTGGCTACAGCAATGGAAGCGGACCAACTGGCAGCGCAGAGGTAAACCCATCTGGGCTGCTGAATTGTGGCAAGATATTGCTGCCCGGGTAGAGAACCTGGTGGTAAAATTACGCCACGTAGATGCTCACATACCCAAGAGCTGTGCCACTGAAGAACATTGAAACAATGAGCAGGTGAACCAGGCTGCTAGATTTAAAGAGGCTCAGGTGGATCTGGACTGGGAGCATAAGTGTGAGGTATATATAGCTCTGTCCTGGTTTTGGCAGGGATGGAGCTGATTTTCTTCCTAGTAGCTACTGTGTCTGGATTTAGTATGGGATTTAGTATGTGAAGAGTGTTGATAATGCAGAGATGTTTTCATTATTGCTGAGCAGTGCTTACACAGAGTCAAGGCCTTTTCTGCTTCTCACATTGCCCCACCAGTGAGTAGGCTGGGGGTGCACAAAAAGTTGGGAGGGGACACAGCTGGGACGGTTGACCCCAACTGACCAAAGGGATATTCCATAAAGCTGGGGGAAGAAGAAGGAAGGAAGGGGACATTCGGAGTGATGGTGCTTCTCTTCCCAAGTAACCATTATGTGTGACGGAGCCCTGCTTTCCTGGAGATGGCTGAACACCTGCCTGCCCATGGGAAGCAGTGAATGAATTCCTTGTTTTGCTTTGCTTGCGTGCACGGCTTTTGCTTTATCTATTAAATTGTCTTTATCTCAACCCACAAGTTTCCTCACTTTTACCCTTCCGATTTTCTCCCCTGTTCTCTTGCAGCAGGAGTGAGTGAGCAGCTGTGTGGTGCTTAGTTGCCAGCTGGGGTGTCCTGTTTTAGGCCAAGATGGAGCTAATTTTCTTTCCAGTAGCTACTGTGTTCTAGATTTAGCATGGGATTTGGTATGTGAAGAATGTTGATAATTACACTGATGTTATTAGTTGCTGCTAAGCGATCAAGGACGTTTTCCAGCTTCCCAGGTTTTGCTAATGTGCAGGTGCAAAAATCTGGGAGCGGTATAGCCAGTATAGTTGACCCAAACTGGCCAAAGAAAGTATTCCATACCATAGATGTCATGCAGGGTATATAGTGGGGGTCGGCCAGTGGACCAGGAGCCTTTTTGTTCATTCGTTCGTACTTTCATTCCTTTGTTCGGCTGTTCATTCCCTCACTCTCTCTCTCTGGAGCTTGCAGTTCCGAGATCGCTGCTGGGGAATATTGCTGTTCTGAGATCGCTCTCGGTTTTGCTCCATGATCGCTGCTTGGGACAGGCTGTATCGGTCATCAGGTAGTGAGAAATTGTGCATCATTAATTTTATATATTCTATTATCATTATATTTTTTATTATTATCATTATTAATATATAATATAATTAGTATTATCTTTTTCTTTGCTGTCCTGGTGAACTGTTTTTATCTCAACCCATGAGTTTTCCTTTCTCTCCGATTCTCCTCCCCACCCCACTGGGGAGTGGGGGAGTGAGCGAGCGGCTGCGTGGTATTGGGTTACGGGCTGGGATTAAACTACAACATGGGGTTAAACCATGGCAAACTCGATAAGCCCATAACACATCAGGACATCTAGGAAGGGATGAAACACACAGATGGGCTCGTGATTGAGGGGTGGACAAGCCAAGTGACTAAAGCCTCTTTGGTATAGAGGACAATAGTTGAAATATCAATATGGGGAAGCCTGGCAGATATTGATTATATCACACTACCACGAACCCACCACGGCAAGCACCATGTGCTTACAATGGTGGAAGCGACCACCGGATGGTTGGAAACATACCCTGTGACCCATGCCACTGCCCAGAATAGTATCTTGGGCCTTGAAAAGCAAGTTTTATGGCGACATGGCACCCCAGAAAGAATTGAATCAGACAGTGGGACTCATTTCCGGAACAATTTCATAAACACCTAAGCCAAGGAGCATGGCATTGAGTGGGTGTATCACATCCCCTATCATGCACCAGCCTCTGGGAAAACTGAACGATACAATGGACTGTTGAAAACTACATTGAGAGCAATGGGTGCTGGGACATTCAAGCATTGGGATATCACATTTAGTTGAAGCCACTTGTCTAGTAAACACTAGAGGATCTGCCAGTTGACCTGGCCCTGTCCAATCAAAATCCCTGCACACTGTGGAAGGAGATAAGGTCCCTGTAGTACATATAAGGAACTGGCTGGGAAAAACAGTCTGGATTATTCCTTCCTTGGGAAAAGTCAAACCCATTTGTAGGATCGGTTTTCCTCAAGGACCTGGGTGCACTTGGTGGGTAATGTGGAAGGATGGGGGAGTCCAATGTGTACCTCAAGGTGATTTAATCCTGGGTGAAAATAACCTGTGATTTGAGTTGTATGGTGACAGTGTTACATGATGCTGTATGTCACCACTGTTGTGGCTGCCATATGTCAAAGTTGTTATCGCAGGAACCCCTTGCCACTAGCCAAGTGGGCTAGGGGATGCTGTTGCATTTTTCAAAATTCCTTTGGCAGCAGAGCGCAGGCCAGACTTTGCTTTGCAATGCACCTGGAATCAACTGCCCCGGGGTGGAAACACAGTCCTACCATCTGTCATAGACTGATCCAGATTGCACTGAAACAGGGTGATGCCCCGAACACCTTCAATACATCAACAACAACATTGTGTGGGGCAACACAGTGAAGGAAGCATTAGAGGAATGGAAAAGAATAATCCAGATCCTTCTGAAATCTAGTTTTGCCATAAAACAAAGCAAGGTCAAAGGACCTGTACAAGAGATCCCATTTTTTAGGAATAAAATGGCAAGATGCATGTCATCACATCTCAATGGATGTGATCAATAACAGCCATGTTCCCACCAGCAAACAAAAAGAGAAACATAGGCTATGTGGGGAATCATAGAATCAGAATCATAGGTTGAGGTTCGAAGTGACCTCTAGAGGTCATCTGGTCCAACACCCCTGCTCAAGCAGGGCAACCTAGAGCAGGTTGCTCAGGACCATGTCCAGATGGCCTTTGAACATCTCCAAGGAGGGAGACTCCACAACTTCTCTGGGCAACCTGTTCCAGTGCTCAGTCACCCTCACAGTGAAAAAGTGATTCCTGAATTTCAGACAGAACCTCCTGTGTTTCAGTTTGTGCCCATTGCCTCTTGTCCTGTCACTGGGCACCACTGAAAAGAGCCTGGCTCCATCTTCTTCATACCCTCCCTTCAGATATTTATAGACCCCCTTGAGCCTTCTCTTCTCTAGGCTAAACAGTCCCAGATCTCTCAGCCTTTACTGATAAGAGAGATGCTCGAGTTCATCATCTTAGTGGCCCTGCACTGGACTGTCTCCAGTATGTCCACGTCTCTCTCGTACTGGGGAGCCCAGAACTGGACACAGGACTCCAGGCGTGGCCTCACCAGTGCTGAGTAGAGGGGAAGGATCACCTCCCTCAACCAGCTGGCAACACTCCTCCTAATGCAGCCCAGGATACCATTAGCCGCCTTTGCTGCAAGGGCACGTTGCTGGCTCATGTTCAACTTGGTGTCCACCAGGACCCCCAGGGCCTTTTCTGCCAAGCTGCTTTCCAGCTGGGCAGCCCCCATCCTATACTGGTGCCTGGGGTTGCTCCTTCCCAGGTGCAGGACTTTGCACCACTTCCCCTTGTTGAACTTCATGAGGTTCCTGTCAGCCCATTTCTCCAGCCCATCGATGTCCCTCTGGATGGCAGCATGACCCTCTGGCATACAGTCCACTCCTCCCAGTTTTGTGTCATCAGAAAACTTGCTGAGGGTACGCTCTGCCCCATCATCCAGATCATTAATGAAGATGTTAAGACTGGACCCAGTATTGACCCCTGGGGTACACCACTAGTTACTGGCCTCCAAGTAGACTTCATGCCACTGATCACCACTCTCTGGGCATGGACGTTCAGCCAGTTTCCAATCCACCTCAATGTGATGAGTGACCTGAAAGTGACCCTATTCTGGGCTACAGTCAGCATGTGAGCCCTCTCTATCAAGTGACCTGGAAGAAGGACTGTTTCGACTAGGGCCCTAAACAGCAACAAGCCTTTGAACAGTTCAAACAGGCAACAGTTCATGCGGTAGCCCTTGGGCCAGACTGAAGAGGACAAGATGTGAGAAACAATCATCTACACTGCAGCCAAGGAGCATGGCCCTAGCTTGAGCCTCTGGCAGAAAGCACCTAGACAGACTTAAGGTTAACTTCTAGGGTTTTGGAGCCAGGGATATAGAGCATCTGAGGTCTGCTACACCCTGACTGAAAAGGAGATGCTAGCAGCACATGAGGGGGTTCAAGCTGTTTCAAAAGTAGTCAGTACAGAAGCACAGCTCCTCTTAGCACCACAGTTGCAGGTGCTGCAATTGATGTTCAATGGAAGGGTCTCCTCTACACATCATACCACCAGTACTACATGGAGTAAGCAGGTAGCATTGATCATGCAATGAGCTTGAATAGGGAACCCCAATCACCCAGGAATCCTGGAAGAGATCACGGACTGGCCAGAAGGCAGAGATTTTAGAGCATCACCCAAGGAGGTGACTCATGACAAAGAGGCCCTGCTGTATAATAAATTATCAGAAAATGAGTAGCCACATTCTATTTTTACCGATGGGCCCTGTCATATTGTGGGAAACCATCAGAACTGGAAAGCTGCTGTATAGATTCTCACACAACAAGTTACAGAAACTCCCAAAGGAAAAGGTGAATCAAGCCAGTTTGCAGAAGTGAAAACCATCCAACTGGCCCTAGATACTGGTGAACAAGAAAGTGGCCAGTATCTCTATACTGAGTCATGGATGGTGACTAAAGCACTATGGGGGTGGCTACAGCAACAGAAACAGACTAACTGGCAGCACAAAGGTAAACCCATCTGGGCTGCTGCATTGTGGCAAGACATCACTGCCATGTAGAGAATCTTGTTGTAAAGGTATGTCATGTAGATGCTCACATGCCCAAGAGCTATGCCACCAAAGAACATCATTGAAACAATGAGGAAGTAGACCTGGCTGCCAGAATTGAAGTGGCTCAGGTGGACCTGGGCTGGGAATGCAAGGATGAGCTATTCGTAGCTCAGAGGGCCCATCAGGATATCTAGGGAGAGATGCAACATACCGATGAGCTCGTGATCGAGCAGTGTACCTGACCATGGAGGCCATCACACAGATCACCCATGAAAGTGAAACGTGCACCACAACCAAACAAGCCCTTGATTAAAGTGTCCCTGGAACAGAGGGCAATTGCTGGGATATTGATATGGCAAGGCCTAGCAGATTGACAATATTGGACCACTGCCATGAACCTGCCAAGGCACACACTGCATGCTTACTATGGTGGAAATGACTACCGAGTGGCTTGAAGCATACCACTGCCTGAAACACAATCTTGGGCCTTGAAAGGCAAGTTCTGTGATGACACAGTAGCCCAGAAAGAATTGGGTCACATAATGGGATCCTGAGGGAATTGGCTGATGTAGCTGCCAAGCTACTCTCCATCATATTTGAAAAGTCATGGCAGTCAGGCAAAGTCCCCAGTGACTGGAGAAAAGGGAAAACTCACGCCCATTTTTAATAAGGGTAAAAAGGAGGACCCTGGGAACTACCGACCAGTCAGCCTCACCTCCATGCCCGGTAAGATCATGGAACAGATCCTCCTGGAAGATATGTCGAGGGATGAATGAGGGATGGAGTGCTAGCGAGGCCCTTCGGTCTGCCGTCTCAGATGAGGGCTTCTCCCACCACAAAGGCAACAGGATCATTAGCCCAGCTGAAGTGCATCTACACAAATGCACAGAGCATAAGCAACAAACAGGAGGGGCTGGAAGCCATTGTGCAGGGGGAAAACTATGATATAGATACCATCACAGAAACATGGTGGGATGACACGCACAACTGGAGTGCTGCAATGGATGGCTACAAACACTTTAGAAGGGATAGGCAAGGAAGGAGAGGCGGTGGGGTAGCCCTCTATGTTAGGGAGAATCTTGACTGCCTAGAGCTTGAGGATGGTGACGCGAGGGTTGAGTGCCTATGGGTAAGAATCAGGGGGAAGGCCAACAAGGCAGACATCATGGTGGGAGTCTGTTATAGACCACCCAACCAGGATGAGGAGGCAGATGAAGTATTCTACAGGCAGCTGGGAGAAGCCTCACGATCGCTAGCCCTTGTTCTCGTGGGGGACTTCAACTTGCCAGATGTCTGCTGGAAATACAATGCAGCAGAGAGGAAACAGTCCAGGAGGTTCCTGGAGTGTGTGGAAGATAACTTCCTCACGCAGCTGGTGAGGGAGCCAACGAGACAAGGCGCCCCGCTGGACCTGTTGTTTGTGAACAGAGAAGGTCTTGTGGGTGATGTGACGGTCGGAGGCTGACTTGGGCATAGTGACCATGAAATGATCAAATTTTCGATTCTCAGAGAAGTAAAGAGGAAGGTCACCAGAACTGCCACCTTGGACTTCCGGAGGGCAGACTTTGGCCTGTTTAGGAGTCTGGTTGGCAGAGTCCCTTGGGAGGCAGTCCTGGAGGGCAAAGGAGTCCAGGAAGGCTGGACATTCTTCAAAAGGGAAATCTTAAAGGCGCAGGAGCAGGCCATCCCCATGAGCCGAAAGACGAGCCGGCGGGGAAGAAGACCGGCCTGGCTGAGCAGAGAGCTTCAGCTGGAACTTAGGAAAAAAAAGAGAGTCCACAACCTTTGGAGGAAGGGGCAGGCTACTCAGGAGGACTACAAGGATGTCGTGAGGTTATGCTGGGATAAAATTAGAAGGGACAAAGCCCAACTAGAACTTAGTCTGGCTACTGCCGTAAAAGACAACAAAAAGTCCTTCTACAAATACATTAACAATAAAAGGGGGACAAAGGAAAATCTCCCTCCTCTATTGGATGTGGGGGGAAACATAGTGACAAGGGACGAGGAAAAGGCTGAGGTGCTAAATGCCTTCTTTGCCTCAGTCTTTAACAGCAAGGGAAGTTGTTCTCTGGGCACCCAGACCCCTGAGCAGGAAGACAGGGACGGGGAGCAGAATGAAGCCCCCATAATCCAAGGGGAAATGGTCAGTGACCTGCTACGCCACCTAGACACGCACAAGTCTATGGGGCCGGATGGGATCCACCCAAGGGTGCTGAGGGAGCTGGCAGAAGTGCTCACCAAGCCACTCTCCATCATTTATCAGCAGTCCTGGATAACTGGGGAGGTCCCAGTTGACTGGAGGCTGGCAAATGTGACGCCCATCTACAAGAAGGGCTGGAAGGAGGATCTGGGGAACTACAGGCCTGTCAGCCTGACCGCGATGCCCGGGAAGGTTATGGAGCAGATCATCTTGAGTGCCATCACGCGGCACGTATGCGACAGCCGGGTGATCGGGCCCAGTCAGCATGGGTTTATGAAAGGCAGGTCCTGCCTGACCAACCTGATCTCCTTCTACGACATGGTGACCCGCCTAGTGGATGAGGGAAAGGCTGTGGACATTGTGTACCTGGACTTTAGTAAAGCCTTTGACACCGTCTCCCACAGCATCCTCCTGGAGAAACTGGCTGCTCATGGCTTGGATGGGCATACTCTGCGCTGGGTAGGAAACTGGCTGGATGGCCGGGCCCAAAGAGTTGTGGTGAATGGAGTTCAATCCAGTTGGCGGCCGGTCACAAGTGGTGTTCCCCAGGGCTCAGTACTGGGGCCAGTCCTGTTCAATATCTTTATCAATGATCTGGACGAGGGGATCGAGTGCACCCTCTAAGTTTGCAGATGACACCAAGTTGGGAGGGAGTGTTGATCTGCTGGAGGGTAGGCAGGCGCTACAGAGGGACCTGGACAGGCTGGATCGATGGGCCGAGGCCAATGGTATGAGGTTCAACAAGGCCAAGTACCGGGTCCTGCACTTGGGTCACAACAACCCCAGGCAATGCTACAGGCTTGGGGAGGAGTGGCTGGAAAGCTGCCTGGCAGAAAAGGACCTGGGGGTGTTGGTAGACAGCCAGCTGAATATGAGCCAGCAGTGTGCCCAGGTGGCCAAGAAGGCCAATGGCATCCTGGCCTGTATCAGAAATAGTGTGGCCAGCAGGACCAGGGAAGTGATCGTCCCCCTGTACTCGGCCCTGGTGAGGTACTCGAGTCCTGTGTTCAGTTTTGGGCCCCTCACTACAAGAAAGACATTGAGGGGCTGGAGCGTGTCCAGAGACGGGCAACGAGGCTGGTGAAGGGTCTGGAACACAAGTCCTATGAGGAGTGGCTGAGGGAACTGGGGATGTTTAGTCTGGAGAAAAGGAGGCTGAGGGGAGACCTTATCGCTCTCTACAACTACCTGAAAGGAGGTTGTAGAGAGATGGGGGTCAGTCTCTTCTCCCTAGTAACAGACGACAGAACAAGAGGAAACGGCCTCAAGTTGCGCCAGGGGAGGTTTAGATTGGACATTCGTAAAAATTTCTTCACCAAAAGCGTTGTCGGGCATTGGAACAGGCTGCCCAGGGAGGTGGTGGAGTCCCCATCCCTGGAGGTATTCAAAAGGCGTTTAGATGAGGCCCTAAGGGATATGATTTAGTAGGGGACTTGGTAATGCTAGGTTAATGGTTGGACCCGATGATCTTGGAGGTCTCTTCCAACCAGAACAATTCTGATTCTACGATACCGAGGGTTGCTCTGACCCAGGTGCAGGACCTTGCATTTGTCCTTGTTGAACCTTATGAGGTTCACCCAGACCCACCTCTCAAGCTTGTCCAGGTCCCTCTGGAGGGCATCCCGTCCCTCAGGCGTGTTCACTGCACGTGATAGGTTAACGGTTGGACTCGATCATAGAATCATAGAATCGTAGAATAGTTTGGGTTGGAAGGGACCTTTAAAGGCCATCTAGTCCAACCCCCCTGCAGTGAGCAGGGACAACCTCACTAGATCAGGTTGCCCAGAGCCCCGTCCAGCCTGACCTTGAGTGTTTCCAGGGATGGGGCTTCTACTACCTCTCTGGGCAACCTGTTCCAGTGCTTCACCACCCTCATTGTGAAAAACTTCTTTCTGATTTCCAACCTATATCTCCCCTCCTTTAGTTTAAAACCATTACCCCTTGTCCTATCACAACAGGCCCTGCTAAAAAGGTTCTCCCCATTTTTCTTATAGGCCCCCTTCAGGTACTGAAAGGCTGCAATAAGGTCTCCCCGGAGCCTTCTCTTCTCCAGGCTGAACAGGCCCAACTCCCTCAGCCTGTCTTCGTAGGAGAGATGCTCCATTCCTCTGATCATCCTTGTGGCCCTCCTCTGGACCCGCTCCAGCAGGTCCACGTCCTTCTTATGTTGAGGGGCCCAGAGCTGGATGCAGTACTCCAGGTGGGGCCTCACCAGGGCAGAGTAGAGGGGCAGAATCACCTCTCTCGACCTGCTGGCCACGCTTCTTTTGATGCAGCCCAGGATACGGTTGGCCTTCCAGCGCACATTGTTGGCTCATGTCCAGCTTTTCATCCACCAGCACCCCCAAGTCCTTCTTGGCAGGGCTGCTCTCCATCCCTGCATCCCCCAGCCTGTACAGATACCGGGGCTTTCTCCGACCCAGGTGCAGGACTCTGCATTTGTCCTTGTTGAACCTCATGAGGTTTGCCCGGGCCCACCTCTCAAGCCTGTCCAGGTCCCTCTGGATGGCATCCCGACCCTCAAGCGTATCCACTGCACCACTCAGCTTGGTGTCGTCCGCGAACTTGCTGAGGGTGCACTTGATCCCACTATGTCATTGATGAAGATGTTAAAAAGGACCGGTCCCAATACAGACCCTTGAGGGACACCACTTGTCACCAGTCTCCATCTGGTTATTGAGCCATTGACCACTACCTGCTGGATGCGACCATTCAACCAATTCCTCATCCACCGAGCAGTCCACCCATCAAATCCATATCTCTCCAGTTTCAAGAGAAGGATGTTGTGGGGGACCATGTCAAAGGCCTTACAGAAGTCCAGATAGATGACATCAGTTGCTTTGCCCTTGTCCACTGATGCAGTCCCTCTATTGTAGAAGGCCACTAGGTTGGTCAGGCAGGACTTGCCCTTGGTGAAGCCATGCTGGCTGTCTCCAGTCACCTCCCTGTCCTCCATGTGCCTCAGCATCGTTTCTAGGAGGATCTGTTCCATGATCTTCCCAGGCACAGAGGTGAGGCTGACAGGTCGGTAGTTCCCAGGGTCCTCCTTCCTACCCTTGGAGGGAGGGATCTTGGAGGTCTCTTCCAACCAGAACGATTCTATGATTATAAGACATATGGATGACAGGGAGTTGATTAGACAGCCAACAGGGCTTCACCAAAGGCAAATTGTGCCTGACTGATCTAGTGGCCTTCTACGATGGAGTGACTGCATCAGTGGACAAGGGAAGAGCTAAGGATGTCATCTACCTGGACTTTTGTAAGGCCTTTGATACGGTCCTCCACAACATTCTTGATGCTAAATTGGGGCTCCTGGGTCCATGGGCAGGGACTGGGAGCGGGGTGCAAGGAAGGCTGGACAGGGCCATTAAAGAGTGTTAGTGCTCTTAGGGCCCTGACATCAATGACTAATATAACCTGCCATTCATGAGAAAAAGTTACAGTTCCTCAATATCACTGTTACTCTCTTACCAAGGAAAAGTAAGGTGGTTTAATGAATTCTACATCCATTTTCCACTTATCATCAATCACTTACATCAATTTTTCCATTGCCACTTTAAATCTTTCTGAAGAAAATTTGTGTCACTCAAAAATTTTTAAGGCTGTAGTGTCCTCAGCAAAAAATCTCAAACCTGCAGGTCCTTTTCTAAAAGTCACTCATCATTTGAATGTATAAGAACTTACAAATATGAAGTCTTGTCTTCATATAGGTTATGCCTGAAGTTTCATTTGGGTTTTAGTGTTTCAAAAATCTACTCTGCCAATGCTTTTCACTTTTTAATTACACTGTAAACATTGCCATATAACTCTCTTAATAGTGTAGTAGATTCAATTTTCATGTTGTAAAGAAACTTCTTTCTCTTTTCCCTGGCAAGCTCACACATTCTTGTGTCTTAAAAGAAATTATTAACTAGGCCAATAAATTAACATAAACACTCTTCCTTTATTTTCAGATTATGAACAAGACTGTCATTTGATATGACAGTCATTTATGGCATGAAATATCTCCTAATAACATTAGATGGCACACACAGAACATCAGGGATAATTTTAATTGAGATGGGATGAAGAGATGGGTTGCGTAATGTAATAATAGAAGTTGCATCTCAGAAACAAAACATTCATCAGTAACTCTTGCTATTAGTTTTCAAGGCTATTGTAGAGAACACTGAGTCCAGTAAATGCTCTCTCGCAGTGAGTTGGGTTGACCTTGGCTGGCCGCCAGGTGCCCACCAAGCCGCTCTGTCACTCTCCCTCCTCAGCAGGCCAGGGGGGAGAAAGTAAGATGAAAAAAACCTTGTGGGTCAAGATAAAGGCAGTTTAATAAAGAAAAGCAATGGCCATGCACGGAAGCAAAGGAAAACAAACAAAAAAATTATTTTCTACTTCCCGTCAGCAGGCGATGTCCAGCCACTTCCTGGGAAGTAGGGCCTCAGTACATGTAGCAGTTGCTCCGGAAGACAAACGCCTTAATAACGAATGGCCCCCCTCCCCTTCTCCTTTCTCTTAGCTTTTATTGCTGAGCACGAAGTCATACGGTATGGAATATCCCTTTGGTTAGCTTGGGTCAGCTGTTCTGGCTATGTCCCCTCCCAACTTCTTGCCCACCCCCAGCCTACTGGCCTTTGGGGGTGGGGATTTGAAGAGGCAGCCTTGATGCTGTGGCAGCACTGCTCAGCAGTAGCCAAAACATTGGTGTGTTATATCAGCACCTTTCTAGCTACAACTACAAAGCACAGCACTATGAGGGCTGCTATGGGGAAAGTTAACTCCATCCCAGACAGACACAATACAATATTTTATCCTTAAAGACTTGAAGAGATTTTTGAGGCCCTTCTGGCTAACTTAATCACCGAATTTTTGTACTATTTCCTGCTCCAAAGGTAGTGCAATTCTGGAATTGCACTACTCCATTCTCCAGCTATTCTGCTGAGTAACAACACAAAGCATACATTGGTAAATGCCCTTTTTTTTTTTTTTTTTTTGCATTTAGAGACTTTTAATTCTTCAACATATGACAATCCAAATTTTTGAAGTCATACCAATGTAAAATTAGCCCAATTATTTTAAAATGGAATGTATTTTTTCTGATTTCTTGGATTAGTTCCATATTTTCTTTGTAAGGGTATGTGGAAGGAGAGTGTCTGCTCCTTTAATGGTATCTGCTCAAGGACTTTTTTTATTGCCACAATGGATAATAAGAAAAGGAGGAAGCCATAAACAAGAACATACAGAGACACAAACCTGACAGACAAATGATAAAGGAGGCAGTGATGAGAAGCAGTCCTGGTCAGTCACACTAATTGATTAGGGCATGTGGGAATATGAGAATGTTTATTCCAGCAAGGTTATCTGACATTGTCAATTGGGAAACTAAGGGAAAAAGGGGTAAACCAGAAACAAAATATACAGAGACCCAGACCTGACAAAACAAACATGGAGACAATGACAAGAAACAAACCTCGTCAGTCACGCTAATCGATGGGCTATCAAGAAACTACAGGTGCCACTCCCAGGAAGATCAACCTGGACTTTGCAACTAATAAGATTGTAAACTGGGCCATCCTGAACTGGGAGGGATTCGGGAATCGATAGGGCTGTACAAACCCATGAAGGCATGTGCAGGGGGAAGGGGGAGCAGGGAGGAACAGAGTGTTGCAGACAGAAAAGGGTATAAAACGAGCCGGTCGTGTGTAAAATGGGAGCAGTCAGTACACTTGTCTGGCTGAGTCCTGCACCTGATCACCGCAGTCTGTCCTATCTTCTTATTAAATCTTTTCTTAACTATCTCTCTGCATAATCTCACTCTCTATCCCATGTGTATGTGTGCTTGCAAGGACTAAGTGCCAACTACTGGTGAGATCTGTGTGTGTGTGTGAGCGAAAACTGGTGCCAGCTACTGGAGTCAAACCAGGGGTGTGGGTGCCCTGTGGCCTGTGGTGTCAGCTACTGGAGCGAATGGGGGTCCTAGTGTTGTCCCACAAGCGGGGTCCGGTACCCGGTGTGCAATTAGCCAATCTTACACACAGAGCCAAGATATTTATTTATTTCACGTTTGCACAAAGATGGGTGCTAGGTGGTAATTCCACAAAGCTAGCACAGCTCTGCTAACACACGGTAAACATTTTATACACTTTGAGCAACTGTTATCAGTACTTTTACAGTTATGCTGTCATGGTTTAACCCCAAATTGTAACCCAATACCACGCAGCCGCTCGCTCACTCCCCCACTCCCCAGTGGGGTGGGGAGGAGAATTGGAGAGAAAGGAAAACTCGTGGGTTGACATAAAAACAGTTCACCAGGACAGCAAAGGAAAAATATAAAAATATATTAAAAATGATAACAATAATATATATAAGGATAATAGAATATATAAAACAAACAATACACAATTTCTCACCACCCAACGACTGATACAGCCCATCCCGAACAGCAGTCAGGGAGCAGGGGTATTCCCCCCCTTACAGCTATCCCAGAACAGCAAGTTCCAGAGAGAGCAAGCGAGGGAACAAACAGCTGAACGAACGAACGAAAAAAAAAAAGGAAAAACAGGGAAACAAAAAGCAACCAGAAGGGAAGTTTAAGGATTAAGGCAAGTTAAGGGTCTAGAAAGCCTAGTGGCCCACCGCCGACCCTCACTTATACTGGGCATGACATCTATGGTATGGAATACTCTCTTTGGCCAGTTTGGATCAACTATTCTGGCTCTACCCCTCCCAAGTTTTTGTACCTGCACATTAGCAAAACCTGGGAAACTGCAAAATGTCCTTGGTCATTTAGCAGCAACCAACAACATCAGTGTACTATCACCATTCTTCTCACACTAAATCCAAGACACAGGAGCTGCTGAAGACAAAACTAGCTCCATCCTGGCCTAAACCAGGACATACTGGCACACTGGACAGCATAATTGGCTGGGTAGATGAGGGGAGAGCGGTGGATGTTGTCTACCTGGACTTCAGCAAGGCATTTGACACTGTCTCCCACAATATCCTCATAGGTAAGCTCAGGAAGTGTGGGTTAGATGAGTGGACAGTGAGGTGGATTGAGAACTGGCTGAATGGCAGAGCTCAGAGGGTGGTGATCGGTGGTGCAGAGTCTAGTTGGAGGCCTGTGGCTAGTGGTGTCCCCCAGGGGTCAGTACTGGGGCCAGTCTTGTTCAATTTATTCATCAATGACCTGGATGAAGGGACAGAGTGTACCCTCAGCAAGTTTGCTGATGACACGAAACTGGGAGGACTGGCTGATACACCAGAAGGCCGTGCTGCCATTCAGCGAGACCTGGACAGGCTGGAGTGTTGGGCGGAGAGGAACCTCATGAGGTTCAACAAGGGCAAGTGTAGGATCCTGCACCTGGGGAGGAACAACCCCATGCACCGGTACAGGTTGGGGGTTGACCTCCTGGAAAGCAGCTCTGCGGAGAAGGACCTGGGAGTCCTGGTGGATGACAAATTCACCATGAGCCAGCAATGTGCCCTTGCGACCAGGAAGGCCAATGGCATCCTGGGGTGCATTAGGAAGAGTGTGGCCAGGAGGTCGAGGGAGGTTATCCTCCCCCTCTACTCTGCCCTAGTGAGGCCCCATCTGGAGTCCTGTGTCCAGTTCTGGGCTCCCCAGTTCAAGAAAGATGAGGAACTACTGGAGAGAGTCCAGCGGAGGGCTACAAAGATGATTAAGGGAGTGGAGCATCTCTCCTATGGGGAAAGGCTGAGGGAGCTGGGGCTGTTCAGCCTGAGGAAGAGAAGACGGAGAGGGGACCTCATCAACGCTTATAAATATCTCAAGGGCGGGTGTCAAGAGGATGGGGCCAGACTCTTTTCAGTGGTGCCCAGTGACAGGACAAGGGGCAGTGGGCACAAAGTGGAACACAGGAAGTTCCCTCTGAATATGAGGAAAAACTTCTTCACTGTGAGGGTGACAGAGCACTGGAACAGGCTGCCCAGGGAGGTTGTGGAGTCTCCTTCTCTGGAGATATTCAAAACCCGCCTGGACGCAGTCCTGTGCAGCCTGCTCTAGGTGACCCTGCTCTGGCAGGGGGGTTGGACTAGATGATCTCCAGAGGTCCCTTCCAACCCCTACCATTCTGTGATTCTGTGATACACTTAGTTGCCCTCTTTCCCACTGGTCCTTACATGCCTCGTCTCCACTTAAAGTCACAGCAGCCTCCTTTTTTACTGCGCATGCTCAGGGAGGAAAGGGCTTTTGTGGGTAGGGGGCTTTTCCCTACCCGAGGGTGGGTTTTTACTATGTTAATTAGGATAGTTCACTCAAAGTACAAGTAATTTTCTCCTTGTCTTTTATCAGTTCTGTTCTCTTGGTTATCTTTGGTATTTGTTAGGCTGATTTAGGGCGTCATCTTGTTCCTCCTCCCAGTACCATGTCTTACTAATTATCTGCAGAGGTTAAATAATGCCCTTTGTTTTATTTCTCACTTGTCTCCAGCAAATCTCCTCTTCTTAAGGCCTTGTCTTGTGAAATGTTTTCTTTGTTTTAATCCTTAACCCTTCATCACTAGCATCAGTAGTTGGAGAGGCTGTAGCTCTCTGGATCTTGGGAGCCCGGGAGTGCCAGCTACTAGGGGGACAGGCGTGAATGGACTTGGTGCCAGCTACTGGAGTCAGACCAGGGGTGTAGGTGCCCCCAGCCTGTGGTGTCAGCTACTGGAGTGAGGAGGGGGTCTCAGCATCAGCTACTGAAGCAAGTAGAGGTCTTTAACCTCCAGAGACTGGGGTAGGAATGCTGTGTGTCTCAAAAAACAGCTACTGGGGGGGACTAGGATGAGTGAGGTGAGTGCTGGAGGGCGGGCAGGCACTACAGCGGGACCTGGACAGGCTGGATTGATGGGCCAAGGCCAATTGTATGAGGTTCAACAAGGCCAAGTGCCGGGTCCTGCACTTGGGACACAACAACCCCAGGCAATGCTACAGGCTTGGGGGGGAGTGGCTGGAAAGCTGCCTGGCGGAAAAGGACCTGGGGGTGTTGGTAGACAGCCAGCTGAATATGAGCCAGCAGTGTGCCCAGGTGGCCAAGAAGGCCAACAGCATCCTGGCCTGTATCTGAAATAGTGTGGCCAGCAGGAGTAGGGAAGTGTTCGTCCCCCTGTACTTGGCCCTGGTGAGGCCGCACCTCGAGTATTGTGTTCAGTTTTGGGCCCCTCACTACAAGAAAGACATTGAGGGGCTGGAGCGTGTCCAGAGACGGGCAACGAGGCTGGTGAAGGGTCTGGAACACAAGTCCTATGAGGAGTGGCTGAGGGAACTGGGGATGTTTAGCCTGGAGAAAAGGAGGCTGAGGGGAGACCTTATTGCTCTCTACAACTACCTGAAAGGAGGTTGTAGAGAGATGGGGGTCGGACTCTTCTCCCAAGTAACAGATGACAGAACAAGAGGAAACGGCCTCAAGTTGTGCCAGGGGAGGTTTAGATTGGATATTCGTAAAAATTTCTTCACTGAAAGGGTTGTCGGGCATTGGAACAGGCTGACCAGGGAGGTGGTGGAGGCCCCCATCCCTGGAAGTATTCAAAAGACGTTTAGATGAGGCCCTAAGGGATATGATTTAGTGGAGGACTTGGTAGTGATAGGTTAATGGTTGGACTCGATGATCTTGGAAGTCTCTTCCAACCAGAACAATTCTATGAGCGAAGGGCTCAGCGCCAGTGGCTGGAGTGGGACCACAAGTCACAGCCCTTGTGTCTGGTGCTGGCTGCTGGTGGGGGCTGGGTCCATGCTGGTATGCAAGTGGGACTCGCGAATGTGGAGTGCCTGTGGGACAAGTGCGTGCATGTTTGCTAGTGAGCATCAAACTGGACTAGCTGCCAAGAAGGGGATCCATGAAGCGAGTAAGGGGGCCCAGGATCTGGGCAGGGGTGTCAGGCAGGCAGAGGGGCCAGGATCTGTGAATGTGTGTGTGCTTGTGAACCTAGAGAGTGTCGTGTGTGTGCCTTCACTAGTGACCTTCTATCTCTACCAGCCAAATATGAGGAAGGGGACGTGGCTGTCTATGTTTATGTTTTATGAGAGTCCTGTATGTAGGTGCTGTTGAGGGCAGCGCCTTGTCTGCGGCAATCTGTGTGACAGGCTGTGTCAGTGTCCTGTGTATGTCCTCCTGTGTATGTGTCCGTGTATGTGTCTCTGGAATACGTGCTCAGCTTCACTTCTGGTTGAACCTGCAAATGGGAAAGTGGCAGCTGCATCCCTCAGCCTGGGCAGAGACCCCAGGTCCCCGGGGCACTGGGCTGGGCAGGAGTCGTCCTGGGCCAGAGCGGCTGGAGGCCTCCAGTCACACTCTTAACATCACTTAACATTCTTCTACATAACAAAGGAATGAATCAGAATAGTCAGATGACTATGAGACAAAGCATCAGCTTGTTTAGACAGACAGGCTGCATCTGTACTACCTTCTGAGTCTGGGCTTGAACCTGGGCTTGAACCCAGCTCCCCTCACAGCTAATTGTTTGGTGCTGGTCCATGCTCTGCCCCCTGGTTGGGTTTGTCTCGTTGCACTAGTGTGAAGAGGAAATGGCTTGAGATCAGCCACCTTCTAACACAGCCCATTGTACCCACGCACAGATGGGACATCTATACTGCAGAGTCAGTATGGGGAGGAATATGCACTTATTAGCTCATGCTATCTCTGACTAAGGTATGAAAATATTGCCAGAGTGGCATAAGAAATTTGCACTGCTGTTGTCCAAAGTGTTTTGTGTTTTTTTCCAGAAGGGGAAGAACTTCTTTTAGAAGAAAGAAATTCATAAGAGATGGAGCTCAAAAAACTCTGTTCTCAGGCTGTTACAGGTATATGAATCTGGGGTACACCTGCCCTGCAAGCTGCAGCATAGTCTGGTGTATGCCCAATCTGGCTTCAAACTAGTTAGCTATGGTGCAGACTGTGGCAGGTCCACAGTAGTGTGGAGCTCTGTGTGCGCTAAACACGTGTGTATTTACACAGCTTCTTGGGTTTTGTATAGTCCACAGAGGCGTCAGGCAGGGCTAGCTGTACTCTGTGCTGAAGCTTTGCTCTCTTTGAGTACAGCTAAACTGCTGCTGATAGCTGAACTAGCTGAAGCTGGCCGTTCATGGCTGTGGCAGCAACAAACTCCCCTTGCGAGGGACACCACATAGTAGGAGTCAAAGGTGCACGAGGGAAATAGTAAATTCATAGGTTAGGTTTGACGCACTTCAGTTCCTTGCCAGTGTGTGATTGATATGTGCCCCCCTCCGTTGTTTTTTTTTTCTTTTGGTAGCTAAAGGAATGCATTCAGATGTTGGATCAGGAACACGCACATACTCCTTTCTATCTAAGCAAATTAACTCAGGTAAAACGAGCAGAAAGGCAACAGTAGAGGTTTCCTTGATGATGAAAAAAAAAATATTAAAAAAAAAAGGGCATGATTCAAAAAGCATTATTCTCTTGAAGAAAAGAGAAATGCATAACTTTTCCAAACATTAATTTTAAAGATAATCACAGAATTAAGGCCAACCCCAAACACTACCTTCCAGACTCATTCAGAGTTACCATCCATTTCCACCCAGTCTGCAACCAATCTTGCATCTTTTGTGCAGTAACAGTCATGGGAGTGTTCATCAACATTTCTTCACTCCAGTTGTAACATATGCTTTATTCCTCAAAACATATGGGCATCCTTGTGGCACCTGGTGCAAGGGCTTGTTCAGAGCCCTGATTAACACTCATATTCATTTTAAATTGTAAACAAAGAATTGCAAGACAAATTGAGACGAGAGGACTACATTTTTTAAAAAAAGAGACAGTAACTGTGCATCACCTTGATGAAAGAAGGAACGATTTACTGATGAAAAAGTGAAGGAGCGATTTACAAGAGGACAGGATGCCCTGGAGCAGGGAGTATTGAAGACAAAACAACGGGATAAGGAAGCCTAATCAAGGGGCCCAAGGATGGCACATCCTTGTTTGAGTCCTTGAATTTGTAACTGAATGAGCATTCCAGAGAAGGTAAACAGAACTCTGTGTGAACTTAGCTAATTAACATAGTAAAAGTCACACCCCTAGATTGTAGTCACCCCCTACTCACAGAAGCCCCTTCCCCATAGAGCATTCGTAGTAAAATAAATGTGTGCTGTGCCTTTAAGTAGAGACGAGACATGTAAGGACCAATGGGCAAGAGGGTAACTAAGCTTAACTGTGAAAATACTGATAACAGTTGCTCAAAGTGTATAAATGTTAACCGTATGCTAGCCGGGGTGTGCTAGCTTTGTGGAATTACCACCTAGCACCCATCTTTGCACAAATATGAATTAAATTAAATACCTCTACTCTGTATGTATATTGGCGTTTTGCACACCGGGTAAACAACCCCACTTGAGGGACAACAACCTGACTCATGATAAACTGCCTCTGTACACATTGCTAATTTACAGGAAATGCAAGCTAACTTAGCCTAACTTTTCATAAGTTCTGAGCTAATTAAATCACTTTCCCTCATATTTTGTGTAAAATAAGAGCAAGCACATGTTTAAAAATAAATACATGAATTGCTAAGAATCTTATTTTTTCCTTCCAATGCTAGGTGCTAAAGGATTCTTTCATTGGCAATTCCAAGACGTGTATGATAGCCTATGTATCACCTAGCCACGTAGCTACAGAGCATACCCTGAACACTTTACAATATGCTGACAGGTAGGTGATGAAGCTCAATCTTGCCAAGGTGAAAAACACAAAGAAAAAAGTAATGTATGTTTGTGGTTACATTTTATTTTGGTTGATTTAGGCAAGAAATGCAATTTTCACAATGCAAATAAAATCCTTACCTGTTCCAACTCTTATATTTGGTCTTGGAATTCTCTGGGTCTTGTAAATCCTTTCTGCTGTCAGCTTTTAGTGATGAAAATATCACTGTGCTCCCTGTAACTGCGGGATTACTAACCTCAGCAATCAAAAGTTTTGTTTTAGTTTTGTATTGTAGTTCTGCCTAGAATGCGTGCAAGTCCTTCACCCTCCCTCCTATGCAGGAGGGGGTAAATTACAGGCTGTGCAATGCTGGGGTTAAGAGGACAAGATATGCTTAAGGGGAAGAGCAGTAAAGGAAACAATTGAGGTGATAGGGTGATACCAGGTAAGCAGCTCTTCACAGTTGCACTGATGAGTCTGATCCAGGAACACTGTAGCCCTGTACACATATCACCTGAGCTAATTAGCCCCACTGCAACTACTCCAAAAGCCCTAGTTTGTGTCTTGTGGGACTCTATGATGTGCTGTGGAGAGTAGTAGCTTGTCTTGAGCTGGCACTGTGCCATGCTGCATTATAAAGTGTGGAAATGCAACCCCCTCACGCTGAAACAGAGGCCATCTTCACTCATTTCACCTGTTAGGCACTGTTCAAGGGAGCACTTCAAAACACTGCTATAGACCTTTCCAGAAGTTCAGGCATTCGGGCAGAGGTGTTTTGATGCCTGCGTGGATCACTGACAATTAAACCAGAAATCATGATGTTGAATTCAGTGTTTAGCCTTAATATGTGAAAGCATTAGTTTGTTCTGAAGACACTGTTATTTATCTGAAAGCATGACATCTTCTAAAGCCAGCCTCATTTACAGGGTCAAAGAGCTGAAGAAAGGGATTAAATGTTCGACCCCTATCACAAACAGGCATCAGACAGCTGGAAACATATCTCCAAAACGTGTCCAAAACTCTCCCTCTTTGCCACCTGGGGAAAAGAGCTCTCCAAAGAAAGTGAAGCTAGGCCTCCAGCATCCCTCAAGTGCTACAAAAACAAAGGCATGTCCTGCAGCACTCCAGCCACCCAGTGTCCCTTTTACCTCTAACCCCAGGGGAATCAACAAAGGACATGCCTACAAAGGAAATCCCAGCTCACCGTGGTTCCACCACACTAGCCCAGTTAAGGGAATCCTACAGCTAGCACATCCCCTGAAGAAGAAAACTGATGATCTGTCTCCCCATTCTGAAAAGAACCCCACTGCGAAGGATTTCATCATCAAAAATGCTGCCACGGCAGAAACAAAAGACAGTGGCCAGAGAGACAAGTATATGCAAGACAGACCACCTGTCCAGTGCCTGAAAGTCCAGACAGCGCAACCTGTACAGAAACAGCTTGTTTCTAGAGATGATTTTTCCTTTGAAGATGGAAATCTGCCTTCCAACAGCAGACAGGAATGGGGAAATGCCTTTACTAAACAGTGTGTTGAAACCTGGACAAATCTGCCTCCATTTCAGAAGGAAAGGGAAGAGCATTTACGTCTTTATCACCAGCAGTTTCAGCAGCCACCTATTCTACAGCAAAAATTGAACTATCAACCTTTTGAGAGGTTTTTAACGCAATACAAGCCCCAGGAGATTCAAGTGAAGCAGGAGCTGAGCCTTACTCCCACAGAAGTACAGAGCAAAGAGGGGATGCAGCTGGAAGATCTGGATGACAGTGATTTCAGTGAAGAATCTTTCTCACCTGTCTGTAGTCAAAAGAGCATGAAAAGAAGAAACACCAACAAATACAGTCAACATTCATTTTTCCTTCGTCAAAGAGAACAAGGAACTGAGGAAGAGCAAAAAGGCCAAAAGCGACAGGATTTATTTTTTAAATATGCAATACCCATGCAAGAACATGAACTAGATTTCAGCTAGGATTGTAGTGAGGGCAGCCCAAAGACAGAGGAATCCATTAAAAATGCAGGCTGCAACAAAACTCCATCGGACTGGAGCTATGACTTAACTACTGAGTCCTCTCCAAGCAATACTGCAGAAAAACCTTACTGCCTGCAAGAAGATCCTGCCTGTAATTGGAAACATGGCAAAGATTTCCTAGCTCATCACAATGAACAACAGCACTGCCTTCCCGTTCTGCCTGTTTTTCACCAAAATGAATTACAACCTCATGGTTGTAAACCATTTCACCAATTAATTAGACATTTTTTTGGCTCCTAGATTTCCCTATGGTAAAAAGCAGTATGTGCCCCTGTGCTGCCTATGCTAACGAGAGGCTGTGGTCACTCCTCTCTGAGCAATCCTCAGTTATCAAGGTCATCTTTAACCCCAAACCAGTGCAGTCCACTGCGCTGCAAGGAGCACTGGTGTGCACTTTCTGAATTCCAGGGACCACAGGACAGCAAGGCTTCCTCTGGGGTATTCCTCCTTCTTAAAGGTTTATTGAGGCCAACAGTAATTATAGGTAGCGCAGCAGGCTGTGTAACCAGTGGTATATTTTATGTTAATCAGACAGGCTGTAATTCGGGCCCATCAGCAGCACCACAGCAAACAGCACACCCCTAAAGCATGACACTGGGATGTCGCAGTTGGTGGCATAGTGCCACATTGCCTCTTCCTTCTGGGAGTCCCTTGCCTATCACACTGCAGATGTGCCAACACCTGGCCCCCCTCACTCCAGTGCTCTAACCACTGTGACTTGCGCCCTCACAGGCTCTTGACTTTTGTCACTCAAGTATTTCTTGGCTTATCCTTGTCTCGGATGACAGTAGTATAGGCTAGACCTAAAGACTGACACCTGCACGGCCCCACTGCTAGCCAGGCAACCCCGGTTCTCTGTTTCTCCTGCATCCAGATAGATGCATGTCACAGCTGTGTGAGAAGTCTCATCTCTCACCCAGATTATTAACATTTCCCAGTGAGAACCTCCTGCCTTCCCAGTTCCCTCATCTTATCAATAAAGCCAAGCTCCATTACTGCATTACATTATCAAACCGTTTTAATTCCTATCACAGTTCAGATCTGAAGTACAGCTACAGGGACTCTTGCCTTGGGGATTTCAGAATGGAGCCACCATGTAGCTTATTTGCTGTGATTTCCAGCTGCATGTGATGTGTTACCAGATAACAAACAGAAGTTCACAAAGCAGCACAAGAGCCATAAACTGGATTAGTCTTGTGGCAGAGAATGCAGTGATACAAAGAAATCTTTTTTTTTTTTTTTTTAAATCTTTTGAGATTGTTCTTCTTAAGTCTGTTGGTCATTGGACACCAGCCCTCCCCTTCCCATTTATGACAAGCCTGCCAGGCCTCCCAGCAGTGTGTGAATAATATATCCTGTAGTGTTATTTCACAGCATGACCTTTCTTTGGCCAATGAAATTCACTTGGACTTCCCATATCAGTTTCTCTCCTTCCACTTTCAGATGGTTGCAACTTCTCCAGCCTTGAAACTTTGGCCGCAGGAGGGACTCCTGCCAAGACCAGCCACATACTGAACCAAGCAGTATTTAAAGTGCTTAAGAAAAATATGCCATGGCAGCTGGGCTGGTCTTCATTACAGTCCTGATGTCCCTGCAAGACAAAGATACAGTGCACGAGATAGCTGGAGTCCTGCCAAATGAGCTTTTGAATGATTGATTTTCACGCGGTAGCAGTTGAAGTCCCTCGCCCTGAGAATGCTGACATCTCCCAGCTTATGAGACACTGACCTGTGAACAGAGGCACCAAACTCTGCTCTCAGCTGGAGAGCAGAGCAAGTCTGAGTGCTCCCTTATTAATACAAGCCCTACTTAAAAATAACTGCCTCTATTTCAGTTTTAATCACAGTTTCATATCACTTTTTATCCGTGTGACAGGTTGCTATGGAAGGCAGAGTTCCCCTTGGCCGAGGCTATATACACTGCTGATATTTCTCATGTCAGATCTAGCAGAGCTGTAGCCATGCAGGAGTTGGACTGGCCCTGTGACCTGATATGAAATAATCCCTTCTGTCTCCCAAGAATGGGCTATTATGTCTGATCAATGAGTGGCCAAACTCACCATTAATTTTCATGATTGCTAGATCCAGCATGAGAGGGGTCAGGAACCGAGTTCAATACATTGTAAAACTGCATGTCAGATCACCAGTCCCTATACCAAACCTTTGAAAAGCTAACCTGTGTAGAAAGGTGATAACAGGTGCTTTATACATTTTTATTTTTAAACCATTGTATTAGCTGTAATTTCTCCAACAGATAAAACTACCAGAGTTAACCTCGGTATTTAGAGGCATTGACCTTTAGGTGAGGACTTTAATAAGGAAACACAGATTTAATCTACTACACTGCAGAATGGAAAACATGCTTTTATGTACTGCTGCAGTGCATAAAATATGCTGATCTTCTCCAACCTGCTGCTACTGTTGTTCCCAAAACTTTCCTTTTGCCTTCCTCATCAGGATTTTCAGAATTTCGTGACCAAGCTGGATGAAATCTTGGTACTGAAGTCGAAGTGTATCCAAACAATGTGAGCCCAGCTTCAGCTCTGTTTAGCCTCTCCTGGCACTGACACGTCCCCGCAAACACCTCCACCAGTTTAAACCTTTGCTTGCACGTGCACAAGAACAGCTACGGAAACAGCCAGTGTTTCACCACACTTGGTGCTGCAGAGCGTGGGTGGGTAGGGGATAGCTTTTGGTTTGATGTTTGTGATTAGTGTGTATTTTAGATAAGGATGGAGAGAATTCTGAGTAAATGAGAGATGACTACTTGGCACCACAAGCTTTGTATTTCATTAATACCAGTAAGTCATGTGAGGGAATGAAGGCACGGACTCCGGCATAGGTGGAAAGCGGAGACGCTTTAATGCACACTTACAGGGGTTTATAAAGCTTCCTTATCTACTACATGCGCTCTAACACCTGTTTAAACATTTCTAAATTTGTGCACTTAAACATAACAAAGAAATTCTTTAGTGTAACAACAAACTTCTTTCTGGTTCTGACTGCTTCTGGTTACTCTTGTTTACCTTACTGTGTCCCTTCATTGACCTTTGCAGCACTGCTGTTTCAATTCAGCTCTATTGCCTTGCTGTGTCCCTTCGTTGACCTTTACTGTACTGCTGTTTCAATCAGCTCTAACCTGTCGCAAAGCGGGTCACCTACAATTCCCCCTTTCTTTGTTTTTACAAGCCAAATAGAGTGCATTAAACGTTCAATCATTTTTAGCAAACACTGCAACAGACAAGGCACTACAATAATAATTGTGACTAACACAATGAGCAAAACAAGTCCTCCTTTCGCTAATTCTACTAACCATCCTGTTAATCCTAACCCTTTTAGCCAAGATTCTAATCCTACTGAGCTTGTGGTTAATTGTTCAGATAGCTCTTTCAATTTCTTTATCTGTTGAAATACTGTTTGAGAATTATCGCTTAAATTCATACAACACATGCCTTCAAACTCTTCACACCCATGTCCTTGTGCTAATAACAAAAAATCTATAGCTGCTCTATTTTGCAAAATCGCGTGCCTAATAGAATCTGTATCTACCAGCAAAGCACTTAAAGCTTTTGATGTGGCATTGTTTTGCTTAGCAAGCCAACATCCTAATTTATTAAGTGTCACAAGGGCTTTGGAGGCAGCGACACCAGGCGCTAAGATTGAGGCTACGATAATCTTATCTGCCTCCCAAAAATCCACATTGTCCTTACAATCTTCTCGATAATGATTCACTGATCGTTTTGATTGCCATGGAGTCTGTTAATATTTAAAATCATGGACGTTTTTGGTGTTAACAACGTTAGGCGGCCCAGAGTACAAGGGCCTTCTGCAACATGAGAAGGAACACCTTGCCAAGCCCGGTCCCCACAGATGAGAAACACACTGGCCGGCAAGGCTAAAGGTTTGTTTGAAGACTTAGATATTTTAGAGGTGGTATAATTACACCACACAGATGCGTTCTTATAGACGGATAAACTTGCTGGTACATCAATTACAGTGTTATCACATCCAGTATATTTAAAGTTTAGACAGGCATAGGCACTCACACTTCCCAAAATATCTAATTCTTGCGGCTCCAATGGAATGACCGGCAAATAGTTTGCCCAGCCATCCCAGTTGGTTACCGCTTCCTTACTAGCATTTCCCGTCAAATTAACATTCCATTTAGACATAATATGATGCCCTACTGAAGTATTATTAACAACAGTCACAACTTCCTTGTCTGAAAGCGGAAATTCCAACTAAACATGTCGTAAATGAGTTGGCTGCGCTGGCCATCGAGAGGCACATATGGTTCTGTCCCGTCATGTTGGCAAGTGTGACCCAGATGTTTGCTCTAGGTTGGATGGAGATCCATGAGGCACTGAAACCGCAACAGTAGAGGATGATGATCCCAACCAAGGCCGCACACCACGGGCTGGTACCCATCGTGGTCCTTGTCCTGTGGAAACACAAGCATATCCTCGCCCCCAGGTTATTAAAGGATATGGTCCTTCCCAATCCCCAGTATCTAAATTTTTTATCTTGACTAGCGCTTGTTCTGTTGATATTGATGTTAGCCCAGATTCCATTGCCTTAAAATGTTTAACAGTGGGTGGTATTTCCTCGTGTTGAAAAGGTAATGTTAAATGATTCATAACATATACCACCTTGTTTAATCTATTTTGTGGTGTCTCCTGAATCTCCCCCTGTTTTTGTTTGGTTAAATAATTCTTTAATGTGCGGTGAGTACGTTCTACTATCGCTTGTGCTGTAGGTGAGTGTGGGATGCCTGTTTTATGTGTGATGCCCCAAGTCTGAAAAAATGCTGTTGTGGCGTGGCTGGTATATGCAGGGCCATTATCTGTTTTTATTTCTTTTGGGATGCCAAGTGCGGCAAAGGCTGAACGGAAATGTGCCTGAACGTGGCGACTGGTTTCTCCTGCCATTGCCGTGGCCCAAATTGCGTGTGAAAATGTGTCTATAGATACATGAACATATTTTAATCTTCCAAACTCAGGAATGTGAGTGACGTCAGTTTGCCAAATTTGAAGTGAGGAGAGGCCTCTAGGATTGACGGCAAGCATTGGCCCTGCTGTTGGCAATCTGGACAGGTTTGTACTATGAGTTTTGCCTCTCCTTTAGGGATGGCAAACTGCTTTGATAATACTTTCGCTGGTTGGTGAAAAAATTGATGAGATAAGCAAGCTTGGAATAAAATATCAGGAACAGGTACTTGTATTGCCACGTTAGCCAGCTGGTCGGCTCGGGCATTCCCTTCTGTAAAAAATCCTGGTAAAGTGGTATGACTTCTAATATGGATTACACAATATGGATGAATGCGTTGCTCAACAAGGAACAACAACTCTTTAAATTTTGCAAATAATGCCTCATTTTGAATGTGCCTGATTTGAGAACGCTCAATGCGTTGCACTACTCCCACTGCATATTGTGAATCCGATACAATATTCAGTGGGGTTTGAGTCCATTGTTTAAATGCTAATATTATCGCATGCAGTTCCACTATTTGTGGGGAACCTTGTATATTTTCTATGACATGTTCCCATTGACCTCCTCGTTTCCATGTGACTACAGCTTTTCCCGTTCGTCCTGACCCGTCGGTAAAGACAGTTTGTCTGTCGACAGGGTGCCACCTATATAGGGGTTTAAGTTCAAGTTGCACATTATTATAAAAAGAAAACATCTTATGAGCTGGGAGATGAATGCCTAGTTGACCAGTAAAACCCAAAAGGGCTATTTGCAATTCAATACTATTCTGAATACACCAATCAAGATACTCCTTAATTACTGGGATGATGATGTTTTTAGGTTCCTCTCCCGCCATTTCCACAACTCGCTCTCTTCCCTTTCTGATCAAGGCTGCAAACATTTCTATGCGTGTCATTAGTGTCTTATTAGGTTGATGGGGCAGAAACACCCATTCTAACAACAAAAGTGGGTCAGCTGTAGCTGGATCCCATTGTGCAATGACCGCTAAAGGCTGTGGATTTTGGTTACATATGTATAAATTGATAGGTAAATTTTCTGCCCGTCTTTGGCATTGCTGAGTTGAAGTTTTTTCTTCAACTTGTTCTAGAGCTCGTTTGGCTGCATTGGTCAGCTTTCTAGGCGCGTTAATATCTGTGTCACCTTTTAAAAGTTCAAACAATGGCACTAAAGTCTGATTATCAATGCCACAGAGCGTTCGAACCCAATTTATGTTCCCTATAAGCTTTTGAACGTCATTCAGCGTGTGGATGTCTGTGGTGATGGCTATACGCTGGGGTTGGATGGTGTGCTGTAAAATTCTCCATCCTAAATACTTCCAAGGTGCTGCTGATGATTGAATTTTTTCTGGTGCGACCTGTAGTCCTTTTTTCTGCAATTCTTGCTGTAACACTGGCAATATCTCTTGTTCTAGGCTTTCAGATGGACTGGAGAGCAAAACATCGTCCATATAATGATACATATACACATGGGGAAAATGCTTTCGCACTGGGCGCAAAGCTTCTGCAACAAATGCTTGACATATGGTCGGAGAATTTTTCATTCCTTGGGGTAACACTGTCCAATGATATCGGTCCATAGGTTCACTTCTGTTAAGTTTTGGAATTGAAAAGGCAAACCGAGGAGCATCTTCAGGGTGAAGTGGTATAGTGAAGAAGCAATCCTTTAAATCAATGATTAATATGTTCCAGCCTCGAGGAAGCATGGTAGGGGAGGGTAGGCCTGGCTGAAGCGCTCCCATGTCCTCTATTGCATTATTGATTTGACGTAAATCATGCAGGAGTCGCCATTTTCCACTCTTCTTTTTTATGACAAACACTGGAGAATTCCAGGGACTGTTCGTAGGGGTAATGTGTCCTAATTGCAGTTGTTCTTGAACGAGTTCATGGACGGCTGCGACCTTTTCTGCCGTGAGCGGCCATTGATCCACCCACACTGGATTGTCTGTTTTCCAGGTGAGCTTCGTGAGAGGTCGCTCATCAATGGCCGCTATTGAAAATTCTCTGGGGAAGCTCAGAGTAAAGTTACATAGTCCCATCACGTCTCTTCCCAAGAGGCTGATGGGTATTGGGGCGATATATGGCCGAATGGTATATGTAGAACCTTCACAAGTGATGATGGAAAGCATATGCTTACTTTGATAAGTGGTGCTAGAGACACCTCCCACTCCTACGAGGCTCCCCGTAGTAGAGTTCAGTGGCCAATTAGTGGGCCAGTCCTTAAAAGCAATTACTGTAACATCTGCTCCTGTATCCATTAGCACTGTCAGCTGCGTGCTGGAGGGACTGGCAGTCGGGTGATGAAGTGTCAAGGTTAATGTAGGTCGTTTTGAGGCGATGTCCGAAGCCCAAAAAACAGATGGGGTTCCTGTTGATCCAAAGGAGCCGCTGTGACGGTGGTGCTGTTCCGCTGCTGGGACAGTAGCCTGAAACAGTATTAGCTGAGCAATTCTGGTTCCCTTAGGTATAAGCACTGGAGGGGTAGGGGTCCATGCCATGGCTTGTATGATGCCTTCGTAGTCTGCATCGATTATGCCAGGTAACACAAACAGTCCTGCTAATGTAATGCTCGATCGGCCTAGCAAAAGGGCACTGTATCCCTTTCCTATAGGCCCCTTTACATTTAATGGTATTCTGTATACTTGAGAGTCCCACAATGTGCAGGTTGTTACTGTGGAGACGTCCAGGCCGGCACTTCCTCGCGTTTTGGCGGTGAGGGAGTCCACGGTAACGCAGTCGGTGGAGTCTGCGGGCTGGCTGCTTGGGCTGTTACCATCACCTGAGGCGGGCTACGCAAGGGCGATCCGCCCCCTACTGTAATCCGAGGCACTTGTGTCGTCGCGCGGCCCCGCCCCGCGCTCGGCTTCCCGTTTCCCTGGCGCGGCTGCAGTGGTGTACCGTAAATGCTGTAGTGCGAGCGACACTGGCTCGCCCAGTGCCGTCCCTTCCGGCAGCGGGGACAGGGCGAGGGGGGGCGGGTAGGCAGCGTCATTGCGCCTCCCCCTGTTTTCTTGTAGGGACATTCAATAGCAATGTGTCCCGTAGCATGGCAGCGAAAACAACGTTTGTCTCCGACTTGCAGAGCTGCTGCAAAAGCTCCAGCTAACGCGGCGGTGTGATGTTCCACCGACCCAACACGGACTCAGTTGCCGAGGCGATCAGCTCCGGTGCCGGCACGACCTGCAGCGGAGCGTCCTAGCGCGGCGTACAGGGGGGTTTCCCGAACCGGGGAGCCTCAGAGGGAGCCGAGGGACCCGCCAGGAGCCGGCAGCTCGCGCGAGAGCGGCTGACGAGACCTGGGCGGGGCCAGGAGCCGCGGCGGGGTATAAAAAAGCCCCCGGGGAGCGCTAGTGACCCGGAGCGTGGCGAACAGGGCGCATTGCGTCAGGAAGGGCGCGGCGCGGCAGTTCGCGCCGGCAGGGCGTGCAGGGAGGGTGCTGAAGCTCCGCCGGCTTGGCGGGGGAAGCGATGGTGTCCACCCGGCAGAAAGCCATGGCCGCTCCAAGCCTTGCACCTGCCACGGCTGACGCAGCTTCCCAGGCGGAGCTGCGGTGGGAACACGCTGCCACCCAGGTGTCAGGCTGCAGGGTGTGCCCTACTCTGACGACAACACTGGGCGACAGCGGCAGCGAGCCCGCCTGTGGGAGGTGTGCCCAGGTAGAGGACCTCCTCCGCCTGGTGACAGAGCTCCGGCAGGAGGTGAGCAGGTTGAGGAGCATCAGGGAGTGCGAGAGGGAGATCGACGACTGGACTCGCACCCTGCCCTCCCTGCGACAGGCGCAACAGGCAGCCAAGGTGCCTGTCACGGGGGACTCCCGATTCCGACCCTCTCCCTGCACGGCTGAACGCAGGGACGTAGGGGACAGTGGCAACTAGTGCCTCCCTGGAGAGGCAGGTGTGTTTCCTCAGTGCCTACCCCACCTCCGCAGGTGCCCTTGCACAATAGGTACGAGGCCCTGCCACTGGAACCAAACAATGACAAGGTTCAGCCAGCCTGGAGGTGCTGCCGAGGGCCTGCATCAAAACTGCCCCCACAAAGGAAAACAAGAGACGGGTCATTGTCATAGGAGACTCCCTTCTGAAAGGAACAGAGGGGCCCATATGCAGACCGGACCCACTGCTTAGGGAAGTCTGCTGTCTCCCAGGGGCCCGGGTCAAGGATGTGAGGAGGAAGCTTCCCACCCTAGTAAGACCTTTGGACTACTATCCCCTGTTGATCTTCCAGGTAGGCAGTGAGGAGGTGGCAAAAATAACTTCTGGGGCAATCAAGAGGGACTTCAGGGCCTTGGGGTGACTGGTTAAGGGATCAGGAGCACAGGTAGTGTTCTCTATCCCTCCAGTTCTGGGGAAGGATGAGGGAAGAAACTGGAGGAGCCAGCAGATCAACAACTGGCTCCGAGCCTGGTGTCACCAGCAGGACTTGGGGTTCTTTGACCACGGGTTGGTTTACATGGCACCAGGCCTGCTGGCGGCAGACGGGGCACACCTGTCCCAAAGGGGGAAAAGGATCCTAGCACAGGAATTAGCAGGGCTCATTGAGAGGGCTTTAAACTAGATTTGAAGGGGGAAGGGGATAAAACCAGGCTTGCTAGAGAGAAGCCTGGGGGTGGCACGCCAATGAATGAGGGATGGTGTGCCAGCAAGGCCCTTCGGTCAGCTGTCTCAGATGAGGTAGGACAGAGAGACCCGTGCGGCAGCAGGGACACAGGGGTCATTGATCAGCTAGGAACCACAGAAATACCTGAGATGGGACATGTAGGGAGTAGGGCTTCTCCCACCACAAAGGCAACAGGATCACTAGCCCAGCTGAAGTGCATCTACACGAATGCACAGAGCATGGGCAACAAACAGGAGGAGCTTGAGGCTGTTGTGAAAGGGGAAAACTATGATATAGTTGCCATCACAGAAACATGGTGGGATGACACACATAGCTGGAGTGCCACGATGGACGGCTATAAACTCTTTAGAAGGGATAGGCAAGGAAGGAGAGGCGGTGGGGTAGCCCTCTATGTTAAGGAGAGTCTGGACTGCCTTGAGCTCGAGGATGGTGATGAGAGGGTTGAGTGCCTGTGGGTTAGAATCAGGGGGAAGGCCACCAAGGCAGACATTGTGGTGGGAGTCTGTTATAGACCACCCAATCAGGATGAGGAGGCAGATGAAGTATTCTACAGGCAGCTGGGAGAAGCCTCATGATCGCTGGCCCTTGTTCTCGTGGGGGACTTCAACTTGCCAGATGTCTGCTGGAAATACAATGCAGCAGAGAGGAAACAGTCCAGGAGGTTCCTGGAGTGTGTGGAAGATAACTTCCTCACGCAGCTGGTGAGGGAGCCCATGAGGGAAGGTGCCCCGCTGGACCTGTTGTTTGTAAACAGAGAAGGTCTTGTGGGTGATGTGACAGTCGGAGGCCATCTTGGGCATAGTGACCACGAAATGATAGAGTTCTTGATTCTCAGAGAAGTAAGGAGGAGGGTCACCAGAACTGCCACCTTGGACTTCCGGAGGGCAGACTTTGGCCTGTTTAGGAGTCTGGTTGGCAGAGTCCCTTGGGAGGCAGTCCTGGAGGGCAAAGGAGTCCAGGAAGGCTGGACATTCTTCAAGAGGGAAATCTTAAAGGCGCAGGAGCAGGCCGTCCCCATGAGCCAAAAGATGAGACGGTGGGGAAGAAGACCGGCCTGGCTGAGCAGAGAGCTCCGGCTGGAACTTAGGAAAAAAAAGAGAGTCTACCACCTTTGGAGGAAGGGGCAGGCAACTCAGGAGGACTACAAGGATGTTGTGAGGTTATGCAGGGATAAAATTAGAAGGGCCAAAGCCCAACTAGAACTCAATCTGGCTACTGCCGTAAAAGACAGCAAAAAGTGTTTCTACAAATACATTAACAATAAAAAGGGGGCTAAGGAAAATCTCCCTCCTCTATTGGATGCGGAGGGAAACTTAGTGTCAAGGGATGAGGAAAAGGCTGAGGTGCTAAATGCCTTCTTTGCCTCAGTCTTTAACAGCAAGGGAAGTTGCTCTCTGGGCACCCAGCCCCCTGAGCAGGAAGACAGGGATGGGGAGCAGAATGAAGACCCCGAAGTCCAAGGGGAAGTGGTCAGTGACCTGCTACGCCACCTAGACACGCACAAGTCTATGGGGCCGGATGGGATCCACCCAAGGGTGCTGAAAGAGCTGGCAGAAGTGCTCACCAAGCCACTCTCCATCATGTACCAGCAGTCCTGGCTAACTGGGGAGGTCCCAGTTGACTGGAGGCTGGCAAATGTGATGCCCATCTACAAGAAGGGCCGGAAGGAGGATCCGGGGAACTACAGGCCTGTCAGCCTGACCTCGGTGCCTGGGAAGGTTATGGAGCAGATCATCTTGAGTGCCATCACGCGGCACGTACGGGACAACCGGGTGATTGGGCCCAGTCAGCACGGGTTTATGAAAGGCAGGTCCTGCCTGACCAACCTGATCTCCTTCTACGACATGGTGACCCGCCTAGTGGATGAGGGAAAGGCTGTGGACGTTGTGTACCTGGACTTTAGTAAAGCCTTTGACACCATCTCCCACAGTATCCTCATGGAGAAACTGGCTACCCATGGCTTGGATGGGCGTACTCTGCGCTGGGTAGGAAACTGCCTGGATGGCCAGGCCCAAAGAGTTGTGGTGAATGGAGTTAAATCCGGTTGGCGGCCGGTCACAAGCGGTGTTCCCCAGGGCTCAGTACTGGGGCCAGTTCTGTTCAATATCTTTATCAATGATCTGGACGAGGGGATCGAGTGCACCCTCAGTAAGTTTGCAGATGACACCAAGTTGGGAGGGAGTGTTGATCTGCTGGAGGGCAGGCAGGCGCTACAGCGGGACCTGGACAGGCTGGATCGATGGGCCGAGGCCAATTGTATGAGGTTCAACAAGGCCAAGTGCCGGGTCCTGCACCTGGGTCACAACAACCCCAGGCAATGCTACAGGCTTGGGGGGGAGTGGCTGGAAAGTTGCCTGGTGGAAAAGGACCTGGGGGTGTTGGTTGACGGCCGGCTGAATATGAGCCAGCAGTGTGCCCAGGTGGCCAAGAAGGCCAATGGCATCCTGGCTTGTATCAGAAATAGTGTGGCCAGCAGGAGTAGGGAGGTGATTGTCCCCCTGTACTCGGCCCTGGTGAGGCCGCACCTCGAGTACTGTGTTCAGTTTTGGGCCCCTCACTACAAGAAAGACATTGAGGGGCTGGAGCGTGTCCAGAGAAGGGCAACGAGGCTGGTGAAGGGTCTGGAACACGAGTCCTATGAGGAGCAGCTGAGGGAACTGGGGATGTTTAGTCTGGAGAAAAGGAGGCTGAGGGGAGACCTTATTGCTCTCTACAACTACCTGAAAGGAGGATGTAGAGAGATGGGGGTCGGACTCTTCTCCCTAGTAACAGACGACAGAACAAGAGGAAACGGCCTCAAGTTGCGCCAGGGGAGGTTTAGATTGGACATTCGTAAAAATTTCTTCACCGAAAGGGTTGTCGGGCACTGGAGCAGGCTGCCCAGGGAGGTGGTGGAGTCCCCATCTCTGGGGGTATTCAAAAGACGTTTAGATGAGGCCCTAAGGGATATGATTTAGTGGGGGACTTGGTAGTGATAGGTTAATGGTTGGACCCGATGATCTCGGAGGTCTCTTCCAACCAGAACAATTCTATGCCTCAATCATTTGCACTAGCGTAGTATTCGCTGGCATTGCCTGGAGTATTTTTTTACAGTCCGTATTCGCATTTTCCACAGCTAATTTTAACATTAAGGCTTCTTTTGCTTCACTGTTATCAAGCTGCTTATTTAAAGCATCGTGTAATCTATCAGTAAACTGCATGTACGGTTCGTTTACTTGTTGCTTAATGCTTGTGAAAGACGGCTCGATTTTCCCCACCTCAGGCAGTTTCAGCATTGCCTGGAAAGCTAGAGACGCAGACTGACGTAGGATAGCTGTATTCAGTCTGGCTTGCAAGATTGGATCTAGCAGCGGCTCGCTTCCCATCAGCTGTGGGATCCCTGCCCCCATAAGGGGATCGCCTTCTTGCCTCTGCATATTTTGCAGGGCGGCCGCTTCACAGCTCTCTCTCCACCTTTGCTCCCACAATAATTTTTGAGTTGGAGTCAAAATCATTGTAGCGATTTGGCGACAGTCAAACGGTACCAACAACTGACCAGTCATAACACTTTCAAGCAAGGATTGAGTAAATGGTGCGTGCAATCCATACATAGTCACCGTCTTCCTTAATTCTTTAATAAGATCCCAGTGAAAGGCGGTATGTTGATTAGGAGCATTATCATGCACTTGTACGGGGAAGGCTAATCCTATCGGATCTCCCTCCTTTAATGCTTCCCGGCGCACTTGTTCCCATCGTGCCCATGGGTTGAACTCTCCGACCCCCTCCGGAATAGGGGCGGAGGTTCGTGCAGGAGCCGAGGGGATCATTGGGTTGGGCTTTGTCGGTGGTGTCTCAGCTTTCTTTAAATCTATCAAATCTCCCTCATCCGATGTCTTTTCTGTCTCTGAGCGCGAATCAGGTGTGAGTACTGTTTGAACAGCAGCACTTTGAACCTTCTTTTCCGCCTGCCACGATCTTAAAGTCTCAGTTACTAAATGCCATGTAGTCAAAATTTCAACGGCAGCTGTATTCCCTCTAGAGACTGCTTCCCATATCGTTTCTCCTGCCTGCTCCCACGTCTTTACATCAAACACAGCAGAGACAGTAGAGGGGGCTCCTTGCTTTTGTAAAAACTTCAGCAACAGTTTAATTTTATAAGAGTCATACTTTACTCCCCTTTTTGTCAAAAGGTGCGTTAATAACTTAACTATAGCTTCTTCTTCCGCAGAAATATTAGCTCCCATTATAAATGCCCAGCCGCTCACCTGTTTTTCAGGCGATGTCCTGGGGTGGAAGCCGCAGTCCAGCTGCTAGCTTGATTCGTTCGGCTGGGTTCCCTCCGGACGCTCGTTCAGCGTTGCTTTACTGGACGCTCGTTCAGCGTTGCTTTAAGGGACGCTCGTTCAGCGTTGCTTCTTCGGACGCTCGTGCAGCGTTGATTTACCCCATCACGTCGGGGTCACCATTTGAGGGAATGAAGGCACGGACTCTGGCATAGGTGGAAAGCGGAGACGCTTTAATGCACACTTACAGGGGTTTATAAAGCTTCCTTATCTACTACATGCGCTCTAACACCTGTTTAAACATTTCTAAATTTGTGCACTTAAACATAACAAAGAAATTCTTTAGTGTAACAACAAACTTCTTTCTGGTTCTGACTGCTTCTGGTTACTCTTGTTTACCTTACTGTGTCCCTTCATTGACCTTTGCAGCACTGCTGTTTCAATTCAGCTCTATTACCTTGCTGTGTCCCTTCGTTGACCTTTACTGTACTGCTGTTTCAATCAGCTCTAACCTGTCGCAAAGCGGGTCACCTACAGTCATGTTCTTAAGAATAACAATTCAGCAGCCTTTAAATATCTCACCAAGCAGCAGGCAGTCCTGTCCACAGTATTCATAGCAGCTTCTCACATATTAAAGGCACTTCTGTGTTGCCAAGAAAATGAGGGGGAAAGAAAAAACACTTTGAAGCCAGACACAGGTCTGAACAGAAATGCTCAAAAGCTATCCAGAAAAGTGTTTGCAAACAGAAGCCAGGAAAGAGATAGAGCCACTGTTTGTTAAGTACGCTAACATAACTAGACCATAAGTAAATGGAAGTCAAGGCAGGACAAGAAGTGCTATCACTTTCAGAAGAAGGAAGGCTATTGTCACATTTGTTCAACAGTTTAGGACTAACACTCCAGAGCTCCTGAAAGAGGTGGCTTAAGTCATGGGCAATGAGTGGGACTTTGTACCAAAGGTTTATCTAGCATGTTAATAAGATGTGGGTTTCATACTGCTGCCAACAGTGAGAGGCCAACAGCTTATCTGCTACAAATGATGTCTGATCTCTGCACTATGGCACAGCTGTAGAGTGCTCATTGTCCAGGTTGACAGAATTGATTTTTCACATGGAAAGAGGGTCTGGTTAGAGGCAGTGGGCTTTCAGAAGCTGCTAACAGTGCTGTTATGTGAAGCTGGTATTTGAATCAAGAACTACAGAATGATCAGCTGGAGCCCTGAAAAAGCTCTGGTGCTGCACGCATCACATCTGAACCGCAAAACAAGTCCACTTGCTGAAGCTATGAGTGACCTTGAAACATGCTCAGCTGACAACATGCTGTGCAAGTACTCCCACTCCAAAATTAGGGCTGTTGCAGCACATTCAGCCATCTCAGTGTCTCCTCAGTAATGCCTGTAGTAGCTCAACCAAAGCCTGCTCAACAGCCAGAAATGCCAAGGGTAAGGGAACACTGCTGTCCCACCAGCTGTGAATTTTACTGCCTGCTTCTACAGCTACCCCAAGAAGCCCAGGTTTGGCTGAGCAGCAATACAGTAATCACAGTTACACTCAGTTATGTGGGTTGCATATTTGGTGCAAACACTCCCAGGAACGTCACAGAGCGTAGCCCCCTGGGGAACAGAAGAGCAAGGGGAGGACTCGTAACAGAAGAAGAAAGTCCTACATCAGTGCCCTGACTTTTTTTTTTTTTTTTTTTTTAGCACTGGTTAGTCTCCATTGCCCCACAGAGTAATCCAGTCTCAGAGTCCCTCCAGAGCCTGAGTTTATGGCTCTCAAGATGGATCCTGTGTCCAGGTTACAGGCCAGCAGCAAGTCACACCTCAACCCAGATCTCCCAGCCCCCTTTTCAGAAGCCTTCCTCACCCAGAGAAATGAGGCTTCCAGGAGCAAGACTCTTGGTGTCAGAGGTATTTTGGTATTTGTGCACAGCACAGAGCAGTGGTGCTTGACAGCCACCAGAGAGCTATAAAGCAGTGGGACACCCAACATCTTGTTAAAACCATGGAGGGAAGAACAGGCATTAAACAGAGCTCCTCTTTAAAACAAGCAACTCTTAGAAAGCCTCCCTCCACCTCCTGGGGCCAGGGAGAGCTTTCCTGTGCGTAAAGTGAGGAGAACATGTGGCGGTTGGGTAGTCCTTGTACCTTCTGAAAGCATAAATGGATGTGAGCACTTACAGTAGTTTCCCCAGCACTTTCTCAGTGAGCATACAGAAAACAGGGCTATCGGGGCACTGCCGAGGAGTTTTGCAACTTAGTTTGGAGCTGAGGAAAAGGTCGGACTGTAGGATGTGTGCACAGGTCACAGGAAAACGAGATCCCCAGGCAGTAACGCAGTGCTAGGGAAGAAAACTTTCCCTCCACATATTCTGACATTTGGGAGATAAGTATTGGTTGATTATACTTTCAGTTTTTTTAAAGAGCAGCTCAAAGTACGTTCACAGGCATTTTCAATCTCTCATCCAAGCTGGCATTTCTAAAGCAACACACAAGGAAGAACCATTTGCACAACCAATAGTGCCACGTCATGTCCTAACCTCGGTATTTTCAGAGGTAGTTGTAACAAGACAGGTGAGTGACCAAAAATTTCCATGAGCAGAGGAGATGGGATTTAAGTCAGCTACCAAATTTGAGCCACCTGTGAGTCCTGTCTGGTCTACTGTGAAAAAGGCAAGTGTCTGGCAGATCTGAGCCCCAATGCAAGTTCCCAGAGCAAGAACTATTCGCTCCCTGGAGGAATGGCCAGGAACACTGAGAAACAAAAAAAAACCCCCACCAAATAAACAAAACAACAAAAAAGCAGTTTTCCAAGGTCTGATAGTCTTTTTTAAACTGGAGCCATCCAGCCAATCCACAAGACTATACCTTATTAAATATGAGATTTTATTATCAGTCTGTTCTCAGAATTTTATTTTTCCCTACTGAATGTGAGACTTGACTAAATTAAAAAAAATAAAGCAGCCCTGGCTGTGAAAATCCACCCATCCTTAGCAATAAAAGGACTACGGACATGCTTGAAGTGCTGCATGCCTAAGAAATACCAAAACTGGGCTCCTAGTATGCAACGGAAACTACCAAAGCTGTTGTCAAAAACAGTAATGTTTTTTTCTCCACTCTTAAGGTTATTACCTAGATGCTGCTTTAATTCTTGTGTGAAAATGTGCTAAATGAGCATTTTAAAAGTGTCATCCCCTTCCTGCTGTTTGATATTGCACTGACACTTGATATGAATAGTTTTCATTTCAACTTGAGGAATGTATGTGAAACTGTTGTTACAGCAGTCTAAGAGATTAAGAGAGCCTGGCCATGTACAATCAAATAAATACAGAACTAAAATACTTTTGTATTCAGGTGCAACAAAGACTATTAATGCTCATGGCAGATGCTTGATATTTTATTTGAATAATTGACGTTATTTAAAATAAAATTAAATTTACTAAAGAACTCTGGTAAAATTTGTTTTAAAGTAAATATGATCAAAATGCCCGTAAAAATGTTTGATTGCAAAAGATTAACTGGGGCTGGGAATCAGTACGAGATCCCCTTCACATCTGGCCTGTTGACAGCTGATGTTTCAGAAGCTGTCCTCCAGCCATGCATGGCTGACCTGAACAGCCTGCAGCAGCAGCAGCACAACCCCTTGCACCAGGTTTTGCTGCACTGCCAGCAGAAGCCAGCAGTCTCCCCAGCATGGACAGCTGCCCAGCCACACCACATGCAGAAAAGCTGCTAACACAGTGTCGTGGTTTAACCAAATACCATGCAGCTGCTCACTCACTCCCCCTCTCCCCGGTGGAGTGGGGAGGAGAATTGGAGAGAAAGGAAAACTCGCGGGTTGAGATAAAAGCAGTTCACCAGGACAGCAAAGGAAAAATATAAAAATATATTAATAATGATAATAATGATAATATATATTAAGGATAATAGAATATATAAAACAAACGATGCACAATTTCTCACCACCCAACGACTGATACAGCCCATCCCGAACAGCAGTCAGGGAGCAGGGGTATTCCCCCCTCACAGCTATCCCAGAACAGCAAGTTCCAGAGAAAGCAGGCGAAGGAAACAAACAGCCAAACAAACGAAAAAGCCCGAACAGAGAAAAAAAAAAAGGAAAAACAGGGAAACAAAAAGCAACCAGAAGGGAAGTTTAAGGATTAAGGGTCTGAGGGAAGTGGCCCACCGGCCGACCTTCACTTATACCGGGCATGATGTCTATGGTATGGAATACTCTCTTTGGCCAGTTTGGATCAACCATCCTGTCTCTACCCCTCCCAAGTTTTTGTACCTGCACATTAGCAAAACCTGGGAAACTGCAAAATGTCCTTGGTCCTTTAGCAGCAACCAACAACATCAGTGTACTATCACCATTTTTCACATACTAAATCCAAAACACAGGAGCTGCTGAAGACAAAACTAGCTCTGTCCTGGCCAAAACCAGGACACACAGGCTCTGGGGTCGGCAACCCGCACTGCTCAGGGGTGCTTCAGCAGAGCCAAGTTGCTGCAGGAGCCACAAGGCTGGCTGAAGAAAGTCTTGGGGCACACTGCAGCCTTAGGGCACAGGGGTATCTGCAGCTCCTGCTGCCTAACAGACTGTAGGATCCCAGAAAGAAGTCACCCTCAAAACAAGGCAATGACTACAGCAGTACCTCTCATCCCACCAGGTCTCCAGCCAGCTGCAGGCAGAGTGGGAGGCCTCGGCTGCTGTGTGGGTGACCAACGGCTCTTCAGTGTCAGAGTCCTTACCAGGCTGCTGCTGTCCAGAACCATCAGGAGGCAGCTCAGGGGGTCTCTGGCTCAAAGCACAACCACTAATTTTAGCTCTGCCTCTACACTTCTCACAAGCCTTCCCACCAAGGCACCCAGACCTTGGTATCTGGCAGCAGCTAGCACAAGGTGGCAAAATAACCTCTGACAAAGTTAAAGCAGTGCCAAGTACATAAATCAATCTGATCTGAGAACCTAAGGAAAAGCCCTAATGTCTCAAGTGTGACCAAGGATGCAGTCATCATCTCCCCAGCTAGCAGCAGGGCAGAGCCCAGCCTCACACCAGCTATCAGCAGGACCTCCCCACATCCAGGCTGAGCTTTGCTCTAACTTGACAGGCAAGAACAACAGTACCAAAGTAACTAGTGATGCACGACGCCCAAAACAACATTCAAGTCTCATCACATTGTCACTTGTTACATGTTTTTTCAGAAGTGCCTCTCCCCTAAGCCACCAGGTTAATCCCCTCCAAGCCTCTCTATCACTCCCCCTCCTCAAATGGACGGGGAGGGGGGAAGAAAATACAACGAAAGGCTTGTGGGTCAAGATAAGTACAGGGAGATCACTCACCCATTACTGTTGATACCGGAAAAGTCAGTTGAACAAAGAACCCTCTAACACTTCCTTTTAAGTTTTAGAAGGCAGGCATTCTTTATTACAGCGCTGGATGCATGGGGGATCACTCCACCTATCGTGCATACTGTAAGTCGTGAGAGTAGAGATTTATATCATTCTAGTATATACATATTCATTAAAATTCTTGAAATAATCATACGTATTCATGTCATTTCCGGGAACGGGTTGTAATATTCGCATTTTCATTACGCATGCGCTTTGAGTCTCTGAGGGTCTTCTGTGAGGGTCTTTGGTGGTTCGTTGGGGTCCCCTGGACCCTCTGGTGGTCATCTTTTTGGTGTCCTTTAGTTGAACTCTTCCTTGAAGCATGCGCAGTGTGGGTTACTCCATATGGTTTGTGTCTTTTGTTACAATCGGTTCATCTTGGCTGGTTCCGACTGCAAGGCTCAAGGTTTCTTAGGTCTCTTATCTATCTCTACATACCAAAACTTTCTAAATTGTTCAAGCAAGCACAAAGCAAGGACACAGAACTACCAACAAAGGCATAGTGTAATCTTTCAGCCTTTGTACAAGGTACCGTCTTGGCATCACTAAACCTCTGTTCAAGGTATCATCTCCCCCCTTTTCTTGAGACTTTGGACTCATAAATCCAAAGCCTCAACACCCAAACTTGATTCTCATATTCAGTTGAGAGCAATAACTACAGCATTGAATCATAACACAAGCTATAATACAGACACATATTATAATTATTGTAATAATAAACAAGTTCTTTAACCAAGTCCAATTTGGTAACCATGAGGTAAGTTTGTTCCACACTTCTTCAAATCCCCAGGACGTATTGTCCTTAGTGACTTGATGTAAAATTTTAGTCTGTTCCCAGATTTCCTCCAAGTCTGTAGAGATTCTTCCACTTTGATTTACATATGTGCAACAGCTTGTATTTATAACTGTGCAAACCCCTCCTTGGGAGACCAGTAATAAATCAAGGGCCATTCGATTCTGTAGGACCACTCGTGATAGACTAGACATTTCAATCTGCAAAGCCTTTATTGCATCCACAGTTTTGTTTTCAATTTCCTCAATTACTGCAGATATATTCACGATTGTCTTTTCTAATTCACTCACCCCAAGCCACGGAAGGAACCACCTAGCAAAACTATGGAATGCGGTGGGTCGCTCTGCGATAGCGTTGGGGGTCCTCTTAGTTCGCCTAATAAAGGTTCTTACCCACCCACTCTGTTTGTGTAACCTATCAACTATTGTCATATTAGGAATTAATGTTCCTAAAGCGCAAGACCCTTGCCAATTTGGGGGTAATGTTTTTCGTGCTGAATTCCCACATAACCAATACCACCCAGTGCCTGCTGGGACCGGAAGACCAGAATATCCACTTACACGTGACATTGTAGGTCTCCAAAATGATCCAGTCCGATTACATCCGGGAAAACATCCTACAAAAGTTTCATTATTTCTTTGAGATGTGTAGTTATCACATCCATCATCTCCTGATTTCGGGATTATGGAATCATCACCTGAGCCATAGAGGCAAAGAGTTGAATTTTGCTCATCGCCTGCTACGGCTATTTGTAGGCTTTCATCCTGGTGTTGTCCATAAAGTGTTGGCTACCAGCTGTTATTTGGGTGTCCTATTCCGAATCGTGAATTAGAAAGTAAAGACCCATTGATGGGCATGGGTATCCCTATTAGAGCCACCCCTGGTTCTGCCAGTGATGTTGGTAGCTGGGTGCACACCCAACAGTCATTCTTATTCAAAATGTTAGTTACATTCTGGATTAGAGTCAAATATAAATTTTGGTTCCACCCTGCTATCCAAACAATTTGGATTATAACTCCCAAAGTTAGAGTTAACTGTTTGTACATTTTGTTCTTTTAAGTTTTAATTTTAACGGCGATTGCTGTTCCACCGTCCATGGGGAAGGAGCTTTCTTAACTCGCGAATAGTGGATCCATGGGCCCTTGCCCCAAACCTTAACAGCCGTGTAGGTAGTCAGAAGGACTTGAAATGGCCCTTTCCACTTCTCTGTCAAGGGCTCCGAGTTCCATGACTTGATGTCGACCCAATCTCCAGGTTGGAACGAATGTGCAGGTGTGTCGAGCTCCAAGGGTCTACTGGTGGCTACGTACTTCTGGAGTTCCTGTAAGGTATTCCCTAAAGATATCAAATAGTTTTTAAAATCTATTTCACCCATGATTTGAGTAGTGCACGGTATGTGTGGGGCTTGATAGGGTCGTCCATATAATAATTCATATGGACTCAAATTCCCTTTCCCATGAGGTTGAACCCTAACTCTCAGTAATGCTAAGGGCAATGCTTGTACCCAAGTCATTGATGTCTCTTGACAGATTTTTCCAAGCTGCTGTTTAAGAGTATAATTCATCCATTCTACTTTTCCACTTGACTGCGGCCGATAGGAGGTATGGTAATCCCAGGTCATAGCTAGCACTTTGCTCAATTGTTTTATAATCGTGGCAATAAAATGGGGCCCATTATCTGATGACATTCCTAAGGGCACACCAAATCTTGGAATGATCTCTTTCAACAGAGCTTTGACTCCCTCTCGTGCTTTATTGGTGCGACAAGGAAAGGCCTCAGGCCACCCAGTAAAAGTATCGACCAACGCTAGAAGGTACCTGTATCCTTCTTTCCTAGGCAGCTCTGTAAAATCTATTTGCCAATGGTCTCCAGGGGAGTTACCTCCTTTCGTGACCCCAAAAACTAGTTTGTTACTAGTGTTCGGATTATTTTTCAGGCAAATCTCACACTTCTCTGTGACAGACCTAATAATTTCAGTCATTGCTCGACTTATGACTATCTTCTGAAGGTGTTTCGTCAGGTTCTCTGCCCCCCAATGCACTTTGTCATGCTCCCTCCTAACAATTTCTCTCATTAGTGGGGGTGGTATGACTACTTGTCCTGTGGGCTTAACGGCCCATCCATTTATTCGTTCTTTGGCTTGTAATTTTGTTATTAATTTAAGATCTTTCTCATCATATTTTGGGGCTACATCAGGCAGGACCACTTCTTTTTCAGGTACTAAGACTAGGATGCCTTTTTCTGCAGCCTCTTTTGCAGCTTTATCAGTTAATTGATTGCCTATTTGTGGAGCAGTTTTCCCCAGCTGATGTGCCTTGCAATGCATTATAGCGACTGCAGTCGGCTTTTGGATGCTTTTAACAGTTCCTGGATCTGGAGGGCATGTTTGATTTCAGTTCCTTGGGCTGAAAGCAGTCCCCTTTCTTTCCAAATTGCTCCATGCGCGTGTACAACTCCAAAGGCATACTTAGAATCTGTCCATATGTTAACTCTCTTTCCTTCGCTCAGGTCTAGGGCTCTTGCAAGAGCTATCAGTTCTGCTTTCTGAGCTGATACTTTTGTAGGCAAGGCTCGAGATTCTATTACTTCGTCAATAGTCGTTACGGCGTATCCTGTCATTCGATTTCCATCTCGAACAAAACTGCTGCTGTCTGTATACAACTCACAATCTGGATCTTCTAGAGGGGTATCCTTAAGATCTGGCCAGCTGGAATAAACTTCTTCAATTACCTGTAAACAATCATGCTCAGGAGGGTCTTCTATATTTTCAGTTGAAAGAAACACAGCAGGATTCACAATTGAGGTGGTTTTAAGATGAATGTCATCTTGTTCTAGCAGCACTACTTGGTATTTTAACATGCGACTTGGGGACAACCAATGCCCCCCTTTTTGTTCTAACACTATAGCCACCATGTGGGGTACATATACTGTAATTTTCTGTCCCAAGGTAAACTCTCGAGCTTCTTGGATCAGCATCACAGTTGCTGTTACTGCTTTAAGACAGCCAGGCCACCCTTGGCTTACATTGTCCAGCTGTTTGGAAAAATAGGCAACAGCTCACCGCTGATCTCCAAGGAATTGTGCCAGGACTCCTAGGGCCATACCTTTTCTTTCATGGGTAAAGAGTTCAAAAGATTTTGTGAGGTCTGGTAATCCGAGAGCTGGTGCCTTTATTAAGGCTCGTTTCAGCTGTTTAAACGCAGCTCTGCTGTCATCAGTCCAGTCCAAAGATCCGTTATGAGAGTTTTTCAATGTCTCATATAGTGGTCTCAACAAAAGTCCCTAATTTACAATCCACAGGCGACACCATCCAACCATTCCGAGAAATGCTCGTAGTTCCCTGGTTGTCTTGGGCTCAGGCAGGCAACAAATAGCTTCCTTTCTCCTGGTCCCCAGTTGTCTTTGTCCCTTCAAGATCTCAAATCCCAAGTAAGTCACTGTCTCTTGAGCAATCTGCGCCTTTTCCTTTGACACACGATATCCGCTCATTCCCAAAAAGTTCAGAAGACTAACGGTTAGAGCAAGGCATAGCTCTTTAGTTTCTGTTGCAACCAAGATATCGTCTACATACTGCAGGACAGTCCCTTGGCCATTCGCCTTTCTCCAGATCTCCATCTCTTTTGCCAACTGGTTCCCAAAAATGGTTGGACTATTTTTGAAGCCTTGGGGCAAAACTGTCCAAGTATATTGTGCTTTCCTCCCTGTTTCCAGATTTTCCCATTCAAAGGCAAAGAGCTCCTGGCTCTCAATATCAAGAGGAATGCAGAAAAAGGCATCTTTTAAATCTAAAACTGTAAACCAGCCTTGCTCATTAGTGAGGGTAGTTAGCAACATATACAGATTCGCAACTACCGGATGTATGTCTTGTACTATTTGATTTATTGCTCTGAGATCTTGAACTAAACGGTAATCTTTCCCATTAGCTTTCTTTACTGGTAGGATAGGTGTATTGTATTTTGACTCACACTCTACCAATAACTTATATTTCAAGAATTTCTGAACTATTGGCGTCAGGCCAATTCTCGCTTCTAGTTTTAAAGGATATTGTTTAATTCTTACCGGTGATGATCCTGGTTTTAGATCAATTCTTACTGGTTCCGCTCTTTTGGACCTTCCTGGAACTTCTTCTGCCCAAACAATGGGAAACACTGCATCTTCTATTTCTCGAGGCATCCCATCCCTTTTGGGATTTACATCCTGTAACAACAAGGCTGCAGCTTCAACATATTTAGATTCTGGGATTAAAATTTCAACTTCCCCGTCCTTAAACCTAATTTCAGCTTCTATCTTTTCAAGCAGGTCTCTACCCAATAAAGGTTTTTGAGAATTTGGCAAATATAAAAATTGATGAGTTACCCATTGTTTTCCGATTTTGAATTTCAAAGGTTTGAAAAATGGTCAGGTCTCACAAGTCCCTGTCGCGCCAATAACATTTATACTTTTGTCACTTAAATTTCCTTCCAAAGTGTGTAGCCCCAGTGTCAACTAAAAATTCTATTTCTTCATTTCCCAGCCTTACTTTAACCAGAGGTTCTGCTGGGAGAGACTCCTCCAGTCCCCTTCAATCCTCTCCTATTGTAAATAAAGGGTTCGGAGAGGCTTTCCGCTTTTGAAAGGGACACTCTTGCTTCCAGTGCCCTTCCTTTTTACAGTAAGCACACTGATTTTCTCCCAAACAGGGCCTGGGATTTCGTGATGACGGAGAGCCTCCCCTTCCCCTACCCCTCCCAGGGTATAATCCCTTTCTTTGACCATCCTCCAACACAGCTATTAATCTACTATTCACTGTTTCCTTCTGTCTTTCCCTATTTCTGTATACAGTTCAGGCGACATCTAACAGTTTACCTAAATCCCGGGCATCATTTCCCTGCAATTTTTGTAATTTTCTCCTTATATCATCTGATGACTGCCCTACAAATAAGGGAGCCAATTGATTTCTTCCCTCCTCCGAATCAGGATCTATGGCTGTATATCTCCGAGCAGCTTCTTTTAATCTGTTCATAAAGTCGGTAGGGGAGTCTTTCCGATCCTGTTTGATTTCGTATAGTTTGGACCAATGAATAGCCTTAGGTATCGCATTTCAGATGCCAAACAGGATCCATTTTTGATATTGGTTCAGGAGCTGCCTTGATCTTAATATATCGTGCATACTGTAAGTTGTGAGAGTAGAGATTTATATCATTCTAGTATATACATATTCATTAAAATTCTTGAAATAATCATACGTATTCATGTAATTTCCGGGAACGGGTTGTAATATTCGCATTTTCATTACGCATGCGCTTTGAGTCTCTGAGGGTCTTCTGTGAGGGTCTTTGGTGGTTCGTTGGGGTCCCCTGGACCCTCTGGTGGTCATCTTTTTGGTGTCCTTTAGTTGAACTCTTCCTTGAAGCATGCGCAGTGTGGGTTACTCCATATGGTTTGTGTCTTTTGTTACAATCGGTTCATCTTGGCTGGTTCCGACTGCGAGGCTCAAGGTTTCTTAGGTCTCTTATCTATCTCTACATACCAAAACTTTCTAAATTGTTCAAGCAAGCACACAGAACTACCAACAAAGGCATAGTGTAATCTTTCAGCCTTTGTACAAGGTATCGTCTTGGCATCACTAAACCTCTGTTCAAGGTGTCACAGGCAAAACAGACTTGACTTGAGGAAATTAATTTATTACCAATCAGAGTAGGATAATGAGAAATAAAAACAACTCTTAAAACACCACTCCCTTCTTCCCAGGCTCATCTTCACTCCCAATTTCTCTACCTCCTCCCCCCAAACAGTGCAGGGGGACAGGGAATGGGGGATGCAGTCAGTTCATCACATGTTGTCTCTGCTGCTCTTTCCTCCTCACTCTCTTCCCCTGCTCCAGCATGGGGCCCCACCCATGGGAGACAGTTCTCCACGAACTTCTCCAACATGATGGAGTTCTTCACAAACTGGTCCAGCGTGGGTCCTTTCCACAGGGTGCAGTCCTTCAGGAACAGACTGCTCCAGCTTGAGTCCCTCCCCAGAGTCACAAGTCCTGCCAGAAAACCTGCTCCAGCATGGGCTCCTCTCCACAGGGCCACAGGTCCTGCCAGGAGCCTGCTCCAGCATGGGCTCTCCATGCATCACAGCTTCCTTCAGGGCACATCCACCTGCTCTGGCATGGGGTCCTCCATGGGCTGCAGGTGGATATCTGCTCCACTGTGGACCTCCATGGGCTGCAAGGGGACAACCTGCTTCACCATAGTCTTCTCCACAGGCTGCAGGGGAATCTCTGCTCCAGGCCCTAGTGCACCTCCTCCCCCTCCTTCTTCACTGACCCTGGTGTCTGCAGAGTTGTTTCTCTCACATATTCTCAACTCCTCTCTTCTGGCTGCTGTTCTACAGCAGTTTTTTCCCCCTTCTTAAATATGTTATCACAAAGACACTACCACCATTGCCAATTGGCTCAGCTTTGGCCAGCAGCGGATCCATCTTGGAGCTGGCTGGCACTGGCTCTATCAGACATGGAGAAGATGCCAGAGACTTCCCCATGGAAGCCACACCTGTAGCCCCTCTGCTACCAAAACCTGACCACACAAACCCAATACAGATGTAAATCCAGAAACCTCACTGACAAAGCAAGAGCAGCATCACCAGGGAAGACACAGACAGGTACATGTCTTTGGAAGGAGGAGACCAGCTATTACAGGTATCACTTCCCATCTTCACCTCTCTGCTCTCACCTCCCTCTACAACAGTCTCCATAAGCAGAGTGGTTACTGTAGTGGGGGGACTGTGAAAAAACATAACACACTAACAAAACCAAAGAGATGATTTTATTCAGAGGTTTTGTCTAAATAGTTGTTTCTTCACTGGCAAGATTTCTTACCCCTTCAGGACTGTCTAGTACCAGACAGACTTGTTTGGATATTAATTCTAAGAAAACCAAAACAAGCAACACAACCGAATGCTCTCAGCAGTGACAGTAAAGCAGTTTGAGTTTTGTTTTCCAGCTTTTCCGACTAATCAGGAACCTCATTTCCTTGTTTCAAACTGTCACATTTCTCACTTGGGAAGGAAAGCTGGGCAACTGCTTTACCTGCACCTACAGAGGCAGCACAGCTGCTGACCCACCAGCTGCTGAATGTCCTTCTTAAACAAGTTTTAATTTCAGCCCCACCACTATAAGCTGGTGAAACTCAATGCTACAGGATACAAATCACAGAATAGTTTGGGTTGGAAGGGACCTTTTAAAGGTCATCTAGTCCAACCCCCCTGCAATAAGCAGGGACATCCTCAACTAGATCAGGTTGCCCAGAGCCCCATCCAGCCTGACCTTGAATGTTTCCAGGGATGGGGCTTCTACCACCTCTCTGGGCAACCTGTGCCAGTGTCTCACCACCCTCATTGTGAAAAACTTCTTCCTTATGTCTAGCCTATATCTCCCCTCCTTTAGTTTAAAACCATTACCCCTTGTCCTATCACAGCAGGCCCTGCTAAAAAGTCTGTCCCCATCTTTCTTATAAGCCCCCTTTAAGTATTGAAAGGCTGCAATAAGGTCTCCCCGGAGCCTTCTCTTCTGATGCAAGGAAATCTGCCCTGGTCCTACTCATCATCCATCTCCACATCTCCTAGATACTTGCCAGCTACATCTCTCCTCAGCATCATTTTGTTTTAAGTAAAGGTATGTAATTAACGTAGTTGAGCACCTCACAGAGAATTCCAGGAGTTAACACTGGACCCAAATTAGATGGTTTGGTCATATAAAGTTAACAACATAATGGAGACAAAAGCCATCTCTTTTGGGGTCCTGATGAGCTGAAACCTCCTACTGAAAAACCTAAACTGAGGCAATGAGCTGAGTCATTTTCCCCTCCCGAAGTCCAATGCTCCCAGCTCCATGCTGTAACACGAGTTTGGATCCCTAGGCTTGTTTTTTGCAACAACAAAAAAATAAGCCACAGAAAAAATCAGCACGTTCCACCACTGCAGCTGCCTGCCCTGAGACCTCTGGTTGTTCTGCCCAGCACAGACAGTGTTCATGCGTGCCTACAGGAGCAGGTAGCACCTGGACAGACAGGATCCAGCAAGTTCTTCATCTGCTGAAGCCAAAGAGCATGAGATGGGAACCATGACACTGGGAGTTATATTTGAGGGTTTTATTAGTTGTTCTTCTGCAGAATCAAAATATTTAGCAAATTACTTTAAAGATTCCTCAAGACTGCTGATATTTTATGTATTTAGAACTTGAACAATGTACAAAGTAATACTTTGAACCATCAAAACCAACCCAAAACCTGATTTCTAGTACTAGATGTTATCATGTAATTCTACAGCAGTGTGAGAAATGGAACTAATGCAGTGAGTATATTTGTTTTAAAGAAAGTGCTTGAAAGAAACCTCCTGCATTACACTGAGTATTATTTAAAACAAAAAGATAACTGATTTCCTAGCAGGGCATTGTCTTAAGTATCCTACAAACCTGAGGGATTAAGAATACCAAGTCCCAGCTCTCTGCCTTCAGGTTCAAGAACCAACACAAGTTGCAGGTTCAGGTAGAGTTCACAGCTTACCTGTTTCAAGAGAACTTACACATCACTCAGCATTGGACACTCATGTCTGGCAGAAGTGTCGGATGGGTAAGAAAACCACATAAGAGGAACAGCTTCTCTCTTTATGCATAGCGACAGTTTCTGAACCAGTGTTTTACTAAGTTACAGACTAACTTTCAATCAAAAAATAAAACTCCATTGCACTAAAGGTCAAATTTAACCAGTTAATCTGGACTATGACACAGTCAAGTGATTCAGTACAAGCAGACGCCATGAAAGCAACTTCAAAGAACCAAAGCATCCTGGTTTCAGAACCAACTTAGTATTCTTCTGTCCAACTCCAGTGCAACAGTGAGGGGGAGAAACCACTCCTGTCTCTACTTATGTACAATTCCAGTAGAGGTTGGGCAGTCTAAACTCTCCGCAGCCAAGCTGGAAAAAAGAAACTTAGGAAAGGACACTTCAAAAATTTGATTTAAGAAAGAAAAGTTGGCTCTCAGTGGAAAGAGAAATACTAGAGTGATGCATGTGGGTGGGCTTGCTCAGTCACTCTCCCTTGTATGCAAAAAGCCGGACTCCTTCCTGCCGAGAGCAAGTCACACTGGATGTGAAGGTGGCGGGGCTGGTCCTGGCTCCGTTGCACGCTGAGAATCCAGGAATGTGTTTTCAGCTGGCTCCTGCACGGGCCATTAGATCTTCCAAAGCATTGTGTTGGTCGTTGTCATGTAATAATAAGACCTCCTTAATGTCTTTGAGTTCAAAGCCCATTTCTTTAAATCGACTCATTAGTTGGAGAAGTTCTGTGACCTGAAAGACACAGACAGTCCATTATTTGCAAGAGAAAAAGAGGATCAGTGCTTGGTGGAGGTTTAGCACAGAGCCAGTCTTCAGTGACTGGGCACCCCATGAGGTGGATTCCTACTCCTCAAGTATAGCCCATTCCAGCTCCATTTAGAGAAAGCCCACTCACACAAGAGCTGGTAGAGCTCTGGATGTGGTAGCCCACGGTGCCTCACCTTCAGTCCCCTGTGTTTGCAGTCCTGCATTTCCAAAATCCTCTTCAACAAGGGCACCAAAGCTCAGTCTGTGGGGGTGTCTCTCCCAGTAGGAAATTTATCAGCCTGGCCTAATTTGGACTCTGATTAATGTCACCCTGTTCCTCCATCTAGCAGCTACTGCTGCATCTGAATTTTTTTAAAGTTACTTTGACTTTGGGAACAGTACAGTAGCTATCAAATGGCTCTTCAGATCTAGGGCAAACTTGGGGGATTAGCACAAATCCTATTGGACACACTGTGTACAATACTACCAACATCAACCATGAATCCTGAGCTTTGATAAAAAAAAAAAAAACAAAACAAAAACAAAAACCAAAAAGTAACAAGTAGTGAATCAACTGATCAGACTTTTATGACCCTCTGCCATTTACAGGGCCTCCGCTACGCTTCGGGGTGGGGGAACGGGACATGACCAAAACCCAAAAAACCAGGTTGAAATGGATGATCAGGAGATGAGCCATTTCCAATTTTGGGGTTAAGCCAGTAGCAAATGCCTTTCCTGGCATATATAGGAATATATATGGACAGGAAGGCATATATACGTCTGGGGGGGGTTGGGTTGCACCTCTAAAGATTTCATATAATAACTTGGCACACAACAGGCTGGCAAACTTTAAAAGATCCTGCTGTCCTCTGCCCTGGCTACCCGCTCCTGCCTCTGTACTTTTGGTGATGGTAAAACAGTCAGACAATGAAACAGACCCCAAAACACATATTTTCCAGCTTCTTCCACAGAGAGCACTAACCCAATTCGCTGAGCAGCCAGGCAGATGCGTTTGTACAAAGGAGAAAATTCATGGCCAGGGCAGGCTAGCAGGGTTTGAAAGATAATTTACTGCTTCTGAAATTAACTGTTTCTGTACTAAGCACCTCGCCCACAAGAGAACTCTGGGTTCAAAACATTACAACCAGAATAAGCAGGGTCTTTAAAAAATCCTGTCCCCATAAAAATGCATGCAAGTTAAGAGTGATAAAGCAACGCAGAAGAATTCTAATGCTTTAACACATTCACACTTTATCACCGCAAGGATGTCCTTCAGCAGTCAGTTTTGGAAACAAGGCATGAAAGCCAGAATTACATCAGCCAGAGGAACCGCTGCTGGAATTCCCCATCACAGCGCATTCTCTCTATTCCTTAGCACATTGCACCCTCACCTTCTCTTCTGAACACTGGTGCATTTCCAAAGCTGCTTCAACAAGAAGTGGATCAAAGCCCTTCTCACAAAGCTGTCCATGTGCAAACAGGTAATCCAAAACCTGTGGGAACAAAGAAACGAAACTAAGTTTGCAGAGTGGCATTCGCAGCGCACAGTTGAATACCATCTCTGTACATGCAGAGGGGCTGAGCACAACACTACCCCAGGCTTCACCAGGGACTGAGATAAAAGTCCTTCCTAGTAGAGTTGAGATACTCTTTATGCAAGAGCTTGTTCAGAGAAAACAAATGAGCCCTTCTGTCCTCCTGTGCTCTCCCACCAGCTCTGAACATCATCTTCCACTGTAGTCAAAACAGTCTCAGAAGCCTATCTTTAGCCTTCTGTGTCTGATCACTGAGCAGAAGGCAGAAGTTTAACTGTGCTTTTTATACTACAAGTTTTTAAAATGAAACTGTAGGTCCAGCAGTCAAGATGTGTCAGCTTTTAGCTTCCTCTCAGACAGCCGCAAGAGCTGATGCAATCTGAAAGCGGTCAGCCTTTTAAGATCAACTCAGCATACTGGTGAGTGAGCTGCAAATCCCAGCTCACACGCCCAGAAATCACTGCCAAATTTCTTATCCGTCCTCAGCTTTGAGAGGTACGGGGAAAGGTCAGATAGGTAATGCTAGGTACGCAAAAGAACACAGTCTGCAAATACAGCAGGATTTAAAACCGCCCTCCTAAGGGACATTTTTTCCATTTGATACTACAGTTCACTCCAGCACACAGCTTAAATCACTCTCGATGCATAGGTAGTGGGCAAGCAGGTCAGCTCCACAAGCAGAAGTCACTAGGACACTCCTCCCCAAGCGACAGGTGCAGTCCCGTCAGGTGATGCTCTGCACAGCACACAGCCTACCCAGGGTCAGTACGGAAAATTTGGCCACACTCTCCCTGCTTTAAAATGTTTGTTTGAAGCAGATCCAAGACCCACAGCCACGCTTCACGCTACGTGACCTGGTTTTAGCAAGCATTTGAGACAACACATGAGGCAGGAAGCACCACAACCAGAGCACACAAAAGAAAAGCAGTCAGTGGTGCCTTGCGAGGGCCTTTCAGGGCTGTCCTAAGCCTGCAGGGGCCAATCTCTCTCTACAAGGAGATCAAGTTCTGTGCTCAGAACAAGGGAAGTTGGGTGATTTTTTTGTCACACTGCACTAAGCATGGCATAGAGCCACGCTAAGCTTCCTTCGGATGGTTTTGTGGCTCCTGGGAAGGCCTAGTACCTCTCCCAGCTTCACATGGAGCTAAGGGCCCATCCCAAGCTCAGTGCAGCTCCTACCCAGCACCCACAGGTGTGGTTGACTCAAGCAGTCTTTCATCAGAAAGATGTGCAGACACTCTTTTCTTTGGTTTTGGGAGCCTTTACTGCCAGGTGACAACTTCTCCAACAGTTAATATCGCAGCAGCTACAGGCTGCAACCCCTTGTTAGAATAAAAGTATTCCCCTCATACATTTTGCAAACCCAAGGTTGTTTCTCAGCAGAATCGGCATCCAATCAAGGGTTTCTTCCCCATTGCACAAGCTCTTACCTGGTCTATGTTCTGTCCCTTCTTCTTCATGGCTTTCAGGACGTTCTCAGGCGAGTACCCCATGTTGACGACTGTCTCTACACACTGCCTCTCACTAGTGGAGAGGACCTGCTGTAGTTCAGGAGCAGGGCCACCCAACCACTTTGTGTGGCTGGTGTTATTGGGCACTTCAGACACTGAGAAATTTTGGTATGTTACCTAAAGAGGAAAACTCAGAGGCTGAGGTGATGGTCATCATCTGCATCCCCACATCCTGCTTCTGGCTAGTGCAGAACCAGGATACCCCATGTAATTATTCTGAGAGGCTTTCTAGACTGCCCTTGGGAAGTTACTCACTGTTAGGATGAAACCAAGCAGTGCACATAGTCTGACTCCCACCATACTCTTTTTACCCTCAAAGCAACAATCAACAACCCAGATTCTTCACAATATACCCTCTCCTACTGGTGGATGAAAACCTTTCAATACCAAACCTTATGATATAGTCAAACTCTGTACCTCAGAGGAAGCATGGAGATTGCTTCCTTCACCCCAAGTTTACTCATCACCTATGATTTTCTGTACTCAAAGGAACACTACTTCGGGAGACTTTCAGAAACACGATCCAGTGCAAGCATACAGGTATTTGGGAACTTACCACAGGGATTTCTGTTTCTTTGTAGTCTGGGTGTACCTGTTGGACAACACATGAATAAGATGACTATAAACATTATGCACCAGGGAGCAGAGTTTGCTACAGCTGGGGGAGAAGGGTTTTATGGGAGAGAGCTAGGAATAAAGTCTACCATACTAGGGAGACTTGTGGTCTGATCAGGCTTCCACACATGAGATGCAGACGTTACGGAGTTGTGTGTAGTTATAGAGTAGCCATCATAAGGATCATTTCTTCTCTCAGCACTCTACAAACGGATTGTACTCCAAGAAGGATGTGTCCCCCCTCATAACAATTGTAAGCTTGTTTATTCCATCACTGTGACTGCTACATGTTCATACAGCTCAGTGTAACATGCTGTCTCCTGTTCAGCTCTTGACCCAGTGCTATGCTGCCTGAATGACAGTGATAATTTTAAAGTCATTGCCTAGAGACTTCCCTTGATTTTTTTTTTTTTACCATGAGAAGGGGTAAGAGAAACACATACCCCTTTTCTACTCTTAAAGTACTGCATTTCATACGCCGTATATGAGCAATGTGGCACACTGGCTAAGAAGAGCATGTGATTTTTCTACCAACACCCAACACTTGGTCCCATTCCCAGTGATACCTTGAACAGAGGCTTAGCGATGCCAAGATGACACCTTGTACAAAGGCTGAAAGATTACACTATGCCTTTGTTGGTAGTTCTGTGTCCTTGCTTTGTGCTTGCTTGAACAATTTAGAAAGTTTTGGTATGTAGAGATAGATAAGAGACCTAAGAAACCTTGAGCCTCGCAGTCGGAACCAGCCAAGATGAACCGATTGTAACAAAAGACACAAACCATATGGAGTAACCCACACTGCGCATGCTTCAAGGAAGAGTTCAACTAAAGGACACCAAAAAGATGACCACCAGAGGGTCCAGGGGACCCCAACGAACCACCAAAGACCCTCACAGAAGACCCTCAGAGACTCAAAGCGCATGCGTAATGAAAATGCGAATATTACAACCCGTTCCTGGAAATTACATGAATACGTATGATTATTTCAAGAATTTTAATGAATATGTATATACTAGAATGATATAAATCTCTATTCTCACAATTTATGGTATGCACAATAGGTGGAGTGATCCCCCATGCATCCAGCGCTGTAATAAAGAATGCCTGCCTTCTAAAACTTAAAAGGAAGTGTTAGAGGGTTCTTTATTCAACTGACTTTTCCGGTATCACCAGCACACCAATAAGGCTGGGTAACCTTCCCTGCTGTACACCTGCTCCATTTCTGCAGAACCAGGCTGCCAGAGGGCAGAACCAACCCACCACTTTATACTACTTTGCCCAAGATAACAGGAGTGCAAAGTCAGAACTTTGCCCCATCAAATCTGCACATTTCAATTCATCCATTTAAAAGTCTTCCTGCATTTTAAATCAAATAATTAGAAAAGACTGCAAGAAATTACTTTGGACCAAGAGCCTCCGTTTATTGCCTTTCCTTAATACCTTTTTAAGTCAACATAGATTGCCTGAAAGCTTGTCTGCTTCTTTCAGAAAAGCCTTCTTTGGGCCCAAACTAAAAACACCCCCCCCCAACCCACAAAAAAAACCCCACACCACAAACAACTGTTTATAGAAAAACAATTTTGAGAATATATATTAGGATTTTGGCAAATCCCATTGGGGGAGGGGGGGCAGCTTTGTTCTGCATTTCTGCCCATTTTCATCTCCAGGGTAAGAATTTATCTTTTAGGAGACAAAGCCTGAGAAATCATGTTCAGTCTAATGGACTGGTTTACCCAAGAACCTCTCCTCTTGGTGGTAGAGGGGTTCAAAGCTCTTCACACTCCCCCTTCCTCCAGGCACTTTTGCCAGAGCAAAAAGCACTAGAATATGGGATACACTGAAATGGGGGTCTGGAGTAGCCCTGAAATCAGCTGGTTATCAAATTGAAGGATGATGCTTTGTTATTGATGCTGCAGCCAGGAAAACCAAAACTGCTTCTGACACCAGAGATTCAAGAGTCCAGAAAAACCAACTCCTCCTCCTCAATCTACTTGAGCTTGACGACCTGTGCTTGTGGTCAGTGACTTCCAGCAGAGGAGGGAAACACCTAAAGGAATTGCAGGAGACAAAGCCAGAACTGGTCACTCAGCAGTTGCGCTCCCTTACATCTCAAACTTGCATTTCAGTGCCCTTCAAGAAGCAGACGTGCAGTGCTTTCAGTATGTGCTTGCACACTGTGCCTACTTTTAGGGACTTCACACAGAGGCCGGGAGCCCTGCCTGCAGCTGGTGTGCCCACACACATCACACTAGTGCAGTGGTATATTCTGAATGGTCCACCAGGAGTGCCCCATCCTCCCGTAACCAGAGATTTCTCTAAATAAAATGCATCATACTAATCAGGTCTCTGACTAGCTTTGTTTAATTCCAACATGTTGTCTTCACTATTCATTTCTCCCTCTGCCAATGCTGCAAAAAGCAAACCAGTGAGCTTCAAAAAAAAAAAAAAAAAAAAAAAAAAATATACTCAGAGGAGAGGGGACCACCCAGGACAGAATCAGTGCAGCCTCAGAGAAATCACAAGTTTATTTCCATCCAAAAAACCCTAGATCCAATTCACTGGTAAAGCATAAACTCCAGTGGTAATTCCAAATCTAAAGTTACAATTTCTAGTCTTGTGAGGAAAAAAAATTATATATAAAATCACTGTGGAATACACTGGGACATATAATTGTCCTGAGGCTTTCTAAAAAGGACAGGTTTATTCTTGTGTAACCTTGAAAAAAGGGACATGTGACCCTTCTGCTCCCAGTCACAGAGATGACTGACTTCCTTCTATCATTTTCATACTCTGAGGATTTTTGTTGCATTTACTTCAATTTCTTGCAGCTCAGCTGTCATTTTCCAGCCACTGGGACCATATTGTGGAAATATGAAACAAGTATATTCTGAAGTCTTGGAACTGAAACAGAAAGAACTAGTTCTGTTGGCATACCTATTTCTTGGTTTGCTACTTCCAAAACAGAAAGAGTTTCAAATGAACATCTTTATTACTTCTCCTAGTAAGACTATTTTTTGTTTGTTTGTTTATCAGTTTGTATCTTCCCTTACAGCATTCTTGAGAACACACCTTCCCTCTTGGTCTTTAATAAGTTTTAATCCAGCACAGAAATTTGAATAATTAGAGTAAAAATTCAGCCCTCTGAATGCCCATCTATCTAGTTGTAAGTGATCTTTCATGTTAATCCCTAGAGACGTCATGTGTCATACCTCAAGGTTTCACCTCTGAGCTACATACGATCATACAATCGCCTCTCAAACCTGTGATCTGTAGCAGTGAGCAGTTGCTCAGCACATTGCTGCTTCTGCCAAAGTTTACTATATTAAATTTGTTCTAGTGATCAATAAACAGCTGTTCTGCTGTGCTCTGACAAATACACTAGTTGCCAGAATACTGTATTTTGCCATTAATAATGCATTTACCTAAGCCTGAAAAGAGGAGAAAAGCAGCGTCACTTGTTTCAAAGCACATGGTGTCACACAAAAACCTACAGTACGCCAGTAAGGCCACAGAACCACTGAAGCACCGCTTATATTGGACAAAAGAAGCCAGATTAGAGTCAGATAGAGGATTTGACTACACAGTTTCCACTAGGCTTCATGAGTATTGGTGTCCAGATCTTAGGTTCTTTGGGAAAAAAAGTTCACAAGCTTACTCAAATCTCTGCTCTTATTCACAAAGAGACAAAGACAACAGCTGGTGTGAAGTTAAGTGTCCCCAAAGTAATTTTAGAACTTGCTACAAGTTTGAGGAAATGAAGCATCAAACTCCTGTCTCAGAGCTGTACAGCAACCAACTGTAACAGTGATCCGAGATGATCCTCAAGACTGCTTTTGGTATCCACAAAGCAATCCTTCCACCCTCCTTTACAAGGAAGGGAGTAAATACCAGATTTCAGACCACCATCATTCTCATCCTTTTGAAGGTTAGATTTTAAAAGGATCTCAGGAAGAAAATAAATAAAAAACAGATGATTCTTTCACTGCAGGTCAACTGCAAGCACTTTTTTCTTCCCTGAATGACACAGCACATGTGTGTGTTTTAATCTGTTATTGCTTCTATTCCTTGAAAAGCCTGCATTTCCCATTATTTCCAGCAAATAAATAAGCAAACTGAGGAACAACTCTAGCAGAGATTTAACTCAAAACCTAAGAGCAGTTCAGAATCTGATATATCTCAGTTGGATAAGACAGAATGCAGGACTGTACAAAGATGATCTCATACGCTTAGCTCAAAGGTGCGCAACTATGAACAACAAGAGCTGAAAAGCTGAAAGAAAAGTCACCAGAATTGGTCTAAAAATATCAGATTTGGGGGAAACTTGCAGAGTAATAATCTGAGGTTCAGAACTGCCAGCATGAAGACCTGTTTGATTGATCAATTTGCCACATAAATGAAGAGGAACTACCACACATGATCTACATACCACTTCCATTAAATGAACCTAAAACCACAGGACATTTTAGAAGCAACATTTGCCTCCACACCTCCACATCTCCCCAGCAACCCCGATTCTAATCCACTGCATGTTTACCATAGTCGCTGTGCTTTGAGATGATGATTCTTCTGTACAAACTGTTGACACAGCCAGGGAAGGCAGCCTGGATGAAGAGGATAATGTTGATGTCTCCATGCCACTGTCCTCATTTAGAGCAGAAAGACCAACCATGTGGTGTCCATTCAGTTCACTAGCTTTACTCTGAGCACAGGTCTGCAAAGAGCTGAGAAAAGTGCCATTGTGGAGACAGGTAGTGCTGTGGAAAGTGCTCGTGAGCTTTGATGATTTTTGATCACTCTCATCGGAGTCAAGTTTAGGAAAGGACAAGGATTTGATATTGTTCACTGAAGTGATAGGGGACAGGGACACTTTGGAAGACAAGGACATCTTTTCACAGTTTCCCAACGGTGGTAAAGTGATAAAGCCATTGGGTTTATGAAGGGGCTTGAAGTCCAACGTGGCACTTTCTATGGATGCCAGAACTTCCTCATCTTGCAACACAGACTCAGACCCTCCTTTGGGCAAAGTATTATCCAACAGCTGGGCAACAATTGGCCCAGTAGTACCAACATGAATTTCAAGAATATTTTTTAATTCCTCCTTATCATCAATAGTTTTTAGTTCCAGTTTGTCAAATGGGTCTTCTTCACATTCAAAATCAGCTGGGTTGAAGTCTGCTTTTGGACGAGGAGGACTGAGAACCTTTTGCTTCACAGCGCTGCTGTTGGCTGGCGTGGGAGTAAGAATATTATTGTGTTGCAGGCTAGCGAGGATGGGGTTAATAGGGGGAGGCATGGCCTCAGGGCAAGGTCCCTCTGAGAACCCCATTTTGTTGCTGTCCTCTGGAGCTGCTTTTGAGTTCGCTAGCGCTGCTTCTGCCTTGCATTCAGCTTCTCTCTGGGCAGCTTCATTTTTTTTGATATCTTCAGCCCACTTGATTGTTTTCTTTTCCAGTGAGAAGTCATACTGAATGAGGGTGGTGAGGAAAGGAGAGAAGGAAAAAAAAAAAGATAAATTATAAGGCTCACAGCCACTACTTCTAACAGCAACATAAGTAACAGAATAAGAGCTACATGAATTACCATGGACAGGCATCGATTTTTTCCAGCATCTCTTGTATCCTACAGACTGGCAAAATTAGAAGACACCAGAAGTACTTTGTTTTGCCTCTAGCAGCAAAACCTGTCTACACTCTGTATTAGAATATCATATTTTGCCTCCTTCCTACATTTAGTTTTGCTTTAGAGCTACTGATCATCCCAAAATCGGTTTCACAGCCCTCCCACCCTCTCCCCCCAAGACAACAGATGTAGCAAGGGGAAGTCTAACGCGTTACTAGATGGACAATCATACTTGGATCTGGCAACGCTGAACTACCCCCTGTTCACAAGCTCCACAGGTCATTCAAGACTACAGCAGAGTATTTTTGCATCCAAAGATCAATATGGTATTACTCAGTTCCCCCTAAAAGATTCCTAAGGGACTTGATACTAGAGTTTTAAGCCCACTAGTTTAAGAGGCATTGGTATTCTTACCCCAGTGCCAATGGCTCACCAGCCAAAGGGGATATACTGGCTACATCAATGATGACAACTACCCGCAATAGCAGATTTTGCTGCAGTTACTGGCACGACAGGATCCCACAAGCTTTTCTCATTTAACATCAGCTCCGTCAGGGCCAAGTTAGCACAGGAAGGCATTTGTAAGCTACTCACTACCAGTTTACTGGCCACCATAGTGGCCTGGTTGAGAAGACAAAATTCTGAACAGACTAAATGTACTTCACAGAATCACAGAATGGTAGGGGTTGGAAGGGACCTCTGGAGATCATCAAGTCCAACCCCCCTGCCAGAGCAGGGTCACCTAGAGCAGGCTGCACAGGACTGCATCCAGGCGGGTTTTGAATATCTCCAGAGAAGGAGACTCCACAACCTCCCTGGGCAGCCTGTTCCAGTGCTCTGTCACCCTCACAGTGAAGAAGCTTTTCCGCATATTTAGATGGAACCTCCTGTGTTCCACTTTGTGCCCGCTGCCCCTTGTCCTGTCACTGGGCACCACTGAAAAGAGTCTGGCCCCATCCCTTGACACCCGCCCTTGCGATATTTATAAGCATTGATGAGGTCCCCTCTCAGTCTTCTCTTCCTCAGGCTGAACAGCCCCAGCTCCCTCAGCCTTTCCCCATAGGAGAGATGCTCCAGTCCCTTAATCATCTTCGTAGCCCTCCGCTGGACTCTCTCCAGTAGTTCCTCATCTTTCTTGAACTGGGGAGCCCAGAACTGGACACAGGACTCCAGATGGGGCCTCACTAGGGCAGAGTAGAGGGGGAGGAGGACCTCCCTCGACCTGCTGGCCACACTCTTCTTAATGCACCCCAGGATGCCATTGGCCTTCCTAGCTGCAAGGGCACATTGCTGGCTCATGGTGAATTTGTTGTCTACCAGGACTCCCAGGTCCCTCTCCACCAAGCTTTAATATCTTATGAAGAATTAACAGCCTTAAATGCTCTTTAAATAACCACGAAAACGTTTAGAGAACACAGTCTACAAGCTAAGTCCAGGGTGTAACCCGTAACTCACAAGTAGTCATAAGATATCCTTGCCAGGATAATGGCACATAACCAAACAGGAGTGCTCTTGCCATGGGACTGCTAGGTCATACAAATTCCTAGCTTTAAAGAGCAACAAGCCAGCAAGGCTTGCTAGGCCTCTACCAGGCTTTTCTGGAACTTGCTATGTGTTACGTCACATCCTATTCTATAGCAGGCTCCAGTGAGATCCTGAAGACCTGTTGTCTCAACTGTATAACAGTTTTCTCTTCCTTTAGCTCTAAGACTCCAAGAGGCGTGATACACAATTTATCAGCAAGGTGACTTTGAAAAACAACTCACTGACAGAAGTGCTGGGCACTACTCATTACACATTCTTTTCTATCTGAGCAGAGCTATTGTAGGGGGGTGGGTGGGTGGGGGGGTGTGTGTGTGCGTGGTGTATATATCTTCCCCCCCAATTGACCAAAGTCATTTTTTTATATTAAAAAATGGGAAGTGTTTATATAAAAATATATAGTTTGGGGCATTTTGCTTCCCTGCACTTTTTTTTTTTTTAACAGCTCTCACTACAGCTGTAAAGAAGTCAAATTGCACTGCAAGATGCATAGTCTACATAGTCACATCATATTAGGCAAGGTGTTGCAGTCCAGTTGAGCATACTATACTTATGTCTCCATTTTCCTGCTAAGTTGAGGCTCAGCACAATGAAGCCAGCAATAGGACATTAGAGTCTCCTTTAGCTCTCCCACACCAGCTTAACTGGGTGGAAATGTGCATATTAGGACAATCAGGTAATCATTTAACAGTTATAATGAAAAAGTCATGATGTAGGGAAATTGAGATATTCAGCGCTCTGGTGGATGAGTTGCAGGGCAGAAAAAAAAAAGGCAAAAAAAAAAGTAGAATCATCTACAGCAATCTGTCACAGCTGAAGTGAAAACAATCATTAGTTCGGACTGACCAAGGAAAATCATGGATCCAAATGAGAAAACATAGTTCAATTAGATTTCCTGTATCACAACCTGCATTTGGAGATTAGATTTTCAACATTTATGCTAAAGCAATTGATTTTATGCTACCAAGAGTTTATGGTAACAGAGACATACTCCTCAAAGACCTGGAAGCCATCCGTACCAAACTGTAACCTGTTTGCCCTACAGCTGGAAAAGAATTCCCACTCAGAACTGCACAGAAAACAAGAACTGGAAATTTATTTCTTCATCACACTATTGTGAGAACCCATAAAATATGGTCATAGAAACACTTGTACTTGCAGAATCTTGTTTGAGGGTAACGTCATAGCACGGGTGTATCAGTTATCACCATTTTTCCTCTTAAAAATATTACTCAAGTTTAGTCAGAATAACATTTAGACCTATAACTATTACACAAAAACCATCGTGCTTTTTTGAAGTAGATACGCTAAAATAAATGCTATTAGGCTTTTTAAGGCGATAAGAACTAGAAACTTTTTGCATGGCCTATCATATTTTTATCTTTCTAACAGATAGCATTCTAACATTCTAACAGATTTTCTGCAACTACTGCCTGGCATACAAAATGATACTACAGGACCAACAAGACTAACATTTGAACACGTGCAAACTGTGACTACTTGCAGTTTACAGCACCGCATGTTGGGGGCCAGGGGTGAGGGGGAAGAGAGCAGAAAGGCAAAACACATCACTTACCTGGGCTTCTCTGACAAGCTGAGAAGAATCAGGCAGGCAGAAACCAATGGGTAATCCAATCTTTGTTGGGGTTTTGAATTTGTCTCCTATCTTAAATGGGACATCATCAAGATAACTGAAAGGCCCTAAGATCAAAAGCAGAAACCGTATCAAAAAAACCATACAAGTTTAATGCATTCAATTAAGACTCACATTTCTGTATTTGGGAGCTATTTTATCTCTGCTGCCCCAACTGCACCAGGTGATTCAATACAAAGGAAGTTGCTTGATCAGAAACACATTGAAGCTGTCTGGACTTCATTGTCTCAGTTTTGGTGCGTTGTTTTTTGTTTGGGAGTTTTTTTGTTTGTTTTTAAATGTTCTAGCTCATAACTATTTAAAAAAACCAACACGAACACACAACACAACAATCCAATTGAACAGATTTTGAAGTCAATATACCCAACGTTTTAGCTTCCCTCGTGACAAGACTATGCCTACACAACTGGAAGCTGAAGCTCTCCTGAACACTGTATTCTGCTATGTCTCTATAAAAAGATCCATCATTTTTGTCATAGTCAAAACAGGCTGTAAAATAACCCAGCTTTAGAACAGCTAAGACAAAACCCAGGTTTTGGCATACAAGTAGGAAGTAACATTTGGACAGAAGTGGTCACAAGGGCAAAATGACCCAAGGTCAAGACACTCCACTCTAACCAAAACACAGCGAAACAGCTCAAGGCTATTTAGCATAGCAATTCTGATTTTTGAAACAAGGCAATCTAACTTAATCAGCTGTCTGATTTGTGATCACTCCAATGAGAGGCCTCAGACTTATTTCATGGTCCTCCATCTGTCCTTTACATCTATCACTTATAAGTGGTATTTAAAAAGTGTTTTCGGACAAAACTCTTTCTTCAGGCATTCTGCAAACTCATGAGGCAGAATCACTTAGAGCTCAACCACCTCCAAGAAGCCAGACTATAGGTTTGTTTTCCTTGAGCTGCTGTGAAGAAGTATTAGAAAACACACAATATAAATTGCGCTCAGTTTCTCGATTAACTGAAAGGGGTTTCTTGGATCACTAGTCTAAGCTTTTGGAATTACAGGCAAGATTTCTGGCTATGTATAACAATCTGAAGTGTTCCTCTAGCACTCATTTGTAACTTTGCTTTGAGTGTTGCGGATCCAGAGACATTAGTAGCAACATTAAGATGTTATTCAGTGAGCTATGACTTGCCATTTTTATCTGACTCATTTTCACACTGAGATGACAGTTTAAGTACTGTTTGTGTTCCTTCACTGTTGACTCACAGAATGGTAGGGGTTGGAAGGGACCTCTGGAGATCATCTAGTCCAACCCCCCTGCCAGAGCAGGGTCACCTAGAGCAGGCTGCACAGGACTGCGTCCAGGCGGGTTTTGAATATCTCCAGAGAAGGAGACTCCACAACCTCCCTGGGCAGCCTGTTCCAGTGCTCTGTCACCCTCACAGTGAAGAAGCTTTTCCGCATATTCAGAGGGAACTTCCTATGTTCCACTTTGTGCCTGTTGCCCCTTCCTTGTCCTGTCGCTGAGTGCCACTGAAAAGACTCTGGCCCTATCTCTGTCAAGAGTTTGTCAAGGGCTCTTAACACCCACCCTTGAGATATTTATAAGCGTTGATGAGGTCCCCTCTCCGTCTTCTCTTCCTCAGGCTGAACAGCCCCAGCTCCCTCAGCCTTTCCCCATAGGAGAGATGCTCCAGTCCCTTAATCATCTTTGTAGCCCTCCACTGGACTCTCTCCAGTAGTTCCTCATCTTTCTTGAACTGGGGAGCCCAGAACTGGATGCAGTGCTCCAGATGGGGCCTCACTAGGGCAGAGTAGAGAGGGAGGATAACCTCCCTCGACCTGCTGGCCACACTCTTCCTAATGCACCCCAGGATGCCGTTGGCCTTCCTGGCTGCAAGGGCACATTGCTGGCTCATGGTGAATTTGTCATCCACCAGGACTCCCAGGTCCTTCTCCGCAGAGCTGCTTTCCAGGAGGTCAACCCCCAACCTGTACTGGTGCATGGGGTTGTTCCTCCCCAGGTGCAGGACCCTGCACTTGCCTGTGTTGAACCTCATGAGGTTCCTCTCCGCCCAATACTCCAGCCTGTCCAGGTCTCGCTGAATGGCAGCACAGCCTTCCGGTGTATCAGCTAGTCCTCCCAGTTTCGTGTCATCAGCAAGCTTGCTGAGGGTACACTCTGTCCCTTCATCCAGGTCATTGATGAATAAATTGAACAAGACTGGGCCCAGTACTGACCCCTGGGGGACACCACTAGCCACAGGCCTCCAACTAGACTCTGCGCTGCCAATCTCCACCCTCTGAGCTCTGCCATTCAGCCAGTTCTCAACCCACCTCACTGTCCACTCATCTAGCCCGCACTTCCTGAGCTTACCTATGAGGATATTGTGGGAGTCAGTGTCAAATGCCTTGCTGAAGTCCAGGTAGACAACATCCACCCAGCCAATCATGCCATCATAGAAGGCTATCAGATTGGTCAAGCATGATTTCCCTTTGGTGAATCCATGCTGACTACTCCTGATCACCTTCTTTTCTTCTACATGCCTGGAGATGGCCTCCAGGATGAGTTGCTCCATCACCTTGCCAGGGATGGAGGTGAGGCTGACTGGCCTGTAGTTTCCCGGGTCCTCCTTCTTGCCGACTGGAGTGACATTGGCTTTCCTCCAGTCCTCAGGCACCTCTCCCGTTCTCCATGACCTTTCATGATGATGAAAGATGATCATCATGATCAAGATGGAGAGTGGCTTGGCAATGACATCTGCCAGCTCCCTCAGCATGCATGGGTGCATCCCTTTGGGGCCCATGGATTTGTGGGTGTCCAGTTTGCCCAACTGATCTCTAACCCAATCCTCCTTGACCAAAGGACTGTCATCCTTTCTCCAGGCTTCCTCTCTTACCTCCAGGGTCTGGGATTCCTGGGGGCCAGCCTTGGCAGTAAAGACTGAGGCAAAGAAGGCATTCAGTAACACTGCCTTCTCTGCATCCTTCTTGACCAGGGCTCCCACCTCATTCAGCAGAGGGCCCACGTTTTCCCTAGTCTTCCGTTTGTTGCCAATGTATTTGAAGAAGCCCTTCTTATTGCCCTTGATGTCCCTTGCTAGATTAAATTCCAGGGGGACCTTAGCCTTCCTTGTAGCATCCCTGCATACCCTGACAGCATCCCTGTACTCCTCCCACGTGGCCTGCCCCTTTATCCACATTCCATGGACTTCCTTCTTCCACTTGAGTTTTGCCAATAGTTCCTTGCTCATCCATGCAGGTCTCCTGCCTCCCTTACCCGATTTCTTACTCCTGGGGATGCACCGCTCTTGAGCTTGGAGGAAGTGATGCTTGAACAATGCCCAGCTTTCTTGGGCCCCCCTACCTTCTAGAGCCCTAACCCATGGGATTCCTCCAAGCAGGTCCTTGAAGAGGGCAAAGTTAGCTCTTCTAAAGTCCAGAGTTGTAATCCTGCTTAGCGTCCTGCTTCCTCCATGCAGGATCCTGAACTCCACCATCTCGTGGTCACTGCAGCCAAGGCTATCCCCAACCTTCACATCCCCAACCAGACCTTCCTTGTTTGTTAGTATGAGGTCCAGCTGTACACCTCTCCTTGTCGGCTCCTCCACCACCTGCGTCAGAAAATTGTCATCAATGTTCTGCAGGAACCTCCTGGACTGTGCGTGCCTAGCTGTGTTGTCCCTCCAACAGATATCCCCCATGAGAACCAGGGCCTGCGATCATGAGGCTACTTTCAGCTGCCTGTAGAAGGCCTCATCGACTTCCTCTTCCTGATCAGGTGGCCTGTAATACACACCCACAACAGTGTCCCCCATATTAGCCTCTCCCTTAATCCTTACCCATAAGCTCTCGACTCATTCTTCATCCTCCCCTAGGCAGAGCTTGATACACTCCAGTTGCTCTCTCACATAGAGAGCAACTCCACCACCTCGCCTTGCTGGCCTGTCCTTCCTGACAAGTACATACCCTTCCATGACAGCATTCCAGTCATGCGAGCTGTCCCACCACATCTCTGTAATTGCTATGAGATCATGACTCATCTGCAAGGCAGTCACAGGCTCCAAAAGGATGAGCAGCTTTTGAAAACAGGAACACCCTATCCTGTTAATTTGGAGTTAAATGTTTATGTGCTGTCATCACTTGAGCTCTCATACTATGCACCGCACTGGCTGGTCCCAGAGTCCTGTTAGGACACAGGTGGTATTTCCTCCAGCTTTGAAACCATCAGGCTGAATAACCTACATCCCACCTGCACCACCAGGATGAAAAAGTGCTCCAAGCAGAATATAATAGCGTTTTCACTGATCCTCACCGAGAAGCACACATTCAAGCATTACACAGCACAGCATCCAGATAGCACCTCACTGACCACCAACACCACTACTTGCAACATGGCATCCAAATAGTATTTGAGCTGGCAATTTGAGAACCTGGATATGCCAAAGTGTTTGCTTATGCAGAAGTAGCAACTGTGGCAGCCTTTGCACTGAGAGTGGTAAATCATGGCCAGGTCAGAGACAACCAGGTCTCCTGACTGCTCAGGGGCCAGCGTGACTGCTGCTACTATGCCCTGCTTAGTCCCACTGGCACAAGTCCTGCTCTAAGCAGGATGATCCAAGCGAAGTAGGATTACCTCTCTGCACTGATCTCACAGCCCAAATTGCTCAGTGTGCAAATACTTGTCTTATTACACCTATTGACACAGTAAGTGGTAGACACCTCCCCTTACACAGCCTTCTTGTTTGCCTGAAATAAATACTAGCCACAGAGGGTACAAGCATACGTTGTCGTATTTACATAGCAACACTCTTTGTTTGTTTTGGTACAGTAAAACAACCCTAAACACACCTAGACTAGATGGGCTGCACTGACAGCTGCCAGTTTAACCTCAGCAGCTAGACTAAGGAATAAAAACCTTCTAGTTTCTTGACAGTATACTGATTTTTTAATCATGACCACTGCTATAACCTCATCTTGAATACAACTCTGCTACAAAACCCGCAAGCACACGTTAAGAAACACACTAAGCGTTCTAGGACATTTGATGGTAAAACGTCTTTCTGAAGCAAAACATTGATGCACATAGTATTCACTTTGTTCCAGCCCAATTAGAACAGTACTAGTTTAGTGAAGTTAAAATCTGATCCAGAAAGCCAAGAATCCTTTTATTTTTGTAAACAGATGACCCTTCTCCCTGAACACACTGATGGGTAAGGGTGCAAATTGTTTTAAATAGCAAATTCTAAAGCAATAAGCAAAACCTACGTATAGAAAGTATTACGCAAGCCACTGTTTCAATAGTCACGTGTTCAAGTGAAGCAATTAAAGGTTTTTTTGAACTGTTACTTAATATGGCTGTTAGCCACTACATCCTTTTAGCAGTTAAAAGCATATGAGGAAGTTCCGAGAATAGCCCTGGCAAAACTGTACCTGTCAGTCTGATCTCTGACACCATGTACTATATGATATTCCTGGCCCAAGGATCTATTACGAGAGTAAGATTTCTCTCCGCTTCAGCATAATGCGGAAATCACTGGCCAACTCATAGAAGTGTCCTCCAGTTTGATAGCAAAATGGAAACATTTCAGATAAAACCAGTTACCAGTTATGAATGGGGAACAGTTTTGAAACCAAGTGGAACTTAGTTTTTGTGGTCACACAAACCACACTTACATAATTTTCAGAAATTGGAATTAAAAGCTTTCAAGTTGTATAGTGACAGTGACAATACAACAGCAATATTAACATACTGCACTTGGTATAACCCACACCTTTTGCGCAACAGATGAGAGTTGCATTTCTAGATGCTGCTAGTGACTACAACTTAAGCTTGAACTTCCAATTAGGAAGTTTCCACCAGGAAACTTCCTAGTCTGGTTCGGCCCTCACACTATTACCCACTACTGCTCTTCCACGTGGATGGTGATGAAGCCGCAATGTGTAGTCCGAGGGCAATCAAAAGAGACTTCAGGGCCTTGGGATGGTCCGTAAGGGAATCTGGAGCCCAGGTTATCTTTTCCTCCCTCCTTCCAATTGCAGGCAGTGACATTGGCAGAAACAGAAGAGTCCAGTCTATTAATACGTGGCTCCATGGCTGGTGTCACCACCACAATCTTGGGTTTTTCGACAATGGGATGGCCTACACAGCACCAGGTCTGTTGGTGTCAGATGGGGTACACCTTTCTCAAAGGGGGAAGAGGGTCTTTGCCCAAGAGCTAGCTGGGCTCATTGACAGAGCTTTAAACTAGACTTGAAGGGGGAGGGGGATGATATCAGGCTTGCCCGTGACAAGCTGTGGGATGGCACACCAAGGTTAGAGGGACGGGGTGCTAGCGAGGGCCCTCAGCCTGTTGCTCCGAGATGCGCTGGCTACACTGCAGTATGCTTGAAGACTTATGGAGATGAGCCAGGGGCTCCTGAGGTAATCAGAGCCAACAGGGAAACACCAGTGAAAGACCTCAAAGGAATTAAGGGGTGTTCCTCCATGAAGGTGACATGGCTGACAGCCCAGCTGAAGGGCCTCTACACTAACACCCGCAGCATGGGCAACAAACAGGAGGAGTTAGAAGCCACCGTGCTGCTAGAAAGCTATGACCTAGTTGCCATCACTGAAACTTGGTGAGAAGAATCCCGTGACTGGAGTGCGGCTATCGACGGCTACAGGCTGTTCAGAAGGGGCAGGCGAGGAAGGAGGGGCAGAGGCATTGCCCTCTATGTCAAGAAATGGATAGAGTGTGAGGAGCTGTCTCTGAAGAATAGCCACAAGCAGGTTGAAAGCTTATGGGTAAGAATCAGAGAACGAGGCAACAAAGGGAACCTTGTGGTTGGGGTCTACTACAGGCTGCCTGATCAAGGGGAGTCTATTGACGAAGCCTTCTTGCTCCAGCTACGGGAGGCATCGCACTCGCAGGCTCCCGTCCTGCTGGGGGACTTCAACCACCCCGACATCTGCTGGAATAGCAGCACAGTGAGCTGTAGGCAATCCAGGAGACTCCTGGAATGCATGGAGGATAACTTCCTAAGCCAGGTAATAGACAGCCCCACCAGAGGGGATGCTATACTGGACCTGATGGTCACCAACGAGAGCGAGCTAATTGGTGACGTCAAGATCGGAGGCAGCCTGGGCCGCAGTGATCACGCGCTGGTGGAGCTCACAGTCCTGAGGGATATGGGTCAGGCAAAGAGTAAGGTCAGGACCCTGAATTTTAGGAAAGCAAACTTCCAGCTCTTCAAGGAGTTAGTCAATAGGACCCCCTGGGAAACTGCCCTCAGGGACAAGGGAGCAGAACAGAGCTGGCAGATCTTTAAGGATGTTTTCCATAGAGCACAGGAGCTCTCAAGTCCCCAGGTGCAAGAAATCGGGCAAGGAAGGCAAGAGACTGGCATGGCTGAGTCGAGACCTGCTGGCCAAACTAAAGGGCAAGAAGGAAATACACAGGCAGCGGACGCAGGGACAGGTGTCCTGGGAAGAGTAGAGGGACCCTGCCTGGTTGTGTAGGGATGGGGTCAGGAAGGCCAAGGCGTGGCTAGAGCTGAACTTGACAAGGGATGCAAAGAATAACAAGAAGGGCTTCTACAGGTATGTCAGCCAGAAAAGAAAGATCAAAGAAAGTGTACCCCCACTGATGAGCGGGACTGGCAAACTGGTAACAACGGATGAGGAGAAGGCTGAGGTACTCAATGACTTTTTTGCCTCAGTCTTCACTGGCATCCTCTCTTCCCACGCCTCTCGAGTGGATGGTCTGACTGCAAGATGGGGACTGGGGAAGCAAAGTCCCTCCCACTATACAAGAAGATCAGGTTCGTGACCACCTGAGGAACCTGAACATACATAAGCCTATGGGACCTGATGAGATGCATCCCAGAGTCTTGAGGGAATTGGCTGATGTAGTTGCAAAGCCACTCTCCATGATATTTGAAAAGTCATGGCAGTCAGGTGAAGTCCCTGGGGACTGGAAAAAGGGAAACATTGCCCCCATTTTTAAAAAGGGTAGGAAGGAGGACCCTGGGAACTACCGACCTGTCAGCCTCACCTCTGTGCCTGGGAAGATCATGGAACAGATCCTCCTAGAAACGATGCTGAGGCACATGGAGGACAGGGAGGTGACTGGAGACAGCCAGCATGGCTTCACCAAGGGCAAGTCCTGCCTGACCAACCTAGTGGCCTTCTACGATGGAGTGACTACATCAGCGGACAAGGGAAGAGCTATGGATGTCATCTATCTGGGTTTCTGTAAGGCCTTTGACACAGTCGCCCCCAACATCCTTCTCTCTAAACTGGAGAGATACGGATTTGATAGGTGGACTGTTCAGTGGATGAGAAATTGGTTGGATGGTCGCATCCAGAGAGTAGTGGTCAATGGCTCAAAGTCCAGATGGAGATCAGTGACAAGTGGTGTCCCTCAGGGGTCTGTATTGGGACCAGTACTGTTTAAAATCTTCATCAATGACATACAGTGGGATCGAGTGCACCCTCAGCAAGTTTGCAGATGACACCAAGCTGAGTGGTGCAGTGAACACGCCTGAGGGACAGGATGCCCTCCAGAGGGACCTGGACAAGCTTGAGAGGTGGGTCTGGGTGAACCTCATGAGGTTCAACAAGGACAAATGCAAGGTCCTGCACCTGGGTCAGAGCAACCCTCGGTATCGTAGAATCAGAATTGTTCTGGTTGGAAGAGACCTCCAAGATCATCGGGTCCAACCATTAACCTAACACTACCAAGTCCCCCACTAAATCATATCCCTTAGGGCCTCATCTAAACGTCTTTTGAATACCTCCAGGGATGGGGACTCCACCACCTCCCTGGGCAGCCTGTTCCAATGCCCGACAACGCTTTCAGTGAAGAAATTTTTACGAATGTCCAATCTAAACCTCCCCTGGCGCAACTTGAGGCCGTTTCCTCTTGTTCTGTCGTCTGTTACTAGGGAGAAGAGTCTGACCCCCATCTCTCTACAACCTCCTTTCAGGTAGTTGTAGAGAGCAATAAGGTCTCCCCTCAGCCTCCTTTTCTCCAGGCTAAACATCCCCAGTTCCCTCAGCTACTCCTCATAGGACTTGTGTTCCAGACCCTTCACCAGCCTCGTTGCCCGTCTCTGGACACGCTCCAGCACCTCAGTGTCTTTCTTGTAGTGAGGGGCCCAAAACTGAACACAGGACTCAAGGTGCAGCCTCACCAGGGCCGAGTACAGGGGGACAATCACCTCCCTACTCCTGCTGGCCACACTATTTCTGATACAGGCCAGGATGCCATTGGCCTTCTTGGCCACCTGGGCACACTGCTGGCTCATATTCAGCCAGCTGTCTACCCACACCCCCAGGTCCTTTTCCGCCAGGCAACTTTCCAGCCACTCCCCCCCAAGCCTGTAGCATTGCCTGGGGTTGTTGTGTCCCAAGTGCAGGACCCGGCACTTGGCCTTGTTGAACCTCATACAATTGGCCTTGGCCCATCGATCCAGCCTGTCCAGATCCCGCTGTAGCACCTGCCTACCCTCCAGCAGATCAACACTCCCTCCCAACTTGGTGTCATCTGCAAACTTACTGAGGGTGCACTCGATCCCCTCATCCAGATCATTGATAAAGATATTGAACAGGACTGGCCCCAATACTGAGCCCTGGGGAACACCACTTGTGACTGGCTGCCAACCGGATTGAACTCCATTCACCACAACTCTTTGGGCCCAGCCATCCAGCTGGTTTCTTACCCAGCGCAGAGTATGCCCATCCAAGCCATGAGCAGCCAGTTTCTCCAGGAGGATGCTGTGGGAGACGGTGTCAAAGGCTTTACTAAAGTCCAGGTACACAACGTCCACAGCCTTTCCCTCATCCACTAGGCGGGTCACCATGTCGTAGAAGGAGATCAGGTTGGTCAGGCAGGACCTGCCTTTCATAAACCCATGCTGACTGGGCCTGATTGCCCAGCTGTCCCGTACGTGCCGCATGATGGCACTCAAGATGATCTGCTCCATAACCTTCCCGGGCACCGAGGTCAGGCTGACAGGCCTGTAGTTCCCCGGATCCTCCTTCCGGCCCTTCTTGTAGATGGGAGTCACATTTGCCAGCCTCCAGTCAACTGGGACCTCCCCAGTTAGCCAGGACTGCTGATAAATGATGGAGAGTGGCTTGGTGAGCACTTCTGCCAGCTCTTTCAGCACCCTTGGGTGGATCCCATCCGGCCCCATAGACTTGTGCGTGTCTAGGTGGCGTAGCAGGTCACTGACCATTTCCCCTTGGATTATGGGGGCTTCATTCTGCTCCCCGTCCCTGTCTTCCTGCTCAGGGGGCTGGGTGCCCAGAGAACAACTTCCCTTGCTGTTAAAGACTGAGGCAAAGAAGGCATTTAGCACCTCAGCCTTTTCCTCGTCCCTTGTCACTATGTTTCCCCCCGCATCCAATAAAGGAGGGAGATTTTCCTTAGCCCCCTTTTTATTGTTAATGTATTTGTAGAAGGACTTTTTGTTGTCTTTTGCAGCAGTAGCCAGACTAAGTTCTAGTTGGGCTTTGGCCCTTCTAATTTTCTCTCTGCATAACCTCACAACATCCTTGTAGTCCTCCTGAGTTGCCTGCCCCTTCCTCCAAAGGTTGTAGACTCTTTTTTTTTTTTTTCCTAAGTTCCAGCCGGAGCTCTCTGCTCAGCCAGGCCTGTCTTCTTCCCCACCGGCTCATCTTTCGGCTCATGGGGACGGCCTGCTCCTGCGCCTTTAAGATTTCCCTTTTGAAGAATGTCCAGCCTTCCTGGACTCCTTTGCCCTCCAGGACTGCCTCCCAAGGGACTCTGCCAACCAGTCTCCTAAACAGGCCAAAGTCTGCCCTCTGGAAGTCCAAGGTGGCAGTTCTGGTGAACCTCCTCTTTACTTCTCTGAGAATCGAAAACTCTATCATTTCGTGGTCGCTGTGCCCAAGACGGCTTCCGACTGTCACATCACCCACAAGACCTTCTCTGTTCACAAACAACAGGTCCAGCGGGGCGCCTTCCCTCATGGGCTCCCTCACCAGCTGCATGGGATCGAGAGCAGCCCTGCCAAGAAGGACTTGGGGGTACTGGTGGATTAAAGGCTGGACACGAGCCAACAATGTGCGCTCGCAGCCCAGAAGGCCAACTGTATCCTGGGATGCATCCAAAGAAGCATAGTTAGCAGGTCGAGGGAGGTGATTCTGCCCCTCTACTCTGCTCTGGTGAGACCCCACCTGGAGTACTGTGTCCAGCTCTGGAGCCCCCAACACAAGAAGGACATGGACCTGCTGGAGCGAGTCCAGAGGAGGGCCACAAAAAATGATCAGAGGGCTGGAACACCTCTCCTCTGAGGACAGGCTGAGAGAGTTGGGCCTGTTCAGCCTGGAGAAGAGAAGGCTCCGAGGAGACCTTATTGAGGCCTTTCAGTACCTAAAGGGGGCTTATAAGAAAGATGGGGAAAAACTTTTTAGCAGGGCCAGTTGTGATAGGACAAGGGGTAATGGTTTTAAACTAAAGGAGGGGAGATTTAGACTAGACATAAGGAAGAAGTTTTTCACAATGAGGGTGGTGAAGCACTGGAACAGGTTGCCCAGAGTGTTGGTAGATGCCCCATCCCTGGAAACATTCAAGGTCAGGCTGGATGGGGTTCTGGGCAACCTGATCTAGTTGAGGATGTCCCTGCTTATTGCAGGGGGGTTGGACTAGATGACCTTTAAAAGGTCCCTTCCAACCCAAACTATGCTATGATTATTCAAATGACAGGAGAGCATTTGAAGTTACATGCTTAGGCATAGTTATAAGCATATGCTAAGAATATCCTTCAAGACAGGAAGAGAGTTCCTTCCTCTCCATCCATACCTTATGTTCCCATCTTCATCTCCATCTGAACATGGTCCTGAGCAACTTGCTCTAGGTGGCTCTGCTTGAGCAGAGGGTTTGGACATGATTATCTCCAGAGGTCCCTTCCACCCATTCTGTGATTCAACAACAGTCCTCTAACCTCCAATAAGCAGCTCAACAATAAGTACAAGAGATGCATCAACTATGTTGACTGATTTCATCAGCCTGCCAGAGACAGAGCCAAAGGTAGCTGTTTGGCTAGATGCTTTACAGTAAGTCAAAATTCACTTGGTGGGATTAATTCTTAACAACCCTGAAGAAAACTGAAATAATTGCCCTGCTGATTTCTTAAGACATAATAAGCCAAGGAAGTTGCTCCACTACTCCTCAGAAACAGGACTGTGGCAGTGTCACTGGTATCATTAGGAACACAGGGTACACAAGTTAATCAGCCAGCTTATGGCACCATTTGTTTTAATTTTGTTATTTTGAAGGCAGGAGCATGTTCCACCACACCATACTGTTTTGAGAAATATTTAAGACAGGTGGAATTCTAGCTCAGAGCAGTGTCTTTGCTAATCTGGTTTAGGAAGCAGAAGAGAGAAATAAAAACAGACTCAAAAGACAAGCAGTTCAGAGTGTTCACAGATACAAGAGAACAACTGCTGAAGAGCTGGCAGCTATCTAATAAAGGAATTAATTGTCTTGCAGCAGGATCACTGGGCCAGAGCAAAGGAGACCATCTAAAAATTAAGTTTTGATAGGCTGTTTTTATTAATCCTTAACCATGTATTTAAGTAAGGCATTTCTTATTCTGTACTTCAACTTTACACTTGCAAGACTGAATAAAAAGCTCAAGGAAAAATGAAATTCCCCAGGATCCTCTTATCTGAAAGATTATCCAGGAAGATCAAGGCTGAGTTTCTAAAAGCAGCAGTTTCTATAGCATGAAAAATCATGTCAGAAATTTCACATGAACCTCCCAGTACTGCCTTGAAAGATTACTGATTAGAAGCAGCTACATTACATATAACAAACTGAACTTTAATGTTCCACAGAAATATTAATCCTCCCAAATTACACCCCATTTTCTAAAAGATAAGCACATATGCAGGCAAATAATTTTTATGATACCAATCATCTGCATGACACTACATATCTCAAATGTAGAAGATAATATTCTCCTCTTCACTTGCCTGCTGAACCAGATTAGTCCAATTTAGGGGGGAAAAAAAAAAAAAATCACTGCTGAGCAAAAAGCAAGCATAGCTCAATGATATATTAAAAGCTTCACTTTCAATCCAACTTCATGTGACTTGCATAGAAAGGAGCTACAGATCTAGTGTCCACTTCAGCAAACATCAGATCAGTGTCACAACTACAGTTCAGCTTTGATTTTGAAGGGGGAAGTGGGGGAAGAGGAAGGTATTATTCTGCCATGAAGGAGTAGGGAACAGTCACAGGCTGAATTTCAGTTTAACCAGACAACAGGCACAGCATCAGCAAGCAACTATGCAAGAAGGAAGCCAAGGCACTTCATTCCTAACAAAAAACTACTCAGGGGCTAAACAGATTAGTCTCCATGGACCATCTAGGTTGGGACATTAGTCAGCAGCAATAGTAGGATTCATCTTATTGAAGAGATGGGGATGCCAAATTTCACTTACCATGAGAGTCGTATCCCAACTTCTTAGAAGCCATTTAGAACCTGAAAAACATTTTAAAACAGCTTTAACAACTTCATACATGTAGCACAACATAAGCCTATGCAGTTCTACAACATCTTATCTCTAGATTACGGGACATTGGCAGACACTTGCTGTTTATTCTGTTCCCAAAATAGATAAGCAAACTTATTTTATAGCTCTGAGAATTGACCGAGCAGACAAATAACTCAGCCCAGGGTCTGACAATCTAAAATGGCAAAATGAAAAAGAAAAAACAGCCAAGAACTAGTCAGGTTGATCAGGAAGGCAGAGAGTTCCAGATCACAGTGCTCAGAGGCTGCTCTGTCCCAGTCCCATGGAACACACCCTGCCTCCCTTGGCATTAAGAATAGCCCTTTCCTACTGGAAATACCACACTGATCCTCTTCAGTTTAATCCCCACTGCTCTAAAAAGGGATACTATCGTATTGGGTACTCAGTCAGTTAGCCAGCATGGCGCTTGTCTAGACACGCTGGGTAACGCACAGATAACAATATGGGTATACAATAAGGGGTACCATTAGGAAGATATTTTCAGATACACACAAGAAAACAACGCTAACAATAGTCCTCATCTACTGCCTGCAGAATTTTACTAACAACTTTCAAAATTTGGATGCAAATCCTACATGGCCAAGATGTTAAACACACAAGTACCTAGCCAGCTTTTAACACAGAGCAGGCCTGTCCTGAGAAGAGTTGTTTTTAAGATAGAATTAGCTGTCTAATTAGCTGTCAGCTAAAACCCTGCTCCAGGACGCTTATGGTGTGTTCAATAACATAACTGGTTCTTTTGCTAGATTAGAAGTACATCACAAGATCTTTCTCAAGACACCACAGCATAATTCTTCAAATAACTGAATTTTTAAGTCCTCCTTTGACATTATACACGACAAAGAATCAGGGTTGCCCTTTGTTTCTCAAGTCCTCCAGCTCATACACTGAAATGCCCAACAGCCATTCTTCAAAAACGTGAAGTTATCCGGTACACTCCCACCAGCAGCAGACAGTGCTCAAAGCACAACCTGGAGCGGATTTAACATTCACACTCATCATGCCCCAATCGAGATCTTACTCTTGGCCTCACTGTTTCCATTGTGGATTCCAACTGCAAATGTTACCTTAAAGGAAGGGTGTCATAAGGTGAGGATTACACAGACATCTTAGCTATTCCTCCTGGCAGCTGCTGACACGTCTGGGATCAGGAAGAGCCAGTTTCAAGTACTTTAGGAAAGTACCTTTTGCTGTGCAAAGGTCCCTTTCAACATTATGTTGAAATCAATAGGTGAACCAACCCTACTGGCTAATGGGAATTCAACACACGGCTAAAGCCAAAGCTGTACGAAGGCAACTACCCGGGTGCAACCAGACTTCATGAAACACAGCGAGCAGACGCTAGGCTATGGGGAAGTGAGTCATGCTGGGCAACTCCAGGCGTACCCTGTACATAAAAGCTGTGTGTCATTCTGCTCGACGTTTGTCAGGTTCTTCTCAGCACATCTCACCATCTCTCTCAACATTGGCATTACGTCCAAAACCACACCACTAAGCCAGAGAACTGGTTTTGTCACTAGCCTGCAACCGCTTCTCAGAAGCGAACAAAACATTGCGGCTTCAAAGACGGAAGAAAAAGGATGTGAAACGGCACCAAGCCTGCCGTCTCAGGAAGGCTGTCAAGGGCAAAGCCACAAGACCACCTGGTACAGTTACATGTCAACTGCTAGAGCTGAATGGGCTTTATTAGTCCCAGTACCACAGAGGAAGAGACCAGACTGTAGACTACAGCATGTGAAATAGGTTGCACCTTTCAAGACCCAGATCACACTGTCAGACAAGCTGCTACGTTGCTAGTTCCTCTGTATGAGAGTAGCAATTAAGATGTCAATTTGATTTGTTATTATTGAAAAAGCCAGGCCACATGTGAAATCATACAGCCTTCACATACCTCACCAGTCCTCTGTATGTCACCAGAGACTGCAAGGCACCGCCTGCAAGCACATACTGTGGCTGCCCATCATCCACTACTATTACAGTGGAGCTGACTAGGGACAAGGCCTCTACACACTTCGTTCAACTTCTCCGAGTTTGTCTTTCTTCTAGTTACTACCTCAGACTGAAAAGCAAGTGCTCCTTTTCTACAGCATTTTAAAACTTATGATGAGGGGAAGTAACCTCCTCACTTTGGCAACTCAACTGACAAGGAAGTTTTTTCAATGCAGCACCAGTTATCTACAGGCAATAGTTTGTGCTGTCTACCTCATTTACCAGAAGCAGCTTACTCCAGACTGTACCTACATAAAGGACATTGAAAATAAAATTCAAAGAGATCGTTTTTAGAATGATAATTTATAACCCCTCTCCATCAGGCTGTTGCAAGGACATACTAAGTTTACCATCTCACACACTCATCTTAGGTAACTGAACACTAAGTTACCATGACACTATCAATTTGCTCCAGGGACATTAGTAGCAATGCGTACGAATCCCGCAGAACCAAAGATGTGCACGTCTAGCATCTAGGGAGTTTTGCAGTAGTATATCAATCTGAAGCTGCATAAAGCCTTGGATCTGTCCTCAGTGTCAAAATATCCCACATAAGCAATAAGTATCTTGCTTTTGTTGGCAATCCTGTAGTAAAATCCTAGTGTAGACCAGACACCTGCATTAACTTCAAGGTGTAGTGGGAAAAATTATTCCTCTGCCATACGCAACACCTTATTTTAAATACAGAACTAGCTAAGGCACATCAATAGCAAGCTAATCATGAAATGTACCATTTCCAGAGAGACAGTCACACTTTAGATTCAGGTAGCATTTGAGTTTATAGCACACCAGCTCTTCCTGATGCACTGTGAGTGTACGCTTGTTAAGATACCATTACTGCAGAAGGCACTGTCAGCAAACAGAATTGTTAAGCACTGCACACAGTAATGCTAGAACAAGCTTCCAGCCACATTTTGTCACCTCCTTTCCAAAGAGGGTTTAATTAAAATAGCGTCTTCTGACTAATCAGATTTGATAGGCCATTCAGGGACCACTGTTACAAGCATCTTGCTGTTGCTCTACCCTGCTGGCTGGAAAAAAAATAAATATTTGCAGCCAGTTAGAAGGTTACTGATGTTGCTACTATGCTTCTGGGCCTGAACTGTTTTTGCTTAGTCAAAGTCATTACACTGTGCAGTAAAGGTTTGCTTACCTTTGTTACTGCTCTTTTAGAAATTTAAAGGACTTGCTCCCAAAGCCTTACTCCAAACCAGCTAATGAAAAACTGCAGCCCTATCACTGTTGCCTTTGATCTCCAGACTCCAGAACAGGATGCTGAAGGGCATCTGTGGGAATGGCAGATAGGGGCACAAATTTTGGTCTGATGCTTTACTGTACATTTTAAATTGACAAAGAACATACTCTACTGCATGTAAACTTTTTCAACACCTTTCCTGGGCTAGGGAAACAAGTTAGTTGCATAGTACTACAAGGTTTTCTTACAGCCACCTAACAAGCTCCCTTCTATAAACGTAGACCTCCTTAGCCCCTTTCCCTCATTCTTGGTTCTGGATAACCCTCTGAAGAGATGATCAGGGCTACAAGTGTCTAAAACTTATAAGCAACTAACGTCAGCAGCCACTGAAGCAACCTGATGTGACCTCTTCCCTTACTGTCACTGTACATTCATTTTTCACTTAACACTGAGGCAATAGTGCAACAGGTTACGGAGCAGATCATCTTGAGTGCCATCACGCAGCACGTACGGGACAGCCGGGCAATCGGGCCCAGTCAGCATGGGTTTATGAAAGACAGGTCCTGCCTGACCAACCTGATCTCCTTCTACGACATGGTGACCCGCCTAGTGGATGAGGGAAAGGCTGTGGACGTTGTGTACCTGGACTTTAGTAAAGCCTTTGACACCGTCTCCCACAGCATCCTCCTGGAGAAACTGGCTACCCATGGCTTGGATGGGCATACTCTGTGCTGGGTAAGAAAACAGCTGGATGGCCAGGCCCAAAGAGTTGTGGTGAATGGAGTTCAATCCGGTTGGCGGCCAGTCACAAGTGGTGTTCCCCAGGGCTCAGTATTGGGGCCAGTCCTGTTCAATATCTTTATCAATGATCTGGACGAGGGGATCGAGTGCACCCTCTAAGTTTGCAGATGACACCAAGTTGGGAGGGAGTGTTGATCTGCTGGAGGGTAGGCAGGTGCTACAGCGGGATCTGGACAGGCTGGATCGATGGGCCAAGGCCAATTGTATGAGGTTCAACAAGGCCAAGTGCCGGGTCCTGCACTTCGGACACAACAACCCCAGGCAATGCTACAGGCTTGGGGGGGAGTGGCTGGAAAGCTGCCTGGCGGAAAAGGACCTGGGGGTGTTGGTCAACAGCCAGCTGAATATGAGCCAGCAGTGTGCCCAGGTGGCCAAGAAGGCCAATGGCATCCTGGCCTGTATCAGAAATAGCGTGGCCAGCAGGAGTAGGGAGGTGATCGTCCCCCTGTACTCGGCCCTGGTGAGGCCGCACCTCGAGTACTGTGTTCAGTTTTGGGCCCCTCCCTACAAGAAAGACATTGAGGGGCTGGAGCGTGTCCAGAGACGGGCAACGAGGCTGGTGAAGGGTCTGGAACACAAGTCCTATGAGGAGTGGCTGAGGGAACTGGGATGTTTAGTCTGGAGAAAAGGAGGCTGAGGGGAGACCTTATCGCTCTCTACAACTACCTGAAAGGAGGTTGTAGAGAGATGGGGGTCAGACTCTTCTCCCTAGTAACAGACGACAGAACAAGAGGAAACGGCCTCAAGTTGCGCCAGGGGAGGTTTAGATTGGACATTCGTAAAAATTTCTTCACTGAAAGCGTTGTCGGGCATTGGAACAGGCTGCCCAGGGAGGTGGTGGAGTCCCCATCCCTGGAGGTATTCAAAAGACATTTAGATGAGGCCCTAAGGGATATGATTTAGTGGGGGACTTGGTAGTGATAGGTTAATGGTTGGACCCGATGATCTTGGAGGTCTCTTCCAACCAGAACAATTCTATGATTCTATGATTCTTAAAACCAGCCAGTCATAGGAACACAGTATAGCAGAGCCCAGGATAAGGGCAGATGACCTCAGAGCGATGATAGAAGGGGACGGGGGGGGGGGAGAGGGAAACAACCACAACAACAAAAAAACAACACAAAGATGCAGAAACAAAGAAGTGACAATACAAAACCAATGACAGAAACAACTGGCACAAAGAGAGATAGATGACAAGCTGGAAAGGCTTGAAGGGACAGCATAGAGATGACCAAGACAGTACACCTGGCACATCACCACTTAAACCTGCATGACTACTTAGCTGTGCTGCCAGGCAACAAGGAGAACGCAGAGAAGCGTGACTTGGTGCAGTCAAGCAATACCAAAGGGACAGTCTCATCAACAGATGAGAAAAAAAATTACTACCAAGAATGACTCATGAGGAGCTGCTGGGAAGTTGGGGTTATTATTTCCATGTTCCTTCTATTGGTGTTTTCCCTGAAGTTTATATTTACATTCCTTTTCTTCTGAAAGAGCTCTGACCAGTCAAGTTGGAAGCATCCTATCACTAATGGTACCTGGAACAGCTTTCTCAGTGATCACTCAAGCCAATTTAACTATTTGTCAAGAAGAACTGGTCTCTTGTTGCTATATCCCTTATTTTGGGGTGCAAGTATGTCTAGATTCCAGATCATATGAATTCTCTGAAGTAACTCCCACCTACAATTCAGATAAATGAGAAATGTACTTATTACGGGTCAGAGGAAATCAAAATGCCTCAAGTTATCAACCATAATCAATTCAGTACATCTACGATTTTCAGAGAGACCCGATCTTGTAACTTCCATTTTGCCTGCTAATACACATTGTGTAGTCTAAGTACACAGAACTGAGGATGCATCCATTCACTCTGAAAACTACAAAGACAAAGAAAACCCAACTTTTCTTTTTAAAGTTGTTTGGTTTTTTTTTTGCTGCCTATATTACATTCATGAACTACTACTGATTTTACACTGAGAAACAGTGAAAAGCAGTTTGATTCAAGTGATTGATTTCTAATGCATCACAGGTATTCCAGATTTAGACAGTGGTTTAAGTTTTTACTATAACTACTTGTTTCAGTGCAAGTGAAAGGCTATAACCAACATCAGGATTTTGTATAGGGCCTCATACAACAAAAACAGAAGTAGACAGTGCCTGTTGCCAAGATAAAACAAAAGTTAAGATTCTCATATCAAAGCTTCCCACCTATGTAAGCGTTCAATTGTTGCTATGCAATTGAGATCTCTCTAAGAGACTGACAGTAAAAAGCTGATCACAGAAGTTTACTACAGTACAAAACAGATTCCGTTTTCATTTACTGCAGTCTCCAAATAGATGACATCACCCCAAAATCTGCAGCAACTGCTTCTGCTTTATACCTCTAACAGTTTTGTGAACAATGATCAGTCAGCTGTGTGGAGGTACTCCCCTTTCATAAAGCACGATGACGTTGAGCCACTGATAACAGCTCTTTGGATAAACTCATTGTAAAACTAGATTTGACATGTTGCAACTACACTCCCTGCGGGGGGGGTGGGGTGGGTGGGAGCACCACCTTCACTAGTCTTAACAGAAAAAAAGTTTTAAGTATATCTACTGCAATCCAGGAGATAAGGTACATTAAGGTTCCATTTTAAGATCAACAAGAACAAACCAGACCCTCCTTGAAGCAAACACTGGTATGGAGTTTCCATTCAATTTTCAATGGCCACTGGTTAAAACAAATCTAATGATATGTACTTATATCCCATGAGATGAAGACAAGTGGTCACCCTACATTTAACCAAATGCAGAGCAGGGATTACGCTGACAAGAGGGGGTGGAGGGAGGAAGGGATGAGATATCTCTGCTGCATACACATCCCATGGATCAACGATCCAAGCAACTGTGATGAATGACAGTCCATAACATCAAAACTAATTCAGTTTGTTATTTCCAGTGCAATGACTGAGGGGCAGAGGGACAGGAACCAATAAAACAGCACTTTTAAAAACATTTCCAGAATACGCGAGTAGGAAGGACAGGGAGAAAAGAGCCCCTGAAGAGTAGGTCTGTGTGCAGATCACATTATTGGATTATAATACAACACTGTTTAGTGATGGCTATAATATCCATTATAGGGCTTTACATGCAGATGCTGGATAGCGTCTTCCTAGCAGTGACAAACATTGGGAGAAATTGATTCTTCAAATTGTGCCATTACTTAATGTGACATAGTGGGCAATTAGACCTTCTGCTTCGGTACATATCAATCAATGGGAAGTTAAAGTGGAAGACCACTCTTCCACAGGCTCTCAGAAAAGCACAGTATCTCTTGCTCTGTTGTTCCATATGGAATTATTACATTAAAACACCTGTAGTTATGCAGCTATCCTCATGTCATGTCCCACTTTGTTCATTAAAGACACTGCACTTGTTAAAAGCACATACTATTTGAGCTGGTTAAGGATTTAAGGCTCTTAACTGATAATGGACAGCTCTATTCCTCCTTTAAGATCCTGACTGTGTATTTGGGACATAAGGTAATTTGCCATACATTTCACCCAGGAATAAGGGAAAACCCTACAAGACTGAGGAAATACAGTACACTAACACACCAGTTTTTCAATCACTGAATCACTTACCAGCCATACAAGTTTCCAATGAAACTGAAGCTTATGCACCATACAAGCCTCTAGAACTACAAGTTTCACAGGCAAGGGTATAAGAAAACTGAAAATTACTTATAGACAGCCCTGTGGTCAAGGCAGATCGGTGCAAGCTTTTCCTTTGGCCAGAGACTGACATGCCAAACAAGTATAGAAGATGCAGCTATTCTAAATTCATATTTAACTGTTGCAGCAAATGAGTGGCCTTTTTAAAATGGACTCTTTCCAAAAAGAGAGTTCTGTCACAAAAGCATCTGCAACTAACATCTAAGGCCAGTCTTACTTCCAAACTTAGCAAATAAGGGGATAGCCCAGGTTCTGTCAACTCCGAGAGCAGATGTGGGTTTTTAAAGTGTACTTCCTACTAGTGACTGTTACCAAAGTTATTTAAAGATCACCTAAACGTGTGTGTGTGGGGGGGGGGGGGGGGGGGGGGGAAGAGTTTACATCTTTTTTTGCTTCTTGAGATCAACTTCACTAATCTAGAAGCTACAACATCACCAAGAAAAGGGTGGTAAACTAGAAGTAGAAGGACCATCTCCCCCTCTTTGAAATACAACAGAAACAAGACAGACATTTGCATGATAAACCATAGCAGGAAATATAGATATGCTGTGCAACTCCTACATTCTAGGAAAAAAGCAAGAAAAGATGATCCAGCACTCGTACCACTAGCGAGGGCTAGAATAATCTCACAATGCAGTAACGAAACAAGTCCTAAATTTGATGAGCAGAGCAACTGCTTTTAACTACTATTTTCCTATATCTAAAAGTCTTGGATAGCAAATACCTACCACTTCTGAGAACTTAAAAGTCAGATGGAAAACATCTAGTAATTATTAACAAATTTAGCTACTTGAGCTTAATTAGCACAAGACTTCATACTACTATGAACAAGTCAAATCTTTAACAGCAATCTTAGCACTAGCCAGAGCCAGGTATGTGCATTAACTTTTCTAGTTAATCCTAGCACTTTAGAAAGTTAATATTTCAATGTAACCCTTCTTGAACAAGAGAGACCACTAGCTAGAGACAGTTGCTAGTTTCAACAACAAAATACCCCATTTATTCTGTTCTTTTGGTAAAGATGTATGAAAAACAGTGGAATATCCTGCACATTTTAAATGTATGTCTGGAACCCAAAGCAGCATAAGCTAATTAAAATGCTGCTCTATTTGTTGCAGTGATACTTCAATATGTAACAAGCTGACTCTGAAGTACTTGAACATTATTAATACTTCAGACTTGTCCCAGTTATGAATGAGGAGAGCTAGACAAACGTTCCCAAAATGCTGCCAACATAACAGAGTAAAACAGCTTCTGCCATTAATCAGAACATCCCCTTTTTAATCCAAAAATAACAGAATCTATGCAGTTTCAAGCTTTTTCTTCTTGTGCTCTTTGACCGAGAGGTGTACAGGTAGCTGATCTTATATAATCTAGAAACAAGTTCAACTCCATTGACAATACCAGGACCTACTCCCAATACCGACACAAAAACTCAAATTATTTTATTGCAGAAAGCAATTTGTATTCTTTTGATAAATATTAACTGGATTTTAATGCATTTAAACACACTACAACAATTAAATGACTCCACTTAAAAAAATCCATTCCAAAGAAAGCTATACAACTGTTACTTTTCCTTGTTACAGCTCAGAAGAGAAATGGTACTATTTATTTATATTTATGGTTTTGGTTAGAAATTTGGTGAAATACAAATGCTTATGGAATTACTTTAACAAAGCAGACAAAAAACATCTAGCAAGAAATCAAGTTGGACAAAAGTTTTAAAATGGAAAAATAAAATCAGCTAGCAGGTCAGACATCACTTGCCATTTCATGTATTTGAGCTCAGCCAAAATACATGTGTACTGCACTGTACAAGAATAATGGGACCAGTGTTGGACTACTACAGATTCATCAATTTTTCCTCTTATACTAGGGTCACATGCGCCACCCACTCTCACCACACATTTAATATTTTCCCAGCAAAACTCAGTACGATACTGACAGAAAATACAGCCTGTTAAATTAACCATTCCACCTACAAACAGCTCTGCCTGCTCTGCAGCAAGCAGGCTAAAACCTTGAACTCGGCATGGGAGCCCCTGCTTCAAATCCTGATTGCACCCTCAGTCCAAGCAGTTTAAATACACATAAGGCCACCAACAGCCTTCTCCCACTCCCTACAGGATCTCTCCCATAATGTCGTTAAAACTGCTGAACTTTTCCAGCCATCTGACATCCCTGTTTTCCACTAACATACCTCATTTTTCTCAACTAAAAGAGCCACATTGAGAATGCAAGTTCCCTGCAAATTCACTTAATTTAGAAGTCACCAGTTGTGGAATGGTTTGGGTTGGAAGGGACCTTTTAAAGACCATCTAGTCCAACCCCTCTGCCACAGGCAGGGACATATTTCATTAGATCAGGTTGCTCAAAGCCCCGTCCAACCTGGCTTTGAACACTTCCAATGATGGGGCACCCACAACTTCTCTGGGCAACCTGTTCCAGTGTCTCACCACCCTCATTGTAAAAAAAGATTTCTTCCTTATGCCCAATCTAAATCTACCCTCTTTCAGTTTCATCTCTCAGTGTTGCCTGTTTTCCAGGAAACACCCCTATTCACCATAAGTTACTTTTTCACCAAATATACACTGAGATACATGAAAGCAGGAGTTCTAAAAACTTCCTATTACTGAAGCACCTAAGAGCTGATCACAGCATACCTGGAAAAGTGTGCTCACCAACACACTTTTCTGCAAAGTGACAACATAAAACTCAAACCATCTCAAACCTTCCTGATTTTCAAAACATACCTCATAAGCTTGGTTTGCCTTTGTCTTGACAGCGCTAATGTGAGAAATGGGGATTCCATCTTAGGTGCTACAGATGCGACATTCTTCACACACTTACTTGACTTTTTTTTGGTTTTATGCATCTTCTTCCACCCATCAATGTGTCACTGATACAGTTTCAGCTTTCAATGCTAGCTCATTTTGTCCTTAATTCATGTGTCACTCCTACTAAGCCAATAGGTATCTGTCTTCATCCAACTCTTCTTATCAAGACCAAGACAAGAAAATAAGCATATACAGAAATACACGTCTGAAAAGATCCCAGGTTTTGCTGCACTGAAGGACAAAACTTACAGACAAGGGGAAAAACAAACAAACAACTCATCACTGTTCAAGGTGAACACTCACTTCAGCTATTTTCATATGTTCACTGACCTGAGGTCTCAGCAGGGACACACTCCTTCCCGGACTAACTCAACAGAACAAAGGAATCAAATTGAAATATAAAAAAGTGAATCAAGCTAATAAAAACATGGTCCCATTACAGTAATGCCTAAATAAGAACCAATCTTGTTTCATCTCCAGACATAGTACCAGTTAAGCCTGCACTTTCATGTTTTTCCACCCAGTCCAAACAGAACTGAATAACTGCATTAAAAAGATGACCTAGATGGGAAATACTATCAGTAGTCAACACTGAATTAAATTCCACTACCAGAAGTCATATTTTAAATGAGCAAGTTCTACTCATTTTAATTAAACATGGAACTGGTGCATAACGGATCATAAAGACCAGGAAACAGTTTTAAAGTGAATACTTACACCTTAATAATTTCTTGAAAAGGCTTGTTAACTTTAGAGAAGACCAGAGCTGGTAGCAAAGATTAAGTTCTGCTCTTTAAAAACACATAGGAACAGAAGTATCATTACCGGCTATCAAAAAAAAAAAAAAAATACTTTGACATATGAAAACAGCAGCAGACACCTGAACAGGCTCAGCAAAGTGGTGGTGTAGCCATATGTTTGAGCTAATGCCTAGGTCGTAGTGATACTGTTTAATTTAGGGTTAAACATGCTGCACTGACCCTCTAGGGAGGCCTGACTACTTTGTCTAAACAATGCATGCCTTACTAACGACTATACCCTTGAAGAGGAGCTAGAAGACTGATAAGAAGGGAACATCCTGCCACAGAAGGCACTGAAGGCTGGATGATTGTCAAAGAAACAGGAAGTCGGAGAAAAAAACTGCGAAAAAAACTGCGGTAACTGGGGGAAAGGTAAATGCGGCAGGGGGAGATTGCAACCACCGAGAAGACTTGCCCCCCCATACGTGCAAGGAGCATGTGTGCCAATTTACATAGCAAGCGAGGCTAATGTGAATATAATAGCATAAAGCTAGGCGGGTTCTTTACTAATCATGTAAAGAAATAAATACTCAGAAGTCCTTCTGTGTGGTGTGCTAGCTTTGAGGAATTACCACCTAGCACCCATCTTTGCACAAAGATGAAATAAATAAATCTCTCGGCTCTGTGTACAAGATTGGCTAATTGCATACCGGGTACCAGACCCCACTTGTGGGACAACAGTGGTACCCACACCAAGTACACTTCTGGAATTTAATTACTTGGGAACACAGGAAGTTAAGTTGTCTTGAGCAAGCTTGCCTAGTGTAGGAAAGTAGAATTTATCTTTGTGTAAAGAAGTCAAACTGAGGTTGCCCTCAGCTATAGCGGATATATTACAAAAACAGAATAAGTGAGCTGCCTGCTATGTTGTATATTAGAAAACTTCAGCGACCTACACTACCTGAATGCAGCACACTCCAGTCCTGAGCAGAAACATCCTCCTTGCAATCTCTTGATTTTGGAGTTCTCAAACAGCAAAGGCGCCTCTACTTAGGGCTGCTTAAATGGAAATATGCTTCAGCCTATAGCCCAACAACAAAGTGAAAAGTTCAGCAATGGAAGCCACAAGCAACAGGGAAAAAACAGAGTTAGTACATCTGTTAAACAAGGTTCATTCTATGTGTGCAACTGCCACAACTGAGGTTACTAGCAGTGAGAATACACAACCACACAGACAATCCTCACCCTCTGAGAAGGAAAGCAGAGCAACTACCCAATCCTCAAGACATAACTTTCTATCGCAAATATACAGAGCAAAATCCAGAAACTTGCAAGGTACTGGGAGTGACAGACACACACGCAGTTACAAGCCTCCCGATGATAAGAGCATATGAAGACTGAACTAGAGTGGAAGTGCTCAAGTGGAATGGAAAATGGAAAAAAAAACCATAGTCACAGAAAGACACTGCTTTCAGATGAAATCTAGAAGGCTACAGGATATTCATACTGCCAGGAATTGAATACCCTTACACACATAGAATCATAGAATCGTTTAGGTTGGAAGCGACCTTCAAGATCATAGAGTCCAACCATTAGCCTAACACTGCCAAGTCCCCCACTAAACCATGTCCCTAAGCTCTGCATCTACACTTCTTAAATACCTCCAGGGACAGTGCCTCAACCACTTCCCTGGGCAGCCTGTTCCAATGCCCGACAACCATTTCAGTGAAGAAATTTTTACTAATATCCAATCTAAACCTCTCCTGGCGCAACTTGAGGCCATTTCCTCTCATCCTGCTGTCTGTTACTTGGGAGCAGAGACTGACACCCATCTCTCTACAACCTCCTTTCAGGGAGTTGCAGAGAGCAATAAGGTCTCCCCTCAGCCTCCTTTTCTCCAGGCTAAACATCCCCAGTTCCCTCAGCCACTCCTCATAGGACTTGTGCTCTAGACCCTTCACCAGCCTCGTTGCCCTTCTCTGGACACACTCCAGCCCCTCAATGTCTTTCTTGTAGTGAGGGGCCCAAAACTGAACACAGGACTCGAGGTGCGGCCTCACCAGGGCCAAGTACAGGGGGACGATCACCTCCCTAGTCCTGCTGGCCACACTATTTCTGATACAGGCCAGGATGCCATTGGCCTTCTTGGCCACCTGGGCACACTGCTGGCTCATATTCAGCTGGCTGTCAACCAACACCCCCAGGTCCTTTTCCACCAGGCAGCTTTCCAGCCACTCCTCCCCAAGCCTGTAGCGTTGCCTGGGGTTGTTGTGTCCCAAGTGTAAGACCCGGCACTTGGCCTTGTTGAACTTCATACCATTGGCCTCGGCCCATCGATCCAGCCTGTCCAGATCCCGCTGTAGCACCTGCCTGCCCTCCAGCAGATCAACACTCCCTCCCAACTTGGTGTCATCTGCAAACTTACTGAGGGTGCACTCGATCCCCTTGTCCAGATCATTGATAAAGATATTGAACAGGACTGGCCCCAGTACTGAGCCCTGGGGAACACCGCTTGTGACTGGCCGCCAACTGGATTTAACTCCATTCACCACAACTCTTTGGGCCCGGCCATCCAGCCAGTTTCTTACCCAGCGCAGAATACGCTCATCCAAGCCATGAGCAGCCAGTTTCTCCAGGAGGATGCTGTGGAAAATGGTGTCAAAGGCTTTACTAAAGTCTAGGTACACAACGTCCACAGCCTTTCCCTCATCCACTAAGCAGGTCACCTTTGTCGTAGAAGGAGATCAGGTTGGTCAGGCAGGACCTGCCTTTCATAAACCCATGCCGACTGGGCCCGATTGCCCAGCTGTCCCGTACGTGCCACGTGATGGCACTCAAGATGACCTGCTCCACACACGCACTTTTCATTGATTACTTTTCCCCTGAGCAGAAAGTAGTTTTGCCAAAATTCCCTTATACCGTCAACACTGCCTGTTTCTTATATGGGACTTCAAAATAGTTTTCAAGGCACTTAATCAGCAGTAAAACTATCCCTCTTTTGGAGGTGTAGGGAACAGGGCACAAAGCTGAAGCCATTTTCCCACAGTCACCCAGCTCATTCATCAATAAAGCCAGAACATCTCACTGCATTCTCTCAAGTTTGGACCAATATCTTTGTCCCCTCAATTTTCCCTATCAAATCACTCCTATTCAGCTTTTCATCTTACTATAAAAGCCTTAAGAATGTTCTTCTGGATTGATAATATGAAATTGGATTTAGTTCAAACTTTATTTCCAAGTTACTACTTCAAATTCATTTCAAGTCTGCAATTTTGTTATACACTATATATCCAGTCTTGCTCAGTGGTATAAACTTTTTTCCTGCATATTAGAAATTTCTTCAGCAGCTACAGTAATGAATGGAACCCCTGAAACACTTAAAGCAACGAATAACTAAACAGAAACAGCTCATTTTATGTGCAAAAGCAGCCTTCAGAGAGCAATTAGCTTCATTTCCTCAGGACATTTTGACAGATCTGACTCAGTTTAAGCAATCTAGCTTTACTTCTATTTTATAACTAGACCAGAGTAGGTTGCTGGATGAGATTGTCCCACAACCATCCAACAGCCGTGCCCACAGCTTTTCCTCTCCAAACATCTAACAGATTGACAACAATATGGGACTGCTAACAGTATAGAGATCTATCTCAATGGACCATCATTACTATGACAAAGCAGCAAGATTTTTTTTTTTTTTTAAAAGAAGTAGAAAGACTATGGGTTGACCATTCCTCAACTGAGATATCAGATTTTCTCCTGTAACCTGAGAATCAGTCCCAGTCTGCCTCTCTTATAACCCATACATCTGATCCAATCCAGCTTACTTTAGCAAACTTCACTTTCCCTTACTTTAGGAACTACTGGAGAGATTCCAGCGGAGGGCTACAAAGATGATTAAGGGACTGGAGCATCTCTCCTATGGGGAAAGGCTGAGGGAGCTGGGGCTGTTTAGCCTGAGGAAGAGAAGACTGAGAGGGGACCTCATCAACGCTTATAAATATCTCAAGGGCGGGTGTCAAGAGGATGGGGCCAGACTCTTTTCAGTGGTGCCCAGCGACAGGACAAGGGGGAACGGGCACAAACTGGAACACAGGAAGTTCTGTCTGAACACGAGGAAAAACTTCTTCACTGTGAGGGTGACAGAGCACTGGAACAGGCTGCCCAGGGAGGTTGTGGAGTCTCCTTCTCTGGAGATATTCAAAACCCACCTGGATGCAGTCCTGTGCAACCTGCTCTAGGTAAACCTGCTCTGGCAGGGGGGTTGGACTAGATGATCTCCAGAGGTCCCTTTCAACCCCTACCATTCTGTAATTCTGCAAAATAAATCCAGTGCTGCCTAACAACAGAACAGGAGCATCACATTTACATTCCTGCAGTAAAATCAAATTACAGGAGAACTGTTCCTTGAACAAGGCTTACAGTAAAACGGATACACAACTTCTCTCTTTCCCTTCAAGTGGGGAGAGACCACCTTTGGATAAATTGATTCTACCGAGTAATGTAGAGTATAGCTAGATCCTTGCACTAAGTACTGGTGTATTTCAAGCGTTCATCTCCTTGGGAGAGGGGAGAGAAGGCAGAGAGGTAGAAAGCAGAACTTCTTCATCAGTCCAATATCATAACACATACAGAATATCCCAAGAAACAGGCAGACCTTCAGAACTGCATACTACTTGCATATGCAATATGGAAGCTCAGGTATGAAAAGTATAACATTATCACATCACAAACAGATGTGGCACAGCCATTCTGTCAACCAAATGTGTATTTCTAGAGTCCATCCCCAGCTCCAAAAGCAGCTTAGACCACCTAGCCTTTCATGCCACATTCAATTTCTTCACCTTTGTCTACCTTAATTTATCTTGCATCTCATAATATGCTTGTGGATTCTTTAAGCTGTATTTATTAAGGCTTTTCCAGTTGAAGATCTTAATGTAGAAGATATTACAGAACATAACAGTATTACATTTATGTCCACACTTGAATTTCCCAGCTTTCCCTTTGCATACAGATTAAGAAAAAAAAAAATCAATAGCATTAGTTAAAAGCAACAAGCTTTTTACCGTCTTTACTTGTATTTTCTTTGCAAAGAAATTACATTATTAAGCACAGGCACTCAATGGTCTAGGAATACATTATGAGCTTTTTACCAGCTATCAAAAGATTTCCAGGTGAGTCAACAGAAATCATGTATTAAATTCCCTTCTACCAACAAGAAGGAAGTCTGTAACTGCAGTTTTGAAAATTGCCCCCTGCTAAGACACTAATCAGAATCTAACAATTGTTCTTCCACAGACAGTTCACTGGCTTAAAGGAACTGCATTTTGCATTTATGCAAACATGAGACTCCTTATCAGCTGTGGGAGTCCTGAAATGTATCTCCCCCCCAACTCAAAGTCTGACAGTTCTTCAGATTAAAACAGTAACACAAATATTTAGCTGATTAAAACTCGATAAAGAATTTTCTTACCCAAACATTTTCTTTAAATTATTCCTCAGAATAGTATCTAGAAGATGATATTTCAAATAGTTATATGCTTAGTTGTAAAAGTAATTGCAGGTACAGAGCCCTGCCAGCCAATGACCACTGATAGAATTACAACTTGATTAACAAATCTAGGTTTATAAGGAGCTCACAAATCTCAGAGGCATGTAATGTAGAAATCTGCCCCCCAAAATATTTATGGTTCATTATAAATGAACCTCAAGTGCAAAGTTATTTTATACTACCATAATTTTTCCATTCATTTTTGTTTGCAGAACTCCAACTCACACCTGATTTAGGGGATACATTAACTTACTCACTCCCCCTCTTCCCAATAAAGAACCTAAAGGTACTTTCTGAAAAGCACAATAAAACCCCTTCTTTTTATACTGTTACAAACACAGCAAGCAAAATGAAACTCTAATCTTTCAGCTTTTTTCTACCAAGAAGTCAAATAGACTGGCAACAAACTGCTTGTGGTGACCTAATAATTAAAAGATTAAGAACACATTCTCTTCTCAGAGGGTATGCAGCATAAAGCTTTTCTAGCCTTTTATGCCACACACAACTTCATTCCAGATTATTAATGGTGATTTTATTAATATAAACTCCTTTCTCTACTACATGTGCCTCATATTTCTATTTCAAATTATTATACATTACTGTGCAAGGACACCACATGATGGTATTAGTCATTAGGGTGGCTTTGCTGTATCAGAAAAGGAAATACATATGCTTTAACAATTACTTTGCAGAATGTTTATAAACTAGGAATCTAGTTTTATTTTAGAGTTCAGAATTGATGAAGCAAATCAAATTGAACACATAAGCACATCTCTGTCTAGATTAAGCACAGTGCTAACACTTGACATAGCACAACTCTTAGAAATCCGACCTCCCAAACTCAAGGAATAAATCTCACCAGTCACGGCTTCATCTGCTGCTAACCTAGAGATGTCAAATGGTGCAAGCACAAACATATACATTAGGAAAGGGCTTAAATAAAATCTTTTACATAATCTAGTAGATAGTTATCATGAATGCTGATCTGCAGCAACATAGACCAGACTAACTAGGAGCTCACAACTCTATTACTAGTTTCCACAATACCAACTACCAATAGCTAAAGTAGCTTAAGTATATTCATATTCAGACCATCTTCCAGCTGAACTGACTACTTCTTGGATAGGACTTATATATTGTTCTGATTTCCCCACTTAAAATGTTACTCTGGTGTAAGAGTTTCTGACACAAAACGTAGCTGAGAAAAATACAAGCTCAGAGTTTTTCATTTGAACTCTATCAGTTAGTTAGAAACTGTAATACTACTAATGCAACATGGTATTTTGAACCGATCTGCTTTCCCTTCTAGAAAAGATTTAAACCTAAGTCAGAGCAATGATATTCTGTTCCCCCTTTGATATACTTCTGTGTTTCAAGTACATTGCAAGCTTAAAGGATTCTGAAAGTGTAGCCTTTCAAAGAGGAAAAAAAAAAAAAACACACAACAAAAACACAACCAAGTCTGGACGTACAAGCTGTTCTTTCAAAATTTCCCAACCACAGGAAAGAGTATTTCTTAACACTTAAGAAAATGCCTTCCCCATGCAAGCAAGGATTTGGAATAAATCTTATCATTTAAGAGAGGGAAAAACCCCAATGCTCAGTTTCTCTTAGGAGACCTCAATACGAGACTACACTGACTGCAAAAGGTCATTAGGGACACAGAACATGAGCTTATTCAAACCAAGTCAGAGGGTCAAAGCATCAAGTAATGCACTTGCATACCAGAGAGGAGTACCTACCTAGGTAGTTAACACAGAAAAACCGTGAGCTCAGGCTTGTATCGGTCAACTGCAATCCCAATGATCGACTGTAGAGCGGTACATGCTGTAAGATCAATAGCATTGCCTCCCTAGTTATCAGAGCAAGCAGACACAATACAGGGAAGAGAAACCAACCTTCGACACACCCTAGAAGACCTACTTTTTCAAACAAGAAAGCCATTTATAAATTTGTAAACAACCCTTCTTTGCCTTTTCTTCAAACAATAGTTTTCAAAAACATTTTCCAAAGCTTTTCAATTACAGCTCCACTAGACCTTCTTTACACTGATATTGATCTGAATTGCACTGTTCAATTTTAAATAGATAGCAATGCCTTTAGGTAGGGATCCTTATAAATTCCAGAGCTTCAGCTGTCATTTTACGATTGAAAAGACTGGGAGTGATTATGTTAGAAACAAAACGCCAGAGAAGGCTGGATAGAAGTTCTGTCTAATAAGTAAAATTGATCTGTGAGAAATTTAGTTTATCAAAATATTCAACCCAGCACCAACTGTAAAATACAGGAACAGGTTGATGTCAAAGACTTATACAGAGACTGGACATTGACAACAATATTGGATGTCCTAAATTATCAGTCCCTAAAGTTTGTGGAAGCAACACAAAACCATAAACTTATACAGTTAAAAAGGAGAAGGATGAGTAAGGTGATGCCTTCTGTGGCATTATAGCACTTTTGCCACCAGCACCAGCCAAAACAGCTCTGGCTGCCAGTGTGATAAAATTAGATGAAGTGGTCTGCTGCATTGGTCCAGAAACCTGACTCCTATTCTGTTAGAGATTTTTGTCTCTAGGATAAGTACTGGGCACTGCAAAACACCATGTAAACAATGGAGATGGAGCTCTTCCACATGTTTTTGATGATTTTTTATCATTAAGATTTTTCTATCCATCAACATAAACTATACAGTAAGTCTCCCAGCTGATCAGTATATTCTCTATACTGATCAGTATACTCTTAAAATATTCTGAAAATTGAAGTTCAATTCATTAGAGAGAAACTAACCATTTATTCATTCACATATCTTATACCTGATATTTCCTTGAAGTTTCAGGTACCTTTGTTTCAGTTTACACTTGACTTATGCAGTGTCTGATCTTAGTAGAAGCAACTTCTTCCCTGACTCCTTTGTTCCACAGTGCACTCACGGGGGGGGGGGGGGGGGGGGGGGGGGGGGGGGGGGGGGAAGTAGTATCAAACTTGCAGGCCAGATCCAGCTGGTGAGACAAGAAAAGAAAGGTGCAAGCGCTTTCAGTTTCATTTCCGAGACTAAAACTACGAACTTGCAAAAGCTAAGTTTAAAGACTACATATTTTCTCTCCCCCTATCCTTAGAATTAAGGTTTTGCCTAAAAGGTTTAAGTCATCCAATTGCAATGGTGACCTAAAGCATCACTGCCACTTTTGAAACACAGCTCTGCGTGTACAGAAAACTGAAGTCATTAAGTAGCAGTACTACCGTGGTACTGCAACCTAACACCATCCTGCACATTGGTCCAACTCTGCTATGCTGCTACCACATGTACCATCTCAGCCCCATTCCCTTCCCCATAGCTAGTACAGTGCTACACACATAGCTCTGTTCTGTATGGAGAAAAGAAGAGGAGGAGGCCAAAACAGTATTTTTTCCCCCCTCTTCCCTGAAAAATGCTGTTGCAGAGCAGAGATGCCGGGTACGCAGAACCAGTCCTAGGAAGTCAGCAGTTGCAGGAGTGCCTACACAGGAGCAGAAAGTCCCATGCTCCAAGGATGATAAGGGAAGGAAGGTGAGGAAAAGGTCTGGCTAATTGCAGTACCACCTCTTCGTCTTTTTCCTTAACATCCTAGATCACAGTTGGAGTAAGATTCCCCCCACCAAGCTCCCACAAAAGCCTCTTAACCCCATAACAGGCTGTGAGATGCAGTATGCCTTCTATCAGTAGCACAGCCACTGAAGTTACATCACCAGTCACAACTCGGTTGTTCCTTAATTTGGCAATACTCACTTGTCATTTAGGAATATCCACCTCAAAGTGCTTAAATTCAACATGAATACATTTTTACTGAGTCCAGGATGGCAGCTATATTATTTGCACAGCCAAGTGCCAGAGTGCACCTGCTTATCTCTATTCTAATGAGACAGCATCAACATCATCAGATTTCTGTAAGACTACTTTTTTTTTTTTTGGCTTGTTTGGAATTTTTAAGTGATGTGGGGAATAAAAACACTTGATAAGGTGATTACTCATTTCCATCTATTGTAATTTCTTTTACTAATTAAAAAACCAAAGCAATCCTAACTTTCCCTTTAAAATGATAGATTTTGAGCTATCAAAACTCAGGAAGACAGTTCTTGAATTATACTAAATAGCTTCATAAAAGTGTTAAATGATTTACTTCTAGTAAGCACTGAGCTAAACAGAAGGCATTATCAGGAAATTAGAAACTACAAAACCAAAGTATTCTTACACCAGTGTATACATCCATGGTATGTCTGCATCTCAAATGCAGAGAAAGACACAGTCCTCTTCCCCACTCAAAAGCAGAACAGCTAACTGGAAAAGATCAAGAAATAGGTAATAAGCATAAACAGAGATGTGGAGGGCTACGACCCATGAAGTAAACAAGATTTTGGCTCTTCAGCCTACAAGAAGACACAACCAAAGAGTGAATACAGTAGAAATCTAAAGTCACAAGTGGCATAGGGAAGATGAGTACTACGGTTTTCACAACACAAGAGACAGAAATTAACAAATTACCTGAAGGCAGGCTTGACAAAAACCACACACACCCCCCCTCAAACAAAAGCAGATGTTTCAGTTCTTCACAGAAGATTTAATTACCATGGGGAGGAACTTACTTCCAAATATCACAGATGCTAACTCTTTACTTAGATTTCAACGGCAATCAGCTCTTAGAAGGCAAATTCATCAAGGGTTATTAAGCAGAAAGGTATTCCCTTGACTCAGGCAGTCCCCAAATCTGCCAGAAAGCAGAAGAGTGTAGAGAAAGGAGTGTCACCCTACTTGCCTGACCTCCCTCTGTTCCCCAGGTCTAGCCCAGGACAGAGTGCCAGAACTCCGTCCCTCTGAGCTGACCGTGCAGGTTCTCACCTCCATTAAACGGCACCCTCAAAAGCAGTAACGGGAGGCCGTGAAGGCGGAGCAAGGCTATACGCTAACGCAGCGCCCACAGGCTCGCTCCCCTCCACGGCCAGGGGAGAGGCCCCCCAACCTGCGAGCCTCCCCCCCCAGGAGGCCAGTGGACACGCAGCCGCCCCGCCGGCACTTCACATCTGGTGAATCACGACGGGGACGCAGAGAATCCCTCGCCCCAGACGAGGAGAAACGGCGGCGAAGCTTAGCCCAGCGGCGGGGCAGAAGGCCCAGGGAGCAGCTGACTGCGCCTCCCTGCCCAGGCCCCGTTACAAGGGAGACCAGCACCCCCACGCCCTACTAGCCCACTCGTTACCTGCGCGGCGCCTGGCAACTCTGGCTGCCCCCGTGGTCACCACCCGCCCCTACGAAACCCGCGCCGCGTCGCGTCGCCACCTCCAGCCCCACAACCACGCGACACCATCTTGTCTACCTGCCCTCCACTTCGCCTCCCCGGCGATACACTGACGTCACGCCGCGAGATCACCTGCCCCCGCCGGCCCAATCAGGAGATGCTCACGGTGACGTCACCTCAGCGGGGAGAGGAGAGCCCTGCCTCTTTCCGCGAGGGGCGGGGCAGAGGGTGGCAGCGCCCGGGCTTGTCCACGGCTCCGGCCCTGCCCAGGGGCTTTTCTAGCACCTCCTGCCCCTCTCCCACCTGGGTACAGCAACAGGCTCCCCCAGGGGCTGGATGAAGCCAGGCCCACAGGGGGTATTTCGCCCCATGTGCCTCAGTTCCTTCCTTCAGCGGCCATGGCCGCCTCGATGCCTGCCCTTGTCTCCTCACAAGGGGCTGCGTGCCCACCCAGCGCGGCTGAAGGAGCACTCCTGCCGGGATGCACCAGAGCACGGTGCTTACCCCCAAGAGCAGCTTTGGCAGTGGGTTTTCAACCTTTTGAGAGGGCCTTGATCTGAAATGGAGGGGTTTTGCCCAAAATGCAGGTGGCAGTTGTGTGTGTGTGAGGGAGGATGTGGAGAGGGGGATTAATCATGGTAAATCATGACTGAAAACAGCCAAACTAGGATTATCCCTTGGGCTTTTTATCCTCCGGGGAAGCTGGAAAACCTGTGAGGTTCTTTTACAGGTTTGGGGTTTTTTTTTTCCAATTTGGCTTTTCACAGTACCCTTGTCTTTGAGGTTTGTTAGATGAAAACACAAAAAAATGGCATAAAAGAAATGCCGCCTTTATCAGGAAAATAGTATGTTTACTGATTTCACGTGACTTGAGGCATCAGAGCGTTTCAAGTGGTCAGGAGCTGGCTTTTTTTGCAGTCTGCCTGCATGTCACATGTTTCTCTCTTTTCCTCTCTTCCTTTTTCTTTTCTCTGCAATGTCACTTGCAAAATAGCAATCATTGGGTTTGGGTTACTCTAATTTTTGCCTCTATAAGCATAGGAAAAAGTGCATATGAGCCATGTGGACATAAGAAAAAGCACACATACATCCACATCAGTTTTAAAGCAGCATAATTAAATACAAATATTCCATATGCCCTTTAATTCCCCTGCAATAAGGGAGTTTCCTGGTGGAACAGAGCACCTCAAAGTTTGACTAAGCACCTCATCATGCACCGAGCAACGGGCACCGGACCCTCACCGGGCCCTCTCACTCAGAGAAGCCAGGTGATAAAGCCAAGCTGTCTGCTAGTTAAAAGGGTCTCTCTAAGGGAAACCTGGGATGAAGTTTTGCAAAGCGAAGCCGGTGCCAGGCGTTAGCCCCTCTGGGCTGGTGGTGGAAGGGGAGGAGGAGGTGTTTTATGCTTGCGGTCAGATTTTCCCACAGGAGAGATGGAGAACTTCAGTATAAATTGTGCATGTTACAATCAACAGGAATACTCTCACAGGCTGGCTCTCAGTGGATACCAAACCTGTGTATTCTGCTGCTTCGAGCTGCTGGAGTACCCTTCTCATGTCTCCCCAGCGCTGTGGCGTCAGCCCACTCCTCACTTTCGGGACTGTGATATAGCTGCTTTTTGTCTCACATGAGCAGCACAGGAGTGGGGCTGCCAAAATAACACCTGTCCCTGCCCTCCAGGCATTGCCCAGCAAGCTTCGGTTGCTCAAAAATAAATGAAGAAATAAAACAGCTAGCCTGCGCCTCTCCTATGCTTAAATTGACGGGGCCGGGGGAGGCCGCCAGCCCGCCCCGCCGATCCATGCAGGGCAGCAGGGAACGGACACAGAGCGAGGCCAGAAAGCCTCACCCCGAGCCCCGCCGACCCTCCGCCGCCGCCGCCAGGGGGCGCCGCCCCACCCCGACGGGGCCACGCTGCCTGGCAACCGCAAAGGAGGCGGGCCAGCTCGCCGCCCTGCCTCCTTCGGTTGCTAGGAAACGAGGCTCTCGGGCGGGGTGGGGAAGCCGCCGCAAAGGCGCGACGCGACTGTCGTAAAAAAATCCCGGGGAAAATGTCGTGAAGCGCGGTCGGCGGAGTCTGTGACGGAGACAGTGACCGGCTCCGGCTCCCCGCACTTATATGCCCCGTCCCCCGGCGGCTACCTCCCCCTCCTGCTCCATGTGGGGCCTCGGCCGGGCTCTCGGCCTCTCCTCCTTCTCCTCCTCCTCCTCCTTCTCCTCCTCCTTCTTCTACTACTACTACTACTACTACTACTATGGCCCGGAAAACAGTTAGCAGGAAGCGGAAAGCGGCGGTGGCTGCTGCCGGGGGGCTCCAGGGGGAGCAGGTAGGTCAGGGGGGCGGGAACGGGTGTATGCGGGGGGGGAAGCCCTTGTCCCCAGTGGGAGGGTACGTGCTGGTGCCCAGGGGGAGGGGTGACCCTGACCGGGGGTTGCCGTGTCCCGGTGCCCGGTTGGGGTGGGGAAGGAGGACGGGGGGGGGGGGAGGGTCTGGTGCCTGGGGAAGGTGTCCTGGGGGGGTGGGGAAGAGCAGTCCCGGCCCCGGTGGTGGGGAGTGTCTCGGTGCGATACAGCAGGCAGCCCCCGCTCCCTGCCCCGGTGGCACCAGGGGCTCTCCCGGGTTCCTGCCGCCCCCCCCCCGCCCTGTCTGGCGCTGCCCCCGTTGGGTTCAGCCGTTCGGCCCGTAACCGCCGGGTCCTTGCCGCCCCCGGGTTGAGCGATGCTGCGGGGCGACCCCAGGCCGGGCCGGAGGAGGCCGATGAACGGCGCGGTCGGTATCGGGCGGCCCCTGCGGTGTCGCTCCCAAACCTGCCGAGCTCACGGCAGGGGGCTGTCGGGGCTGCCCTCTTCTATTTGAAGTGCTTCTCGTTTTCCTCTTGTTTTTATAAACATCTGACGTCTCAACGGTGCCGAACCGGTGTGGACTGTTTTCAATAACATCGCAGTGTTACTTCTTTAGCAAATATTAATGTTTAATTTTATGTTGCTGAAGGCTGTATCAGTATTTCCGAGTTAATCTTCGTGTATGGTATTCCATGGGTAGTTTGGGAGACTTCAGTATTTTGCTGAGAATATCTTTGAATTTAGAAGGATTTTAAGTTTGTTCTAGTTGCTTTATCTAATTTCCATGCTGCTTTTCCACAGTATGGCTGGGATCACTCAGTTCACAAAAGGAAAAGGCTCCCCCCGGTGAAAAGGTCTCTGGTGTACTACCTGAAAGGTAGAGAGGTCAGGATGCAGAATGAGTCTAGCTATCACCGCTTGTTGCATGGATACGCAGCCCAGCAGCTTCCCAGCCTCCTGAAGGAGAGAGAATTTCACCTCGGAACCCTTAATAAAGTGTTTGCCTCCCAGTGGCTGAACCACCGACAAGTGGTGTGTGGGACAAAATGCAACACAGTAAGTGCCACCTCTCTTTCTCTTCCCTCTGTTAATTATTCCACCCCCGAATGATGCTTACCATAATTAAAGTATGTAGACTGCCAAGGAAAATATTAGGAAGTAATTAGGAGTGGAGTCCAAATCGTGCACAATGAATTTTGATTGAAGGTAATGTTTAACGATCGCTTGTTCTCATCTGAAAATATGGCACTGTGCAGATGGCTGGAAACCTGAACGCAAGGCCTGTACCTCGATGCAGTATCTGTCTAATCCGCACAGAGCGATTTACATCTGTTTGCAGGATGGAGAGCAACAATGGGGTTGGATCTTTCTTTTTGTCCTGCAAATGCAAAGTTAATGAACAGCGCTAGCTTTGCTAAATGGTAGCTAACATGCCTGGCAGAAGTTGCTAGTAAGACTCTTTTTTTCATTATGCTCAGTCTTATACGGTTTGGTTTTATGTATGGTTCTGTGCTGCTAACTTTGAAAAGTTGCCACAAAACTAAAAACTATGGTTAAACTCCAGATATTCTTCAGAGTAGCTAGAAATGTTCCAAGCTTAAAAAAAGAATTTCAGATCTTCAGGATTATCCTTTGCTTTTTCACTTTGTGATTTATTTTTTTTTTCACTCTAAATCTGTTTTCAGTGTTCAAATAACTTCCCTTGTTTATGTACCTTTATATGCTTTAGCAGAAATTGAAACCTCTTCAGACTCTTAATGTTTCAGATCCAAAGCATCACTTTATAGGGGAATATTAAAATAATGTCTGATGTGATTAATAAATGGAGGAGATCATACTTCTTAGATAATGTTCTCTCTGCCGGAGTTAGTAGCCCAACTTCATTGGCTGAGGTTGCAATTTCATGTATGAAGTTCTGATTGAATTAGTGCAAAATCCCAAATTTGTTCTTTGCAAGTTGATTAGCGTCACAGAAATGAATCGAGCGTTGTAAGGAATGTATAGATCAAGCAGCTCTTAAACCTCAAAGTATATCAGTTGATGTGATTGTTTCTTTGCCTTAAGAATTTTTTTTTTTTTGCACAGAAGCTGAGCTCAGTGATCTGACTTGCAAGGGACAGTGGTATATTTTTTTTTTTTTTTTCATTTCAGATGTTCTGTTATTATTCATAGTTACACAGCGGGAGGCTTTCATGCAGTAGCTCTTAAGAAGTAAGGCCTAGCTGTATAAACAAAACAGTCTTTTAACAGGAATAAGCCTGAAATAGAATCTCTGCCTTCTTTCTCCATGTGTGTTCATCATCTTGGCTAGTCAGCAGCCAGTGCTGTTCGTGGAACAGCTTACAGGAGACAAACTCCTGCTGAAATGCAAGCTCTTGAAAAGCTTGCTTACTCTAGCAAGATGACTGCATGTTTTATAGAGCTGCAACAATTTTGCTGTGTTCTGTAACTTCTGTAGTTCCAGCACTGCTACAGCGAAGATAAATGGGCAAGTGAGTTGTTAATGCAACCTAGCAGAAAATTGTTTGGGACCAAACAATTGCAGAACTGAAGAGGGATTCAACCATACTGTTGTTCCCACTGCATATGCTGCAGTGAAGTGTATGCTTCCACAGCTAGACTTAACGTTACAGATGGACCTTGTCTTTTATTAAGCAAAATATAATGATTACAAAAGAAGTCACTTAAGCATTGTGAAAGATTGTATATGAATTATGAATACTGTAATAGCTTTAGCTTTGTTGCTTTGTGTTCACATTTGAACAAGTAGAGTGTTAAACTCTACACTCTAATTATAAGATTTTCTTTCTCATCTCCTGAGTGAGTGACCTAATAAAGAAGAAATCCTTTGCTGATTCTCATATGCTGAAACTGTGGCATTTAAGTTGGGAGTAAATCTAAAACAACTTGGTTGACTTTAATGGGGTTTGCTGCGTTGAAGTTGCACGTAATTAAAGTTAATGCAACAGAAAAATAGAAACTATAGCAGTTAGTTTAATCAAAGCTTGAATGTGGCACTGAGCTTTTAGCATTTAATTTATAAATTGCCCTTGGCTATCCTGTGCCAGAAGGATTCACTATTTTTAATAGCAAAACAAAAATACACTCTTGTCATAGAGGAGTAGGTTTGCTTTTTAGTCACTTGACAGCGCTAGTCACTCTAAACACTGAAGAGAATACGGAGCTCTGTCAATTGCTCATTTTTAATGAGGATTATAACTTGTTTAATTATTTGGGGTAACTTATCCTTAAAAATATACCTAGGTATGATTGTGTATATGAAATAACTTTATTGTTCTCCAGTGGATCCTGGTGCTCACAGTTGGCCAGCTGTAAATCAAATATTTGGGTTTCTTAAAGGTGCATGCTTTTTCTGATAGAATTATAGAACCTATACAAGCATTCAAGTGTCTAAATATTCAAACACAATCACCTGGGCTTTTCTGTGGCAGGATTCACGTTTGCAAGAATCTCCTTGATCTTGTATGCAATGGGCTGCTTAATGTTTTTCAAATGAATGAGCGGGCAAACCTCTGAGAGGTGCAGACATTTAAGGTGTGTCACCACGGCACCAAAGGCTGATACCATGAAGTCTCAGAAGGAGATGCTGTCTGTAATCCATCAGCATCTTCTGTTCAAGCTTCCTAGAGAAACTTTGAGACTTATGTAGGAGACAAGCTTATGGCAAACAAAAACACTGAACACAAGATTGCTGAAGTGTGGGGTTTTTGTTTGGGTTGGGTAGGGGGTTTTGGGTGTGTGGTTTTTTTTACTATTTCAGGAAATGACGAAGAATAAAGCAGCTTCTAAAAAGAAATTCCAATAATCATTTTGCAGCTTCTTTTGTTCCCTTAGTTCTGTGTATGTGTTCAGGACATAATTCTTTTGCTAATTGTGAAGTTAAGGATGAAAAAATACAAGAGCTGTAAATCATTCCCTAAATACAAGAAGCTTATGAGTTTCCAGTTGCTTGAGAATATAATTGCCTGGAATCTAATATTTTTGTTTGCCCCCCCCCCCCGGGCAGGCCTGATAGGTATATTTGTATTTAAAAACTTCCTTACTGAATGCTCTCTTCTGGTTTCTCAGGTGGTTTTTCCAAGACATGAATGGGTTGCTTTCTGAATGCTAGCTGATACCTTTTATCTCTTTGGTAGATTCATATGTTGCCTTGGATGCCCTGCTGTAAATCACCAGCTCTTGTTTCTTCTTAGAGACTTAATTTGTTCAAGAGATCCCACATCTGTTCTGTGCATCTCATACAATTATAACCTAGTCTTGTAATCCTGGGGTTGTAGTGGTGAGAATACAACGCACAGTTGCTCTTCCATCCGTGAATGTGGATTCTCTATGGGGAAAATGATTTCCACTTGTTTTGCAAGTTCACGCATCTTCTGGCTTTGCACATGTAATGAAGAATCAAGAAGACTGCTTGTTTCTGATCCCAGGGAGGGAATGAGAAGTCATGCTCCCGCAGTTTGTAACTCTACTCAAAGTCCACTGAACAGTGACCCAAAACTCAGTGTAAATAAACCTCTGATGCCTGTAATTGACACCTCCATTCACCTTTCTTTCAGTGGCTTGTGAGTAAATAGCCAGGTGTTGTTTCTTGTCTCAAGAGTATTTGGTTTTCTGTCAACTGCATGTGATACCCGTGTCTGTCTTTAGAGTCTGGTAGTTTCCGTGCCAGGAGAGACGGAGGGCAAGACACAAATAAAAACTGACAAATGTGATTTTGGCAGTGAACAAATTCAATGATATCAAAGTGTGTGCCCGTTAGCTAGCAGTGCTTCAGAGTTTCACAGCAAGGTGGAGTGCCTGATTGTGTGGCCTTGTCTCTGGAAACGTGAGTTCAGAGTCAGTCAACTTACTGGTGCTCACTTCTCGGATGTTTCTTTATATCCTGGATTGTTTCTCTTTGGACCCTTTCAAGGAGGATGTGTGAGGCCATTACCTGCTTGTATTGCCTGTACTGCACAACCTGTGAGTAGATTTTGTGCTAAGATTAGTGCATGTTCTAATCTCCACTGGAAAGGAGACATGCCAGTTTGATAGCTTAGTCTTTAAAGAGTCCATATTTCTTTGGGCTTGGCATATATTAGTAAATCAGTATTGCCATAGAACGGAAGAACCTTATGCCAAGCATTCTATGAATATAGAAAAGAGATGTTTACAATCTGAATAAAAGGCAAGACTGAGAACTGGGAAAAATCACATAGTGCTACTCAGTGTGACCAGCAATGGTATTGGTGTAAGACAATGCTTAGTGTCATTGCTTTTGTTGTTAGCAAAAAACAAATTTGAAGGAGAACAATGATGTCATTTTCTAGCTTGGCTGAGGGTGAAATTTTTGTGACCAGCTTCAGCTGGTCTGGAGTTGTGCTGTTCCCACCTGCTCATTCTGCCTGGCACTGATGTACGTGTGGCTGGGGAGTCAGCTGGATCAGCTTGCTGCTTTGTGTTCAGATGAGTTTTCTTGTAGGGTTAGTTTTTACTGAAGGCAGAGATATGATCCAGCTGACCTCGGAGCCTACCTGAGCACTAGCTGCTGCCACAAGGATGGTGAGACTGGGTGGGCAGGTGAGGAAGAAGCATGTGGATTCTAAGATTGGCTTAAGCCAATTGTGAAACTTCATTGCAATTGATTCTCTTAGTGACTCTATTTTTAGCAAGGCAATGTGTTTATCTTGGGTTTCTTTCAAATGTTAGTATGAATGACAAGATGTGCTTGTGATTTCTGAGAGCAGTATGTGAAGAGCTGGGGCACAGAGCGTATCATGAGGACTTCTTGTGTGAAGAATAAGCAGTCTCTTTCATGCATGTTCTTTGAGCCTTAAATCTACGTCAGTCCTGCTTGTGTAATAAAAACATGCTGTAGCTCAGGGTGGCATCCTTTGTTTTTGTTCCGATTGATTTATACGATCAACTAAAAGATAGGGCTGCCTGTTCATCTGCTGTTCTGTGTGCAGGGGCAGCAGCAGAGGACACAAGAGTCTACGTGCTGCCTTGAAATGGCATTTCATAGGCCTGTTTTTTAATCTTGCTGTATAAAGTCAATGCTTTCAGTTAAAGATGCATGGGAAGGGCACTTATATTCAATGAAATGGAAAAAAAAAAAAAAAACCCCACAACAAAGTTATCCCCTAAACTGTTGTCTCCAAAAGGCAGGTCAAAAAATGGAAATAGCTTGATGGAAGAGTCTGGTAAACAGTTCTGCTCTCAGTATTGTATACAAGAGAAGGACGGATTTTGCAGTTCAGACTCTGGTCCTCAGATACTCAATTCCCTGCCACAATCTTTACTTTTGGCAAATTGATTAATGAAGTTCCTTAGTTAATGAAGTGGGACAGTTTCTTGATTAACTTGATCGTAAGCAGTTTGAAAAGGGGACAGCCACATAGTAATTGTATGGGAGCCATTTGCCAAAATGGCTTCTCACCACTTCTACAAACCAAAAGGGGGGGGGGGGGGGGGGGGGAAGCATACAGCTAGTAATCTCATGGGGTGTGAAAAGTAGGGCCAGATCATAAAGATTCATGGCTATGACAACTGTAGTACCTAGCCATGCCTGTCTGCCTTGATCCTCGAGTGATAGCACTGTTGCAAGCTGTATATCTGAATTGCTTAAAAAAACAAAAACAAAGAGGGAAGATGGATTTTTGTCATGTCATCCAGCCTGTTTCCTTGTTTAGAACAAGGTTTTCTTGCAGAGAACACGATAGCTGAGTCTGCTCTGTTTCTCACAGATGAAGTGTGGTCCTTGGACTTCTGGCAGATGGCCAAAGCAATTCTGGCTTGGTAAATCCTGGATGTCAAGTTATTTGGCATGCTAATGGATGACATGCATACATTTTACTAGCAGGAAGAACTGAATTATGTGCAAAGCTTAAAATCAAGGGACAAATATGCACAGTTAACTGTTTGGAGGTTGGTGAGGGTTTACTGCATCCAAGAAAAAGTTTTTGTGGCTGGTGTTTAGTTTCTATATAATGAGTAGCTGGAAAAGAAGTTCTTATTCCTGCTTGAGATAAAGGGAAAAAAAAAATAAGTGTATAGTTCAGCTATCAGGACTTTGTCAAGACTCTTAGAGGCCAGGCTGCTTTGGAGTTATTTGCAGAGGTACTTTATTTCAAGAGTAGCGAAGGTACCAGTTTGCTTGAAAGTAGGCCAATTTCTGGTTTTTCTTCAGATCTATGTCATTGTATGCTGCAGTTTTGGCTGCACTTATTTTAAAGAAGTCAGATATTTTGTACTTTTACTGTAGTGTCTTTAAAACGGTATTCAAATTTTCTGCACTCTTAGCTGGGTGCCTATCTTGTTTCTTAACATTTCTCCCTTTTTGGCTTTAGAAGTGTCTAACAACTGTTTGGCTTCTCTTGGCTTTTGTTTGCTGGATTTACAGGGAAGATTTCTTGGCAATCAGTGGTGCAGCTTGCAAGTGTGAGCTTCTGGCTTCCTGTCCTGCCCCAGGTGATGCAAGAGTCTTGGCAAGCACTGTCTGCATATGCTTATTTTATTCTGGGGGGGGGGGGTGGTGGTGGTGGTGGTTTTTAAACTACCCATGGTGTGCCAAGTTCCTTACCAAGCAAGGGGAGAAGTTACTGCTTAAAACTTTACTGCTGAAACTACAAAGCCAGTCCCTTAACTGTGAAATTTCTTGCCCTAAGAGCAGTTGCTGTTCTGGTTACAGTAATACTGTGCAACTGGAGGAGAAAAGTGAGGAAATGACAAAGCAATTCAAGGGCTAACGATGGATTAGAGCGGGGTATGAGCAGATGAAAGCACTGCAAGAAATATGTCCTGTTGCTGCTTCTGAGAATATCTTCATTTGGAAACTTGTTATAGGAAAATGATGTTGAGGTTGAAGATCCAGGGCAGAAATGTGAGAGTCTGATACTTCAGCATTGTGTGTTTCCAAGTTCTTTACTTTTTCAGCCCAATTAGTTTAGAGTTTAGCTAAAGGAATTTTGCATTAGAGTTACTATTAACCTAGTATCAAACATAGATGTGTGACAGTGGTGTCAGACTGGAGAATGTGAAGGGTTTTTAATTTCAGTCCTCATACTTGTTGAGATACTCTTTGAAGTGTGAATCTCTTACAGCTGAAGCACAATTTTCCTGAGCTGTGGATGTGTTTTCCTAATTAGCACTTCTGGTGCCAGCTTTAGGACCTGCAGATGACACTTGCAAGCCTTAATCTTAGGTACTTCACTGTTGATTTTGGGTGTTTTTCAGTACTTGAAGGAGGATAGGAGAGGGAATTGGGTGTTTCTGCTGGAAGGAAATACTGAGGAGGAAAAGAGGATATGTACTCATAGGGGAAGGACAAGGGAGGATGAGAGGAGAGGGAATTACTGATCCTGCAGTGCAGGTGTTAATTTTCAGGGATGTGGTTAGGGCAGAGGGGCTGCTGTGTGCATCATGTTTTTACCAGCTGTCTCGGGCAGTGAACTGCATCGTAAAGCTTGGGAGAAGTGAGGAGTGCCTCCCTCCTACTCAGCTGCACTTCAGCTGTTGCCTGACCCCCTGCACCTGCATGCAAAATGAAGAACTAAACAGGAAAATTCAGTCCCTGTAGGAACAGTCATCTGTTTGTGCAAGACTGCTGCCTACAGAGGAAGATCAGTTGCGGGTTGAAGATGGTGCACAATTCTAGACACAACACGCAAATAGTGATGAATGGATTTCGGCTTTCTCTGCAGAATGAGTTTAACATACCATACTTTATCAGGTTTTGATGTGACATTAATATTCTGTTAGTTCAGTACATCAAGAATAATAGATACGCTGCTAAATTTTCTTGGGTTTTTGATGCTTATTAAAGAACAGATCTACAGTCTGTAAGAGTTCACCAAAAACAACTTGTATGTATAACTCCTCTCTGAGATCCTCTAGATTTCTCTTCTATCCTTCTAGAAATGTCTGACAAAGGATTTCAGAACAATTTCCTTGAGGTGTGTATTTTTTAAATTGCACTGAGTTTTCTTGAGTGGTTTTGTTGTTGCCTTCTCCATCTTCAGTTCGCTTCCAGAGGCTTTGAGACAATATTCTTTGGTTATAGAAGGAACAAACTTAAGAGAGGGGAGGATGGAATTTAATTATAATCCTGGGTTGTGATTCTACATCACTTTCCTTAGTGCCAAGTGAGCTTCAGATCCTCCATTTCCTTGCTTCATTCATGTTCCCTTGGAGGGCTTTGTCCCCTCTGTTATACTTATTTGACTGTTAGTGCAGCTGCACTCTGAACATCATCTGTGAAATGATCCAGCATAAGGGCCTTCGAAATCAAAGTGCCTTTTGGCAGGCAATGTAAACATTTGTTCTGGTTTAGATTGTAATGGTCATATCTGTTTGAACTGACATAACTCTGGGTATAATGATCATAGAATAGTTTTGGTTGGAAGAGACCTCCAAGATCAAGTCCAACCATTAACCTATCACTACCAAGTCCCCCACTAAATCATATCCCTAAGCACCCACATCTACATGTCTTTTAAATACCTCCAGGGATGGTGACTCCACCACTTCCCTGGGCAGCCTGTTCCAGTGCACGATAACCCTTTCAGTGAAGAAATGTTTCCGAATATCCAATCTAAACCTCTCCTGGTGCAATTTGAGGCCATTTCCTCTTGTTCTGTCATCTGTTACTTGGGAGAAGAGACCGACCCCCATCTCTCTACAACCTCCTTTCAGGTAGTTGTAGAGAGCAATAAGGTCTCCCCTCAGCCTCCTTTTCTCCAGGCTAAACATCCCAGTTCCCTCAGCCACTCCTCATAGGACTTGTGCTCTAGACCCCTTACCAGCTTCGTTGCCCTTCTCTGGACACGCTCCAGCACCTCAATGTCTTTCTTGTAGTGAGGGGCCCAAAACTGAACACAGTACTCGAGGTGTGGCCTCACCAGGGCTGAGTACAGGGGGATGATCCCTTCCCTACTCCTGCTGGCCACACTATTTCTGATACAGGCCAGGATGCCATTGGCCTTCTTGGCCACCTGGGCACACTGCTGGCTCATATTCAGCCAGCTGTCAACCAACACCCCCAGGTCCTTTTCCACCAGGCAGCTTTCCAGCCACTCCTCCCTAAGCCTGTAGCGTTGCCTGGGGTTGTTGTGTCCCAAGTGTAAGACCCGGCACTTGGCCTTGTTGAACTTCATACCATTGGCCTCGGCCCATTGATCCAGCCTGTCCAGATCCCTCTGTAGCGCCTTCCTACCCTCCAGCAGATCAACACTCCCTCCCAATTTGGTATCATCTGCAAACTTACTGAGGGTGCACTCGATCCCCTTGTCCAGATCATTGATAAAGATATTGAACAGGACTGGCCCCAGTACTGAGCCCTGGGGAACACCACTTGTGACTGGCCGCCAACCGGATTGAACTCCATTCACCACAACTCTTTGGGCCCAGCCATCCAGCTGGTTTCTTACCCAGCGCAGAGTATGCCCATCCAAGCCATGAGCAGCCAGTTTCTCCAGGAGGATGCTGTGGGAGACGGTGTCAAAGGCTTTACTAAAGTCCAGGTACACAACGTCCACAGCCTTTCCCTCATCCACTAGGCGGGTCACCATGCCGTAGAAGGAGATCAGGTTGGTCAGGCAGGACCTGTCTTTCATAAACCCATGCTGATTGGGCCCGATCGCCCGGTTGTCCTGTACGTGCCGCGTGATGGCACTCAAGATGATCTGCTCCATAACCTTCCCGGGCACCGAGGTCAGGCTGACAGGCCTGTAGTTCCCCGGATCCTCCTTCCGGCCCTTCTTGTAGATGGGCATCACATTTGCCAGCCTCCAGTCAACTGGGACCTCCCCAGTTAGCCAGGACTGCTGATAAAGGATGGAGAGTGGCTTGGTGAGCACTTCTGCCAGCTCTTTCAGCACCCTTGGGTGGATCCCATCCGGCCCCATAGACTTGTGCGTGTCTAGGTGGCATAGCAGGTCACTGACCATTTCCCCTTCGAATACGGGGTCTTCATTCTGCTCCCCGTCTTCCTGCTCAGGGGGCTGGGTGCCCAGAGAGCAACTTCCCTTGCTGTTAAAGACTGAGGCAAAGAAGGCATCAAGTACCTCAGCCTTTTCCTCATCCCTTGATGCTATGTTTCCCTCCACATCCAATAAAGGAGGGAGATTCTCCTTAGCCCCCTTTTTATTGTTAATGTATTTGTAGAAGGACTTTTTGTTGTCTTTTGCAGCAGTAGCCAGACTAAGTTCTAGTTGGGCTTTGGCCCTTCTAATTTTCTCCCTGCATAACCTCACAACATCCTTGTAGTCCTCCTGAGTAGCCTGCCCCTTCCTCCAAAGGTTGTGGACTCTCCTTTTTTTTCCTAAGTTCCAGCCGGAGCTCTCTGCTCAGCCAGGCCTGTCTTCTTCCCCACCGGCTCATCTTTCGGCTCATGGGGACGGCCTGCTCCTGCGCCTTTAAGATTTCCCTCTTGAAGAATGTCCAGCCTTCCTGGACTCCTTTGCCCTCCAGGACTGCCTCCCAAGGGACTCTGCCAACCAGTCTCCTAAACAGGCCAAAGTCTGCCCTCCGGAAGCCCAAGGTGGCAGTTCTGGTGACCTTCCTCCTTACTTCTCTGGGAATCGAAAACTTGATCATAGAATCATAGAATCATAGAATTGTTCTGGTTGGAAGAGACCTCCAAGATCATCGGGTCCAACCATTAACCTATCACTACCAAGTCCCCCACTAAATCATATCCCTTAGGGCCTCATCTAAACGCCTTTTGAATACCCCCAGAGATGGGGACTCCACCACCTCCCTGGGCAGCCTGTTCCAATGCCTGACAACCCTTTCAGTAAAGAAGTTTTTACGAATGTCCAATCTAAACCTCCCCTGGCGCAACTTGAGGCCATTTCCTCTTGTTTTGTTGTCTGTTACTAGGGAGAAGAGACCAACCCCCATCTCTCTACAACCTCCTTTCAGGTAGTTGTAGAGAGCAATAAGGTCTCCCCTCAGCCTCCTTTTCTCCAGGCTAAACATCCCCAGTTCCCTCAGCCGCTCCTCATAGGACTTGTGTTCCAGACCCTTCACCAGCCTCGTTGCCCGTCTCTGGACACGCTCCAGCCCCTCAATGTCTTTCTTGTAGTGAGGGGCCCAAAACTGAACACAGTACTCGAGGTGCGGCCTCACCAGGGCCGAGTACAGGGGGACAATCACCTCCCTACTCCTGCTGGCCACACTATTTCTGATACAGGCCAGGATGCCGTTGGCCTTCTTGGCCACCTGGGCACACTGCTGGCTCATGTTCAGCCGGCCGTCAACCAACACCCCCAGGTCCTTTTCCGCCGGGCAGCTTTCCAGCCACTCCCCCCCAAGCCTGTAGCGTTGCCTGGGGTTGTTGTGACCCAAGTGCAGGACCCGGCACTTGGCCTTGTTGAACCTCATACAATTGGCCTCGGCCCATCGATCCAGCCTGTCCAGGTCCCGCTGTAGCGCCTGCCTGCCCTCCAGCAGATCAACACTCCCTCCCAACTTGGTGTCATCTGCAAACTTACTGAGGGTGCACTCGATCCCCTCGTCCAGATCATTGATAAAGATATTGAACAGAACTGGCCCCAGTACTGAGCCCTGGGGAACACCACTTGTGACCGGCCTCCAACCGGATTTAACTCCATTCACCACAACCCTTTGGGCCCGGCCATCCAGCCAGTTTCCTACCCAGCGCAGAGTACGCCCATCCAAGCCATGGGTAGCCAACTTCTCCAAGAGAATGCTGTGGGAGACGGTGTCAAAGGCTTTACTAAAGTCCAGGTACACAACGTCCACAGCCTTTCCCTCATCCACTAAGCGGGTCACCATGTCGTAGAAGGAGATCAGGTTGGTCAGACAGGACCTTCCTTTCATAAACCCATGCTGACTGGGCCCGATCACCCGGTTGTCCCGTATGTGCCGCGTGATGGCACTCAAGATGATCTGCTCCATAACCTTCCCGGGCACCGAGGTCAGGCTGACAGGCCTGTAGTTGCCCGGATCCTCCTTCCGGCCCTTCTTGTAGATGGGCGTCACATTTGCCAGCTTCCAGTCAACTGGGACCTCCCCAGTTAGCCAGGACTGCTGGTAAATGATGGAGAGTGGCTTGATGAGCACTTCTGCCAGCTCTTTCAGCACCCTTGGGTGGATCCCATCCGGCCCCATAGACTTGTGCGTGTCTAGGTGGCGTAGCAGGTCACTGACCATTTCCCCTTGGACTTCGGGGTCTTCATTCTGCTCCCCATCCCTGTCTTCCTGCTCAGGGGGCTGGGTGCCCAGAGAGCAACTTCCCTTGCTGTTGAAGACTGAGGCAAAGAAGGTATTTAGCACCTCAGCCTTTTCCTCATCCCTTGACACTAAGTTTCCCTCCGCATCCAATAGAGGAGGGAGATTCTCCTTAGTCCCCTTTTTATTGTTAATGTATTTATAGAAGGACTTTTTGTTGTCTTTTATGGCAGTAGCCAGACTAAGTTCTAATTGGGCTTTGGCCCTTCTAATTTTCTCCCTGAAAATTCCCTATCATTTCGTGGTCACTATGCCCAAGATGGCCTCCGACTGTCACATCACCCACAAGACCTTCTCTGTTCACAAACAACAGGTCCAACAGGGTGCCTCCTCTCATTGGCTCCCTGATGTCTGTTTGAAGAGTTGTAAGGCTTTATAAGTGAGTTTTCTGCCAAGGGGACAGTGACATAGAGCTCCAACTTCTAGTCTTTTTGCAGGATGAGATATGTAGCTAGATATCTTTAGATGTTTGTATTGGCAGTACTATATTTAGTTACTATTCTCTGTATATCATCAGAAAATAAACTTCAGTTATGTAAATTTATAAAGTGTAAGTTTGTCAAAGCCAAAACTTCATGGTAAGTATCTTATCTGGGAGGCAGGAGACTTGTGCTAAGCCCCCTGGGGTTTACTGACTGTTTTGAGGTGAGTCTTTTTCTCACTGTTGTAGAGGGAAACTGGAAAACAATATTGTTTTGTCACAGTATTGAACAGGGATAAGTTTTAGATTCAAGGGTTTTGTTAAATGGGAAACCTCCTATGAAAAATTTTTCTTCTTTCTTCCATTGCTGTGAAAACCAAATGGGATGATTAAAATAAAACCCACTGTAATTAAGTTAGTTTAGTTGTTTTAAGAAGGAATTTATGGTTTTTCCAGCCGTACTTGCAGATTTGTGGATTCCAACTTGAAGAGAACGTCAGCTCAAAATAGGGTGGATATTTGACCATCTTGTTTTTGTTATCTGTTCGATAGTGACTTGCATCTCCTGCTTTTTTTCCCCCAGTTATTTGTAGTAGATGTTCAGACTGGTCAAATTACCAAGATTCCTATTCTAAAGGATCGTGAACCTGGCATGGTGAACCAGCAGGGATGTGGTATTCATGCCATTGAGCTCAACCCCTTGAGGACCCTTCTGGCCACAGGTGGAGACAACCCCAACAGTCTTGCAATTTATCGTCTGCCTACACTCGATCCTGTCTGTGTGGGAGATGTAAGTGGGAGTATTTGGGGGAAGTTTATTATGTCACTTACAAGAATTACTACTTTGAAGTGCATAAGGTCAGAGCAAGGTTAAGATTTGGAAGTCTTGTAGTGGAGAGTGAATTTCTGAAAGCTTGAAAACATTCCTGATTAAGTTGTCTTTTTTTGACAAGGTATCTTAAATATGAGTGAGTACATAAATATGTGAGACAATTAAATATGTGAGACATAAACATGTGAGACAAGGTTCTGAGTCAGATTTCTTCTTCCTCACCCTCATTCAGGTCTACTTCAGATTACTTTTAGGCATTGAAAATGTAACAAAATCTTAACTGTTAAAGTCTAATTGTGGTGATGACCTCTGAAACTAGTTAGTGAAAAAGCTCTTTTGAGAACTTGAAAAGATGATACAAGTTGTTCCAATTTTCCCCTTCTCCAGTGCAGCTTATGTATGTATTATTCCAGAGGCAGAACTTGGCTTTGAGGATTAGTTCTAACCCAGTGACTTATGGCGGTTTGATAGACTCTGGTACTGCTTATATTTCTGAAACATCATGAGACCTTTTTAAAATAGCCAGTCTTAAAAAGAAAAAGACTGAAATGAGTATAGTGGTGTCCTGTAAGTACTTCTCTCTCATTTCTCCTTTTTGATTCAGGACTTCACATAGATGTTAACTACAACAGCAGAGGTCAGGTCAGAGTTTCTGCAGTAGCAGATAACCAGCTGCAGAAAGGCTTGACTCTGAAGATTTGTATGACTTGTTATTCATTTGTGTGCTGCTGTGACTCTGCAGCTTTTCAAACAGAACTACAGCCTTATGATCTTTTTTTCTCCACAGGTTTCTCGCCTGCTAAAGAAAAGGTTCTTGAAGTAATAGTCTTGAAAAAATTAATCTGTAGGTTATATATTGTAAACATAATGTTTGGTTACTTTTTATAGTAGCGATGTGTATTTGAGGAAATAAAAGTATGTAGCTACTTTACAAAAGTAAAGAATGCTACTTTCAAAATGGAAAATCTAGATCCTTAGAATTGAGATCAATTTGTCCTTGGTCAGAGACCTGTTTTTCTATCACCTAATTGCTCTCTATTAATTATACACTTCAAAATCAAAAAAAGTTAAAATTACTGTTAGGTACTTAAACTGCTCCAGCTTGATACTGGAACCTTATCTGTATGTTTTTAATGTAGGTCTGTCCTTCTGAGTTTGTACTAAAAAAAAAAAAAAAAAAAAGAATAATACTTGTCTGCTTTGAGACCACTCTAGAATATAATGGCACAGAAAAATCTGTCTTTTTTTCTTTTAGGATGGACATAAGGACTGGATATTTTCAATTGCATGGATCAGTGATACTATGGCTGTTTCTGGTAAAGTCAATTTTTTTTCTCTTCCTACCCTGCCCCCTCCAGAATTTTATACTGACGTACAGCACTTGATAGGTCTTAGGGGAGCACCTTTATCAAGGCATTTGAAACCACTTGGAACTACTTTGCTTATTTAAACCGTTCTTGGTCTTAGTACGGTGCTTTGCTTTGTTTTATTTGTAGGGCCCTGGTCTAGATTTGATTCCCCCCGCCCCCCCAGTATTGGAGGGAATACTGCTGTCTTTACAGTAGGTGTTGCCATGAGAGGGTGTCTGAACACAGTGAGTTAAAGGGAAGGATTCCACACAAGAAGAAGAATTTCAAGAGGGGTGTTGGTTATCAGTTGTTAACTTTGGAATACAGCAGAGCAGCATCGGTTTCTGAAATCCTATGAAAGACTGATTAATGAGAACTCAGTTTGTTTTATCAAACTATCAGTAAAGTTGTGTGTGTGTGCATGTATATATATACACACGTACTATGGCAGCTAATACAGAAGGCTGTAATAGAAAAGGTCAGTTACTGACTCTTTAGTAACTAGTTGGATAATCAGTGTAACTTCATAAAGTATTACTTAACTTAGGTAAAGGCAGCAATACTAATATGGTATTGCATTAATGTAATAGTTTACTGTCTTTCTGTGCTGATGGGGTGTAGTATTCCGTACAGGGAGATGTCAAACTTCAGGTGACGGAAAATCATAACAGTCTCATATAAAAATCAAATACTTAAATTGTTAGTTCAGTAATTTTTTCAAAAAACCAAAAAGCTAATCATAGAATCATAGCATAGTTTGGGTTGGAAGGGACCTTTTAAAGGTCATCTAGTCCAACCCCCCTGCAATGAGTAGGGACATCCTCAACTAGATCAGGTTGCTCAGAACCCCATCCAGCCTGACCTTGAATGTTTCCAGGGATGGGGCATCTACCAACTCTCTGGGCAACCTGTGCCAGTGCTTCACCACCCTCATTGTGAAAAACTTCTTCCTTATGTCTAGTCTAAATCTCCCCTCCTTTAGTTTAAAACCATTACCCCTTGTCCTATCACAACTGGCCCTGCTAAAAAGCTTTTCCCCATCTTTCTTATAAGCCCCCTTTAGGTACTGAAAGGCCTCAATAAGGTCTCCTCGGAGCCTTCTCTTCTCCAGGCTGAACAGGCCCAACTCTCTCAGCCTGTCCTCAGAGGAGAGGTGTTCCAGCCCTCTGATCATTTTTTGTGGCCCTCCTCTGGACTCGCTCCAGCAGGTCCATGTCCTTCTTGTGTTGGGGGCTCCAGAGCTGGACACAGTACTCCAGGTGGGGTCTCACCAGAGCAGAGTAGAGGGGCAGAATCACCTCCCTCGACCTGCTAACTATGCTTCTTTGGATGCATCCCAGGATACAGTTGGCCTTCTGGGCTGCGAGCGCACATTGTTGGCTCGTGTCCAGCTTTTCATCCACCAGTACCCCCAAGTCCTTCTTGGCAGGGCTGCTCTCGATCCCATCATCCCCCAGCCTGTATTGATACCGAGGGTTGCCTTGACCCAGGTGCAGGACCTTGCATTTGTCCTTGTTGGACCTCATGAGGTTTCCCCAGGCCTGCCTCTTGAGCTTGTCCAGGTCCCTCTGGAGGGCATCCCGTCCCTCAGGCGTGTCCACCGCACCACTCAGCTTGGTGTTGTCTGCAAACTTGCTGAGGGTGCACTCGATCCCACTGTCAATGTCATTTGACTCAATCCTGGAGTTTGATTTTTGAATTTAATATAAAAGTTGATCCTTGCAACTCTCCAATCCAAATACCTGCATTAAAAAAACCCCATTAAGTCACATTGTGTAGGGAAGAAATTGAGGTACGTGTCAAATCTGTCAGAGCTGACTTAGATGGAAGTGAGTTGCCTAAACACCAGAAGGGATGGGTATAGGACCTTGGATTAAGCCTGTGTTGATCTATGAACCAAAGACATTCAGCTTTCAACATCCAATATTGTTACTCTTATTGATTCATATTTTGGATTAATATCTTCAAATTCAGTAGAAAAATAAAATGATTTCTTGCTTGTTTGGCCTCAGTTCCTATGTTACATTCTTTAAATAAGAGGTTGCATGGGTTTAAAAAAAATTTTTCAAAAATAGATTTGATACAAATTGGTACAAATTGTGGTTTGAAATAGTTGTTTCTGTTCAGTTCACAAATGTGTGTACATATCCATAAGCATACTGGCAGAAATCAAATAATCCAAAATGGGTGTAAACCCAACTGAGTTTTCTTGGAGGTTTTTGTATTGTCTTAACAGACCCTGTCAATCTCGGCCTTGGTAAGCCAGGCTGAACACATAGGCTATTCAGTTGCCTCTGAGTTTATTCTACGTGTGAATCTCTAATGGTGATTGTTGTACAGGATTGTAATTTTTGATGCATCCTGATCTGTTTGAAAACAGATGAGGTGATCTAGCTGCTTGGAAACCATGTAGACAAACCAGTTGACAATGAGTTCACAATGTTATGAACTTTACAGCTCAGTAAAATCATGTGGTTTTTTTAATAATAAATAGGCACCAACAGTGTGTTCAGTTAGATTAAATAGTAATAGTATCCTTCCTTTCTTTCAGACTCTGTTGTTTATTGCAGTTCCTTTTTTAAAAGGGGGAATTATGTATATATGAAATGGACTGTTATGGACTATTTATTCAGGTTCCCGGGATGGTTCGATGGGTCTCTGGGAAGTCACAGAGGATGTGTTGTCCAAAAGTGATGCCAGGCATAATCTCTCTCAAGTTCCTGTCTATGCCCACATAACACACAGGGCTCTGAAGGATATCCCCAAGGAGAACACCAATCCTGACAACTGCAAAGTCCGAGCATTGGCTTTCAACAATAAGAACAAGGTCAGTAAGATAAGCAAGACAGTTGAGAAGTCCTAAAACTGTCCATATGTATTAGAAAAAAAAGTAATCTAAATCAAATATACCGGAGAAGCAACCTAATATTTTTTTTTCCCCTGATCCTTTTGCATCCTTCTCATATGAGATGATCATCTTTATCTGCTATGTCTGCTTCTGCCCTAAGTGCTTGGAGAAGTCCAGTAGAAAAAAAAAAAAAAAATCGTATGTTTTCAGAAGGAACAGTTTTCCTGTGGGTTTGATTTTAGACTTGCACCCTAAGGGGGGTGGATGGGGAATGTTTAGAAGAAGCAGATAAAGCACCAAAACACCTCTTGCAGCTTGAATCCCACTCTTGAGTGCTCTTGCTGCTTTCCTTCACCTTTTGTGAAGACCAGCTAACATTGTCAGTTGCTGTTTTGATGGCTGAATTGTTACTGGATTGCTCAGTAAGTGAGGTGACTGACACACAGGGCAGGTACCAGTGCTTGCTTTAGTGTTATTTTGTTGGTGTTTGACAAACAGTAAATGTTAACCTCCCCCATGCTGATCTCTTGTTATTACTAGAGATGAATTGTACTGGGGCAAGTGGGAGTAGCAATTCATCCCCCACTACTTTTATTTCTGCCCTCAAAGAACAGAGAAGGTCTGAAGCAAAGGCGGGTGTGCTATCAGAAGCACGGTGCTCCTGTGGGCTTTATTTTTCACTATAGCTGTTAATTACTCCTCTGTGATGGAGACTTTGTATAGCTTTTTCAGTAGAGTAGTGCCTGGAAAGAAATGTTTACTTCAGGGTCAGAATCAGTGTGGGAGCTGCTGTAGAGAATTGCCAACCCCAGCTTGTACTGTCTAATAATTCATTATTTGATTGTCTAACAAGATCTATACTATTTTTGGTTATTTACTGTTTTATTAATTCTTATTCTACCTGGCACCTTTGTGCTATATTGCATTCTATCAAGATCAATATAAAATGAAAATTTATCTTGATAAGCATGTACAGGATTATGGATGAGTTCAATCTGGAGTATACAGCCTGTCTAGTAGAGAGCGTGAGTTTGTAAGGACATCTACAATACAGAAACTAACTCTTACTATTTTTTTTTTTTAAATAGGAACTGGGAGCTGTGTCCCTAGATGGGTATTTTCATCTTTGGAAAGCGGAGCACACACTATCAAAGGTGCTTTTCTGTTTGTTGGTGTAAAATTTCAGAAGTTGCCTAGAAGTTAAAGCTTTTCACTATTCTTCATCTCCTTTAAATGCTTGAAGAAAGAGCAGCAGTGTTTGTAAAACACTAAAAGCTTTATGTAAAATGAAATGTCCTGAAAATTAGAACTTGGGGAAAGAAACTCCCTGCTCCCCTTATTTTGGAGGGTGGGAGGTGCTCTTAACTGTCTGCCAGTTCTGGGTGAGCTGAAGTGAACCATTCCATAGAGTATGATGGATACTTGATTAGCAGTGTTCATAAAGGAAGTTGCACTTATTTAAGTGTAATTGCAGATCAAACCCAGATGTATCTGTGCTAGTGTATGAGGTAAGCTTTTTCAGCTTAGAGCTGATGTCTGTGTATACCTGCTGAAGAAATAACAGCAGCTTAGAAAGATGTAAAACAATTTACCAGAATGTCCATTGTTCTTTGCACAATACTTGGCTTCAGCCTTTATCATCTCAGTTTGGTTCAGATAAGGCATCCGATCTCCTTCAGGTTTTTTTTCTCTGGGTCAGGTTGTTGCTTTTCTCTTAAAGTTCTATTGTTGTGATGAACTTATTTTTTAGCTGCATTTTGGTTTTTTCACTGCAACTTCCTTGAACATAGCTTACAAAATTGTTCTATTAACATTTTTGCTCTTTTCTCCTAATGCATTGATTTGTCTGTCTTCTGTTTCCAGTTACTTTCCACAAAGTTGCCATACTGCAGGGAGAACGTGTGTTTGGCTTACGGTCAGGAGTGGTCAGTGTATGCAGTAGGATCCCAGGCGCATGTCTCCTTTCTGGATCCCAGGCAGCCTTCTCACGATGTTAAATCCGTCTGTTCCAAAGAACGAGGCAGTGGTAAGAAACTTGTCAAAGGGTGCTTCAAATGATTTGCTTGCAGAAGCGGCTATTAAGACTGCAGTAAGATAAGCTTTTAATAAATAGGAAGGGGTTTTCACGTGATAGACTAAATCATTAATAGTATATATAGGTTTTGCTTTTATGACAGTATTCCTTGAGTGACCAACAAACCAAGCTTAAAAGCAACTCTGAAATCTAAGGATAGACAACATTAGTACTTTTATGATCAACTAAATTGTACACTATCCAAATATTACTGAACTTTTAAAAGTGTGCATTTTACTTCTACTTATTTTTTTACTGTGTCTTATTCTGTTTTACTTCATCTCAAAGCAAATCCAGTCTTTGTACCACTATTAATACTGTCTATTCTTGCATTTTTCTCTGGGAATGGAAAAAAAGCATGTTGTCTGCTCTGTGCTATCATATTGGGAGTTTGTGCTGTGGGTGAATGCTTGCTTTGTAATTTTAAAGTCATGAGCGAGACTCTTAATTTTCAGTATGTATTAATTTGCTTTAAATATACAAAAGCTCACTCTTTAAAAAAAAAAAAAGTTTGCAGATTTGAGTGCTGTTTTCCTTTTCTGATGTGGATGCGGTATGTCCAGTTGGACCTTACACCAGGGCCAAGTGTGAGGGCTTGCAGGGCGCATGGTCCCATAAGCTTCTTCCTTTATTTTCAAGCATACCCTTTATTTTCAAGCATGAGAAGGCACTGTGCTGTGATGCCTGTTTTAAACCATATTAATCCCAGACTAATAAGTTGCAGTCCTTATTTAGCTTGGCTCTAGGCATCCATCTCTTCATTGGGCAAGTTATCAAAAGAATGCATATAGGCAAGGATTAGGAAAGTTTTATTTATGTGGTTACTGGAGTTTGAACAGTGCTGTCTAGATAAATGTCAGGGTCTGCTTCTTTCAGATACAGGAGAAGTTTCTATAATATGAGAAAAGGTGCTTCACCAGCTCGTGTTGTCACCTGAACATCTTACCAGCAACAGTCCTTGTCCTGACCCACTGTAAGTGAGGGCTCTGTGGAGGTCCTGACGCTGTCACCCCTCAGTATCATAGGGAAGGAATACCAAGACGCTGGAGTGTGGTGCCCAGTGTGGCTGGTGGCTGAAAGCTTCTGACTCGAGTATGTGATCATCCTTGCTGGGGGGATGATTGATGTGTAGGTAGTATCTCTGGGGCACTAGTTCATGTCTGGAGAAAGCCTTTGTTCAATTCTGTTTTCTGTTCTGCATAGTAGGTGGATTTTTTTTTTTGGCATGGTAGTGGGGGCACTTAAGTAATATTAATTCCCAAGATACTGAGTGTTTCAACTTTCTATTGATCTCACTGGGACTTGGAGCGGTGCAGCACCTCTAGAAAGTAGGCTGTTTATTGATTTGCAGACTAAAATCTGGGTTGACTTTTAAGTGCTTTGAAGTGTTACCTGAATGTGCTTTCAGCTTCCAAATGCACCTGCTGAACGTGGTAAGTCCACATTAACTTCAGATCATTAGTGTTGTATTCAAAAGCAGGTCAGAGAAAGGTTGTCACTTAGTAAGACTGGAACTGGTTTTTACCTAGTGTAACCCTGTCTGCCCTACATGAGAAGGTAGCTCATGCTTTTTAGTGCATCTTGTAAGTGTTGCTTTTCTTAGCAGCTGTACAGGGAAGTGCAGGCCCTGGACTTCTAGTTCTTGATCTGCGAGAGCAACTGCTTTCTGCTCTGCTGGCATGCACTGCAATGTTGTGTGCCCTCGACTTTATATCCTGAAGGCAGCAATGTTAACGTAGTGGACAGAGCTTGCGCAGCACGGACTCTGTGTCTGCTCTTTGTGTAGGACACGCTACTGTGTTTTCATTTCCTTCTGGGATATGTAGACCCTCCCTGCCTCTCAGGAGTAAGGCTCAATTTGCTGACCCAAATAGTCCAGGTCCACAGGTGGTAGAGTGCTGGGAATGTAGGAGAGCTTACTGTGATCAGTTCTAGGCACAGGTTGTGCTTTTAGTTTGATGGGAATGATTAATCTGAGGTACTTCAGCCCCTTAGGAGCCAATTTGAAGTGCTGTTCTTGAAAGCCTGTTCTAAACATCCTCTTAGTGGGTACATCACGGATTCCTTCAGTTAATTTTTCTGATTAGAGAAAGATCCACAGTTGTTCTGCATTTTATAGCTTTTATTAATAAAATTGTGTTGAAAAGTATATGCCATCTGCTTTCATACTCCATCACCTGTTTCTGTTAAGTAAGTGTTCTGCTGGGTTGCTTGTCAAGAGCACTTTTGGAGCAAAAAATAAGAGGAGGTCCCCTCTTGTGCCTTTCTCTTATCCAAGTGACTGCTCTTGCTGATTGCAGAGGGCTTAAAGCTTCCTGCATGTATTTGTTGGAGCCAGGCCCTTGTAATGGGATGGAGGGGGGAGATGTCTCCAACTTGCTCAGATGCATTTGTAGTTCTCTGAATTAAAGTGGAGATTCTTATATGAATCTGGTAAATCTACTTCAGCAGGTGTGAGACTTGCACAGTGGTTTCCCATCTATTAAGCCTGCAGCCAAGACTTCACCTCACATCTGGAGCATGACAATGTAGCCTCGCCTGTTCACAGATGTGTGTGTGTCACAGATGCTGGTGGCTGTGGATGTAACATCAGGTTGTGGAGGCGGAAGGATGAGGATGTGTTTCTAGTTAGGACTCTGTACAAAGGGGAAGGGGAAACTCCCTGGCTGCATCTACACTTCTCGGATGTCTGCTGTCATGTGTCCTGCTGGGTGTATTCCAGTATGTTACAAGTTTTGTGATGTTCAGTCCCACTTGGTACGGTGACAGTAGTTGGCACGTGGATGAAGCTGGCATAACTCACTCTTTTCCCCTCCTGTTTGAATGCTTGTTTAGGCTGTAATTCAGTGGTACTTTAAAGAGGGCTTAAAAAGCCCTGGAGCTTATAACCTGGCATTGTGTTGTGCAGGAAGGAAAAGCATAGATGTGGTGGGATTTAATCTGTGTAGAAGAGTTGTTTGGGGTAGAGTGCTTACACAAAACAAACCTTTTGCACAATAAATAGAGATGAGATGACAGGACATTTTGCAAATTGCAAATTCCTACATATAGAATCTCCCCAGGACTATTTTCAAGGGATCCTTGTTTAGCTGAGGCTTCAGATTTAGATTTTGTGAAAACAAAATGTACTCCTTTTACTCAATCTAATGGCATAACTGAATTGTGCTAGAATGTTTTGTTTGGACTGGAAACTTGTTGTAACTTCCCATGTGCTGGTGTACCATGGTGCTGCTTGGGTTGTAGGATTTTTAGTCTGTTTTTATTGCTGGGTGAAGTGCTAAAAGTGCCAACTACAAAGAAGTGTTTGTGTGAGAATATTTGAGCAGGGATAGCTTCAAAATTATTTAAGAGCCTGATCTGTCTTGGCAGCAAAGTGACTAATGATTATTATGGTTATACTTGCTTACAGCTAGCCTGTTGATCAGCAAAATGCACTTGGTGGCAGCTGGGACAGTAATTTTTCTCACATAGTCACTTATCGCAGCTTGGCAGGTCTACTGCTGTGTGTTTCCTCATGGTGTGTTCACTTAGAGGTTTGTGGCAGACAGAACAAAGCTACTCTTGATCCTAAATGACTTATGATCTTTGCTTATCTGGCAGAGCTGGGGCCTGATGAGAACGAAGCTTCTTACTATGCGCCATCAGTGTAGCTCATGGCCTCAGAGGAGAAGGGAAGTAGTATATGTAATTGAAGCTGCTGTTTCAATAGTATCAGTGGGGTTTATCTGCATTGCTCCATAGCGGTGGGGAAACTTGTGTTGTGGAGAATACTAGTAGGTAGTTCCTCTTAAAGAAAATATTAGACATCAAGCAGCAGCACTGCAGAGCCAAAGCATCCATCTTCCTTACTGTGTTGTATGTCCCTTCTCTGTTTGACAGGTATTCGATCAGTGAGCTTCTACGAGCACATCATCACAGTGGGAACAGGGCAAGGTTCCTTATTGTTTTATGATATCAGAGCCCAGAGGTTCCTGGATGAAAAGCCCCCATGTGCCTGCTACGGACAGAAGCAGAAATTAGGAGGAAGTGAAATTTTGAAGTTGACTACTGGGAAAGGCTGGCTGGTGAGTAGCTTGTAGCTGTAGGAGACCCTTTACGCAGGAGTGCCACAGGGCTCGAACCGGTTCTTTTTGTAGTAATGGGAGCTATTGTATGAAATGTGTCCCAGTAAAACAGTGATTGTGTAACCGATAACTGTAATCATGAAAAGCAAGAAGTGCTGCAGAATTGCTTTCTACAACAGCTTTATGAAAGGGTATTGAATGGTTGGTTGCTTGAGTGTAAGGCATACTGACTCCTGTTCTTATGCACCGATTCATAAATGAACTCAATTTTTTTATATCTTTATATTTTTGAACGTAATCTAACTTTAGGTTTTACAACCTCAAACACAAAATACATTGTCTTCCTTTAAAAACGTGCTACTCTAACGTGGTACTCAAAGTAAGAGAGGTTTAATTTAATTGTGTGCAATTTTAGAAATTGGCTTCCTAAGGTGGTGCCATGGCAGGCACTTGAGTTCAATTTCCTGTATGTTATCATAAAGCAGTTGATGGCTTTGTCTAACTTCTCTCTATCTTTTGTATCATTGTGATGTAACTTTAAAAAACTAATGAAACTTGATATCTTCCCTACCCTTCACCTTCCCCCATCCAATGTTTGGCCCAAATGCCCTCAGAAAAAGCTTCAGGACAGCTCTGGTATCTTCAAGTTGATCTGTCTGAAGCTTCAGGGAGTGTTAACAGAAAAGATCCCTTTTTAGGCTCTGGAAGCTACCTTCTGCTTTTGTGAAACAAGGTTTGGGGTTGGCTTGGCAACAATAACAATCTAAACTTTCCTTTAACAGAATCATGATGAAACCTGGAGGAATTATTTTTCTGACATAAATTTCTTCCCAAATGCTGTTTATACCCACTGCTACGACTCGTCTGGAACGAAACTCTTTGTGGCAGGAGGCCCTCTTCCATCAGGACTTCATGGGAATTATGCTGGTCTCTGGAGCTAATAACTCTATAAATGCTGATCTTTACACAGATTTCCACTTTTCTTTCCCTTTTTTTAACAACAAAATTGTGTGATGCCATTGATTTCTGATTTAAATGCAAGTTATTTTTTGGCAGAGTTTTCTGTTGGTCTCTGACAGTTTTGTACATCTTTTTGAACCATTTTTTTTGCTTTAACCTCCTTGAGCCTTTATATGAAGGGCTTTTGAAATCCTTTTTTTGTGTTTACTCCAAATGACTCTTCCCCCACATTTAGGCTATCTTGGCCATATGCCTCCTCCCCTACTTTGCTGTGAGGTAGGATTCCTTTCTTAGAGTGGTTGCTCCTGGGCTTTCTGTGAAAGTCTAGGGGCTGTGTGTCTGCAGATACTTTGTCAGTTACATTACTTGGAGTGAGGACTACTTGTAATTAAAAAAATATTAAAAATATTTATAAGAGATAAGCTACTACTTTATCTGCAGAGCCTGGCCCTGGCCTGATCTTATTTTTTAAAAGTACAAGTCTAATGACACTGTTTATACATAGAGGAATACAGTAATTTTAAGCTGCATACATTGGAGCCCAGGGATGGATTCCCCAGGGGTATTGCCCATCAAGCCCAAACTGCAGAAGTGCAGGAGTTCTCAAAAGTGTGTTTGTATTTGAATTGTAGTTTTCAGCAGTGCCAGGAGCAAAAAGTTGGTCTTCTGTTCCTTCTCTGCCTGTCCCAGGTATCAGCTTGCACAACTGGAGGTTGCGTAGGCTGTTCTGCAGTGTGGCTATTGCAGGGTGACATTACATTGAGGGCCTGCAGAGGTGCTGAGAGGAAATGGGGGCTAGGGACATGAGTGTTCTTGTCATTCAAAAAGAACTAAATCTATCCATCTTCCAGATGAGCCAAGGTTCCTTAGTATGCTGCTGCAATAGCTCATGGGTTCTTCATAAACTGCCTAAAACCCAGGACCTTTTTTGTCCCAGGTTGTGGAAACTTTCCCATTTTAGCTGTTCTGGTTGGCTATCTCCTCTAATAAGCCAATGGAATAAACTGTTTGTTTGGTTTTTTTTTTCCCTAAGGTTAAAGAGTGCATCTCAGACTTGTCTAATGCAAGCTAGAAGCTTTCCATGTAGCAAGATAACTTGCTGTTAGCTCACATTGTGTTAGCATCTGCTGTCATCCTGCTTGTTATAGGAGATGCTCAGTCTTTCCCCAAATCCCCTGCTGCCTTCTGCATTCAAACTCCCTCGAACTTCATGTGGGACTGAGTGGGGAGAATAGGTCCAATGCCCTTCAGGTCCAGCTGTGAAGCGTGTGCATTCCAGGATGATGGTCTTACCTAATATTCAGCTAAAATGCAGGACTCCAGGGTGCTGCTCCTAGCCTTTTAGCAGGCACCAAACTCTCGGCTTGTTACTGATGCCTCTGTCCTCTGCTGGAATGAATGCCTTTCCTCTGCCCCTGTCACCAGTGGAGCAGAGTGTGCCTGTACCTCACTGCTTTGGTAGCAAATGGGCAGTTGGCTGAAGCTGAGAAGAAAGACAAGGCATGGAGGACATGCTCTGTTCTCCTGCCTCTGCTGGATATCACAGCCACCACTGTAGAGTAGCTCTAGTCCCTTATGCAGTTCCTGACAGACTGCCTAGAGCTAGTCTGCATGTGTCCTTGCAGTCCTTCTCATCTTCAGACTCAGTGTCTTCATCAGTAACACCAAGCAGTGAGACTTGGGCTTAATTTCCAGTTGGTAGTGGAGACTTGGATGGAAATCCTGCAAGGAATGCAGTTCCCTCCCATCCAGGTGGAAATCCTGGCAAGTGAAGAGCTCTCTATGATGTGCACCTGTCCCAGAAGTACAATTTACTCACACTGAGCACTGGCGTAGGTGCTTCACAAACAGATCTTCTTGCGGTGTTTCATAATTCTACTTCCTTTGTGGGTTGGTTGCTTAAACTGAATCAGTTCATGGCACTGCGCGTGTGGCTATTTAGGCTTTTCTCTGAGAAGGGGCAAATTATATACCATGGAGTAGCAAAGGAGCTCTCAAATTTTAGAGTTGTTCGTTGTTTTTTAAAGATGTTGTAATGGTGCCTGTGGTGTTCTGTGATGGCAACATACTGCTTTAGTTATTTTAGGGGTTTTGAAAAGTGGAAGTATACAGAGAAAAACAAATCTTGGTGAAGTATGGCAGGATGTGTATTTCTAGGATTACTCCTCCAGCTACTGTGTAAGACCACTCAGATCACTCTGTCACAGGGAACATGTTCTGGTTAGTGTTTTTATTTCGGCTTGGTTTGAGGTCGTGTGTGTCTGTCCCCCCCATCGTGTTGTGTGTGTGTCCCGTCCGTCCCGTTCCCCCCCCCCAAAAACTAGACACTTCAGTCTGAGTGTCTTCCAATTCTGCTGAAACAACAGTTACTAGTTAGGCACTTAGTATCACCAGTGTCAAAGGAGAAATCCTAGCCCTGATGTTGATCTATTAATTGAAGCATATTCCAGGTCTGGGTGAGGGGGTAAAAAGGGTATTTGTATGGACTGAGCTTCAGCCTCTAAACACAGAGGCTGATCTTTCTGCAGAGTCTCTAGGTTACTGAAGAGGTCACCTTGGCACCCCTGGAAAGTGTCCCTCTCTGCTGACTCTGATCTCCATGAGTACCTCAATGTGTGGTCCTAAAGCCTGGTAGTATGAGTGCCCTTTTCATCCCTTTTTTTCTGCATAGGAAGCTTTGGACAAGTCTCAGAAGAATTTGGATAATGATGTAAACTTCTTCAGGTCTCACATGCTTTTGTGCATTCTGCTTTCAGGGTGCTTTCTTGCAAAGATAACCTCTCATGGGGAGGGAGCCATCCTTGTTGCTTTATGAAAAGCCCCCCAAAAAACTGGAAACAAACTAGACAATGCTGCAAGCATGCAAACAAATTGGGCCAGAGAGAACTTAATTTCTAGCCTGTTTCAGTGGTTTTAAACGCTTGTAGCGATACAGATGTTAAGTTTCGGAATATTTTGTGGTTAGTCATATGTCACTTTTGGTCCAGTCAGTGTTAGAAATTGAGGCAGAGAAAGGTGATGATATGCCAACTGTCCAAATGTAAGTGATAGAAAACCTAGCTTTTTCTCCTTACTTGATTTGATTTTGTTGCCCTACTGGTTTAGATATCAGAATTGAAATCCAGGATCATGGTGAGAAAAGCAGGGGTTTCCCATCAAAGTGCAGGAATGGCTGTACCGCAGGGAATCTCCGGGCTCCACATGGAGGTGAGTTGGGTGCACCCTGTTGTTGAAATGGCAGATATACCCCAACAATGGATGGAATTCAGTCTGGTGACTGCACTTCAGTAGCTTCTTGAATGGCTCACTGTGCTCTCCTGAGACCCAGTGGCATTCGCATTTTCAGGCCGTCTTATCTTTTCCAATGTTCCTTAATGGAATGGAATTAATGTTCCTTGCTCTTTCCTGCCCTCCTGAATGGTCTGTTTGGGGTTGCCTCCTCTACCCCAAATCATCCCAGTCTTTATTGTAGCAATATTGTACTTGCAGAGGTGACCTCTATCGAGCAGAAATGGGCTTGCTGGCATTTTGTCAAGCCATGCTTTGAGACCTTCAATTTGCTTTATTTTAAACTGGGTAGACCTTTGAGGCTGGCTCAGCCTGTAGAACTGGGCAGTTGCCCTAGTACATGTTTCACTAATGGGAGGATTACACAGTAACAGTCTTCCTGGGGGGGAACAGACTCTGGTTTATCTCACATTAGGCACTTGAAGGAGAGAAAAGAACTTATAACAGACCTTCAGACTTTTCTTACTGCTGTTGACTTTTCAGTCATGTGGGATCTTTTGTGCTGCTGGTGAGTGTAGGAAGCAGTTAATTTTACTGCTCAGCTCTTTTCAGTAGACTACCATGTTAATTTGGGTATCTTTGGGTATTAATTTTCAGTATTCGTAATCAAACTAGTGACTTAATTACGGTAATACCCAGCTTGTAAGTACTGGCTAGCAACCCCTCAGTAACAATTGGGTGTTATGTGATGGACATTCCTAAGGAAGCAGAAGCTGCTTTGCAGAGTTGGCTTGAGCACAGCAATGAGGGTGGTGCTCACCCTCTTCACCAAACACCTTATTCCTGGTAATTCCTCCAGTTTTCTCCCTTGTACAGTCAAGTCAGTCAGGGAGAATTGCTAGTGCTCTCCTCGGGTGCTTTCTGAGATTGCTGTAAAGAAGTGAGTCCATTTGGTTCCCTCATGAGTGCTGCTGGTCCAAGGTGAGTAAATTACCAAAGAATAGTTAATAGGTGTTTGTTCCTGGTCTCAGTTGTTCATCTTCCACATAGATCCATTTTTAAGATTCATTGCAAGAGTGCCCAGTGATCTTACTGGACTTAGTCTGTCCACAAAGGTTACATTCACATTGTGGGTGACTCTTGTGACTCCCTTAATGAGGGAGACTCCTGAACTGCATTATGGGGATATATTTGCTGCCTCTGTTTCAAGTCTGGCAGCTTTTTGTATCTTAAGGATTAAGATACTTATGTATCAGTTATTCTTCTCCAGAATTTCATCTTCTTCCTTCACCCAAGCACCTGCTTTGTACATAGCTTGCAGCTGCAGAGTTAACAGATTAAAGTTATGATCCAACTATGTTGAGTGGTGGTTTGGTGTCTTAATTTCTGCCCCTCAGCTGAGAGGTACTTACTGACCTTGTGAATTAATGTCCCTCACCTGGTGCAGATGTGAAATAAAGCAGGCTTGCCTAGACCCTTCATGGAGGTCACCTGTTTTCTTTGTTTGCAAGAAACCAAGAACAGATGGGCTGTCAGTTACTGCATCTTGACAAAGCAGCAGCATCTTTCAGCAGTCAGGTGGGAGCTCCGAGATCTGTGTGTGGTGGTCTGATACCCTTATTTTCCATAAACCCACTTTTCCAAGGTGTCTGAGAGGTTCTTAATTAGCTTCTGTTGCAATTGCTGCTATGACTAAATTACTGAACTTGGGTACAGCTTGTTCCTAGGAACACTGTGGCAGAGCTGATCCTCTGGCCAGCCCATGCTGAGCCCTGGACTCCTGTGCTAGCCAGGCACATGCTTTCTAGCTTAAAGCCAAGTGAAAATCCCTGTGTGCACTGCTGGCCACCCCACAGCCAGAGCCCATGGTGTGACCTCAACTTAAAATGCATTTCTGAGTGTTACAGTGCTTTCAGTAACTTATTTTAAAGTTTCTGAAGTACAGACACCAGGAATTTGTCCATGTTGCAGACAAGGGAGAATGGAAAGGAGAATACAGCCACATCTTGTCTGAAGGGATCTCCTGCATATGCTCTCCCTTGCCTCTGCAAGCAGGCACTTTGGTGTGTGGTGAGGATGGGCAAGGGGCACAAGAGAAAAGGTGAAAGCTCAACAGTGGTATTGCTCTTCAGGACTCCTGAGGAATTTAAAAACATAGAGGGGATACTTATTGCTCAGGAGATACTTGTGAAAGGGCTTCATCAGAAACATTTTCAGAGAGATATCCCTGTCATTCTTGTTTCTCCATGTTAATTTTCAAAGATTTAAATTGGTAAGTATCTTTTTGCTTGTGATGCTGGGTTTCTTTATCAAAGCCATGTGGTACTTGGCTAATTAGAAGAATGCTCTTGACAGAAAGAAATCTTCCCAATTAAAAATTGAGTGCCATTTTCTAACAGCCTTTCCCTCTAGTATCCCACTGGGAGTGGTATGGTTTAAGAAAGTACAGATCTAAAACAGGGTGGCAGGGTTGGCAGAGTTGGGAAAATGTGGGCTGCGTGACCATTTCTGTACCCCAAAAAACACCAAGTAAAACATTTGATTGTATACAAATTCTGGTCATTAGACTGAAAATGAGAGGGTGTGTAAAAACCCTTGCAACATAGTGCAATGTCTCTATAGTCCTAGATGTTGATTCTTTGACTTCAGAACAAAAATCTAGGAGTCAATATGTTGTTTTCTTAGGAACTGCTTTTCTAGATTCCCTTATTAAAAGGGAAAATTCAGGTGCTGAATCTTAAAATCTCATTAAACTTGTACTTTTTATTTGCCCATTCACCTGGTCTCCTTTCCTTTTCAAGGCCTCCCACAGTCTCAGGGTATATAAATCACTATGACTCATCCAAATAATACTGAAACGGACCAACCAGAGGTTAATGTGCCTTCCTCTTCTGGTACCTTGATCTTTGTAAAGTTATCTCACAAACTCATCACTGTCTTAGGGCTGGGTACATGCATTGTCTTTTTCAAAGATGTACGTGCTGAAGTTGCAACAGGTTTGTACTGTTACTTGTAACTTGTTCCATTTGTTTTAGGATGTGGTGTAGACACAAATCAATGCACTGGTTTGTCTTGGGATCGGTCTTACCTGTGACATCTATCAGTGCTTGCTTGTATGTTAATGCGTACACAAATGCTGGATCTTCCCCGCTGCCTACGATGTATATGATGCACAAACTACACAAGGTGTTTTAAAATGTACGGTGATCGCAACTTGTTACCTGAGGGTAGGATGTCTTACAGTGAACTGTTTTTAATGTGTTTTTTCCAAATATCTTTAAGATCCAAAGCCTGGGGGTGGGGGGAACAAACCCACAAAAATCAGAACTTGCTGATACTTGCTGGCTTTTGTTCTGAATCCAGGGTCTGATGTTTGTTAACAACTCTTGCAATTTCACCCATTTAACAGAGCCTTTCTCAGCTTGCTGTTTCTTTCGTGAGCTGTGTCAGAAACAGCACTGAATCCCGAACTATCACAGAAGCTGTCAAGTGAAGTAGTAACAGCTCTCTTCAAATGTTACAGTGCATATTTTTAACTGTAAGGTAAAACTGTTCAAAATTATTGATGCAGCTTGCAAATGGAACAGTGGGAAATTGCAGATAGTATGCAAAACCAGCCTGTCTGCACATGGGGCTCAGTGTTCAGAGTTACCTTGTAAATAACTTTCTCCTCTGAAAAGTGATTCCCCCCCCCCCCCCCCCCCCATACAAAGACATTACACATTTGGCTTTGTTTTCTGAATTGACAAAGGATATCTTTGTTCTTAAGCTCAAACAGACATCTGGAATTAGGGCTGAGTTTCTGTCTCTTATGCAGATAGCAGAGGATGGTATGATTGATACAAGATGTCCCTTCCTAGCTGTAAGGTTAATTTGATCATCAGAGCATGGAAACAGGAACACTTCTTCACTTGCTGTGGCCTTCAATGGGCATGCATATCCATAATTAACTGAAGTACAGTACTGCATTGTAGTGATCAAGTGACCTTTGTTTTTAGAACCAGCACGATTAGTCATCAGTGTATTGACATTAATACATGGTCAAGGAGCTCTAACGTATGTGTATTTCCTGTACTAACTGTATCTGTTCTCTCTGTACCCCAGTGCAAGCTTAATCTGAAGTTCTTTTTAGTTCTTGCTAACTTTGGAGTTTCTTCAAATTCAGTAAGGTCCTGTTTTTATCACAGTCACTTTTCAGAGTAGAACAGATTGATTTAACTTTGTTTTGTAATCTTTAGCACCTTCCTCTTCTCCCATTTCTTCCTAGTTCACCTTTAACAATCAGTTCAAAGCTGCTTGCCTAGTCTGAAAAATATCGAGTCATAATAAAAAGAAAACCTGTAGCCCACTGTAGAAAGATCACTCTCTGCTTTTACCATAAACTTCAGTGGCTGGCTGGCTGCTTTGGAAGTGGAGACTCCACTCCTGCGCAGTCTCCAGAAGCTGAAATTCTCTCGCATCTATATTGTACAGTGGATATCAGCAGATCAGGAGGTGGAGGTGCCCTGTGTCTGCACCCAGTGTGTGTGATCAGTGGTGGTTTAGTCAACCAGAGAACTGGCATCTTTGGCTGCTACTCAATGTTATAACTAAAGATTACATTGAGGGCAAAACCAGGAGGGTGCATCAGTGACTTTCTGCTGACTTGATCCCATTTAAAGGCTTTCTCCACAGACTTTTCTTTTGCATATTTGGTGGATTATGAAAAAACTGTGCTATAGTAGGGGCTGTGAGCTAAACTCTAACTGTGCTCAAAAGGCAAAAGTTATAATGAGCTTTGGCCAGCAGTAATGCCAAAGGCCGGCTGCGCTCAGAGATGAGCCAGTAATGGAGTGTTTGAGCAATGGAAACCTTGAGGGTTTGCTCCATCATGCCTTATGCTTATGCAACTGCAGATTAATTGCTCTCAGAGCTTGTGAAACTGCTGGTCATCCCTCTTCAAATGAGCTGTGAAGATGGCATGGGGAAGAACCAGTTTCCTCAGTGGTCACTTGCTCTTCCCCTCATCACTCAAGGTTATCAATGCACTTGTCTCTTTGTTTTTGTGATTGACTATGACTAGTGTGCTTTACAGCTGCCACCAGCCACCTCCATGTGCTTTCCTGCTGGAATGATGGAGTGAAAGGGCCTTGTCTGCAGCTCCCTCCACCTGGTTGGTTGTTGAATCAGCATGAGCTGTACATGCAGGGGTGTCACAGGCCAGCTGGGATTTACAGCTTCAGTTGGCTGCTCTGGGCTTATCTCACAGTGCAGGTGTGATTGTGGGATCATTACGAAAAGGTCTGGATAAGTAACTTCTAACAGGCTCTGCCACTCTTGTTCAAAATTCTGTGTCACCGTTCTCGGCCTCTTGTCTCGGCCTTGCTCCCATCTTGCCACCTTCTACCCTTCAGGACTCAAGCAAGTTCCCTGTCCTCCCATGGCTTACTGGTTCGGGTACCAGTTCTGCAAAGCCCGGGGGCACCTGTTTAAGCCCTACTGCAGTTTACTCACTTAGGCAGTAGTTTGCTGAATTGGGGCCTTGCTCACAGTCTCCCTATTCATTTGACTCAGCCCTGGATATCCCTGGACTGGTATCCCCCTTTCAGTCTGAAAGGCTTTGCTCCAAACTCATTCCTGCTCCATGAAGGAGTTGATTCCTGTACTGCTGCCTATTTCAATTTGGTGGCTTTTATTTTTCTCATTGTTTATTCTGGGGTTCACTGCATATGTATGAAATCCTACTGACTTTCTCAACTCTCCTGAACATGGTACAGGGGCCCACCTTGTGAGGCATCGGAATTATTTGTCTACTTCCAAGGTGCACAGAAACAAGGATCTCTTACACAAGTTTTAGGGAGGAAAAGCAGCTGCAAACACAAGTGGAAAGGTATCTCTGGGTAGAATAGGTGAGGGAGGAGTTTAAGAATTTTAAATAGAAGAACAGTAACTGAATTTTTTGGTTTCTTTTTTAAAAATTGCTTTAACAGGAAGTTTGAATGTATTCTAATCAACAGAAAGTTGCAATGTAAACTGGAGTTTTGTGTTCATCAAGGCAAAATGTGCCTCTCAACTATAATGCAGAAGTCAGTCTCTGTCTCTCTCTGTTTGCAATGGAAGAAGTTTAACTGAAGACTGATTTAACCTGTTTCTTGCTCTTATGTGTAATCATCCACGCAACAATCCTTGCTGGTCTTTCCCAAGCACTATACAGCACTATCCCTATTTAAAAGCAAAATGGGGATTGCATTGAGCAGTGGAACCTGTTGAACTTCCTTGGTTTGAGACACACACTGGAGAGAAGAGTCCAGGTTCCATGTGTTTTAAATACAACTTTAAACCAATGCAGCTACTCTCTCAGATCAGCACCACTTCCTACCTTTCCCTCCGTTTAGATAGGAATTTAAAAGTAAACCCTGCAATACGTGATCCAGTTGATGTGCTTGCAGGTGGAACATGGGATTCTTGAAATTTGAGGATTGAAATTTCTCATGTGGAAGAACTCTGTGTTTAGCAGAAGAGCTGTAATCCAAGATCCAGCTTGCTAAATGCAATCAAGTATTCTAGTCTTAGTCAATCATGAAAACAAAGACAAGTGCATCAATAATCTCTTCTGAAGATGACTGTGGTAGAAGAGCTGTGAAGGTGTAGGTTGGAACTGATCACTTTAGATCATCTGTGTTGCTTGACTACATGGACAATGTAACTGATTTTTATAGATTGCTTTCCATGTGTCAGTCACAAATAACCGTTTTCCTCCAAACAGCAAATTAATAGATACATTTCTAGATCAAATTGAGAGCCTAATTTTCCATCTTGCATTAACTGGGTTACTGTGTTCACATGCCAGAAAGATGTTGCTCTTTGAAAAAATGTTAGTGTATGTGGCAATGACCCATGCACTTTTTAAATACCTAGATCTGTACATTCTCACCTGAGTATTGTTAACCATGCTGTAGTCTGACAAATGGATCTTTTACTACTGCCCTGTTATATAGATAATTGTAGTTAACTGCAGTTTGTTTTTTCCACTACTTGAAGTTGTGTGATCTGAAAATTGGTGAACAAAAAAATTTGTGCATCTTACTATGGGTATCTCTAAATAAAATGTATTTGTATAGTGTGTTGGCTTGGCTGATGGTTTCCTTTATTTGCTAATCATCCTCCTGCAAGTAAATCCAGGGCAGTTTGAGACCAAGTGGGCTTGGGTTTCTCCCTGTAACAGTTCAGCCTCTGTGTTGACATGACTGATTCAAAGGAAATAAAGTGAACTGTTGTTTTTCCTTTACCAGTGAGTGGATTGATATCCCAAGGGCAGGTTCTCAGCTTATTCCTGGTTTTCATAGCTTAAACATCAGTCCTGTTCTCTGTACAGCTGCAGTAACACTCTTTGCTTCCATAGGAAATGTATCTAATGGCAGAGTTGGGACTGTTACACTCTTCAAAGCATCTCCTTCCTGTTCTCTTCTTCTGGTACCTCATTTGTTCTGAGGCAAGGGTTTCCTTTTAACCACTTTATTTTTATAAGAAGGAAATACCTCTTAGAAGTGTTGGACAGCACAGATACCTAGAGGTAGGCAGTTAGGTATAGGACTAAGGGTTTCAGGAAGACCTTACGTACCAAAACTGCATCTGTAGCACTAGATCTTCCACCATATTTTCATTGCACAGGAGAGTGAGGCCTCTGTCCAGCTGTCCTATGTCCCTGCCTCTTCTTCCCTGCCTAGAATTGGGAAGGTTATTTTTTGGAGAGGAGGAATGTCCTCCTGTTGTACTTTGAGTGCATTTGGTTTTGAGGAAAGCTTTTAGTCCTGTGCTCTGGGCTGCTCCACTTCACTTAGGGGAAGGGAAACAGCCAGAGCTTCAACATTCTGCACAAAGCAATAGAAAGTGACTACAGGGAAAAGTCTGGCTCACATGACATGGATTTCCCTGTTGCCTTTCTTTCTCAACTTGCTAACATACTCTTGGAATAAGAAATAGTCAGAGGTCAAGTCATCCCTGAATGCTGGGTTCCTGTACTCTCTGAATGACAGAACAGTTGAGGTTGAAAGGGGCCTTTGGAGATCACCTAGTCTAACCCCCTGCTCAAAGCAGGGTCAACTAGGGCAAGCTGCCCAGGACCACGTCCAGTCAGGTTTTTAATATCTCCAAGGACAGAGACTCCACAACCTCTCTGGGCAACACATGCCAGTGTTTGACCACCCTCACAGTAAAAAAAAAAAAAATTATGTTTAAATGGAATTTTCTGTTTTTAAATGTGAGTCATCACTGGGTACCACTGAGAAGTCTGGCTTCATCTTCTTTAGTCACTGCCATGAGGTAAGGGACTGGTAAGATCCCCCTGAACCTTCTCTTCTCCAGACTAAACAATCCCAGCTCTCTCAGCCTGTACCTGTATGTCAGGTGCTTCAGTCCCTTAATCATCTCTGTGACCCTTCACTGGACTCCCTCCAGTATGCCCATGTCTGTCTTGTATTGTGGAGCCCAGAAGTGGACACAGTGCTCCAGATGTATCTCACCAGTGCTGCACCAGTGAGAGAAAGGGAAGGATCACCTCCCTCAATCTGCTGGCAGCACTCTTCCTAATGCAGCCCAGGATGATGTTGGCCTTTGCCGCAAGGGCACGTGGCTGGCTTGTGTTTCACTTGTCCACCAGGACTTCCAGGTCTTTCTCTGCTAAGCTGCTTTCTAGATAGTTAGCCCCAGCCCACACTGGTGTATGGGGTTATTCCTTCCCAGGTGCATAACTTCACATTTCCTATTGTTGAACTTCATGAGATTCCTGTTGGCCCATTTCTCCAGCCTGTCGAGGTCCCTCTGAGTGGCACCACAACCATCTGGTGCATCAGCCTCTCCTCACGGTTTTGTGTCATCTGTGAACTTTCTGAGGCAGTACTGCCCCACTGTCCAAGTCATTAATGAAGATATTCAACAGCACTCACAGCAGGACCAAACCCTAGAGTACACCACCAGTGACTGGTCTCCAGCTAGACTTTGTGCCACTGATCACAACCCCTTGAACCCTGCAGTTCAGCCAGTTTTCAATCCACTTCACTGTCCATATAACTAGTCTGTTCTATTGGGTTTGTGTGGCAAAGTTTTGGTAGTGGGTGGGGGGGGTGGGGTGTACAGGGGTGGCTTCTGTGAGAAGCTGCTAGAAGCTTCCCCCATGTCTGATAGAGCCAATACCAGCTGGCTCCAAGACAGACCCACTGCTGGCCAAGGCCAAGCCAATCAGTGACAGTGGTAGCACCTCTGTGATAACATATTTAAGGGGAAAAAAAACTGCTGTACAACAGCAACTGGAAGAGAGAGGAGTGAGAATACATGAGAGAAACAACTATGCAGACACCAAAGTCAGTGAAGAAGGAGGGGGAGGAGGTGCTCCAGGCACCGGAGCAGAGATTTCCCTGCAGCCCATGGTGAAGACCATGGTGAGGCAGGTTGTTCCCCTGCAGCCCATGGGGGTCCACAGTGGAGCAGATATCCACCTGCAGCCTATGGAGGACCCCACACCAGAGCAGGAGGCTGTGACCCCGTGGAGAGCCCGTGCTGGAGCAGGCTCCTGGCAGGACCTGTGGACCCGTGGAGAGAGGAGCCCACGCTGGAGCAGGTTTGCTGGAAGAACTTGTGACCCCATGGGGGACCCATGCTGGAGCAGTCTGTTCCTGAAGGACTGCATCCCATGGAAAGGACCCACGTTGGAGCAGTTTGTGAAGAACTGCAGTCTATGGGAAGGACTCATGTTGGAGAAGTTTGTGGAGGACTGTCTCCCATGGGAGGGACTCCATGCTGGAGCAGGGGAAGAGTGTGACGAGGAAGGAGTGGCAGAGACAATGTGTGATGAAATGACCGCAACCCCCATTCCCCGTCCTCCTGCGCTGCTTGGGGGGAGGAGGTAGAGAAATCGGGAGTGAAGTTGAGCCCGGGAAGAAGGGAGGGGTGGGGGGAAGGTGTTTTAAAGATTTGTTCTTATTTCTCATTATCCTACTCTGTTATTAATTGGCAATAAATTAAATTAATTTCCCCAAGTTGAGTCTGTTTTGCCCATGACAGTAATTGGTGAATGATCTCCCCCTGTCCTTATCTTGACCCACAAGCCTTTTGTTATATTTTCTCTCCCCTGTCCAGCTGAGGAGGGGGAGTGATAGAGCGGCTTGCTGGGCACCTAGCATCCAGCCAAGGTCAACCCACCACATCTGTACTTCATCAATTTGTCTATGAGGCTGTCATAGGAAACACTTAAAAGCTTTGCTAAAGTCAAAGTGAACAACATCCTATCCTCTCCTCTCCCCTCCCTTCATCTACCAAGGCAGTCATTTCATCATAGAAGGTGATCAGGTTGGTCAGACATGACTTCCCCAGTGTAAATCCATGCTGACTACTCCCACCTTCTTGTCCTCAATATGTTTGGAAATGGCTTTCAGTACTATTTGTTCTATCACCTTCCAGGGACTGAGGGGAGGCTGACCAGCCTGTAGTTCCCCAAGGTCTCTCAAGCTCACTGATTTGTTCCTGCCATTGCCAGGTGCTGCATCTACAAATGGCCCTTTTATAATTTAAAGCAGATGACTGACATTTAACCAGAGCTGGCAAATATCCTTGGACATGCTATTCAAAACATTCTCCTAAAATATATCACAGGATAAAAATGCTTGTAATTTATCCTAAGATTAAGTTTGGGGGAAAACAGCAAATGGTGCAACATCCAAGCTTCCACTTTACAACACTATTAGTTTATTACCAATCAATTACAGGAACATTTACATTATCTGGAGTAAGGGAGGGTTGTGATTCCACTAGGCCCATTAAAATCCAGCTGATAAAGGCAGATGCTCTGTAAGCACTGCAAGAGGCACTGTGCAACATGGTGCAAAGATGTTTAAAAGTCTCTAGCAGGGCATGAGGATGTCAATGCGGCCCAGTAACCAAATTAGCTTTGTATTTATGGGACACTGCAGCTGAGCTAATCAGCCATCCCAGAATTAACTAGCTCTGCATGTAAACAACTGGTGTCTCTGGTTGATAAACTTTGAGTTGCCTGTAACTTAAATTAGAAAAGGAACAGATAAAACAAATTCCTCTATGTTTATTCTGGTATAAGCTGGTATAAGCTATACCAGCAAAAAGATTTTTTTTTGCTTCTAAGAACTTTCAACCTCTTAAAGAACAATTCCTAGCAATCGTATTGGCCCACTTGTAGACAGTTTTAAAAGCACTAATAGATGATTATAAAAGTAGAAGTGTTCCAAAAATACCTGCCTCTTGTTCCACTAAGAAGCAGGATGCTCTAGTAGTGTCACAGTGGGACAGAAGAAATAGCTGCTTGTTAGCTTATGGACTGACTAGTGCGAAGTAACATTTGACAGCCAGAAATGGTTTTCTATCACCAGCCCTGAGGTGTCTACACCCAAGAGTTCATAGAAGCATAGAATGGTTTGGGTCAGAAGGGACCTTTAACAATCATCTAGTCCACACACCCCCCTCAAGTGCTTTAAGAGCTGGCCAGGGAAACTTCTAGCTTCATGGAAATAATTTTAATCTTCAGAAATTTTAAGAGGCTGGAAACATGCCACTGTTTGAGCAGGGCACAGAGGGGTGACCAGATGATACCTGCAGACTACTTTCCTTGATGTCACAGGCAAAATAATGGAAAACTGATAAGGGACTTGATTAATCGAGAATTCAAGGCTAGATATACAGTTAATGTCAGGCAACGGGATTGTGTGGAAAATAAGTCTGTTTAACAAAAGCCTATTTAATTCTTAGAGATTGTTTGGCTGATAAAGGTAACAGTGGGCACGTCACAGAATTAAATCAGGGAGTATGACAGAACAAACTCGGCACTCACCATTAGCAGAGCATGCACTACACAGATTAACAACTGCCAACATCCTCTCTGAAACAGGTGTTTATAGCGAGGTTCTGCAGGATCAGTATCAGGCTCAGATGTGTTGAACTGTCTCAGCAATCTGGAAATAAGTACAAAGTCACTGCAGATAAAATGTTTTGTGAAAAAGGCTGGAGGAATGGAAAATAACAATGGGGTTTAGGTGGTTGTACAGAGCAACTTCAGATTCTGGTCACATGAAAAGGCATCACCTTTTTCATACAGCCGAATTACAAGGTGAGAAAACTTGGACCAAGGGCTGCAGGGGGCACCTACAGAAGAGGGTCTGTCTCCAGGCACGCACCAACTCTAAAGGATGATCAAGCAGTCCAACATGAATTCCCAGGATGATGCTGAGACATGAGAGACCAATGCAGCCTGTGGATGTTAGGAATTTTAATGGCCTGGGCTGTATGAAGGCTAGACACAATGATATCATTACCCTTTCTGCCTTCAATGCCGTGAATCAATGAATGGCACCTATACCAGAAGGGTTTGCTTCCACAACTGAAATGGCAACCCTTTCAAGTACAAATGTTGCTGAAGCCTTGCTTCTGCATGCATATTAACACAATCTAATGCATTGGATCCCATTTCTAGACAGCATCTTTACACGTTTTACCTCAAGTCTAAATGCAGCAGCAATCCCTGGTACGCCCAAGGGTAACATCTCTTGAGACAACCCCACTTTGCATCCAAGATTTTCAATTGTTCCACTATAACTAGAGAGAATTCCTAATTCCCTGCAAACTCAACTCAAACCTGAAAGTCAAGCTTGGTTTCTTCGTGCAGAGCCTCTCCCTTACAGAGTCTGAGTACAACTGGATACGTTGTCTCTCTGAGACTACTGGAGTATGTTTTGGAGAAAGGTAGTGCTGTTGATGCAGGCGTCATGGGTTAAGGCTGTAAGAATGGTTTGCAGAGAAGAGCAGTATTTTTATTGGACCAAGTGATGTAACTGGGGGAAAAAAACAGGCACAAAGAAAATACAAACTTCAGACTAAATAGTGAAAAATTGCTCTGAACTTCAGCTCAGTTGGACTAATTGTCCAATGAGTCTGAAGGGCAAGGGTTGGTAGTCTGGAAAGTAGGAGAGAGCATTAGCAAGAGGAGGGAAGATATACTGCAGCCTGAGCCTGTGAAGAATAGATGGTTTTCATTTCTTGTCTGTAACACAGAGGTAAAGCAGACTTCTGAACCAGGAACAGGGTGATATTCCTAACACAAGTGGTTTCCCCCCCACTCCCAAATGTGACTGGCAAGTAGAACGCCAAAGCACCAGAATGGTGGTTTCCAGCCTGTGGTACATGGACTGCAGGCTATTTAAGAAATCTGCAGTAGGTAACTGAGAAAAGCAATCCTGAAGTAAGCTTAAACATACAGTCCGGCAGGATTTGCACCTGCACTGGATTATTCTTTAGTACTTGGAAAACTGAAAGGGTTGCAAATCCTTGTAACAGCAGATAAAGTCCTGACACAGGCAGGAGGTAGAATTTGCCTGCCAGGCCTGGTCAAACCTTTGCTGTGTTTAGTGCAGGGTCTCCTCTCCAAGCCTGATGTACTGAATATTTGGAGCGAGAGTTTGTGTCCCCGAGCCTCCATTAGTTTATTCCTTTAGCTCTCCTCTGGAAGATTTGGCAGCGAAATATGCCATTTTCTCATTTGTATTTACTCCATGTACAGCAGAGAGGAGTCTACAATGCTTTTGTCCTGGTATCCTTGTTTAATTTTCTCCTATTCCAAATGCTCCTGGGCTGGATTCTGTGCAATATTTGGAGACACGCTCCAGCTGGCACCACACCATCTGACTACAGCATCCCAAGAGCTCTCAGCCTTTGTTGTTGCGTGCTGCACATCAAATATCCATCTTGATTAGCAAAGGATTGCCGAGTCATGATGAAAGAATGATAATAATACTGATTAAATCTGCACAGATTATGGAGCTGCCGACATGTTTGTCACAAAGCTTGTGAAACTTTGTTTAGAGCTATAATTAATTCCCTCCCCCCAATAGTAATAAAACAAAATATCAACAGCTGCCTCAAGAAAATCAACACTACCTGCGCACTGTTTGGTCTGAATTTCAATTTAGCTCTAAAGGACCCTCTATCTTATTGGGAAAAGATGGGAATAGGGAGGCCTTGCTGCTTCCAAGCAGTAGGAACTGTTGTAGCTCCTGCTCATCCATGTAACAAATATCAAGGTCAGTCCAGGACACAGGCCACTTAAATCTGTCTACTCTAAGCAGAGAAGGCAGAAGCATGAACAACACTGATTAATTTTCAGATATTGCTTAGGGTAAAATGAGATTTGTTGCCCTCTCTACTTACGTGGAGAGTATGGGATCAAGGGACAGAGGATAAACAAACAGCAGTAAAGGAAATAAGACCACAGAAAAGGTCAAAAACCATGGGATGTATCACTGGAGGCACCAGGGGCTGAACAAACAGTCTGCTATCTGGTGCCCCCATCACCTTCACCAACCCTGCCTGCTCAGCAGAGCGCCAAGCAGGGACCAATTTCCACATAGGCTAAGCAAACCCTGCCTTAAAATGCCAGGCCTTACAAAGAAGGGATGCCAGAAAGGTACAACCACTACATTTTGGGCAACCAGAGGTGTTGTACAGAACGGGAAAAATGCATAGCAGGAAAAAACTTAAAGGGAAAAAGTTCTTCTTTTTCCTGGCTCACAACCTGAAACTCCTCTTCTTGGGGAGTCAAGCAACCTTCCTTTCTTGCCATCTGTCCTGTCACCATTCAGCTTAGGTTGCCAAAAGCTGCACCAAGTGCTCTGACATACCTCCGCTGTGCCACCCCCTTGCCATTCTCCGTTAGTCCCTAGCATACCCTCCTTGCCCTTTTCCTCCTGTAGTGCAGCTATCCTTTGTCCTGGGATTCCTCCATGTCAATCGGGTGCCTCCCTGTGTCCAGCCTGGCAAAAGAGTGTAACACTTAAAAGAAATTAATAAGTGTAGAATTGGTTCCAATTTCCTGACCGCTCAGGCATTGGTCTCAGCAACTATGGAGAGAGAATGTGAAGGAGCCTTTTGATTATCTAGTCATGCAGATTGTTTGGGATATCAAAGAGATCTGGGATGAAGCCTCCAAGAGAACAATAACTAGAGAAGGAACAAGGGAGCTCTAGAAAGCCCAGAACCCACGTTGGCTTAGCTTGAACATTGTCTGGGACCAAGGCACCAAATGTAACAAACATAACCTGGCAACCTGAACAGGCTTTAATCTGTGACATAAACCACTCCCACCAAAACTCTGTAGGGGAGAAAATAAAAGCCACTTTAAAATAAGAAGTAAAACCTTAAAAAAAACCCCAAAGCTCCAGGTTCAAACCACTCCTTCGGCCAACGAGAGAGAAACAGCCACGATTCTGAACGTTCACCCTGTTCCTAAACCCATCCCGCCAGGGCCCGGGCTGCGCCCTCGGACGCTGAGCCTCTGTCTCCCCGCAGTCTGACAGAGCGCTGAGGCGGGGCCGCCTGTCCCCACAGATACCCTTCCCGGTCGGGCTCCGCCGGCGCGTCAACTCTCCACGGAGCGACCCCAAGAGCGGCTGCGGCCTTCCCCTGGAGCCTCCCGAGGAGCAGCCGGCAGCAACGACAAAGCAGCGGTAACACCCCCCGGAGGCGGGGATGCCCCGCGGCCCCTTACAGAGAGACTCCTCACACTACCTCCCCTCAGCGCAGCCATAGGCAAGACCAACCGTCCCCTTCCACCGTGCGCGTTGGGGGGGCGGGCCTCTGGTCACGTGAGAGGGAAGGGGCCAGCTTCCCCCGCCCTGCTCACGTAGTGCCGGGGTAGGCGGAAGGGCTGGTAGATGGGTGCGCGCTGACAGTGTGTGAGGGGCGAGGCGCGCGAGAGGGGGGGCGGTAGGTAAGCGCGGCGCGCCACGCCACGCCACGCCACGCCACGTCACGTCACGTCACGTCACGTCACGGAGGAGCGGCCTCGCGCGGAGGGGGAGGGAGCGGGGCGGTCACGTGACGGTGGTGGGCGCCGCTGCTGCTTTGTGAGCACATTGGGCAGGTATCGTGCGGGGGGGGCTGTAGTCGCGCGTGCCCGCAGGGTGGGGGGGGGGTGTGTGTGGTGGCATGCGCGCGCGCGTTGTCCCCCCTCACCCCCGCCTTCCCCCTCCCTCATTGCCTGCCCCGCGCGCGCGCGCGGCGGTGGTGGAGGACGACGACGACGACGACGACGACGACCTGTGCGCCCGGGGGAGGCCCGGCGCCCCTCCCCCGCCCAACGGTCCGGGGGCGGCCGTTGCTCCCTCAGCAGCTTGAGGCTTCGGGACGGGCCCGCCGCCTGGGGCCGGTTCCCCATCCCAGTGGGAGCTTTTGTCCGGCGGCGAGCGTCTGCCAGGGCCGCCCCTCCTCGTCGGGCCTGCCGCCCCTTCCTGGCCGCGGGGGAGGGGGGGGCGGCTCTGCCCTACTTTTCCTGACGGCCGCCCGGGGGAAGCTTCGCCCTGCCCTAGGTTGCTGCCCCCCCCTCCCCCCCCCAGGGGCGCGGGTAGGGGCCGCTGAGTAGGCCGCGGTTGCGGGCAGCTCCTGCTCTGCTCCAACTTGGGCTCTGTGGGGAGGGGGAGCCGACCCGACCCCCGGTGGGTGCCGAGAGAGGTGGGTTAGCTTTCTGCCTTCTTCCGTTCTGGGGAGGGGGTCCTGCACCCCATCCCCCTTGTTTCTCATCTCGTTACAGCTGTTTTTATTTTCCTGACGGGTTCGTGCTTCTCCTGGCCCCGTGGGCTTGGGGATGTGAAGAAAGGGAGGTGCAGCTGGATCCCTCTGAGGAGAAGCAGGGCTGGTGGAGGGGGGCGTGCCTTTGGGCTCCTTCCTAATCTCGAGTCAGGCCAAAGGAGGGCTGGCAGCACGGGAAGGGAACAAGTGGGTGAATAACTATTGATTTGTGTATTCTGTAGGGCTTTACTTCTATGTTGTCTTTCCTCATCTCCTTCCTGGGTCCTCCCTTGCTGGTGGGGTGGGGTAGGGCAGCCGTGTCACGGTCATAGCTACAGAATTCACTGACAATAACATCTTGGCAGCAACAGTAGGTTACTCGAGGACATGGTGACGAATGAACCGTTTTCTCTGTTAACCTTCTCTACCTAGTCCTTCCTCGCCCCCGATTATATGTACTTGCTGAGAACTGGAAGTCAGGGCAGGGCTTTGCTATTGGACTGGCTTACGTTGTATTTAAAAACAAAGAAAGCTCTTCTGTGTTTGCCATTGTTGCTGAAGAAAATTACAGCAGGAAAGTGAACTGGTAGAAACTCTTTGGGCCTGATGGCAAGGATCTGAGCTCTGTGATGTGAAATAAATTTAAAAATATGTGCTGCAATGTCTGCAGTGCTGTTGAATGCCACCTGGGAGTCGCTCAGGGTGAACCTGGTTTGAAGCTTCTCTCTTGTAGGTGTGTTAACATCAGGAGCATGGATGTGCAGAGCCCCCTTGGTTATGTTCAAAGGAACATGCAGTATTGTGGAACAGAAACTTTGGGTTTTGTGTGGAGCTATGTAAGGGGAAGCTCACAAGGGCCAGCTCGCTTCGTCTCTAGCTACCAAGAAGCAATCAGTCCCTAGTCATCTCAATTTGAGTAAATGCTGAATGCTTATAATACAGCAGCAGATCAAGGCGATAGCCTCTGGGGTGGTGGTAGCTGGTGAAATGGAGGGGCTGTCCTGGTGTGAGAGCAGCTGTTTTTTTGGTTTTTTTTTTTTTTTCAAGGAGAGAAATTGGAGCTGGATGTGTATGAAAGGAGGGGGGAGGATGTGCGGGCCTGGAGGAGCAGTGCTTGCCATTGAAATGGAGCCCTTCAACAAACAGCAGCGACTCAGCCTTCTGAGGCTTTGCTTTTTTAATATTTACTAGGTCCTTTTAGCAATTCCCTTGGTTATATTACATTCTCTAGTGGAATCTGGGTTTGGATTCCTACCTGACTGACTCAGTATTTATATCTGGGCCTGATCTCTCTGTGGTGGTTTGACCTAACTTGTTTAAAGAATTTATTTTTCACCTTACACTAGGTAACTTGAAAGCAAGCAAGGCTAAATCACTTTGCAGCATTAATGATGTTTGGGACTCCTGGAGGGTTATATGGAGAAACTGGATTAACTGGTGTAAATCAATTTTGATGCATAGTCTGGAAAATGAGCCAGCTTTTGTGTTTATAACCTCAACAATCTTGGTAACTTAAAGGAGGGAGGAGTGGGAATTGGGCAAGCTCTATTCTGCTTTGTTCTAGTTGCAGTTTTATCAGCATATTGATTAAAAAAAGTGTTTATAGTAATAAAAACAAAGGCATGGAAATTCAGAAATTTAGACTGTTTCACTTGCATTGTTTTGGCCAGTCCTCAAAAAAGCTCCTAGTGCTTGATGTTTTATATTTCTTCTATGGACTTTTATTTTATATGATGCTTTCCTCATAGAATGCCATTGGTATGTTTTATATTTGTTGCTAGTGTCCCCCTAGTGATACTGATCATAGCAGAATAGTATGCTGATTAATAGTCCTTGAGAAATGTATGTATCATAGACTATTAATACTCTGTTAATAATTAGTATTGATAGTATTACTATTAATAGTAATGTTTACTTGCAATTTCGGTAATGTTTAGTACCAGTACTTGGAATAGGTTCTTCATGAAAGAATAGGAATACAAATTTATATCTTTTATTAATCTTTTTATTTGTCTCTTATTTGGTTAAAGCACATGAGCAGGACTCTGAAGACCCATGTTCTGTGCTTGGGTTTGCCACAGCCTCGTATGCCCTTGGTAAAAGAGAAACCAAGTGACTTGTCCCCTTTATAAGATGACAGATTAAAGAAACTCAGTGTTGTATTTGTATACTTCAAAACTATTGAATGGAAGGTGCTAGAGGAAATACAAGTAATATTCACTTCAGTGTTGTTATTTTGCTGGAGTTTTTTGTTGAATTTTGTGGTTTTTTTTTTTCTGATACAATCTGCTCATTTGTAGCCCATTGTGTCCTCTTTGCTTTTCAGAGAAGACCTAGTTTGGACTTGTACTGGTTTTCATACAACTTCCCTAAACAGGTTATACTCATTAAAGTGAGAGCCAAGGTGAAAGGTTGTAAAAGTAGCTTCTTTGCAATTACTTAAGGTTCATATTTTACAAAAATCATACAAAGGGTTTCTCCGTTTTACTCTAACATGAAAGTCCATGCTCTTTACTTTTGGCCATCTAAACTGGCAGGCTGTCAGACCTCCCCACCCACCTGGGGCTCCTGCAGTCCCTTCTGCAGGTGTGGTACCTCCAGCCCTTTTCCCTCCATTACTTCTCAATGCTGCAAAGAGTAAACAGTGACTAAAGACAGATTAGAGGTGATACAGTCTGATGTCTAAGATCTCATGACTTGCTCAGCTTGCTTTTACTACGTCGTAACTATTTTGCTGAGCATATTTTATTTATGTTCTCTCTAGATTGTAAAACTTGTAAGATAGGTTATGTGAACAAATTACAAATTTGTGCAGTTCCCTTGGATGGAGTTGTTTCTGCTCTCGGTTCTCTTGAAAATATCTTTTTTTTTTTTTTTTTTTTTTTTTTTTTTGTCCAACTGTCTTTGTGAAAGCTGCAAGATACTGTGGCTTCTTTTGAAGGTAAACTTGTCAAACTTTTTTCCTTTCCCTCCCCAGCTTCTTAAATCAGTCTTCCAACAGATGAGCTTGGAGGAGTCCTTAACATATCTGAGTGTTGCATTAAAAACAATGAAATGTTTCTCGTATTGATAAAGCTTTGATCTTTCTTGAGACTTAAGGTTTGCCCGAAGTAGTACTCCTATGGTGAACTTTATGGGTTTGGTTTTTTTTTTTTTGCTTTATCATACAGGAAACACAGTTTATTCCAGATCTGCAGAAGATGCAGGTTCAACAGAGTTTGTGTTACAGAATCATTTAGTATTTGAATTCAAAGTTAAATGAAGAAAATGCAAATACTTTCTTAACCTCCAGATTTGAATCATCAGGTTGCACTTTTTTTAACCTGGTTTAATGGGGGGGGAGTCTGTCTTAGTCTGTTAGGCAGCCCTGTGGTTGAAGGTGTAAAATTTGAATTCAGTAGCTATGATCGTATTCCTAAATATTTTTAATGGTTAGCTGTAGAGAGAGGAAGTCTTTTTGCAGTTTTACTGTGTGTGGCGTAGGTTTCATCTAGAACGTTTCAGTTGTATTTCTTATGACTAAAATACTGTTCCTGGAAGTAGGATGATGCTTTAGAGACCATATTGAGATTGCTTTTGAGCAAAGAAAATGTTTTTTTTTTTTGTTTGGTTTTTTTTTTCCCCCCTACTGTATTTGTTTTGTTAAGTGTTTTGAGGATGGTGGATATAATAATACAGAATGAAGCATATGGCTTCTGAAAGCTTTTTTGTTTCCTCTTTCTATTTGGTTTTAAATGTTAACTGAATCATGGCTATTTTATGGTAAACACTTGACTGATATCTCATGTTATCACGTTGTCCATGTTTCCCTGTATTTGAAGGCTATTGCTGATTTCTTTTTTTTTTTTCTTCATTTACATTCTTCCTTGATTTTCAAACTTGCATGTTATCTTAGATGTAGTTTCAGCAACATGAATCTGAAAGGAATCCTGGTGCCAAACCCTGCTCTGCTGTCAGGCTGTACGTAATATATTGTATTTGAGAAATTCTGGTCTGTGCTTTTGATGGGTTGTACCCCCAAGGGACAGATGTCTTCTGTTACTGGGCTTTTATTTCAGCTTTCAGTCACGCGTTCTTCAGATCACTGACTTGTGATCCATTTTGAGACTGACATAAGAGGGACTGAAGTTACTGATGTTAACTTTGGGTGACTAAATGTGATGAGGGGGAGCAGTACTGCGCTTCCCGGTCTCATGCTTCACTTTCTTTTATTAGCCGCTGAATGAATCTCTCAGTGTTTTGAACATGGGGTAAGTGCCAAGGGGTAGCTGTCTGAAATTCAGTTTAGAGAAAGATTGAAATAGTGTTATGAGCTTGGTGAAGGCAAGTTAATGAGTATGCAAAAGTAGTTTTTCTTCAGTCTTTGAGAAAACCTTGTGGCTTCTGGTACTCGTCCTCAACCTGTTGGGTTTCTTTGCTGCTTCTTGATGTCCAGATAGCAGCCATGCCCAGGAACCTTTCTTTGCGTCTTAGGAAAAGATGCTTCTTATCTTTCTCAAATAGTTCTGTTATGACTGCAAGTATAAAACTCCTTGCAACTTTATACCTGTATTCCGATTTTCATTGTTTACCGTTTTATCTGTTGATGTAGTAGTGTATGTTGCAGGATTTAAAGTCCCAGTGACTTTTGTCCTACCTGATTTAATTGAAGATAGACATTCACTTGGTTTCCTTTGTGTGACTGAGCAGAAATGCTAGAGCTTAAGAGTTGTCCCTAATGAAGCTTGTGGGGCATTTTTGATAACAGCTTTTCTGTTATAGGACTTCCTTCCCTTTTTACTTCACTTAATCACAGACTAGCTGAGGTTGACAGGGACCTCTGGAGGTCATCTTGTCTCCCCCTGCTCGAGCAGGGCCACCTACAGCAGGTTTCCCAGGACCATGTCTGGACATCTTTTGAATATCTCCAAGGATGGAGACTCTACCACCTCACCTGTGCCAGTGCTCGGTCACCCTCACAGTAAAAAAGCATTTCCTGATCTTCAGATGGAGCCTCCTGTTTCAGTTTGTGCCCATTGCCTCTGGTCTTGTCACTGGGCACTGCTGAAAAGAGCCTGACTCTGTCTTCGCACCTTCACTTCAGGTATTTAAATGCATTGATGAGACACCCTCCCCAAAGCTTTCTTCTTCTTTAGGTTAAACTACTTGACATAGTGAAATCTGTAGTCCTTCAGGCAAACTCAAGGCCACATGTTCTTATACGGCCTTGGAGGTGGATTAAGGATTGAATTTAGTGTAGGGGTGGTGGTAACAGTAATTCATGACTCTTGATAAGTGGAGAGGTGAGTGGGTTTGGGATACGTGTTAGAGAAAGTGCTGTGAAAATGCAATAAGATGCATGTTTCAAATCCAAATAATTTCTGTGCTTGCAAATAAGGAGTAATTGGCTGTCTTGGCTCTAGCTGAACTGAAGACAATAATTCAGCAGTTCTATGAGGGAAGAAACAGGTTAAACATTTGATTGTCTGATAGTGATAAAATTGCCCAAGTCCTGCGTATGTTCTGTCTAGGAATTGTGTGGATTGTAAATGATGGTTTAATGTACATACAACATTTAGGAGAGGTTAGGCTGAGTTCTTATTGTACTTCTGCATATTGAGCAGTTCATTTTATGAAGCTATATGCATCAAAATTATTTTTAAAAGTACTTTTTAATGAGGCTAAACCCAAAACTTTTCAGAATTACATGAGTCCTGGTAAATTAAAGTGAACTGGATCAGTCTATTTTTCCTATTCTTGCAAATCCAGCCCCCTTCCCCCAAATCCCCAGGACCCTCGCAACTGTAGACAAAGGTTAAAATAAAGTTAGATGGTTAAAATTACTTCATAGTTAGGGATATTGAATCTGAGAAGTGCTGGGATGGCTCTTTTAGTACAGTCCTCTGAAATGAAACATCGGTGAGATTTAGTTTCTGCTAGAAAACCTACCTCAAATATTTATATGACTTATCTTCCTTGCTGATTCTGTTGATTGCTAGGGAGTGCTTTTGAGTACTTCAGTCATGGGAGAGAGGGAAGTGAAAATGTATAACTTTTATATTTCTTCTCAACAAACAAATCCATTAAAATAACTGAACAACAGAAGGCATCCTAAGCATTTTTCTAGTTATGAAATGACCTACCTGTTATAAAATATGATGAAACGTAGGGCAAGAAACTGCAGAACCATCCCTTTTCAGTTGATTTTAATATCTAAGCAAAAACTGAGCACAAAAACATACTGAGTGACACATCTTACCTTGCAGGCCAGAACAAGCAGGTTTTGAACATTGAGTCAGACTGTGGTAACTAAAACCTTTTCTATCTAGCAAAACCCAAGTAGCTGTTTGGGATTGGAGCTGAATGTAGGAGAGAACAAATGAAAGAGTTCAGCAACTGGAGTCGGCATCGTTTTCCTCACCAGCACTTTGTTAAGGAGTGGTGGGTGGCCAGGAACTGGTTTTATGGTAGGTCCCCTTTATTGACAGACCCTGATGGAAAAGCTGACATGCAGCTCTTCCTCCTCTTCCAGTTGCTCCACGGTATTGGAGAAAAGTTAGGATCAGTTGTTAGCATGTTCTTTTGATGGTACATTCTCTCCTTGACTCAACAGACAGGTCAATGCAGTATGTAGAGGGAGAGGGACAGAATGAGTTGCCTGTGGAGGAGCAGGAGGAGGATGTGGCTTGGGGGTAGTTACAAGACAGGTTTGGGGTGGGGGAAAAAGGGGGGAAGAGTTTGGTATTCTTGATCACTGATACGATGGGTTGCTACTTTGATTTGTTTGTTCAAATTATCTGGAGTCTGGCTCATAGCAGCAGAAATCAAGTCATTCATGCTGAGGAACCTTAGGTGTATCTTTACAAACAAACAAACAAAATTCCTGCTTTGATGAACTGCACTGAAAGTGAGTATTGAAATAACGCCAGGAACGATGAGCCCTGGTGGAATACTTGGGGAGGAGGAAGGGGTCTCTGTTCTCCACATCCCTTTTGGCTATTAAATCTGCATGGTAAATTATTTGACACTGCGACTGTGTTTGTCTTTTGAACCGGTGTTGTTCTCTTAGTGTGTAGCAGCTGGGGCTTCAGTAATGCGAACTGGAAAGTTGCGAGATTATTTTGCATCTTATTTCTCCTGGTATTTCTATAAATGCGTTTTTGTTCTGCATTTATGGGTATGTGTAGTGCAGCATTGACGAGTTGCCTTTTTTCCCAGAAGTTTATATATGAACAGGCATGCTGTGAAATACTTTTTTTTTTTTTTTAAGATTAACTCTTTGTTCTTTTTTAAGGGAGAAATGTTGAAGGGGAAGGGGATGAGCTATCTCTTCTGGCACTCTAATGGTGGGGAAAGTTAGTTCTGTTTAGAGATTCACTTAGTCCTTCTGTTGAATAAAATGAGACCATTACCACCTCTTACTTTTCCTGAAAAATCTCAACTTCAGACTTCTCAATTTCTCTGCCAGGTGAAGTGACCTCACATAAGCACAGCTCAAACACTGTGCTAAACTTTGCTAAAATGTATATCTAAACTCTACACTCCCCTCAAAGGGGGAAAAGGATCTTTCAGTGAGCCCTGCTAACTCATGTGCAAAGAGCTTTAAGCTAGGTTTGAAGGGGGAAGGGGATAAAACCAGGCTTGCTAGAGATAAGCCTGGGGGCGGCATGCCAATGTGAAGGTGTGCTAGCGAGGTCCTTCAGGTCCTTCAGTCTGCCGTCTCAGTTGAGGTAAGGGATGGAGATTCATGTGGCAGCAAAGACGCAAGGGTTATTCATGTTTTAGAAACCACGGAAGCACCTGAGAATGGTCATATAGGAATTAGGGCTTCTCCCCCCAGAAAGGTGGCGGGATCAAGAGCCCAACTGAAGTGCATCTACACCAATGCACGCAGCATGGGCAACAAACAGGAGGAGCTGGAAGCCATTGTGCAGCTGGAAAACTATGATATAGTTGCCATCACAGAAACATGGTGGGACGACTTGCATAACTGGAGTGCTGCGATGGATGGCTATAAACTCTTTAGAAGGGATAGGCAAGGAAGGAGAGGTGGTGGGGTAGCCCTGTGTCTTACGGAGTGTTTTGATTGCCTAGAGCTTAATGATGGTGATGATAGGGTTGAGTGTCTATGGGTAAGAATCAGGGGGAAGGCCAACAAGGCAGACATCATGGTGGGAGTCTGTTATAGACCACCCAACCAGGATGAGGAGGCAGATGAAGTATTCTACAGGCAGCTGGGAGAAGCCTCGCGATCGCTAGCCCTTGTTCTCGTGGGGGACTTCAACTTGCCAGATGTCTGCTGGAAATACAATGCAGCAGAGAGGAAACAGTCCAGGAGGTTCCTGGAGTGTGTGGAAGATAACTTCCTCACACAGCTGGTGAGGGAGCCAACGACAGAAGGCACCCCGTTGGACCTGTTGTTTGTGAACAGAGAAGGTCTTGTGGGTGATGTGACGGTCGGAGGCTGTCTTGGGCACAGTGACCACGAAATGATAGAGTTTTCGATTCTTGGAGAAGTGAGGAGGGGAGTCACCAGAACTGCCACCTTGGACTTCCGGAGGGCAGACTTTGGCCTGTTTAGGAGCCTGGTTGGCAGAGTCCCTTGGGAGGCAGCCCTGAAGGGCAAAGGAGTCCAGGAAGGCTGGACATTCTTCAAAAGGGAAATCTTAAAGGCGCAGGAGTAGGCCGTCCCCATGAGCCGAAAGACGAGCTGGCAGGGAAGAAGACCGGCCTGGCTGAACAGAGAGCTTTGGCTGGAAGTGAGGAAAAAAAGGAGAGTTCATGACCTTTGGAGGAAGGGGCAGGCTACTCAGGAGGACTACAAGGGTGTTGTGAGGTTATGCTGGGATAAAATTAGAAGGGCCAAAGCCCAACTAGAACTTAATTTGGCTACTGCGATAAAAGACAATAAAAAAAATGTTTCTATAAATTAGCAACAAAAGGAGGGTGAAGGAGAATCTCCCTCCTTTATTGGATGTGGGGGGAAACATAGTGACAAAGGATGAGGAGAAGGCTGAGGTGTTTAATGCCTTCTTTGCCTCAGTCTTTAACAGGAAGGGAAGTTGCTCTCTGGGCACCCAGCCCCCTGAGCAGGAAGACAGGGATGGGGAGCAGAATGAAGACCCCGTAGTCCAAGGGGAAATGGTCAGTGACCTGCTACACCACCTAGACACGCACAAGTCTATGGGGCCGGATGGGATCCACCCACGGGTACTGAGGGAGCTGGCGGATGTGCTCACCAAGCCACTTTCCATCATTTATCAGCAGTCCTGCCTAACCAGGGAGGTCCCAGTTGACTGGAGGCTGGCAAATGTGATGCCCATCTACAAGAAGGGCCGGAAGGAGGATCCGGGGAACTACAGGCCTGACCTCGGTGCCCGGGAAGGTTATGGAGCAGGTCATCTTAAGTGCCGTCACGTGGCATGTACAGGACAACCAGGTGATCAGGCCCAGTCAGCACGGGTTTATGAAAGGCAGGTCCTGCCTGACCAACCTGATCTCCTTCTACGACATGGTGACCCACTCAGTGGATGAGGGAAAGGCTGTGGATGTTATTTACCTAGACTTTAGTAAAGCCTTTGATACTGTTTCCCACAGCATCCTCCTGGAGAAACTGGCTGCTCATGGCTTGGATGGGCATACTCTGCGCTGGGTAGGAAACCAGCTGGATGGCCAGGCCCAAAGAGTTGTGGTGAATGGAGTTAAATCCAGTTGGCAGCCAGTCACAAGCGGTGTTCCCCAGGGCTCAGTACTGGGGCCAGTTCTGTTTAATATCTTTATCAATGATCTGGACGAGGGGATCGAGTGCACCCTCAGTAAGTTTGCAGAGGACACCAAATTGGGAGGGAGTGTTGATTTGCTGGAGGGCAGGCAGGCGCTACAGCGGGACCTGGACAGGCTGGATCAAGGCCAACGGCATGAGGTTCAACAAGGCCAAGTGCCGGGTCCTGCACTTGGGTCACAACAACCCCAGGCAACGCTACAGGCTTGGGGAGGAGTGGCTGGAAAGCTGCCTGGCAGAAAAGGACCTGGGGGTGTGGGTAGACAGCTGGCTGAATATGAGCCAGCAGTGTGCCAAGGTGGCCAACAGCATCCTGGCCTGTATCAGAAATAGTGTGGCCAACAGCACTAGGGGAGTGATTTGAATACTGTGTTCAGTTTTGGGCCCCTCACTACAAGAAAGACATTGAGGTGCTGGAGCATGCCTGAAGAAGGGCAATCAAGCTGGTTAAGGGTCTAGAGCACAAGTCCTGTGAGGAGCAGCTGAGGGAACTGGGGATGTTTAGCCTGGAGAAAAGGAGGCTGAGGGGAGACCTCATCGCTCCCTACAAGTACCTGAAAGGAGGTTGTAGAGAGATGGGTGTCAGTCTCTTTTCCCAAGTAACAGGTGATAGGACAAGAGGAAATTGCCTCAAGTTGTGCCAGGGGAGGTTTAGATTGGATATTAGGTAAAATTTCTTCACTGAAATTGTTACCATGCACTGGAACAAGCTGCCTAGGGAAGTGGTGGAATGACCGTCCCTGGAGGTCTTTAAAAGATGTGTAGACTTGGTGCTTAGGGAGATGGTTTGGTGATGGGCTTGGCAGTGCTAGGTTAGCAGTTGGAGTCGATGATCTTAAAGGTCTTTTCCAACCTAAACAATTCTGTGATTCTATTTTATTATAGTTAAAGCCTAAAAGTATTCAGCTGAAGTCAACACGTAAGAGACTGAAAATAGAGCTTTATTCTAGGTTAGTTTATCCAAATGTATGTTTGGGTATATTATGATTCTGTTGTATTTTATACTAGTATGATATTTATGGCTTTGTGTGGAGCTCTGCTTTCTTGAAATCTTAAAGACCAGCTTGGAAGAAGGGGTATGCTTAGCTCTTCCAGGACTTGTTGTGAATTGACCTTCCAAGCAGTTCAGCTGCTGGGATGTATCACATCTTGTTGAAATACTGACCTACAGTATTTAGCCTCCACCCCCCTTTTTCAGAAGTTGTATGTATTTTTAAAATGACACAAATTTCTAATGAAAAGAAAAAAAAAAAAAAGGTAGAAAGATGCCCTCAATTTACTTTTCCAAAAACTTTGTAAAATGAATATTTTATTAAGCTTCAGGCCAGTTTAAAGAAAAAAGCAGCAGCTCATCTTAAAGATGATGCTGTGAATATTTTCCAATTGTATTTAGATCCAAAACATCACAGTTCCAAGAGTCTGAAAGTTAACCAAAACATTATCATATGTTTCTGGAACTTAGGCTTTCAAGGATTTTACAGCGATTGGATATCTAACTAAAGCTCTGGAAGAGTTTAGACCAAGAAATACTTGTTTACAGCGTAAGAATTTTAGATTGACATCAGTGTACTTCTAACTCTTAAACAACAACTTGCATTTCAGTCATGTTTAAATCTCTGGTGACGAGTGAGTTCCAGATAAACATTTATTTATTTTTAGTTGCTTCTGAAGTAAAATTACAGCCTTTTGTGGGTTCACGTTAGTGTATAAAGTTGATTATTTTTTTTGTGACTCACCAGATTTAATCCTAGTTTTTCTTCTCACTTAATGTTATTGCATACCTTGTGCTCTTTGTTTTATTCCTTTTTTTTAATTTGATAGGAGTTGTGATGATTCAGTTGAACAAAGGTTTCTGTTCTCAAATGTGCTTGCATATTAGAATGTACATTAAAGTCTAACTGATCATCTTTGATATGGAAGGCCTTACTCTTGGTGCTTTGTGTTCTGGGAATTTTCTGGGTTTTATTCATTGTGTATGTAACGCTTGAGAACTTAAAATGGTTTTAAGGGAAGTTATGTCTCTGGCTTTGGGAATGAGATAATCTATTTAACCATGTTTTTTCCTTCCCTTTCTTCTTCCTCTGTCAAAAAATTCTGAAAAGAGCACAAAATGGTTTTCTTGGATGTATTCATAACTCAAATGGACTTTCATGAATAAGTGGAAGTAAAAATTCTACTCCTTAAAGTTGCTGTTCTCAGCAGTTGCATGTATACTCAGCGATGTTTAAATGCAGTGTATTGAGAGCTGTTTTATTCCGTTCTATCAGTCTCTTGCATTTGATCCTGTAAAGAAATTCCTGTGATGCAGTTGTGATCTCACAATAACTTCCATGACAACAAATCTCAAACTCGGACTTCATGGCAAGGTTCTTTTGGGATATCAAAACTAAGGTCATGCTAACACCTTCTGCCTTAGAGTTTTAGAGCACAGCACCAGGATTGTTAAGTATTGTTTTTCAAATTTTAGACATGGGGAAAATGGAGGGACCAAAAGGGCAGTACCAACTTATGAGGCTTGTATGCTTTCAAAAAAACACCCCTAAATCCCCGCAGAACTGCAAGTTTCAGTGTCCTGAAGGTGAGACAGTGAGCAGCCTTGTAGCAGTTTCCTTTCTACTGATTAGAGCTTTGGGTGAATGCTGTCGCCTTAACCATGTATGTGTCTTGGACTTTTTGCTCTTATTGGAGGAAGCATGCAGAATGACAAGTTGCATTTTTCCTTTTACGATTTTTATTTTCACCTTATTCTAGTGAATCAGGTTCTTACTTCAGTTCTTTCTTCAGAAAGCCTTGTTTTGGGCAGTGTACTCATTGAACTTGAAAAACAGTCTTTGTGTAGGTTTTTCACACATTTTATAGATATAAAAACTTTATTTGCTAATTCAGGTTTTGCAAACTTTAGGGAAAAAAAAAAAAGATTCTTTGCACATTCTTCAATTTTATTACAAGCTAGTCTGGCTTGGAAAGATATGGTGGAGGAGAGTGAGAACCTCCTACCGGAGAGAGAAAACGCATGGCAGCCAAATAACATTTAAGTTAGTCCAGGCTTGCAGAAAAAGGTAAAGATGGGGAGCTGGAACAGTGACTGTAGGTCTAGAAGAAGCCTGAGGGTGGTTCCCTACCTACTTATGTTGGAGAGAGAATAAATACTGAATTAAGTGCAATAAAAATTTGGGCAGTTTGACATCATATGTGAGTAACTTGTCTCTTTGGTATCTTCTTTAAAAAGATTAAGAAACTAACTAGGAAGCAGGAGATAAATTTCGTTTTGCCTTTTTAATATTAAACACACAAGAACAGCCTGGATGACACTGTGATGGAATTGTGTGGAGGGCACTTTATTTACCTGCTCTTTTCTAGTGTGTTGTATGTTTGAAGTTGTAAAGATTGTTAATCCTTCATCTCTTTGGATAGTTTGGTATCATTTTGGTGTACATCAGATAGACCTGGCCTCATGGAAAATTCTAGATCAATGGAATAAGAATAAGTGAATTTATACCTGACACCAAGTTGAGAAGTTGTGATCGTGAGAAAAATAATGCTCAAAATAAATTAGGAAAACCTGGGGTAAAATCAAGTTTTCTGACTGAAGCAGGTCAAGATGAAGTTTAGTATCAAAGGAAACTAATAAAACCCACCTTGTTTAAAGCTAGGCAAAATGCTAACACTGGTTGTGACCATAGAAGGAGCAATTCGGAGTTGGCAGAGAAATAAAAATTATTTCTTATGGCTTTCGGTTCTCGGTACTGTTTCTGTGGCTGCTTGTCTCCGAACACCTGACAAAAAGTTTGAAAAAGGACTCAACTTCTTGCAAGGTTTCACTTTGGAAAACTAAACTGAACCAAATGGCCATGAGTTTTCATCAAGATTTTATGCACAGTAAAAGCATAAGATTGTGAAGGAAGGAAACCTTTAATACTGCCTTAGAAACTATTGTTTATTTTCCTCCTTCTGGAACTTTATATTCAGAGTTGTATATGTCACTGCGAAAAAATTGGGTTTTTATTTTGGTGGATTCTCCTCTTGCATAAGGTGAACCTTGAGAAATATATTTCTATAATTTTCCCCCAAATGATGATATTCTAGAATATCTTTATTTAAGAGTGTTTTTTCAGCAAGACTCTTGGTTTTCTTTGGTTTTCTGAATATGTGGGCATATCACAAGCGGTGATCTGTACTGGTGGTCTTCCTTCAGTATCTAGTTCAAGGAGTAGGGCTCTGTACAGGTGCAGGAATGATACCTGAGCTCTTTGGTGTTGCTACCAAAACTCTGAAGCTGGAATCAAAAATCTGATATTGTGAGGTTTTTAGCACATTTTATAGATATAGCCTTACTGATTACTTAGTGCACTTGCTTTTATATCACTTGTGGCTTGTAATTTAACCATTGCTTTTTGTTGTGAGTGTTGTAATGTGATCTGATGAGTGTCGCGAGTCTGAATTAATCCTCCTCTCCAAAACTTTTTTTTATGGTGGCACTTTCTACTTTGTTCCTCGTTGTCAATTCTAGTGTGAATTAACTAGGTGCCCCTTTTCTTTTGATGCAGTTGAGCATGTTTCTGCCAGTTTGAGAACGTCACAAATGTCTCTGCTCTTGCTCGACTATTTTTAGTCTTGTTGCTTGTATCTGTTTCTATTCAAAGAATTCCTTTGGAAGCTGTTCCAGGAGAGCACGGTTTGACAACACGGGAGGGAGCCGGAGGGGGCAGGGAGAGCACAAGTGCCGAGCGTGTTCGTGATCTGGCAGTGAGATGTCTGGCGTCGAGCACTGCTTCCTGTGTGCCACCTTGTTTACAAGAGCCCTGCTCAAAGCGAATTCCCCCTTCTGGATATTGTCCTGGCTTTGTGGCTCCGAGCTTGCGTTAGCTATTTCTTTCTGTTATTTAGAGTACCTGGGTTTTAACTTGAATCTTCTTATTGGGTTTGTTTTTCTGTGTAAACAGCAATTAATTTTAGGGACTGTTTAGATATGGGACGTTACATCAGAGCGAATAGCTGAGATATGCATTTCTGTAGTTTAATAGCCAAAGCCGACAGTTCCCAGTACTTGTCTTTTTCCCTGCTCCTGTTACAATTCAGCATCTTTTTTTGTTCTGGTACTGGTTTAATCTGGATTATCTTTCCTAATAAGTTTTCTTAAAAGTGTGGTGTGGGGTTTGTTTTTTTTTTTTTTGTTACTTAACAGCTTTTTTTCCCCTTTTTTTTGCTGTTGCATGAACTACTCGTCTTGTGGGTACAGCTAGCTGTTGATTGTAATGGTAATGATTGATAAGGGAGGTGGTCCACTGAAAGTTTATTTTTTTTAACTGTTGTGTCTTATGGTTGGTACTTTTGACAAACCTGACGTGCCCTTGATGTATGCTTGTAGCTCGTGTTGTATGTACTGACTTAGTCCAAGCTTAAACTGTTTCAAAAGTGACGTTGTCACTAGAGGTGTGGGGAACAGTGGTTTTGAGACAAGTTGGTCACAGTTAATACAGGAAGGTCATATGTCCTGTGCAGCTTTAGTGGTGTACTTCAGTCTTATCTGAGATGCTTTGGCTACTTAAATATTTTTTTTTCCTTGTGGTATTGATAGCTTAATCAGAGTGTGACCTGAGATCATATGTCCTTCCATGTATTCTTTGAAGAGAACATCTATAACTTGTTTAGTTCGTATTCTGCAACTGTTTCCTCACCTACACGTGTGTGTGTATATATGTGTGTGTGTGTGTGCGCGCACGCATGTGTGCCCTGAGCTCACCTGGGCTTCTAGCTGACCCCTGAGTTCATCTTGGATAGACTGGAAAGCTGTGCAAATTATTACAGTCTGCAGAGGCTTTGCCTTGTGGTTTTTTTTGGTGGAGGGGAGCCATCTGAAGAACTTCCAAGTCACCTAGCCCTGTCTTCCTGGACGAATCTGTCTGGATTTCCTCCTTTCCCCCTTGGAGGGGCTGCTGTGAGTTTTAATGAGCTGGCAGAGGGAGCAAGCATTCTCAAGGTGGGGCTTTTGATAGGGAAAGGGTGGACATATAAGTGTATTATTCCTGTGAAAGTGAAATTCAAAGATGACTAGCAAAAGCATTGAATATTTAGTTGTGTGTACAAAATCATTAAAGATTGCTTTTGGTGGTTAAATTGCTTTAGGGTAGTTTGAGTCTCTAGTTTAATGCCCGAAACTGAATGTAGACAGATACTTCTGTGGCTGGGGGAAAGGACTGTATTCTAGATTACCATAAGCTGTGTTAGTCAGGCTGTCCTAATGTTGGTTGATTATAGCCTCCTCTTGTTTGGATAGAAGCACCTCCAAATTTTTTATAAGTGTATTCTTCACTGCAAGTTACTGAATGCTAACAGGTATCCAAGAAGCTGTTCCTCAGTAAAGGTGATACAAGTCTCTATTTTCCCACTGGTGATCAAAAGAATATATATGCCATAAGATAGTGATATATTCAAGGTCACTCTGCTGGCAGAGTCCCTTCCTGGGAGTTCTTTAATTTTTAAAATGCCTACAAGGCATTTTTAATAGGATTTTTTTGTTGCGTGCAGAGGGCCTGACCAGGATCAAGTCTTGCTATCCTGGATCCCAGGAAAACAAAATGTGAAACCTCACATTTTACCTACATTATAATGGTGCATGGCTGCTGAAATGCAAGTTCCCCCTTTCCTCATAAACTTGATCCCTATCCCTTGTTTCAGATTCAGCAGTTGTATAGCCACATAGTTTTCCACTGGATAAGCTTATTCAACTGACTCACTGTTTTGTTTTAGAGGGTTTAGTTTGCTCTTGGGTCAGCTCGCTGAACTGACTCCCTCTGCAGCTGCAGGATTGTTAGTCTGATTGAAGGGAAGTAGCAATATTATGTGGTTAAGGAGTAGGGAAGCAGGAATGCCATTTCTGGTGACAACTCGTGGTTGCACAGTATTAGATATGAGCTGAAACTTGATTTTAATGGAATAAACTGTTTGGGTTCTACCCGCACTATGGATTGAACTTTGAATGAATATACAACCAGGTCCCAAATGGGAACTAAAACTCTTGTCATGATTTTTTGTCCCAAACTCTGCTCAGCTGTCCTCCACTTATGTGTGAAAAGGCTGTGTTAGTTCTGGCTGCAGAGGGTAATGATTTTCAACCCTGAAAAACCTGCTAGTTCATTTTTTTTTTTCCTCAGCTGCAATAAAACTTTCCTTTTGTGAAGTACTAGTTAACGCAGTGTATAATTCAGTCTGAGTATTTGTTGCAGGGGGTGACTAGGCTGTAGTTCTGCTAGCTGCTGCTTTGTTGGAAGTTGTAGACACTAGTGTCCTTTCATTGGAACCTTAGGAGGGAAAATGCCAAGGGCTTTACCTTTTCTATTTTTCTTTGTTGATTTGATTGTTCCATTTTTGGGGGGGACAAACCCAGAGAAACAGGTATGAAGAGATTGGCAATACTGATGGTTCTTCACCACTGAATGTAGCAGTGATGGAATAAACAGCGAGTATACTGTGTAATGACTTGGCTAGTATTTTCTTATATCTCCTTAGGCTAGAAAATAAGAGAGCAGAGGACTCGGAAATGGAGGTGTTCCTTTCCTCCCATAGCAAGAGGAAGTAGAGTGTGTGCATAGCTGTGCAAGCACCAGGAACCACCACTGTGGTCTCCGTATGCTTCTTAACCTGAGACACCGAGTCAGTTGACAGTTCAGGACAGCATACGGTGTGGTCAGTGATGGGAATACATTCTCTCTCTTACTTTGGTAGCTTTTAGAGAGGGTTTGCATAAGAAAAGCCTTTTCTATGACAGAGGACAAGAAATTAGGTCCTTCCATCAAAGATGACAGGAACATGTGTTTAATTTTTCCTTCAAGTCTTAGAATATCAGGACAGGCCAGAGCTTTTCTTAAAATATTCCTCAGCAGAGAAACCTACTTCAAAAGTGAACTTGCTGTTGCCCCTTCCTCAGAGGATCCCCATGATCATTGCTTCTCAAAGAGAATTCCTATTTTCTATATATTATATTTCTATGTGGACCAGTGCAGCCTTTTCTTTTTGTCTAGTTCATGGCAACAACTGTGGTCTGGTGTGTGTTATGGTCTAGTAAGATCCTTTAGTTCTGAGAGTGGTGCTTAGACAGAAAATAACATGCAGTTAGTCTAACTGGGTCTCTGTTACTTAAAAGTTTCATTACAGTCAATGGTAAGTGCTGGTAACTAGTGCATCTTGCAGGTCCTTGCAAACATGGGACTTATAATTAGTTAGGACAGGGAGCAGGACTTTATTCTTTTTGCATGTGGAAGTCCAGCCGGTTGCTATCTAAAATGGTGGTGGTCTTGCAGAAAGGCAGCAAAAGATGAGAATAGTGACTTTGTGTAGATATTGATGTCTGAAACGTAAGGTCAAGTCATCTGAATCTTCTAGGGTGTTCACTGCCTTTTGATTGTCCAGAATCCCTCGGGAGTGTTGTCTTCTGACAGCAGCAGAGCTGAGTGGGTTTTGCTAACCAGGTTTTTAGCAGTCTGAAGATTGCCTTGGTTGTGTGAAAGATAAAGCCCTAGGTGGAAGTTGGTTAGGCTTCTCTGATTTTAGTGCTATTGTTGTCTTTTTTTTTTTTTTTTTAACACCAGTGAAAGTTGAGTTTGGGGAAATTTAGATTCCTTTTTCAGAAATTTTTGTATGAATAAGGGCACTTGTTGCCTCTGAAGTTTGAATATTTATAAAGAAATTATGAGGGCAAGTCCGCTGGATGTTTATTGGGTGTAGTTGGCAGATTTTGATTAAAGCTAGGATAATCACCAATATATACTAAAATGTAAAACATGCCTGTTAGGCAGAGACACTGGGATAATAGAAAAGATAGATATTGTGAGATTAGAAGATTTTTTTAAAATAATGTTCATAATATTACTTAACTTTCATGATTGAAACTTGCTCTACTAGTGGAAAACATGCACTGTTCAGTCCCCCTTCCACATCATGCTTTTTAGAGGGGCTCTGGGTACATGACCAGCCTTTGCCTAACTCCAGTCTTTTGAAGATGAGCACTTCTTTCTCTTCCAAAACAATGCTGTCTTGTCTTTTATTTGTAAGACCTATTTGTATATTTCTTTGTCTTCCTTTGTATAACATTTGCTTAGGAATACTAATCCTTGAAATGAACTTTTTATTTTGCTGGTAATGAGAAATTATTGATTTCTGTAGATCAGGGTGTGCTCTTAGCTAATTAGAGATTGACTTGGCAGAATAATAATTTCCACTAACAACTCAGTGGGTTTTAAGAAAGGTGGGTAAGAGTATTCACTTGTTTATTTGGTATGCTTTGCTAACACAACTGGAAGCGTGTATGTTAGTTTATATGTTTGTGCTGGTACTCTGGCCACTCCCAGCAATCCTCTTTTCTTGGTAAAACATGAGAGCATACAGATAGTACAATTTCTCTCTCCTGTGGTGTTCTGCCAGTGATGCAGGGCTATGCCTGGCTATCAATATTTTTCCTATTTACCGTAGAAGACCGTAAGATGAGACATGAATCTTCCCAGGATCCATAAGCTCAGATTCAGTATTGTTGACTTGGGGCAATACAGACACTGAATAATCGGCACTGCTCCCGAGGAACATCCGACTCTTGCAAACTCTTTTCCCCTTTCAAGTAGTAATAAAGGTGGTGAGATTCTTTAGACGACAGCACTTGAAGGAAATACATTGCATCGATGCTTTGCAGACATGGGTTTTCTTCCTCCACTCTTTTTTTCCTTATGCTCATGTCATGCTACTGCTGTAGCAGTAAAATCTAGACTCATTGTACATGTACAGTAGTCATGCCATCACGAGGCAGTGTCCTGCAGCCTTTTCCCAGCCCTGTCATTGTCAGAAATCCTTGACTGAGTAGCTTTGTGATCAGAGTATAAAAAAGTAATCATACTTTCAAGGTGTTCACAGATTTCTGCACAGTGTTCTTTATCACTGCTCCTTGTCCAGAGAGTCAAGAAAATAAATAGCTTTCTTGAGACTGCCTCAGGAAAAGAATGGAAACTGCAAATGTTTTGTTCAGCTGATGGAAGTGAATATTTAACTTCAGAAGGATTCTTGAAAGTCAGGTGGTATTGCAGTGTGTGATCTGTCCCTGGAAGTTCAGGAATAGATTTACTGTGTCTTGTGGGACTTGCCACCCTGTCAAGTCAATTTGTATTCTGTGTATCTTTAGCTTTTCTGACTTCTTTGAGTCAAAATGGACTAGTTTTCTTGCCAAAGGAAAGTCGAACAAAAGATCAAAGAAAACATTGATAGCTTTAAAAACCGGCTTTTTGTGTTGATATGCATTCAATTACTCTTTGATTCTTTCCCTTCCTCTTTTCCTTCTAAAATCCAAAGCAAAAACCCAACTGAATGTGTTGAATAAGGCTTATGGTATGGAGACTTTGGGAGGGAGTGGGATTTGGTCTCTTTGGGAAAGTTGGGTGTTGAGATACCAATACTTAGGTACCACTTTTGGAAACTAGAATAATTGTTGCCGTTCCATCACCAGTCTGGTGATAGCTTATTATACAATACTATATCTGCTGTTGTGGTGTAGGTCCTTGGGCTAAACTTGCTGTACAGGCAGAAACACTAAAACAAACAAAACCTTGAGATTTGGGATGATTTTTCTCTTAAATGCCTCTGTTGCTTTCCATTTTTAAGTCTAGTTATTTGCTTTATGAGGAAGTGCTGAAATTTGAATTCCTTAGCACTTGAGAAGCTAAACATACTTAAAGTGAACAATTTTCTTAACTACTGATCAAGGGTGTGTGTGTTTTGTTTGGGCTTTTTTTGTTTGGTTTGTTTTTTTTTTTTTCATTTTTAAAGTAGAAGTAAAGACAATCTTCCTCTGGAGGTACTAGATTACATCAGTGAAAAAAAGGTTTACAGCAATCTTGTGCTGCTTTTTTTTTTTTTTTTAATGTTGTGAAAGAAAGTATGACCACCTTCTTTACACAACAGTTTTGGGAAGTCCAGTCTCTTTCTTTAATGCTTTCTCCTCCTTTTTTGCTAGTGCTCCAAGGGTCTATTTTGTTTAATGTGTATCTATTTCTTCAAAATACAGCTGTTTTGGCCGCTTACTAGAGTTGCGATGTGTCTACAAGGTCAAATATTAACTGCTGATGAGGGACTTTTTCACTGAGCCAGACCATGATATGGAAATTGAAACATCTGCTTGTCTGAATATTTTTTTTGATCTTTATTAAACAGATTTTAAATGAGTTGTCTTCCTCCCAGTCTCAAATCTTCTTTCCTCATTTGATCTGCAGTTAAAATTAAGTTCATCGGTTTGTGATATTCTACTCATTGCTATGACAACAGCCTGCCAAACAGACTTTAATATGAGGAATTGGAGAGAATAAGAAGCTGTTTTGCGAGCAAGGAAATGTTCTTGTTCAGCCCCATCTTATTAATTATTAATATTCCACTTAATGCTCAAAATTGTAGTCACTATGGTAATTCAAAGGCAGTGGCTAACTGCCTCCTTTCTGCCTGCTGCTTCGGTACTCTGATGAGTAGGTGTGGTAGGGTGTGAAGCCTCAGCCCAGCGTGGTGAAGACTTGCCTGTGCCAGGGAGGTGCGATGTTTCCCTGGTTAGTGCACTGTTGGCGGTGGAGCAAGGTCCTTCAGCTGCTCCTCATGCGTGTTGGGGCTGGACACTGCTTGTAGATAGTGGGAGCCAACTAAGAGGGAATAAAATAGCTTTATTTTTAAAGCTTCCTTTATATCAAGCTGCCAATTGTGCTTTTAAGATGACTGGATTGTGTCTGAAATGGATTATAATGTGTCCATGTTGGCTTGATGGGGAATGTCAGACTGAGTGTTTCCACGCTTGTCTGAAGCAAGTGCAAGTCCATACTGCTGCCATAAAGAGGCTCTCACCTTCACTGGTTTTCTGCTTTGGACCTGTTGCCGAATTGTGCTGCTCATGGGCTGCATGGTCAGCAAGATGAGGATCTTCTTTAAAGATCCCATTATACTGTTCAGGTTGTTTGGGCTCTGTTTCCACCAGCAGGCTGATCTTGCTGTGCTGCTTCATCCTCCAGGAGTGTTTCAAATGCTTGTGTGCCTACCTTTTTCCTTAAAGTATCCTTTCATCCTGAAAAACAAATGTGGCTTAAACAGCTGTGACACAGAGGCACTGTAAAATATATGTTAGGAAAGGGAGAAAAGACACAATCCTCCTCAGGAACCATAGATTGCCTGGCTATCAGAAGTGTAGGCTATAGTTCAGTGTGCGCTTTACAAACAAATGTAAAATTCTTTAACGTGTGTGTACTGCTATCATGTCCAAAACATGGATCACAATATTTTGAGTAGCTTTGGTGAAATTAGAGAAAATAGCATTGAAATGTATGTCACAATTTCTAGGTACCAGAATCTGTGTAAACATGATGTTAATTCAGAAATGATGAACAAATTGAGACCCAGTGGAGTTATTTCTCAACATATCTTAAATCACAGTGGGCTAATTCCAAACAATCATATTTGAAACTGTTGGCTTGTCTTTCAGAGAGGTTAGTGCTCTCTGTCATGTTCTCTGTTCAGGTTTTTTTTTCATTGCTTATTGTGCTAGGCTCAAATCATGATGAGCTGACTGATACTTCAAACAAACAAAAAAAACCCCAAAACACCACCAACCCAAAGGTCATTATTAGTGTATATAAACTTAAGTTAGTTTTTGGATGTTGGCAGTCCAGTCAGTAAGGCTTATAAAGCAGATTTTAACACAAAGAGCAAAAGTAATTTCTACTGCAAACTCAACTGAAGACTGTCCATAATGTGTTTAAAATATCAGCGGACAGCCATGACCAGATAGTCAGCGATAAGTGTTGAACTTGCTGTTCAGAGTATCTCCACATCTACTTAATATTTTGCTTTCCATAGAACATGTTGTCACAAGCTTGAATAACCTCTGTTCTGACTGTATCTGGCTTTTAGGGTGTCAAGCGCAGTGCTCTGAAGGCCTGTGTGTTCTGGGGCTTAGAAGAAGACAAAGTTAGACTGCTTTAAGAGACTGGGAGACAGATTGGCTGTGGTGAATATATTCATAAAGCTGGAGAAACACAGTGTTCCAGTTCAGCTCATACTACAGTCAGTTCCTGGTAAAGGCAGGCCTTTTCTTGTTAAATATGTAAGAGTTCATGGGAATATACTTTCTCCTCAGACTTTATTGAATGCTTTAACTAGCACATAAAGAAATTCAATGTTGGGGTTCAATTTTGGCCAACAAAAACGTATTTCTAAAGTGAAGAAGAGATTTAGATGATAATGGGGTTAATTGTCTTTTTGATTCTAGATGAGACTCCTGAGCATCGTGAATTGATGTTTAAACTGAAGCATCTCATTGCAACTTTAATTGTTGAGTACCCATTACTTGTGAATGCTAGTGAGCAGTTGGGTATTGAACACATCCTCGTCCATGCAATCACAGCAGTTTGCTCAGTTTTCACAGAATGGTGAAATGCTGGTGAATGCTTCATCTGAGCATTATTGTGCATTGAGCTCGGTGATAGCCAGCTTGCACCAAAGCTGCTGCCCTGACAAGTTGCATGCTGAGGCACATTCATATGTTGGGGCTGCAGTAAAAGCACTTTGCTGCTTGTTTGCATGTCTTCTTCTGCCCAGGTGCACCACTTGCAGGTTGTCCTTAGTTCCCTAAATTTGCAGGTTTTACTTCCCAGTGTCATGGGGACAGAAACCAGGCAGTTGACCGTGACTGTTCTGACCAGTTGAGAGATCTGTTTCCAGTTATCGTAGCTACTATAAACCTTACTCATCAATTAACCTTGTGTTAGATGCTGTACAAACACAGGGGAAATAATAAATTTATTGTTTCAAAGTAATTTTAATGGTAGAGGATGAAAGCTGACTGCCACAAACGGGATAGCACTGATGGGGGTGGGGGGTGGGTGTTGAGTTTTCTTTTGGGTTTCTTTGTTGCCATACAACAAAGGTATGTTTAAAGCAGGGTAATAGGTAGTTTTGTAAATCATTTCTTTAAGTATGAGGGAGAACATAAAACAAAAATACTGGCTACAGAGGCTCATCAGGATCATCATTTCTCTTATAAATGAGAGGTGAGAAGTAGAGTGGGCGTTGGCCATGACCTCCGTATATGTGCAGGAAAGCAGTTTAATGATAGGGAAGAAAGGAACGGCCTGGTTTGTGAATGTGATTTTTGTGTTAGCATTCTGAGTGGGTATGAGAGTGGTTAAATTCCAGGCATCAAAATAAGACAGCAGGTATTACAGAAATTTGAGGAGTGATACAGCTGGAGCTGGAATTTCAGCAGAGTAGCAGATAGAAAAGTCTATATGTTAAATAACTGGGAAAAGCTGTGAGATTTAGATGTCATCTGGAAGTACAGATTTAGACAGATCCCAATCAGCTGACAAAAATGCTCTTTATCCACTGCATTTCCCCCTTTACTATAAAGACTGTGATAAATCCAATAATAGTGTATTAAAGCTGCTTTCTCAGGAGTCTCTGTATAGAGTTTGTGGTAAAGGCAGGAAGAGTTCAAGCTACTGCATTTATATATTATCTGGGTATTGAATCAGTACCCTGCCTTAACTCATGCTCTTTCTTTTTTTTTTTCTTTCAGATTTTCTATTTTGTACATACATTGTTTTGTATATACTGTATATGATGACTTCGGTGGGCAGTGAACGTACTCGGGGCACTCGGGACAAAACGCAAATTTCAACCACACAGCCAACACAACCACAGAAACAAGTAGTACAGGTATGTGCTACTATATAATCTTCTTTGAGTTGAAAGTGAGCATGTAATGATATGCATTTCTTCCCAAAGTCAGTAAAAACTGAGAAAAGATGGGGAGGAAATTGCAGTCTATTTTGGAAGAGTATGTTTGCTATCTTTAATTGCTCAGTAATCCAGCACAGCGTTAAGTTGTTCCTGTATTCTTGTCTCTAAAGGAGCTTTGTGTTCTTCAGCAACGTTTCCCATCAGTGAAGAATTCTATGCCTGTGTCAGGATTTCTGTCCTGTGACCTCAGTGTCCTCAGATCTCAGCTCTTCCATATGCCAGCCTCATGATGCTAGAAGATTTCTGGTTGATAGAGGAATTTGGGTGGGTGGGAAAAGCTTCGTTAGATGCATGCTGCGTTCTACAGCATGATTCAGCATATCTGCAAGTCAAAATCTTAAACTTCTTGCACAGTGTCTTCACAAAGTGAAATGAAGATGGTCGTCCACCAGCAGATTATAATTATTTTGAGTATCTGCGAGATTGAAATTAAGCTCTTACCCCATTGTCTTGATTCTCACCAGGAGAGTAGTAAAGTTGTGTGCTTGTCTGGGTTACAGAGAGTGGGGCAGAGACATTTTGCAGCATCTCATTATTCTCTTGTCAGGTACTTCTCAAAATTGAACTCAATTCAAGAATTGCCTCAGCTCTCTGCTGGCAGAGAGTGCATCAATCTAGAGGTGCTCCCCTGGGAAATTGTGTCTTATTTTTTTATAGACTGATCTTTAACATGGAGAGGCTTCTGTTTTGTACAGTATTAATTATGTGAGCTCAAGCCCTTATCTCCTTGCGTTGCAACGCTTTGCATAGTGGTGATTCATGCTAATGTGTGGATTTAGAAAGTGACTTTCAACAGATGAAGTTGAATTTGTTTTTGTTTTATAACAAGTAAGGCTGCAGGAATATAGTAAGCAGGTTGACAGAAGTGGCGGTTTCCTCTTTTTTGACATTTGCAAGACAGCAGTGGAGTACTCTGCCCCATTTTGGGTTCCCTGGTACAAAACGGACATTGGCAGATGGGAGCAAGTCCAGTGAAGAGCTGCGAAGATGGTTGAGAGGCTGGAGCACAGGATGAATGAGTGGTGGCTGAGGGAACTGGATTTGTTCAGCCCTAAGAAGGCAAGGCAAGGTCGTATTTTCTATTCAGATACCTCATGAAAGGGTATCGAAAAGGTGAAGCCGGACTCTTCTCAGAGAGACAATGGCACAAGTTGGAACACTGGAAATTCCAGCTGTTAAAAGGAAAAAAAGAATTGTTTACCATGAACATGGTCATGGATTAGAGAGGTTGTGGGATCTCTGTCTGGCCCCAAGCAGCTCCTCTGATGGGACATGCTCTCAGCGGGAGGTTGCGCTGAGTATCGCTGGAGAACCTTTCCAACCTATGTGATTCATTGATTTTAAGCATTAGGTCTTACCTCTTTTTGAGTTTTGTCCACTTATTCTACTTCTCGCATAATAGATACTGGTTTGGTCAATTCAGTGGAAAAGATGGTTATTTAATATACAGCAATTATGTTTTAGTGCACCATATTTTTTTTATTGTTTAGATATCAGATGGACCTTCCTCCTTAGTCAAGCTTTACAGATCAACAGAAACATGTGGGATTTTACTGTTCAATTACCACTGATTCATTTTTCTGAATGTAGAATAATGTTGCTTTCCCAAATGGAGATTTCATTGTCATAATATCACATTGGTCATTATTTAAGTTATTTAAGAAATTACATAGCAGTTCTTTTGCATTGCTTCTGGATAATAAATATACAATTTTATTATAAGATCTGGGCCTATTACTGTCACTTAATTTTGTGTTTTGCACACTTCTGTTTTCTGGTAGTTCGAAGTTTAGTTAAAAATTTCCTTTACTCTATCTTTGCAGCGTAACATCTTGTAAGGTTGAGTAAAGTTTTAGCTGTCTTAAGATGCTACTATTTTCTTAGTCACAATTAAAACTTAATTATAGTCTTTTATAGGATACTACAATGTTACTTGTAACAATGGTGCCTTAACAATAAAGAAGAACCAGTCGCTGGGAAAAAAACAAAACTTTTTGTGACAATGATTTGATGTTTGTATAGTAAACACATCTTGTGGATTTTTGTTGTTTTTTCTTCTGAATCTTCAATTCCATCTGGGTGTAATCCACTGGCATAAACATTAATGATATTGCACCTACTTGTCTTTCTAAGCTCTCCCCTTACACAGGAAAACTGAAGTTACTGTCACACATTTGATATTGTTATAAAATTGGTATATTTTTGTCTTCTAATGGGGACTTGAAAAAAAGTTGGTTTATGGAAAAAATGAATCTTAATGGTTTCCTGTTTCTGGTCAAATATGCCGTCATGTCTCTACAGAAATTACATTGTCTGAATGTTTTTACTCTGGATATCTTTAAAGGAAATCTCTTCACTAGCTTAAAAGTTGCAGTGGGCCTGAGGAGACTGAAGTCAGAGCGAGAAGATGGATCAACAGGGCTTAATTCCTGAAACCAGCAGACCTTTTGTTTTTGCTCTCTGCTGAGCTCTCAGCAGACACCAAGAACGAACTCCTTTGCACAGAGCACCGCACTGACTGGGAGGCTTTCGTGGAGGGTGGCACCAGGGCTGGTGCAGGGAATTCCAGAGCAGGCTCTCCTCTGTGTTACTGAAGTATGAAGCTGTCAGCATGACACTTTAAAAATGTGAAGTAGCGCAGAGTATTTAACTCTGTTACAAATGCTAATTGTCTTGGAACGTTGCTTCTGAGCACAGCAAATGTTGCTTCCCTCAAGGAACTGGGACAGCTGCAGTAACTTCTCAGCAAATAAGCAGCTGGTGGTGTATGGTGGAGTAATTTTTAGACTCTTCTCAGGATTTACACTTGGCGACCTCCTCTAGAGCTTGTATTTGTGGTAAACTCCAAAAGCGAAGCAGTTTGAGGCTGATTAAGTCTGAACTTGTGAGACGCAGAATTTCATGCGAGTATCCTGTGAAGTGAGACTGCAAAAGGTGAGATTCAACCAGCTGCCCAGGATGAATCCTTTCCATCAGTAACTTCAGTGGATGAGGTGGTCCCCTTCTCAATGAAGAAGTCTTCCGCAGCACATCAACTCACATTTCGGGTCCTGGCTCTCTTCAGCATCAGCCTTCTCTAGCATGAGATGGTAGCCTCTTCTGTTTGAGCAGAAAACAAATTAGGTCCAGGATCACGTAGCATACAGTTATCTTTGGTATTTTCATGGGAGTGCAGTTCAAGTAGACTGCAAATGCTGTACTATGAAGAGTGGCCTGTATGATGAGACATTAGTGGTGTTGACTTGCTTTCTCTCTGGGGCAGCCATAGTGTATTTGGATTTATGGCACTTTACTGCATCCATCCATTTTAGTCTTTCAGCTTTTGGAGAAGTTGCTAGCATGGATTTGTTGTCCAGAAATGTTACAGAAGCACCAAATATTTCATCAATAGCAAGATCCTTTAGCAGTTTTCAGAGACCAGTATTTGCTTATAAAGAAAATAAGTGCAGCTGTTCATGGGCAAAATCTTGAGGCATGGCTCAGTCTCTTTTTAAGTGCTCATAAAACTAGAGAGTCAGGTGGTTGTTGGGAGAGTTGTGGAAGGTGATGTGAGCAGGAATCATCAGAGATGTGGTTAATTTAGAAATACTGTTGCCAGTATCTCTAACTCTGGAGTGGTGGATGCTAAATAAAAGTAATAATATCAAAGCGTAGGCTTCTGTGGTAAATTCTATTTTATTATATGGTTGTCTTGTCCGTGTGGTGACCTTTAACTGTGGTTCAAACACGTTAGAACATGTTGAAATTGCTTCTGTCCCAGCTAACTTTTTAACTATAAAATGGGCATAGAAGAGATGTTAATCCCTTCCCCATAGCACCTCCGTGCTTGTTGTGTATGTTCTTTTTGAGAATCTGGAGATATTTTTTTAAAAGTATATTGTTACCTTTTGTGTGCTTTATTGGATGTTTGTGTTTTTCAGGCAACAGCAGAACAGATTCGCCTTGCTCAGATGATCTACGATAAGAATGACGCAGATTTTGAAGATAAAGTGAAACAAGTATGTTTCTTATGGTACAGAGTTTTTATGCCCTGCAATAAGGTGCTCCAAAGCTGGCTTACATTTTGGAGCTAGAGTGTCTGTTTCTGATTTAGATGAAACCTTTTTCAGAAGGACATAAGTTTAACTAGGAAAAGGTGCTCTTATTGCAGTGTAAAGTCTATTTACAAGAAATTGTATGGTAATGTAGCTCTGGCTGTATAGTTACACTGGTGTATTTTCCTTTGTAAACAAGCCTTTAAGCCAAAACTCATCTGTGCTGATGTCTCCTCCAGACTGTGTATCTCTAGTATGATCCTGATGCTTAATGATCATCAGAATAAAGAGTGCATTCAGCTTGTCCACATGTACATGCACATGGGAAAAAATGTCACCTGTGTAAACTGAGTTTGCTAATATCTTGGCTGTTTTTCAGGAAAAGTAAAAATCTAATCATAGCTTAAAGATGAATTGAAGTGTTATTTAAAAAAAAAAAATAATCTGACCTCCCAGATCTGTGTATGCATTGAAATGATAGAATTACACTGCGAAAATATCATCTTACACCATTTTCTCTACCATGCTGAGTTTCAGGTGTAGGTGCTCGAGCTTCCATTACCGAATTATAGCTGAGACCATTAATTCAAGCAGTACTGAGAATCTGGGTCCCTGTTCTGCTGTGGGTATTGGTGATTTTGTCCTAGTGAACACATCACAACTCACAAAGAATCTAGGAGTACACCCAGAAGGAGAGAAGAATTAGCGTGAATGCATTAATGCAGCAGAGGAGCAGATTTCTTGATTTCTTTTCCTCTGTAAAACCTCCTCTGAAGCATTATTAAGTGCTTTTTGTTGTTCTTGTTATAAAATTGTTCTGTTGCTGTGCCAGAAGCGAAGTCTTGTATTTCCTGAAGCCAAAGGACCCTCATCAATAGTGCCTGTAGCTCTGCTGGTGGGAAGGATAAGAATTAAGTTCTGCATAGGAAATCTCCAATATTTTACATTGTGCATATATATTTCTAGCTCATGTAGGTGTTTTTTTTCTTTGGATGAAGTTGCTGGATGTCATAGAATTGTTTTGGTTGGAAGAGACCTCCAAGATCATTGGGTCCAACCATTAACCTATCACTACCAAGTCCTCCACTAAATCATATCCCTTAGGGCCTCATCTAAACGTCTTTTGAATACCTCCAGGGATGGGGACTCCACCACCTCCCTGGGCAGCCTGTTCCAATGCCCGACAACGCTTTCAGTGAAGAAATTTTTACGAATGTCCAATCTAAACCTCCCCTGGCGCAACTTGAGGCCGTTTCCTCTTGTTCTGTCGTCTGTTACTAGGGAGAAGAGTCTGAACCCCGTCTCTCTACAACCTCCTTTCAGGTAGTTGTAGAGAGCAATAAGGTCTCCCCTCAGCCTCCTTTTCTCCAGGCTGAACATCCCCAGTTCCCTCAGCTGCTCCTCATAGGACTTGTGTTCCAGACCCTTCACCAGCCTCGTTGCCCGTCTCTGGACACGCTCCAGCCCCTCAATGTCTTTCTTGTAGTGAGGGGCCCAAAACTGAACCATGTCCCATGACAGACTGTGATTATTTCCATTCCACACTCCTCAGGATGTGCACCACAGGTCCACAGAGCATAATTCAGTACTAGGTCTCCTTAAGTAGCCATTGCTTATGCCTTTTGTGTGGCCTTATGCTGAAATGGATCGAGGGACCTGATCTGGCTGAAAAATAACCTTTTTCTTAGTCTGGATGTTTTTCCAGATGGATCTGTTCTCTGTCATGGCTTACCTTTATGTCTGTTCTCACACAGTGGGATAAAGAGGGGGATGTTTGGTGGGGAGAGAGGATGATACTGGAGCTATCCTGGTCTTTTACATCTTTACCCTCATATACTGTTATCTCTGGGGTGACAGCATTTGCTGCAAGCATAAAGTTAAAGGAGGAAAAAAAAAAGTGCAAAAGAGTGCTTTCTTGATTACCATTTAATTTTTGTTTCATCCTCTCTCTTGTCTGAATCCCAAGCAGATCTGTAAAATGCAGATACCTTTATTTAGGATTTTAGTTTGCTCTGACACAGTAGCTATGTACTTTCTTGGAATCTGTGGTGGTACTAACTCTTATTTTCTTATGATGATAACTTGGATATTTTAACACGTCTGATTCTTACTGCCAGCTTATGGAAGTGACGGGAAAAAACCAGGATGAGTGCATAGTGGCACTACATGATTGTAATGGGGATGTGAACAGAGCAATCAACATACTGCTGGAAGGAAGTTCAGACACGGTAAGGTTTTACTTTCATGTTAAACCACTCTTTCTGTTTGCGCCTTTCTACTTCTTAGAAGTGATTGGGAAAGTCATATTTCAGAAGCTTTTGATTTCCATGTCTCCATTCAAATTCTTTTGAAGGAAATGGAGACTGGGGCAGCTTCTCTACTGCACGCATGCCTTAGAGTAGGCTGAACCTTGAAAACATTGTGGGTGTTCAGCTGGTCTCTTGCAGAGTCCTCTGGCTTTCGTTTACATGCAGCAATTTTAACTCTGCAACAGACACAGGCCTGTTTTTTGCTGCAATGTTTGTAGTTACTATGTAGCACCTCCACAACCCTGAGACCCGAGTCTGAGTGTTTGCCACAAAGGTTAATCTTTATAAACCTAAAGTGAAGGCAGATATTTTAAGTCATGCAGCTTCTGTAGGTTTGCATTGCCAGTATTGAAGTTGGAGGAGATTTCCACATCCGAAAGTTGCATTGACAATGTTACTAATGGCAGAAGAGGATACAGCAAGTAGTTGCTCCTTTCACCATGTTGCTCATTTGCATGACTTTATTGAAAAAGAGGAGACTAAACAATGCGTATATAACAACAAATAATGTCACTTATAATGTTGCACAGAGCAATTTTTTTATCTCAAGAGATATCAGGAAAATATGTCTTACTGCAGTTGAAGTTTTTGCTGGAGGGATGACTTACAGTTTATCTGAGGCAGTAAACTAGATTCCATCTCATCTAAATTGGGAAAGAAACCTGGACTTCCTTTCTTAATGCTGAACACTCAGTATTTCCTGTGATTTGTCAGGATGTGTAGTCTGGCTTAGTTAATGAGGAAATTCACCCCACACACACCCCCTAAATCTAGGATACATACTGTTCTGACTGAGGGGACTTTCTTTTCTATCCTCTTTTTGTTTATAAGAGTTGAGGTCATCTAAAACACAGAAGTATATAATACTGAGCAAGCTGGTAAGTTGGGAGTAGAAGAGAGCATCTTGCCTTGATTTAAATGTCTTGGTAATGTGCTGGTTTTGTGTTCTCTTGTACTTCTCGTATTTGCCATTTTCTAGTTGAAAATAGTTTTCTGGTTGATAGAGAATGTTTAAAAGCTTTCTTACTTTAGCAAATTGTTGTAAGTGATCGTGACATGGAAGAAACTTTCTGAACTCATTTATCAATTAGAAGCAACATATCCATATGTTCTGCTCTTTTGACAAGTTCCTCTAAACCCACTGCTCTCCGTAGACAAAATGCAACTCAGAAACAAATAGAGAACTTAATACTCTTTCCTCCTTGAGCCCTTTAATTAGAAGGGGTCCTCATCAGAGTGTGAAGAAATTTATTCTTCTTTATGGAAGTTTGTGGGCCTCCAACTTGAAGGGTTTGTTTTAAGGCCATTCTACTCCAGAACAGTTTAACTGTGAATTTGATGTAAAGTTGGAAGCAGAGGTACTACTAGTTCTGAATGCAGATTCCTAAATCTCTTTTTCTAGTTTCACTCTGCTTTGATGTACTAAAGTGGTTTTTTTTTTTACCTCATTTGGAAGATGATGTGTCTATCCAATTTGAGGAATTAAAAGAGTAAGGAGTCATAGCTAGAATGTCTATTTATAATTTCTTTGGTACCCTGCCAGTTTTGTGTGGTGTGTTTGTGGTTTTTTTTTTTGTTTTTTGTTTTTTGTTTTTGTTTTTGTTTTTTTTTTTTTAATTCTGTGATCTTTAAGGCTTTGTGCTGTGTGACTGTTAGTCTTTATGAAGACTTTTCACTTGCAACAGTTGTGTCAGTCTGGCTTTGGATAGACAGAGGCTTGTGGATGAGAGTGGAGAAGGCATGTTTCTTTGTCCAAGACTTCATTTAACTTCCTACAGGTGCAAGATCTATTTTATGCTCGACCATGTTTTACTTCCTAAACCTTTGAAGATAGAGCAAAGGGGACCTTTCAGATTATTCTTCTTTCCATCTAAGATCAGGCCAGCAAGAAGGCTTCTGTTACATATTTTTAAAGGTCAAGCCCACAACTGTCATTTGGGTTGCCTCAGGCATCCTCAGCTGAATTGTAATCAGTTAGCTCCCTTACAAAAACAGGCAGCTTTGATAGTCTGTGATGGATTCCCATGCCCAGAGGTAGCATCATCCTCTATCTTAAAGGACATGCCTAACTTCTCAAGGCTTTCCTCAAAATTATATTGTGGGAAAGCATGGATCTGATGCTTTCATAGTTGTCCTTTTACTGATCCTTCCCAAGTCATGTAAAACCTTACTAAGGAGAGGCTGCTTCCTCTTAAGCTTTGCAGGATCATCCAGTTTTGGGTATTTCTTAAAATGGCCAAAGATCTTTTGGCACCATGCCCATCAGTGAAATAGTAGTGCATTCTGAACTATATAGACTTGGTTCTTCAGTTGTCAGTGCGATTACTTTTTTCTCCTGTGAAGTGTCTCTAAAGCTCTAGGAGTGTTTTAGTGCGTAATGCAGTTACACAGGCTACGGCAGGTGAAGCCATATGATAGTTACTGGAGGAAAGAGTTTTCTGTTGCACAAATAACATGGTGTTGCTCAAACACGTAGTTTTGTATTTCTAATCCACGCTGTCTGCGCTTCACCTAAGTTGGCTTATGGCAATGTAGTCTTCTATACTGGAGATGAAATTGAAAAGTGATTTCAGCTTTCTTTCTCACCTATACCATGTCAAAAAGTTAGAGAGTAACCATTCTCTTAATACTTATTCTCTCAAAGGAGACACTGAAACATTGAGTTTATACTTGTAAACAGCTTTGTTACCTGCTTTCTCAATAGCATTAGTTTTCTCAATTCTAGGCAGCTTGAACTAGCTGGTCATTACCTGCCTCCTGAGGGCTTCTGAGTTGCTGTTGTCTGAATTGAGAAGAGATAGGACAGAACCTAAAAGTACTGATAGCCAACCTTTTTTGTTTGCAGGTGCCTGTCAGAGGTCATGGCTTTATGTAGTGCTTCACAGTTGATGACACCTTATTTGCATATGCAAATTTCACACTTAAATACCTTACTTAGACTATAAGCTCCTAGAGATGGGAACGTATATATAAACCTGTCTGCCATCTTAATGGTTTGCAAATAATACCTTTCTTCTTCTTTGCTTTGCAACTATGGCTTAATAGACTAACCATGCAATTGCATAATATGAAAGTTGCTGTGCTATTCTTAGCAAGTGTTTTAGTCATTTTATTTTTAATTCCTATAGAGCCAATACGATCCCTGAATTTATTTTAAAGGTGGAGTTTAATATTAAAAGCTGAAGCCTGATGTTTGGACCTTGGTCCCTTGTCTTGTTTAGACATAGTTTTTCCTGTATTTTGCTGTGTGTGATGAGCTGTAGCTGTTAAGAGTGAATGGTCTGGCTTATTATGGTCCCAGTTTTCCCAAGTTGTTCTGCCATTCTGTCTCTTTGGTGCTTGAATTCTAGTATGTCTGGATAATGGTTTGTCGTGTTTGTGTGTTGTCCGTGTCGTGTCCCCCCCCCCCCGCCCCGTCACGTACTTATTCTCAGCAGTCTCTTGAGTCTCTTGTTCAATGACGCTTATAAGCATTTTTTCACTTCCTTGGGAGAAAAAGACAGCTCTGTGTGTGCTCCCTTGCTAGATTTGTGGAGGTAGTTGAGAGGGAAACTGTTGCTTGCTTTGCAATTTGCTGCATTGTGGTCGTATCTAGGCTTCCTTAAACTAGTAGAAGTCCGTTATAGCCAGAAATGTTTGGGATTCTCACATTCCATAAGAAGATCCAACTTCTGAAACTTGTTTCTTTCTCATATCTTCTCAGATATACAGCCTGTGTTTCCATTTGTATCAGCGTAGTTTGCAAGATATTACGTGTGTGATATTATGCAAATGCCTGTGTTTTTTCTATGAACTGGAGATATGTGAGGTGGAAGTATGCATTGAGCAGCTGTCTCTTCCTTTTTGACTTTTGTATCTAATTCTGTTCTACTCAAATAGACTTCTTGGGAGACTGTAGGGGGAAAGAAGAAAAGTCTTGGAAAGGAAAGTTCAGAAAACAAAGAGAACAGAGAAAAACGAGGGGACAGAGAAGTGAATCGCGGATGGGGAAGTTCCAACAGACGGGGAAGAGGAGGCAGCCGTGGCCGAGAGTGTATGTATAGGGGTTCATTTTTAAAGATTCAGAAACTTTTCTTGCAACTGAAACTGGCCGAGTTGAGAGTGAATGCTTAATGGAGTAAAGTCCGTCCGAGCTATAGCTCAGCGCTGAAGGGATCATAACTTGTTTGTGTGACAGGTATGCTTGATCTGTTTACATGACTTGGTTTTGGGATGATCTGTGCTTGTTCAGACACACTCAATTTAAATTTTTGTCCTTTTTTGATTAATTGATCTTGTACAAATTGCTGTTCTTTATGTAAGTTTTAGTATTGAGTCTTTGTAAGACTGCTTGAGAGCAAGTGTGTTGCTGCACAGCAGATAATTTTTTTCATTAAGAGAAACAAAAAAGTGTATCTAGCTTTGACTCCGTCCCCTTTTATGAGTGGGAGAACCTGAAGATGTTCTCATAAGGGGAATGAAAAGACTGGGTTCATTAATAATCTCTAGCATATATTACTCACATAAGCCAACCAAAGGTGAGTTTCTACAACAGAGAAAATTCTTTGTGAGTTGAAACATTTAAAAATTTGCTACGGTTTATACAGGTACAATAATACATTGTACAAAAGCAAACTGATGTTTCCAAGTTAGGTAGCATCACATTAGATCACCATTGGAAACACGTTGCTTTTTTCTAAGTTTTATCGGCAGTATCAAAGCTGTATACATTGCCTGTAAGGGCCATACACAACACTGATAGATGAACAGAGAAACCGGAATGAAAAAAATGTTTAGCTTTTCACTTAAAAGCGGGAAAAATATTTACAATATTAGCCAATTCATTATTGGAATATATTCAAATATTGTGCCAGTGAAGACATTGTGAATCTTTGTAGAACAGAGTAACATCAAGATAGGAAAAAATATTAATAAAACTTATAGCTATGCTTAGAACAAGTTGAAATCAGATCTATCAAAATGAAAGCGAGGGGCAAAATTTTTGCCAGTCAGATGCTGCTTGTCTCATTTTGTAAACTGGAATTAAAGATTTTTTCAGATGGTTACCAAATCTTGATAGAATCATGAATCGTTTAGGTTGGAAGAGACCTTTAAGATCATAGAGTCCAACCGTTAACCTATCACTACCAAGTCCACTGCTAAACCATATCCCCAAGCACCGAATCTACATGTCTTTTGAATGCCTCCAGGGATGGTGCCTCAACCACTTCCCTGGGCAGCCTGTTCCAAGGCCTGACAACCCTTTCAGTGAAGAAATTTTTACGAATGTCCAATCTAAACCTCCCCTGGCACAACTTGAGGCCATTTCCTCTTGTCCTATCGTCTGTTACTTGGGAAAAGAGACCGACCCCCACCTTGCTACAACCTCCTTTCAGGTAGTTGTAGAGAGCAATAAGGTCTCCCCTCAGCCTCCTTTTCTCCAGGCTAAACAACCCCAGTTCCCTCAGCTGCTCCTCATAGGACTTGTGCTCTAGACCCCTCACCAGCTTTGTTGCCCTTCTTTGGACGTGCTCCAGCCCCTCAATGTCTTTCTTGTAGTGAGGGGCCCAAAACTGAACACGGTACTCGAGGTGCGGCCTCACCAGGACCGAGTACAGGGGGATGATCACCTCCCTAGTCCTGCTGGCCACACTATTTCTGATACAGGCCAGGATGCCATTGGCCTTCTTGGCCACCTGGGCACACTGCTGGCTCATATTAACGGTTGGACCCAATGATCTTGGAGGTCTCTTCCAACCAGAACAACTCTGTGATTCTGTGATTCAGCTGGCTGTCGACCAACACCCCCAGGTCCTTTTCCACCGGGCAGCTTTCCAGCCACTCCTCCCCAAGCCTGTAGTGCTGCCTGGGGTTGATATGACCCAAGTGCAGGACCTGGCACTTAGCTTTGTTGAACTTCATACCATTGGATTCGGCCCATCAATCCAGCCTGTCCAGATCCCTCTGTAGTGTCTTTCTTCCCTCCAGCAGATCAACACTCCAGCAGATCAACTTGGTGTCTTCTGCAAAATATTCTCTTCCCAGCTTCCCAATCCAAGCATTAATGATTTTGTTGCTGCTGTTAGGAAAAGTTGTGCAGTACAAAATCTCAGCAGTGTTTTAAGTGGCCAGTATTTTTTTTTTGGTCTTTAAGGAGCCAGCCATCTTTCAGAGTACCTCCTCAGGATTTTTCTACAAAATAGTTAAGCTGCAGTGCTTTTCTAATGCCTCGCCTTCACCCAGTCATCATACCTCTGATTTAAATACAGAGGAGAGTTCTTTTAAGTTTCCCTGGTTGTACAGGGATGTGGTATGGGCAGACAGAAGAGTTGGTGTTCTTGGTTATCCCTTATTCTTTTGCTGTTGCCACCTAGTGTGTTATCAAGGAAGCATAGTATGAGGCAGCTTTATTTCCTACCTCGTTAAAGAGGTGAGACCATAATTAATAATGTAGGCTGCAAAATGCTGCCCCCCCCCCAAAAAAAACCAACAACCCAAAAAACACCACACAAACCCAAACAAACAACAGAAGTGTGTCTGCTGAGGGACATTTTCCTCATTAGGTATTTTGCTTCCTAATTGTCCAGTGCAAAATAAACATAACTTGCTTGTAGTTAGGCCCCCCACCCAGAAGACCCAGAAGAGGGGTGACTGAGATTTGTTGACCAGCCCACTTTAAAATCTTGCCTTTTCTTTTGGGGTTCAGGTTAAGTGGATGGCTATATTGTCTCATGTATGAGTCTCTAAAGCTTCTCTTAAGCTGTCCTCTCTTCACAGTTAGAGCTGAAGAGAATGGAGTGGACAACAATCAAGGAGACAAGCCTTCAGACCGTGGGAAACGTGGCCGTGGGAGAGGTGAGATGGTGGCATTGGTGTGGGACTGGCACTGATTTCATGTCCTGAAATGGAACTCTCCTATTTATTTCTTTAAATGCTTCTTTTTAAGCATTTGTTGGCTATCCTTTGATTTCATAAGCACTTCAGCCACCTTTAATTTGGGTACATCCCCCTCCCTTACCCCTTGTCATGTCTTGGTCTCAGAACAACTTAAAAGAATTGACACAAATCACCTTTATGGTAACTTCCTGTGTAGCAGGCTGGTGTGCTCTGGCTATGGAGAGCTGTTTTCCTGGATTGACTCATGCCAGCCTCCCGTGAGTGGGAGTGCACTGGGCTCCTCAGGATGTACCTTGGCAGCAGGAGAGTACAAGATTCTATCTTTAGGACTCTTGGGGAGGGATTTGATGTGTACTTGTGCTGTTTCTTTGGGGTGGATCCGGTTGTCAGGCTTGCCTTCTGTTTTTGGTACCCAATTAGAGAAAGTACAAGCCACCTTAGAGGCTTTTTGGTAAGAGAAGGAATTTGGCATGGAAAAGTTGATGAGGAGAACTGTGGAAAAAGAATACTGCGGAGTCTTAGGTACAACTCTGATCCTATCCTGTAGAAGAGAGAGGAAAGATGTTGAAAATGGATTTGATGTGGAATGAAGGGATGTGTAGTTGGTTTGGATTTTCACGGGTTAGAGTGGAAAGAGACTTGTTTTTTCTTAGAGCAGGAGGAATGAAAATGAATAACCTAGGTACAGCACAAATTGTGTGGGGAAGTGGGTATTAAATGAGTTAAATTGATAAGTACATTAGCTCTGCTGTGCACTTTAAGTAATGTCTGACTCGTGAAAAATTCTGCCTTCAAAGGACTTTCTTCTCTTTGGAATATCCAGTAATGAGGCATTCAAAGACAGGCACATCCAACTTCATTGTCTCCAGATCTGCATCTTGAAGGAGTGGAAAGATGCAAAGATATGTAGCTTCCAGAGGGTTGCAAGAATGACTCGGTTGTGCCTGTGAATCGGCAAATACTAAATGGTGTGTGCAGAGAGGTAGTTTTGCAGGGGAGGGTGTGGTATAGCTCACAGCTACAATTTTTGGTATGTTAGCACTGTTAATACATGGAATGTCAGTCTTTTGGTTATTTGTTTTATAAAATAATCCTTTATACTCAAATTATAAATATAAAGGTAGGATTTTTTTAAATTGTTGGGTGAAACTTGGAGATTAATTTCAAATGCAGTCTATTTTTTGCTTTGTAACCTTATGAATACACTGCTTTTTGTTGTCAACACTGTAGCTCTCTAGATGAATATCATGTCAGTTTGATCTGATGATTCTGACTGAAGAAATAAGACCAACTTCAACCAATTTCTGTTTGCTGGCTTAGTGTACATAGTATTACTGTATATCTCTACCAAATATTTTAGACTGTACGTTCACGTGAGCAAAGTATCTTAATGAAGTGTTCTCAACTGTCTGTGATAAACCCATTGAACGACTTCAGGATCATTATATTACAAGTGTGTGTATTCTGTGGCAGGAAATGCCTAATTTAATTTTATAATGCAAGCCCTTGAAATCTGCAGGGAGTTGTATAAAGCTGTGTAATTCACTTCTCAGTATTTCAGGGATGCGTGACCTTCTTTCTTTGGATATTAGTAGAAATAATAAAAAAAGCTTCCTGCCATTTCATTCAGTAGTCTCTTTCCTGTTACACAGTATAGTCAAATACGGGATAAAGTACTTCAGATGAAAGTAAATAGATTGCTGGTAATCACCACAGAACCCTTTTTTAGAAATGTTTCATGCAGAGTGTGTGTGTGTAGGAATCTAGGCATTGGGTACAAAATTAGGGGTCAACTAATATCTGAGCAATGTGCTGTCTCTCTATTTTAAGCTACCTTCTCAGGCTGGAGTTCTCTTACTGTCTGCTTTCTAGGGGAAGATTTGCTGGGCCATTGTATTACTGCTTCACTGTAGAACAACCTAATTTTAAGAAATTATATGCACTGAAAATAGCATTGACACTGGGATGATAATGTGCCATTTACTGAGGGGGAAAAACCCTGATACTGAGTATTTCAGCCTTGGTGCTGTAGGTACTAGCTTCATAGTGCAGTACATCTGTTAATGACTGTGTGACATTCTTTGCAACTTTATAGGGTAGCAGGTATACAGTGTGCGAACACCACTGGTTGCTGGTATGCAGGAGATCAGGGATTTGAAGTAGATAAACATTATTAACTGATTAACAGAAAGCAAAAATGCATCACAGGATGTGTTTCAGGACACTTCCTAGCTGAAATTGCTCTGCCCTTAATCTTTGCTTGCTAAACTGAGGGTGTAAACTTTGGCTTGCAAAGGAGTCAAGGAATTTCTTTTTTTTAAGATAGCCTTCCCATCTATCTATCTTTTCAGAACTGAATTTCTTGAATGAGCTTAACTTAGATGGAAAAATACTATAATGGTGATGGATAGTAATTGCATCGAAGTGATTATATTTTTGTGTCAGTATTGCAAGGATTTGTAACTGTCTGGAATGAAATCTCGTGGAGGAGTCATGGAGGAAGATGGTTATGTCTTTAGGATTGTCAGCTCTAGAAACATTTCATTTGTGTTTTAATCAGCTGCAGTGTTATATACAAATTGACAAACTTTACAGGCACAATTTTTTTTTTATGCTGCTTTTTTGTACTGTTCTCACATCTTCAATTTTAAGTGCAGGTCTGGTTCTTCCACTGTCCTCCACTCCATGTTGAAAAGGATGCGGTAGAACTAAAAAAGGCTTTTGAAGGTACTGGGAAGACTGAGTTTATGGGGTGAGGAACAAGCAGACTAGGACTTCACCTGCAAAAGACAAGGCTGAGTGGGTGCATGGTAGAGATCTGTAAAATTTCTGCGGAGAAGGTTCTGTGGGGAAATCAATTGATCACTCCAAGCAAGTATGCAAATGAGGGAATATTAAATGAAATCAGTAGGTTACAGGTTCAAAATGAACTTAGGGAGGTGGTTTTTCATACGTGTAATTAACCTGAGGAACTCCTTTCAATAAGATGATGTGGGTGCTGAAAATATACACACAGAGACACTTGACAATTTCATCCTAAAAAAGATCCACAGCAAGAAAAGGAAAAACCACTGAGGGTTTTGATGTATGTAAATTATCTTCAGTTGAAGAAGCCTGAGCACCAAATGGTTGAAGACCAGGAGAGTGTCCAGAGAAACTGCACTGTGGTTTCAGTTCTTGTACTCTTCCCTAGATATCTAATTGACCATAGCTGATAATGGGATAGCAGGTAGATGAACTTTTGGACTTAATTCAGCATAGAAATTGTTACAGATTCATGTGTAGCAATTCTCCTGGTTTGCAAAGTGAAAATGGATTTGTCGCTTTTACTTCTGTTGCACAATTCCCTTCCTCTTCGTTTTTCCAGAGCAACGTGAGCAAGACATAAATGTGGATGCTGATAGGGAATTTTTTTTATAGCAAAACAGAAATAAAAATGAAAGGAAAAAACATGATGTTTTAATTTTGAATTTAATCAGCATGACAAGGAGCCTTTCAAACTTTTGGTTTTTCTGCTGGCTGTATAAGACAGCAAAGCAACTTACCCTATAGCAACTTGCCCCAACTATAGTCCAGCTTGTATTCTTGATCTCTTTTTTTTAAAATGTGTATTTGTCCTGGTTCCAGCTGGGATAGTGTTAATTTTCACGAGAAGCTGGCCAGGGTCTATTCTATACCATGTTACTGTCACGCTCACTATATAGAGGGGGACATCGCCAGAGGCAGGTTCACTGCTCATGAGCAGGCTGGGCGTTGGGCTCCGGACAGGGAGCAACCTGTGCTGGGAAGCACTGCTAAGTACACTCTGTTGTTGTTACTGTTGGGGTTGGTTGGTTTGTTTGTTTTCTTTTCCTTTGTTGTCCTGTTAAACTGTTGTTATCCCAACCCACAAGATTTGCCTGCCTTTTTCCCCCGATTCTCTTCCCCCATCCACTGGGAGAGGGGGAGTGAGTGAGTGGCCGTGTGGTGCTCAGCTGCTGGTTGGGGCTAAACCATAACAGTCCTTTTTGGTGCCCAACGTGGGGCACAACAACAGCACTTTTGTATTAAGCATGCTATAGCTGTAGTAGTTATTAAGTGACAAGCTCCCGTACGGGTCATAAAGTTCATTGGCTGCACTGTTTCTCTCTTTACTTCTGACAACATGTTAATGCAAACAATGCTTTGTGCTTTGTCCTGGCATTGATGGCCTCACTGTGCTGGGGAGCTATCTGGTGGAGAAGATGAGGGAATACATCATCTCCCTCTCCCTACCCAGGATTGATGTGGATGGGTTTATTAGGCAGGCTCCTGAGGTCCTTGCACACCCTTATGTGAGCTGCTTAGTACTACTAATTAATATTGTTGGCATATTATGGGGTTTGTGGAATCTGGTCTCATCCTGGTGGAAGAGAAGACAATTTTTGGGTGAGGCAATATTGAAATGTGACCTGAGGTGGCCAGTCCCAGGGTGGCGGGGTGTGTGGAAGGACTTGGGCAGGTTCCTAGGGTGGTTATCACCTCCCATAGCCTGGGACTTGACACCGGAACAGGCAAGCAACCCTGGCAAACTGACACGCCACCTGATGGAAGGGTGCCTGGCCTATCCCAATGAGAACCAGCAGCTTCTAGCACTGTACTGGGGCCTGGCTTGTGCCTATCGAGCCACAGCTCAGCATTCTCAGAGGACTCTGGTTGAGGCAGGGACCCAAACTACACCTGAGGACACCATGGTTGAGATAGGGACCCAAACAACAACTACAGTAATTGCCCCAGTAGTTAAAAAAAAAAAAACAAAAAACAAAGGGGCAAGGAGAACACTGGGTCCATATCCTCGATTAGTAAGGGAGGAGGAAGAAGAAGAGGAAAGGTTTGATCAAGAAGCCTGTCCTTCGACAAAGACATCGGAGGAAGGAGTGAGAGAATTCCGACAGGAAGCGGAAACTACCCGGTCCCTGACCTCAGCAGAACTTGGAGGCATGCGGAAAGATTACAGCCGCCAGCCAGGTGAGCGGATTGCTGCCTGGCTGCTCCGATGCTGGGATAGCAGGGCTGACAGTCAGCAATTGGAAGGCAAGGAAGCCCAACAGCTGGAATCCCTTGCTAGGAACCAGGGAATTGAGAGAGGAATTGGAAAAGAGGCAGCAATTTGCAGTCTCTGGAGATGGCTCCTCTCAAGTGTGAGGGCAAGATATCCATTCAAGGAAGATCTTGTGAACTCCCCAGGAAAGTGGACCACTGCAGATGAAGGCATCCAGTACCTGAGAGAATTAGCAGTACTGGGAGTCATCTACAGGGATCTAGACAATGATGAGGTCTCCAAAGATCCAGAGGATGTCCTGTGCACACGGGCTATGTGGAGGAAGGCGATTCAGAGTGCCCCAGCGTCATATTCTAACAGCCTGGCAGCGATGTATTGCCTGGATATCGATACACCAACTGTGGAGAGAGTGTCATCTTGGCTCCAAAACTTTGAAGGAAATCTCTGTACCTCCTCATCCCTAGGGGCCCATGCCTTGGCTATCAGGGGTGCCCCAAGAAATCAGTCCTCTCCTGCCTCGGTCAGAGGGAAAGGGAGCCCCAGGCGCACGCCACGTGGAGCACTCTGGTTCTTCCTGCGTGACCAGGGGGAGGACATGAGGAAGTGGGATGGTGAACCCACCTTTAAGCTGGAAGCCCGTGTACGTGAACTGAGAGGGAAGACAGCTCTTAAGAAGGGGCCACCCAGGAAGTCTGTCAACATAGTTGCTGTAGAGACGCACGAAGGCAATCAGCGATTTCCCAAACAGAGAAGAACTGAAATCACCTCCCTTGATCCTGGTGAGGGGCCTTCTGGTCTGGTGCTGCAAGACTCAGACAGGGAATACTCTGACGAGGAACAGGAACAGAGGGACCCTGCCTTGGGCCAGGAGGAGGAAAGGGATGACCGTGTATACTGGACTGTGTGGGTTTGATGGCCTGGCACATCAGACCCACAGAAGTATAGGGATTTGGTGGACGCTGGTGCACCGTGTACTCTGGTGCCATCAGAACATAGGGGCACGGAACCCATCTGGATCTCAGGAGTGACAGGGGGATGCGAAGAATTGTCTGTATTGGAGGCTGAGGTGAGCTTAACAGGGGACAAGTGGGAAAAGCACCCCATTGTGACCGGCCCAGAGGCCCCTTGTATCCTTGGCATAGACTACCTCAGGAGAGGGTATTTCAAGGACCCAAAAGGGATACCGATGGGCTTTTGGTGTAGCCACGGTGAATGCAGAGAAGACCAAACAGCTATCTACCCTGCCTGGCCTCTCGGAAGATCCCTGCGTTGTGGGATTGCTGCGAGCTGAAGAACAGCAGGTGCCAATTGCTACCAGGACGGTGCATGGGCAGCAATATCGCACCAACCGAGACTCCCTGGCTCCCATCCATGAGCTGATTCATCAACTGGAGAGCCAAGGAGTCATCAGTAAGACTCACTCACCTTTTAATAGTCCTATATGGCCAGTATGGAAATCTAACGGGGAATGGAGATTAACAGTGGACTATTGTGGCCTGAATGAAGTGACGCCACCACTGAGTGCTGCCGTGCCGGACATGCTAGAACTTCAGTACGAACTGGAGTCCAAGGCAGCCAAGTGGTATGCCACCACTGATATCGCCAATGCATTCTTCTCAATCCCTTTGGCAGCAGAGTGCAGGCCACAGTTTGCTTCCACTTGGAGGGGCATCCAGTACACGTGGAATCGACTGCCCCAGGGGTGGAAACACAGCCCTACCATTTGCCATGGACTGATCCAGACTGCCCTGGAAGAGGGTGGAGCTCCAGAACACCTGCAATACATTGATGACATCATTGTGTGGGGCAACACAGCAGAAGAAGAGGTTTTTGAGAAAGGGGAGAAAATAGTTCAAATTCTTCTGAGAGCTGGCTTTGCCATAAAACGAGATAAGGTCAAAGGACCTGCACAGGAGATCCAGTTCCTAGGAATAAAATGGCAAGATGGACGTCATCAGATCCCAATGGGTGTGGTCAACGAAATAGCAGCTATGTCTCCACCAACTAACAAAAAGAAGACCCAAGCTTTCTTAGGTGTTGTGGGTTTCTGGAGAATGCATATTCCAAATTACAGTTCTATTGTAAGCCCTCTCTATCAAGTGACCCGGAAAAACAACAATTTCATGTGGGGCCCCAAGTAACGACAGGCCTTTGAACAAATTAAACAGGAGATAGTTCATGCAGTGGCCCTTGGGCCAATCCGGGAAGGGCAAGATGTTAAAAATGTGCTCTACGCCACAGCTGGGGAGAATGGCCCTACCTGGAGCCTCTGGCAGAGAGCACCAGGGGAGACTCGAGGTTGACCCCTGGGGTTTTGGAGCCAGGGATATAGAGGATCTGAGGCCTGCTATACTCCAGCTGAAAGAGATATTGGCAGCATATGAAGGAGTTGGAGCTGCTTTGGAGGTGGTTGGTACTGAAGCCCAGCTCCTCCTGGCACCCCGACTGCCGGTGCTGGGCTGAATGTTCAAAGGGAGAGTCCCCTCTACACATCATGCCACCGATGCCACATGGAGTAAGTAAGTGGGTTGCACTGATCACACAACGAGCTCGAATAGGAAACCCCAGTCACCCAGGAATCTTGGAAGTGATCACGGACTGGCCAGAAGGTAAAGATTTTGGAATGTCGACAGAGGAAGAGGTGACACGTGCTGAAGAGGCCCCAGTGTATAATGAACTACCAGAAAAGGAGAAGGAATATGCCCTGTTCACTGATGGGTCCTGTCGTATTGTGGGAAAGCATCGAAGGTAGAAAGCTGCTGTGTGGAGTCCTACATGACGAGTCACAGAAGCCGCTGAAGGACAAGGTGAATCAAGTCAGTTTGCAGAGGTGAAAGTCATCCAGCCGGCTTTAGATATTGCTGAGCGAGAGAAGTGGCCAGTGCTCTACCTCTATACCGACTCATGGATGGTGGCAAATGCCCTGTGGGGGTGGTTACAGCAATGGAAGCAGAGCAACTGGCAGCGCAGAAGCAAATCCATCTGGGCTGCCAAATTGTGGCAAGATATTGCTGCCCGGCTAGAGAAGCTGGTTATAAAAGTACGCCACGTAGATGCTCATGTACCTAAGAGTCAAGCCACTGAGGAGCATCAAATCAACCAGCAGGTGGATCAGGCTGCTAGGATTGAAGTGGCGCAGGTGGATCTGGACTGGCAACATAAAGGTGAATTATTCCTAGCTCAGTGGGCCCATGACACCTCAGGCCATCAGGGAAGAGATGCAACATATAGATGGGCTCATGACCGAGGGGTGGACTTGACCATGGACGCTATCGCACAGGTTATCCATGAGTGTGAAACATGCACTGCAATCAAGCAAGCCAAGCGGTCAAAGCCTCTCTGGTATGGAGGAGGATGGCTGAAATATAAATATGGGGAGGCCTGGCAGCTTGATTGTATCGCTCTCCCACAGACTTGCCAAGGCAGGCAAGTGCCATGTGCTTACAATGGTGGAAGCAACCACTGGATGGCTGGAAACATATTCTGTGCCCCATGCCACTGCCCGGAACACTATCCTGGGCCTTGAGAAGCAAGTCTTAAGGCAACATGGCACCCCAGAAAGGATTGAGTCAGACAACGGGACTCATTTCCGAAACAACCTGATAGACACCTGGGCCGAAGAGCATGGCATTGAGTGGGTGTATCACATCCCCTATCATGCACCAGCCTCTGGGAAAATTGAATGATACAATGGACTACTGAAAACTATACTGAAAGCAATGGGTGGTGGGACCTTCAAACATTGGGATACACATTTAGCAAAAGCCACCTGGTTAGTTAACACTAGGGGATCTACCAGTCGAGCTGGCCCTGCCCAATCAAAGCCTTTACATACTGTAGAAGGGGATAAAGTTCCTGTAGTGCCCATGAAGAATATGTTAGGGAAGACAGTCTGGGTTACTCCTGCCTCAGGCAAAGGCAAACCCATCCGTGGGATTGCTTTTGCTCAAGGGCCTGGGTGCACTTGGTGGGTGATGCAAAAGGATGGGGAAGTCGGATGTGTACCTCGAGGGGATTTGATTTTGGGTGAGAATAGTCAATGAATGAAACTGTATGATGTTAATTGCTATATAACCCTGTCACTGTATGTCACCACTACCACAGTTGCTATATGCCAGATCAATGTTGTTATAGCAAGAATTACCCAAGTTAATAAAGAATGAAGTATTGATACAACTGAGCAAAGTGCAGCAGTGATGGAGGCAGAACTGGCTTTAGCAACTGGCGCCCATCAACTTCCTCAAGAGGTCGACATCTTCAACCCACAGCCCATGGACATTATACACCAGCCACGCCAGATACCACAACTGCAAGCTCCAGATGCAACATGCAACAATCCAACACTACACGCCATCCTCCCACTGCGTCCATTGTCACCTGCCGCACCGCGACCTGGCCCTGTTTTGCTGAGTGAGCGAACTCTGTGTCATCTTTCCTGCCCCAAGAGACTATTATGACAGATGGAGCCCAAAGTAATGGACTAAATGAGCTCAGTAGGCACTTTGAAGGGATGGTCCATAGACTAAGGGAATGATGTCTGTGTGTGTGTATATATACGACAGGAAAAGTGGTGGTGATTAATTGTGAAGTGTAGGTTCTGAGCATGATGTAGATGGTATAGAATAAGGGGTGGATAATGTCTTGGTTGCGGCTGGGATAGGGTTAATTTTCGCCAGAAGCTGGACAGGGTCTATTCTATACCTGTGACTGTCCTGCTCACTGTATAGAGGGGAGGGGCCCAGGGGAGGGATTGCTGCTTGGGAGCAGGCTGGATGTTGGGCCCCGTTTGGGGAGCAACCTGTGCTGGGAAGCACTGCTAAGTACACTCTGTTGTTGTTATTGTTGGGGTTGGTTTGTTTGGTTGTTTAATTTCATTTGCTGTACTTTTAAACTGTTGTTATCCCAACCCACAAGATTTGCTTGCCTTTTTCTCGATTCTTTCCCCCATCCCACTGGGAGGGTAGGAGCGAGCGAGTGGCTGCATGGTGCTCAGATGCTGGTTGGGGCTAAGCCACGATAGTTTTAGGTAAGAAGTGTGCTATTTTTGAAAAAAACAAGCTTCTGTAACCAGAATTGTGTGTCTAAACGCTTTCTTGTTTTAAAAGCTTAGCACAGTTGGCACAGGATATATTTTGTATTTCCTTTGCCAGAACTAATAAGGATGTTGGTTTTTCTAAAACATGTCTGTAGAGCAGACCTTCTGGAGGTCACAGTCTGAAGTCTGTTTAGTTTTGCTGTAGTTGATTCTGCATTGGTTAGGAAGTTCTGTGTGTCATGTAACTTTTTTTTTTTTTGAGATTAACACCAGAACTTAGCTTTAAGTTATTTTCTTTTAAACACAACTTAGGGTTGAAAGTTTTCTGCATGTGCTTCTAAAAATGGTTACTGGAGTACATGCAGTATATGAAACTGATCCAATGCTTCTAGCTTTATGATGACTAATAAGACAAAAGTGATTTGAATTATTAAATATAACTTCAGTGGTTTTTTGGTAGTATGGAATACCTAGAATACAAACTTTCTGTATTTAGTCTCCTTATCTCTTCATAAGGCTTAAGCCTCTGTCACCTCTGCATTTCCAGAGCAGAGACCAGGGCTGTTCAGTTACCGTGTAGTTGGAGATAAGCATGGATCTAGGGTGTTGCCTGCCCTTCCAGTCTGCATTTCCTTTTCTTTTCAGCTGTTCTTAGGCCTCTTTCTTAACCTTAAAGTGTCTTCATCTAATTTAAACCTGTGAAAATCTGAGTTTTGCACCTGTGTTGCAGTGGAAGGATTTAGTCTACAAGCTCAGCAAATTGGGTTTTCTACAGAATAGACTATTAAGTTAATGGGCTAGTCCCATCTGAGTTGTGGCACTACACACTTTTTTTCATGCTCCCATGTAGCTTGCATTTGTTTTGGGGGAAGAAATGTTATGAATGAGATGAATGATGCTTTCCATGCATGGATCGTACCAGAGTGAAGACTTGATTGTGTGATTATGAGTGTTTTGAACTCCCAATGGCTTTTAGTGGAAACAGAGAAAATCCTGCTACCTGCCTGGGTATAAGTGTTGTCTTCTCTAGAATTCATTCCAGAAAAGAAAAATGTAAATTGAATAAGTGATGGCTAATGTGAACCTAGTCAACTGAGGGAGATGTACTGGAGAGCAGGGGGGAAAAAAAACCCCCAACAATACACAGTTGAACAGAGTTACAATGCTAAAGAAAACAAAAACATGTTTTAAATAGTTCATTGTTTAAAATGATGTTGGATAAGGGGTTGTAGCAGGAATGTTGATCAGAATCAACTTTAAACATAGTTCCCCAGTCCTGGCTTCCTGGAAGAGAAATGAGTAAGCAATGTTGCCTTGATACTTTAGGCTGTTGCTTGTAGATTCAAGTGTAAAGGAATGTGAAGAAATGTTACAAGGGTTTATATGAGGCAAGGCAGTAATTTTGTTCTTTGCCTGATGTCCATCATTTGCTTTTGTGCTCAATATGCTGATTGGTTGTAAGAAAGTCTATTCCTTTAGACTCACTAGAAGATTTAATGAGCTGCTGCCAAGTCACTTGTTCTCTTTTTGTGGGTAGATAAAAATGTTGATAGAAGAATTGCTGATTGTGAATTACCACAGAAAAAAATTTTTTTTGTAAACATTGACTGTTGCAATCTAAGCCGTATATACACATCTTTTTAGAGTAGCGTTAAAGCTATACTTTTTATGTTACAAGCATAAACTGGTATTATTGCTGGGAGGAATTGGTCCTGTCTGTCTCCTGGTGCATTTGAACTTTATCAGAGGATTGATCTAAGTTTAAAACTAACCAAGTCAAAAAAGAAAAAAGGGGGCAGGCAGCATGGTAGCTGGGGACAACAGGGTTTTTTTGGTGGCTTATGCTGGTGTAAAGGTGACGGGTTTTCTGGCATTTAGCAAGTAGGGAACTGGTTCGGAGAGCTGATCCAACAGTGAACTAATAATTTTGTTTTCTGAGGGTGGTTTTGTGTTCACTCACTGGTACGTGCAAAACTGTCAGTGCAGGAAAGAGCAGTGCTTGTGATCACTGGTGGGAAAGACCTCGATTGTAGTAGTTCTGATTTAAATGGATTTAAGCTACTGTGGGATTGCATGCTCAGAATTTGGGTCCCTGCTCTGAATTGCAGTGTGAAGCCCCATTTGCTCACTGACCTTTTAGTCACTATTAAAAAGCATCAAAAGCTTGCAAATATCTGACGGGCATTCATAGTTGCTTCATGACTAACTTCTCTGTGTTAGAAGCCTGTGCCTTCTAATTGTTTTAAGGCTATGTTTTAATTTTGGCAGCTGAGAGAAGTAACTTTCTTAGCATGAGAATTTAAGAATATATTAGTGATCTGATTATGTCAAAGAGAACATCAGCCCTTCCCACTGGCATCTTGCATTAATGACCATGATGTATGAGATTCCTTGTCCGAGTTAGGGTGGTCTTTCAGTGGTGAGTACTCACTGTCCTGTATTTTGAATTAGTTCTTCATAAGTGTCTTTTCTAGCTTTGAATTTAGTGCTGTCTGTAACCCCACTGGTTTGGTACTTCCCTTTTGTCTTCATTAGAATTCTTTTTGTTGCATTTGTTGATTAAACTTAATTTCAGTTTTGACAGAAAGCATAGACTCAGCTTTATGAAGCTAAGGGAATCCACTGGAAATTCACTTTCAAAGTGATCTGGTATAAAAAAAACCCTTGCTGGCTAGTAGTCTAAGATTGTGCATGGAACTTCAAGAACAACATGATTTCTTTCTAGCAATTTCTAAAAATGTTAGAGGTTCTTATTGCTGTTTTTAGCCAGTAGTTTATTGTGCCCATGCTGGTATGGCATCTTACATATGCCCCGCTTGCTAAAACTTCATCTTCTGTTTAATATGCTAAGGTTATTCTTTCAGACTTTTGTACCTGGGAGGCTGGGGAGACTTACCTCCTCTTCTAAAAACTATTTTGTTCATGCTAGCTATTCCAGCTAATTTCTCTGTATTTAATGTTCACCTCACTCAAAAATATTTCTGCTTGGCTGTTTCTGCGATTCGCAGCTCCCAATCGGTCTTGTAGCTGAGCTTGTCAAAAAACTGTCAATCTGTCTTCTGTGCATCATTAGTAAAAGGTGTTTAATGCTGTATTGATAGCTGTAGGAAGTAAATTTATTACATAATGGCCCCTACAGTGTCCCCAAGTAAACTTGTTTAGCTGGTTCTACTCTAAAAACAAAAAATATTTACGGGGCAGAAAGATAATCTGGAGTGCACTGACTTCTGTGCATCTGAGAGCTGCAACCCCGTTATGCCATGGATCAGCTTCCCAGTTTGGGGGTTTTAGGTGGGGAAAGGAGAGAAGAGCAGTAGAATAGGTAGGCTGAGCAAGGAGGTTCAGAGGACGAGTTGCAGTAAGTTGGGTACAGCAGGGTCTGGGGCACTGTTGTTTATGGCAGAGCAAAGAGCACAGCTCTATGTGTGGGCTTGGTGAAGAGGGATGGTGATTGCTGTGTTGCAGCTGTTGTTACCTCTTTCCTTATCTCTCTGTCCTCTCTCCAACCAATTGTGAAAAGAGAGCAAAGAGGGGAAAACGTAGAGATAGCAGGCCTTGGCCTAGTGTCAGACTTCAGTTCTTCTGTGTTCTTGTTCTTCTGTGTTGCTGGATGGGAATGCTTCCTCTGCAGACTTCTGTGGTACCTTTGTAGCTAGCAGTTGTCATCTTGTATAGGATATGGGTAAACTCTTTCATAAAAATGTGGGTAAAGCTATCCTGCTATTTTGATGCTTCTAAGTAGTCCTTGAAAATGTGGGTAGTGGACGTGGAGGAATCCCATGGGTTAGGGCTCTAGAAGGTAGGGGGGCCCAAGAAAGCTGGGCAATATTCAAGCATCACTTCCTCCAAGCTCAAGAGCGGTGCATCCCCAGGAGTAAGAAATCGGGTAAGGGAGGCAGGAGACCTGCATGGATGAGCAAGGAATTATTGGCAAACCTCAAGTGGAAGAAGGAAGTCCATGGAATGTGGAAAAAGGGGCAGGCCATGTGGGAGGAGTACAGGGATGCTGTCAGGGTATGCAGGGATGCTACAAGGAAGGCTAAGGTCCCCCTGGAATTTAATCTGGCAAGGGACATCAAGGGCAATAAGAAGGGCTTTTTCAAGTACATCGGCAACAAACGGAAGACTAGGGAAAACATGGGCCCTCTGCTGAATGAGGTGGGTGCCCTGGTCACGAAGGATGCAGAGAAGGCAGAGTTACTGAATGCCTTCTTTGCCTCAGTCTTTACTGCCAAGGCTGGCCCCCAGGAATCCCAGACCCTGGAGGGAAGAGAGGAAGCCTGGAGAAAGGATGATAGTCCTTTGGTCGAGGAGGATTGGGTTAGAGATCAGTTGGGCAAACTGGATACCCACAAATCCATGGGCCCCAATGGGATGCACCTCATGAGGTTCAATGCGGGCAAGTCCTGCACCTGGGGAGGAACAACCCCATGCACCGGTACAGGTTAGGGGTTGACCTCCTAGAAAGCAGCTCTGCAGAGAAGGACCTGGGAGTCCTGGTAGACAACAAATTCACCATGAGCTAGCAATGTGCCCTTACGGCCAAGAAGGCCAATGGCATCCTGGGGTGCATTAGGAAGAGTGTGGCCAGGAGGTCGAGGGAGGTTATCCTCCCTCTCTACTCTGCCCTAGTGAGGCCCCATCTGGAGTCCTGTGTCCAGTTCTGGGCTCCCCAGTTCAAGAAAGATGAGGAACTACTGGAGAGAGTCCAGCGGAGGGCTACAAAGATGATGAGGGGACTGGAGCATCTCTCCTATGGGGAAAGGCTGAGGGAGCTGGGGCTGTTCAGCCTGAGGAAGAGAAGACTGAGAGGGGACCTCATCAACGCTTATAAATATCTCAAGGGCAGGTGTCAAGAGGATGGGGCCAGACTCTTTTCAGTGGTGCCCAGTGACAGGACAAGGGGCAGTGGGCACAAAGTGGAACACAGGAGGTTCCATCTAAATATGCGGAAAAACTTCTTCACTGTGAGGGTGACAGAGCACTGGAACAGGCTGCCCAGGGAGGTTGTGGAGTCTCCTTCTCTGGAGATATTCAAAACCCGCCTGGACGCAGTCCTGTGCAGCCTGCTCTAGGTGACCCTGCTCTGGCAGGGGGGTTGGACTAGATGATCTCCAGAGGTCCCTTCCAACCCCTACCATTCTGTGATTCTGTGACATTTTAGAGGTCCAGAAATGTCTTTTAAAACTTGGACAGTGAACTAGGGCAAGGGGAAGAACGAGTGGTGAGGGAAAGTCATTAAAATAGGAACTTCCTAAACTGGTTTTACCATGTCCTAGAGCTACTGTTCTTATTCAGTTTAGGTGGTCCCCTGAAAATAAGGGGTAATTTTGATCCAAATTCAAACAGCTTATCACGGGTAATTCTGATGTTTGGATGACGAGTATATTGGTGACTTAGGATTATAACTTTTGTGCTCTGGTAAACTTATAGTTGCTTGGTGACTTATAATTACCACATAATTTTGTTGTTAAAATAAACATCGCTTTGTTTTCAGTCTGCAGCTCTTGACCTCCTCCTGTTCTTGTAATATAAAATAATATTCATAGTCTTCCTCAAAAAAGCCAACAAACTGGAAAAGCCTCGGATATTGAGGTCCTAAAAAATGGGGGGGGAATCTGTGTAGAAATATGCTGCATGTAAGAAATAGTTTCTAACAATTTACGTAGACATATGCTTTATGGATGGTTAAGTAATCCAAAAATTTTCATGCCTTGTTGGCACTATGCAACGTGCAAAAATAAAGCCATTCACTATATCAAGAAGCTTGTAAACTGAGGCTGGTAACCAAAATTGGAGGCAACAAATATTTGTTGTTGTTAAAAGAAGTGAATATTCTTGTGGGTGATAACAAGGAAGTTTGAGTAATTTGAATTGGGCGATTTTCATGTCATTAACTATGATGAAGGGGGAAGCAGAAGGAATGTGTGGTCACAGGTTGGCAAAAGCACAGGAGGGTAGGGGTGGACAGGTGGGCTGAGTCAGAGAAGGAAACAAATGGAGCATTTAAACTTTCTCCTCACAAGGAGTGACAGGGAATTTCTTGAGAGATCAGGGTACGCAGGGAGGCTGGGATTCTAGAGCATCTTAGGCAAGAGTGAGAAATTAGAGACAAAATTTTGAACAATGTCTAATGATTTGGCAATAGCTTTCTCATGTGGGATGGGTCTTCAGGTCAGTTCTTTTCTTGGCATTTGGAGCTACTTCACTAGATACAGAAAAGATAGCGAAGAATTGCAGGTCCTACTGAAACGTGTAGTCTTAGATGAACTGTGGCTTACTTGCGTGTGTTAGGGAAACAAATTCTCCTGTGAGGAAATTTGGGAAGTAAATGATATTTAACTTTAACTACAGTAGTTTTCTTCTTCAACCATAATATTTTATAATGTGACAGACTAGTGATTGGCGACTCCTCTGCTGTTGCTGTTAAATGGTGTTTTCTCTCCTAGGGTTTGGACGTGGCAGAGGGAGAGGAGCAGGGAGGTTTTCAGCCCAAGGCATGGGGTAAGAAACATGCAGATCACAGACTTTGGCAAGGATCAAACTCAGTGGCAATATTAATTGACAATATGTATGTATTAACATTGCTGTATGTTTGATAAACCAATATGGATGCAAAAATTCACAGATCTGTTAGATGATTAATGGATTATTTTTGTCTTAAACCAGTATTTCTAACTAGACACACCTATACAAACCTAATGTAAGTTCACTCAATGTTAATATCTCAAACTTGGAGAACCCGTTTGTACCTATCAGTAGCAGCCACATAGTGCCTAGGAGTATGAAAGTTCTGTGTGGTGCATGTAGTCCTAGGTCAATTTAAAAAAAGATTTGTTTTAGTGTAATGTAGAACATGCAAGTTCTATATAAAACCAGAAAGTCTAGTGATTTATAAACTTTCTCCTGTTTTTGAGGTATCATGCTTTAGCTGTTTGGACATACATCGACTCTAAAACAGAATCAAAATAAGTTACTCAGCAGCTCTAAAGTTTGTTCTCAGTTTTGTTGGAATAACTTGCTTCAGAGAAGTGTAGCCTCCACTACTTTCACTCAGTGTTTGCCTTTAACGATATTTCATGTAATATTAGTGATGTAATGATGAACAGAAGGCTCATTCTACTTCTCTAATAATCCTTCTTGTTCATACTTGTAGATGATAAACTGAAAAGAGGTTTTTCTTCAATAATCCTTTTTCACCTTTTAGCTGCATCTGTGTGTGTTGGCATTGGTGTCAGGAGTGCATTCTGAAATAATCTTACTGATGTTCCGACTGCTGTCCTGCGCAGGTCTGGTGCTCTGAAAGGATATGATACTGGTTTCTTATCAGTCAGCCACCTGTTGAGAAACTATCAGCCGAGAGGGGCTTATCATTGTGCATATAAACTAATGCTTTATAAGACTGAGAGGAGTAGGTATGCTGTTAACTGCTTTTTCAGGAATTGTTGTTTTGGTTCAGTTTCTCTACAGTAATTTTTTTTTTCAGTCTCCTTGCTTTTTTTTCCTCCTCTTTTCTTTTTTCTCCCTTTTTTTATCTGTGTCTGTTCGTAGAGGAAAAATTTCTTTTGAAACCAAAACTATCAAGATAAATTACATGGAAATAGAGACATTAAATCTAATACAACTTCAGCTAAAAATGATGACACTTGTGTGCATTGAATGACCCATGTGTTCTCTTCCATTTCTTAACTTTTAAAACTCTAGGACATTTAACCCTGCAGACTATACGGAGTCTTCTGCCACTGATGGCTTTGGGACAAAATCAGAGATTTGGGAGACTGATCAGAATGATGCACATGATGGAACTGGTAAGATGCTTCAAGAAGTGGAAGGACTGGAATGAAGACCTGTAGCAAATTGCAGTTAAAATAACCATTCTGTTAGTGTTCAGTTAACTTCTGAAAATGTGAATACATCTCACATGACACAGATATTAGTTCATTTTTATAGCTTAACTGCTAGTAATGTGCAGAGCACATGCTGTAGCCTGAGTGACTCTCTGGTTAGAATGAAGGGAAGGCAATTTGCAATTTTTTTGTTTTATTACTAACAATCCCTTGAGAGACAAAGGGATTTGAAGAGTTATTGGAAGAACCTTGTATGTGAAGAACTGTTTAGATATCTTAAGTACTGCTTAAGAGCTCACCTAATGTAGTTCAAGAGTATAAGTCCTACTAAAAGTGATTGGTCCACAGACATTGGGCAGTGGGGTTTGAATATCTAAGTAGAACAAGAAAAAGCAAAGAAAAACTGTTTACAAACACGAATCCACTCAGTGGCACTGGGATGGCTTTAGAAGCCTCACCTGTACAGCGCAGGAATGTAAGGATGTGAGTCTCTGGGATGGAGGAGGGTTCCAAGATCTGCCACCTTTGAAGAGAAGAATTATTAACTAAAGCACAAGTAGACACTTGAATGGAAGCCAAAAGAGCAGTCTGCCTGTCTGAAGATAGAGGCAGCTGTGTGTTTCTGTATGAAGTTTCAAGTGTGAAGTATGCACTCCTGGCTAAAGGCAAGAGACCAACATAGTTTGGAAAGGAACTGCTTAACAGTGGTCTCGTGGTGATTCAGAAATGAAGAATGTGACCTGCTTGTCTGTGATTGGGAAAACAGAATACCTTGCTGCTTCCCATTTTCTGTGACAGGAGATGAAGACAAAGGAAACCCTGTGTCAGGATGGAGACATTCATGTACGTTATTGTCCACGCTTGGGAACCACTGAGTGATAGGAGAGAGATGTGTGTTTGTTTTGGTGTTGTTTTTGGTTTTGGTTTGGTTTTTTGTTTGTTTGGTTTTTTTTTTAACCCCAGCAAAGGGTAACTTTTCTGATCTCTTCATTGCTGAAGCCTACTTAGATGATTTTTTTCATCAACCCCTGTGTCAAGGGTGGAAGGAAAAGACTGATACTGGAGGCCAGGGAGTGCTCTGTTGAGCTCTGCTGTGAGCCTCTTGAGATGCAGCTTTCTAAACTTCATACAAGCCATTTTCCACTTAACTAGAGAAGACAATAACAGGCTCAGAGGTTAGGAGGGCTCATTAGGCAGCTGTCTTGTCACTCTGAGTGCTCTCTAGTCCAGTGTGGGAGAGTGGCACTGAGTATATTAATGGTTATTGAAAGGGAGCTCTTTTGCCAAATTATGGCATCTTTCCAAGGAATTACTTTTGAAATGACTTGGTGCTATAGCACAAACAGAAATGCACCTTTTACTTTCACTCATGTTAGTTTTTCAAATAAGTTTATCAGATAATGAGTTAGAAGGATACCTAATGACTTGAAAATTCCCCTAAGAATACTGATACTGTTGTTCGCTATATGGTAGCGGAGGGCAGGGTATGTTGTCACAAGTATTGCAGAAGCAATAGGGTTAACTAACTAAAGAAAGAAGACATACAAGAAAGGCATGAGGAGACGGGACCAGAGGTAGAAAATTCACTGGTTAGTTATTAATGAATGCAACTGTAAGGCTGTGGCTTACAAACGACTTTGACTTGTGCTCTACTTCCCAAGTGAGCTTGAATGTTTTGTGACCCTCCTTGCTAACTCTGGGGTAGCCTTCATGTGCCTCCCCTATGGCAACCTCTGTTCCTTCTTGTAGGCATCTCCTCAGTCTTCAGTAATGGAAGAATTCTGCCTAGGAATAAGAGTAGCTTGGTGTGGCTAAACAGATCCCTGTAAGAGTACGAATGCGTCTACGTGAGGGATTTGCTGCTAAGCAAACAGATTGGTGGAAATTCAAAGTGTACTAGTTCATGTGTGGAACTTCTTTTTGGATGCCAAGTACATTTTTGCTGTTAGGCTGTGCACATGTCACCGAGAACTTCACTGAACTTCAGTAACGCAACTTAAGGCGTGTATGGAAAGCTGGGGAGCATGGTATGGAGGAGAAGGTGTGAGAAGGCATTTGGGAATTTTCCCTGGCCTCGTCAGATTAATGGTTCTTAGGGGTATGAATGAGTGAGTGTCAGTGTGGGGAGTTCCTGCAAAATCATTTGATTAGTGGAAATTTGAAGTAAACTAGTTAAGTGTGAATGTTCTTTTTGGGTGCTAAGTACCTTTTTGCTGCTAATCTTAATTTACTTTCAGTGCAAATGTAAAAGGTACCATAACTGACAAAACAAAAATGTCTCTATATATATATGACTATAGGAAGTGTTTTATTTTAGCGTTTCTTCTTTAGACAAGCCGTAAGAATGTCAGAAATAAGTCCCTGAGCCAAAAAGAAGAGAGCTGTTTAAAAAGAGTAGGCTTTAAAATTTGAATCATTTAGTGTTGTCCAAGTGGGAAGCACTTTAAACCTTGTGATGGAAAGCATCTTGAGGGTTATTAGGGGAGGCTGCAGCTGGGGTAGTAGTTTTAAAGCAGAAGAGTGTGCTGGGAAGGAAGATGGAAGCAGGGGTAGGGGGAAGGAGTGGCAGACAAGGTGTGGGGCTGGAAGCAGGTTGTACAAAGTTGAGCTGTTGATTTGGCTTGTTAATCACAAATATTAGTTTTCAATTGTTTTGTGGGTGTTTTTTTCTTAATTTACAGTGCTGTTATGTTAGTTACAAATCAACAGTCCCAGTAATAAATAAGTTACCAACATGGAGTTACTAAAGATGTGAATGAGGGGGATGTATATGTATGGAAATCCATAAAGCCTGCAGTGGGCTAGTGAAGGATGTCAGATAAGAGTATACACAGAGGAAGGGCAGGATGGAAATCCCTCTCTTTGTTCCTCATTACCCAGTCCTATTTCTTCTTTCATCTAAAACAAAACAAAACAAAATTAGCTCATACTAGCTACTTGGAAAATTAGTCTTTCATCTGCAGTTAAATTAAAAAGGAGATAACTGGGCAACTATCTGGAGAAACAAAACCAGTTTTGCATATCAAAATGTTTTCTGAAGACATCATGCAAATATAAACTCTCTGTGGAGTTCTGAGTATTTACTAAGTATTTCCTCTCTAAGCCAGTGCTGGGAAAGGATCAACATTTTCAATTAAAAAGAAATACACTATTTGTTTCCAAAATGTAGTTGCCCCCATATGTGCTCTGAAAGTGCTCTAGAACCTCTTGTCCTGAATTCTTGCAGATGTCAGAGCAATCACAGTAGCCTGAATGAAAGGTGTTTCTAGGTACACTATCATGTAATCCTATAGAAAAGCTAGCTGGTTCTGTGGAGGTAAAATTTAGTGTTGTTGGTTGAAATAAAAGAGAGTAAAGGGTGAGTCTTTAATGGTTCATAACATTTAAGTGCAATTGTATTCCGAATAATTCAGCATCGGTTTTCCTGCATCCTAATTTTTATAGAAGTAATGTACAACTGAAAGGCAGAGAGAAGGGACAGGTGGGAGGAAACAAAACCAATCCACATCCAAAAGGGAATAAACTTGAACAGTGTGATTGATATTTTCTTACAGGCATGCTGACTGTTCAGTCTCTTACCTTTCTTGTAATGTACAAGGCAGTGGGAGATCCTGAAGGACAAATCACAGCAGTTCTTATAAATAAATTATGTTGGAGGTGGTCACTTCTCAAAGTAGGTTATAAAAATGGTATTGTATTCTGGTAATTTACTGATACCTCTATTTTGATAGTTTCATAAATTTCACAGAAAAACTTCATTTGTTATTATCTTGGTTATGAGCAGCCTTAAATGACTCTGAAACTGAAGAATGACAAGAAAAAAAAAATATAGTGTAACTGTCAAGGGGGAAGAAGAGAATTGTGTAGCTTGTAACTTCCAAGTTAAGTTGTTTGTTTTTCTTTAGGACTGCTGTAAAAGTCAGAAGGAACATTTTAAGGAAACCTTCAGGTCTTTCTAGAATGTGAATGTAATCCAGAAGGAAAGGATGAGTACACAAGTTTGGGATAGACCAAAATAAAATTATTTTGGGGCTAATATCTATGGCTGATTATTCAAAAAAAGGAAAAAAAAAAATCAAATAGTGTGACAGGAAGTGAGGAATTGGAAGAAAATAGCTGAAGACTTACCAAAAACATATAGTATACTTTTTATTGGCTTTATAGCTTTCTAAAACTAAACTTGTTACAAAGGAAAACAGGAAAGAGTCACAGCCATCTAGGTTGAAGTTGCTATGACAAAGATCCTTGAAAACACAAAGCATAATTTCAGTGGAAAACAGAGAACTCTTAAATTGTGATGCTTTGCAAGACTTGGAGGTAAAGGTTGGGAAGAAGATATATGGAGTTGCAATAATGCCAAGGTGGATTTTGGACTAAAATGAAATTGATAGACTTGTGGCAAGATCAGACTTAGAATCTCATCAATAGGAGGAAGGCGTTAGCAAACTGAATTTAATGCAGAAAAGAGCAGTGAAATAACAGACTGGAAGGATTGAGTTGGGAAGGTAGACTGTTAATAAGCAACAATAATAAACTTAGCTTGGGTAAACTAATAAAAGGGTGAAGGGTTGTGCTCAGTATTTAAAAAGAGTAAACTCGCAGAACCACGGTCATAAGTAGGAACAAGTAAATGTTTAAATATAATGTCAGGAAAATGTCCCAAGTATTATTCTAAATAGGTTCGGTCTCCCAAAGGTGATGGGGGATGCTCAAGAGTTGGGCTTGATTTGTCTGAGCTCTTTTTTGTGTTTGTTTTAGCAGACTCCAAGCTCTGTTGTTAGAGTTCTGACACCAATGTGAGGTTTGTCTTCTACAGAGGCAGATCTTGCTCTGACTGATGAGAGATAAATATAAGCAGGGCAAATACCAGGATGTATTTCTTTAAAGAAAAAATATCAGAGGGAAGGGATCCTGTGCTGGTCAGGAGAAGGGAAAGAAAATCAACTGTTTCTCTAAAAACTGCTGCTCATTGGGCTTTTCCTCCTTTCCAAAATTTCTGTGGAAATGTGTAGATTAGTCTAGAAATTTGAGGCATTGTAGTAATTTTGCTGTGCTCGGATATGATTATTAGTTATTTTTCAAGTGCCTTAATATTTTTCAGCATGTAGAAACCTGGTTAGGGGCTGTTTGGTAAAATGTGAGCATGAAATGTTTCAGGCAACTCTATATTGCTCCACAGAGCAGATGTTACCTTTGCTCAGGATCTGCCAAATAATTTCGGATTCCAAGGTATAAACTCCCTCTCCTCTCCCCACTGTGTGTATATCTTTGTGGTAGGCCTGTTCGCCCCACTGGATTAGTGCCATTCAACCCTCCTCTGCCCAAGACACTGCTTTGTAAAGGTGTACAAAATAATGCACTAACGTAGTGATGGCATTAGTACAAACTGAATTTGATGCTGTCTTCAGGGGGCTTGTGTCTGGATGAATGTGTCTCAGAGGGTTCCTGGTTAAGTAAAAGGAGATTATTAAAGCAGTAGTTCTTTTGCTTTTGTACTTTATCAAAAGTGATGGTAGCAGGAACTTTACTGCGGTTGTTTTCTTCACTCGTGGTTATGTAGTTTAAATGAAAGCTCTGATTGTTGCTGGGATAATGTTCCCTATGCTTATGCTGGTGGGCAAGGCCTTCAGTCCATTTATTGCTCTTGCATGTCTGCCTGCTGTTTCCTATGGAAGGGATCAGGTTTTTGCATCAGTAGCATCATTTCCTGTAGTTTTCCCATTGCCACATGCTGTGGACTGCACGCTGTGCTCCAGTGTTTGCCAAATAAACTCTGCCACAAGTTACAGGAAGAAGTGTTTTGCAGATACAGTGGAAGTTTATTGACTCTTCTGCTGCTGTTGTATGAATTACATGTTTTAAAATAAAATTGCTCTATTAGGGGAAGGGATTGGGGTGGTTCTGCTCTGAGGAGAGAGTTAACAGGTTGGAAAGGAGCCTCCAGAGAGGCATAGTTTAGGTCTTGAATTTGAGTATGTTGAAAGTAGGATTATGGATGTTGGAGCAGGTGTTGTGGTTGTGTTTTGTTCAGGGTCTGTATGAATTTGTGCATGAAACTGGGAGATCCCATGGGAGGGTTGAGTAACCTCCTGCTGTCATTGGGGACATAGGAGGAAGTTCTTCCAATGTTTGGGATTAATCAGTGGTTGCAGATGTGCGTTCATGCAAATTATGTCTGGTAGCATAGTGGCTAAGAAATTCCTGAAATCAGAAATTAAAGGGGTGGAAACAAGACCCCTCCCAGAATTTTAGATCTGAAGACCAATTTTCTAGAGCTTCCCATGTTTCCAACCGCCATCTTCTCACTTTGTGTTCCACTAATAATGAAACCAGGATTGCTTATAAAGCAGAAGGGCTGAAATATGACATTGTGCTTTTAGCTTGTAACTGTTTTCTTTCCTTCCCCAAATTACAATAGGAGCATGGAAAAACTCCATAGAAGAGTGGACAGCAGAAGACTGGAATGAAGACGTAAGTGTTCCTTGTTGGATAGACTGATTATTTACCCTTTTCAGAGTTTCTGTGTTGTCTTCAAAAACTAAATGTTGGAAGTAATACTTTGCTGTATGCATGCAATGATGTTTCTTACTGTGTTTCTTGCTGTAATTCCTATTTAAAATATGTATATTTAGATAAGCTGATTTTTAAAATAAAATTGAATCAAGAAATATTCATTTATTTTGCTAGGTGGACAATACATAATAAAATTTTAAGTTTTATCCCAAATTAAGTATTTGTGAATTATAATTCTCCACTGCGCAGTGCTGATGGGTGTTAATTGCATATTTCCCCCTACTATTGTGTAGGGATTTAAAGCCATATTATCACAAGACTTTTATGTAATTAAAGTGTGCTGAAGCTTACTATCAACTTTAGACCTCTCATTTGATACTTTTTGTTTGAAATTTGTATAATTGTTCCACTTAGTCCGCTTCATGTTCATAATATTTAAAAAAGGAGCTAGTAGTATGCTGAAGTTAGCACTTAATTGCTTCATTCCTGTTGTTTCCTCATGATGGAACTCATCTGAAGTACTACAACAACTTTGGTTCTCATTCTTTATCAGGCAAGAGATGTCTTCATTTCTGCAAAATATTTGGCATTTGTGATCACATGTGTGAAAATTGCATTTGTGATTTTAAGTTTTCAGTTATTAAAGCTTAAGCAGTTCAGAAAAACTAGGTAGCAAGAAATATGGAAAGGAAAACTTAGCTTTTAAGAAGTTTTTCATCTTTTATAGGAACATCCATTATTTCAAGTATTTTTTCGGAAGAGTAAGAGATTGTCTTGGAAGTCACCCCTTTTGCCACCTCCTGTAGGGTGGCATGTCAGTGTTATCCCTAGAAATGTGTGAATGTGTCATATAACAGATATGAGAACTCTGTCCTTACCTAATGAGAGGGCTGTGTCTTTTGAGAAAATTAAAAGAAACTCTAGAATTCCTAGGTTTTCTATATCAGTTACTGCCGTCAAAAGCTGGCATTTTTTTAAATTAATTATTAAACCTGAGTAATTTGCACATGGATCTTGAAAGAGCAGCAGATGAAATCTCTAGCCTGTTGTTAATTTTTATTAATTTTAGAGTGCTGGAAAAATCCCTGTAACCTAGGAGAAAGTTGTTCATGTGCTGATGTTCAGAAAGAGTGAATGAAATGGTGAGCTGCAGACAAATTAGCCCAAAACATCCCTGGGGAAAAAAATAAAGGAAAAAATGATTCATCTGATTTAAAAAAAATAGAAGCGTAAGAATACAGCTTGTGCCATTCAGTGTAGTTTTATGGAAAATAGATCCACTTCAAATAAACCTGATCTTGGTCTTTAAGTAAATTACAAGTTAACTGTGAAGATAGAGTATGTCCTTGTAAGAGATTTGATCTACATCTTTTATTCTAAAAATAATTACATGCTATCACAAAACATATTAAGTGGATTAAAATCTGCCTTGCAAATTTTGGACAATAAATCTTTTGCAGGAAGATCCTTACTGAACATGGGCATTTCTAGGAGGGCTATAAAGGAATCCAGTCCCAGGCCAGATGCCATCTAGTGTCTTTATCAATGATTTGGAAGTAAAAATAAAATCACTGCTGAATAAAACGTGTGGGAAATCCAAAAATTATTGGAATGGCAATTAAAAGTAAGCCAGTCATGCAGAGAAATCTGGACCTCTGCTAGACTTAACGTGTTCAAATGACAAATGCTTTAATACAGCCAAGTGCCCATTTGTTTTATAGGAATAAAGGCACACCTCCAGAACAAGGGACTGTTTTCTGGAAAGCAGCAACTGAAAAATTTTCAGGATTGTAGTGGATGATGAAAAAAGAACAACTCAGCATGATCTCCTAAAGGGCTGATGCTGTGGCAAAAAAAAAAAAGCTATTGTAGTCTTTTTGCCTTTTTTTGCCTGTAGGCACTCTTCCGTGTCTCTTAATCATTCTTGATTTATATTTCTGTATGTGGACTCTCCTAAACTTGATTCTGAAGTACTGCATCCAATTGTTCATTGCTTTTACAAAACAAAAGTTGTGGAAAATAGCTGAAAATGATTTACTGATAGAATTGGTGCTTGAGAGTGAGATTTCTAGTTTACTGAATCTGAAAAGGTTACTTTATTAGCATATAATGGGCTCTGGTTTTAGTCTAGCAGAAAAAGGCATAATATGAACCTGTGGCTGGAAAATGGAGCCACGCATTTAAATCTATAATAAACAATTCTAGCAGCATGGCTAATGATTAAAACAACCAAGGAAGCTGATATATTTGCTGTCTGCAGATAAAGACCATGTGTTTTTCTGAAGAATATTTTTGTTTAAATGTGGTGTTCTTTAGTCAGATACAAGTTAGGAGCAGGTGAGTGAAATTTAATGTTGTTTGACCTGAGAAGGATTAGATTTTTGTGATCCAATAGTCCTGTCTGGTATTTATCTTTAGTAGTGAGTATTGAGCAAGTATAGTAGGTTGTCAGCATGCTCTTAAATAGAGTGGAAACTACCTGCAGTGAAAATAGGAGGTTGTATTTTGTTAAAGGGATATTCAGGGCATGGACAATGAAGGACCAGACAAGTGTTGAGGTACTGTAGATGGCTCTGGGTTTTGCTCTTAAAATTGTGATCGTATTCTCCTGGCTAAAGAAAATAAAGTTTAACTACAGAAACTATCAGAAGGGGAGAAATAGAATACATACAAATTGCTGGAAAGTGGATGAAGGCAAACATTATCTGTACAATATTGGTAGTCTTAGTTTTTATTTGAAACAGCTGCCACAAGAAAAAAGAAAAAAAGTATTTTAGTGGGAGTGTTTTCCTTTATCAAGAAGCAGCATGAGAACTTGTTTTAATTTCTTTAACTTCAGTACATTGTATCAAAACAGTAATAAGGTTTTGTTATTTCTAATTTGTTGATGTTGAGTTTTTATGAGGATGCTGGAGTATATTTTCCTGTTCTCCTCACCTATGAACTGGCCATAAGAGCTGGTAGCTAGTTGTTAAATATATTGTCTGTTTGGTGATTGGAGAATGATTTTTATCATAGGAACAGGAGCTGAAAAGTACAGGCATTTCACTGCAGATGGAGGAAATACCCTTGTGAGGCCGATGCTTGCAAGTGATTCACGTCTGTTCATTCAGTTCTGGGAAAATGCCAGAGCCTCAGTGAAAGATTTGCAAGTGTATGGTGAGCGTAAATAACTTTGTTAGGAGCCGATAATACTACTTCTAAGAAATACTAAATACATCTGCATAATAAAACTTTTCAGCTGCTGCTACACAAAATATGTGTTTTGACAAATGCCATAATCCCAGCAGACTTGTGAATTAGGGGCTTGATTGGAGCTTGTGGCAGTGAGTTTGCCACAGGGTGTAGTGTAAACTTCAGTGTAGCCGAGCTGGTAGCTGGAGACTTGTTTTGCATGCTGGTTCACTTGAAGAGAACATTTCCTCTCTCATACATAAAGCATGCTTTTGCATTGTCACAAACATCCTCAGCCTCCTCGATTTGTTTAGTTTCCAGGATTCATCAGTGTTTTGGCCACAGTTAGTCTTATCCTGGGTAAAGTACAGTACGTGTTGTTCTAAAATAACACATATGGTGGGGAAAGGGCTGAACAACAGAGAAACAGCCTTTTTAATTGCAAATATGCTTGAGCTGAATCTTCTTTCTTCTTTTTGGTCAGTACAGAGAGTTGTGGGCTGACAGCATTATGCACAGGACAGAGTTGTGTTCCAGAAAGATGGGATTAAAATACGTTGTATTGGCAGCAAGGGAAGGGAAGGAAACGGAGGGAGGAACTGTGGTGATATTCATTTTTTCATGACACTGTGTTGCACATAAGTGGGGTGCTAGGAGAGTACATGAAACATTTGAACTTTGCCTCTGAGTAGTAAGTGATTTGCTCCCAGTCAGCCCTTCTGCGTCCTGCTTAAATCAAGTGTTTCATAGGAGAATCCCAATCAGATGACTGCATTCAGGGATATATGTGCTTTCAGTAGAGCTGCCCATGGGATGGCAGATGAAATTGGCTCATGTCCATGATGTCCTTTAAACTGGGCTACTTGCAGTGTACACAATTAAAAATGCGTAATTTCTTGGAAGAGCTCTATTCAAATCATAGAATTGTTCTGGTTGGAAGAGACCTCCAAGATCATCGGGTCCAACCATTAACCTATCACTACCAAGTCCCCCACTAAATCATATCACTTAGGGCCTCATCTAAATGCCTTTTGAATACCTCCAGGGATGGGGACTCCACCACCTCCCTGGGCAGCCTGTTCCAATGCCTGACAACCCTTTCGGTGAAGAAATTTTTCCGAATGTCCAATCTAAACCTCTCCTGGTGCAACTTGAGGCCATTTCCTCTTGTTCTGTCGTCTGTTACTAGGGAGAAGAGTCTGAACCCCGTCTCTCTACAACCTCCTTTCAGGTAGTTGTAGAGAGCAATAAGGTCTCCCCTCAGCCTCCTTTTCTCCAGGCTGAACATCCCCAGTTCCATCAGCCGCTCCTCATAGGACTTGTGTTCCAGACCCTTCACCAGCCTCGTTGCCCAATGTCACATTCTAAAGGGATTCTTTGTAAATGTTTGAATAGGTCAGTTATTCTTTAGTCTAAATACAAAGCTACAACAAAGTAGTTAAGGGTGATTTTGTGCAAATTTAATTTAAAATATAACCATATCTCTGTCTTGTTAAACCTAACCTGTACTGGCTTAAGACCTATTCTGGTTTGCAAGTATTCTTGTCAATAGAAATGAATTAGCCCGAGGAAGTTGTAGCTGTTTAACTACTATTTTTAAAAAAAGAAAAGCTATTAAAAAAAACCAAAACAAAACCAAAAAAACCCCAAACAAAAAACAAACCACAAAACCAAAAAACAAAAACCAAACAAACCCCAAAACACACAACCAGCAAAAAAACAACCCCCCTACAAACCAAAATCACCCCCTTTCCCCCAAAAACCCCAACCAACCAGCTCCCCCTCCCCAGCTACCTGTGCAAGTATCTATCTTTATTGTAACAGCATGGTGAAAGCAGTACAGTTTTCTGCTGTGGATGGTCTGACTGGTTATACTAGTATAAGCAATTACGTGGTTCTCCCTTTATTATTGTTTTCGAACTCGTGCTTGCAGAGCAATCGGTTTAAGATGTTATTGCTGCCCCTAGCAGAAATGCCAAGAAGGAACCACGAATGCTAGTTCACTGTACGTACCTGAGAGCAAACTTGCCTCCACTGGTGATGTGAGCTGAAATGTAAAACACAGGGATACATGAAATGAGTGAGTGGGAATGGTGCAATGTGTTAGACTTCTGCAACAAGATTTATCAGAGCTGCTCTATGGAGTCCTAAATTATGTCTGCACAAGGTATGATATACCAGCTGTCACATTAATTACTTTCTACTGGTATATTTTTCAGTTAAACTATTGCCCAAACTGATGTAGTTATTTTGGTATACCATTGTGTGTGTTCAGTAGATCAAATTTCCTAACACTTTAATTAAATTTGTGCTTGATTCTGAGGAGAAGACGTTGCTGAAGTTTGACTACGTGTTTTTGTCTTTTTAAGCAGAGCTGCAGCATAACTGATTGTAATGGTAGTTTGACTTTACTTTTATCTGAAAGTACATGACCAAGATGGAATTTCTGCAGATGTCGCAGCAGTGAAGTGTGAACATGTGTATGATTAAAATACCTCCCCCCCAACCCCCCCTCTTTTTCAGCTTTCAGAAACAAAAGTCTTCACTGCTTCCTCTGTTCCAGCTGAGAATCATGTGACTCCTGGGCAAAGGTAAGCTCTTCTTCCACGTTTCCCCTATACCTTAAAAACCTTCTGCTTGGTGAAGCAATGTTAGCTTGCACGTGTAAAACGTTGACTAAAACGCAGGGCAGCCCTGGTCAGAGATTGGTCAAGCTAATTTCAAATTTGCGAAAGCTTTGCTTGCAAATCTTTGGTTTTGTGGATTCCTGTGTTATCTATTATTGACTACGGAAGTGGAGCCAAACTTAGCAAATTCACAAGCATAATACTAAGAAGACCCTGTCTTCTGCACAAAGACCACTTACAGGCAGGAACAAAAGTAGCTGGGAAGAAAGGTTTGTTGCTGTTGAAAAGGAAGCTCTGGCTTTGCTGTCCAGAAAATGGAAAGCCTGCCCCTGTAGATGCAGAAAGTGTTCAGAACGTAGTGCTTTGACGAATATGTTAACAGAAAAGCTTGCGTTGGCAAGAAGGTGAATTTCCTGGTAAGTATCACAATTACTTGCCTTAACTGATGATATAGAGTTCAGATAGAGAACCAAAAATATGGTAGTTGCTGCCTTCCTTTGCTTGCCTTTGTCTTCACCAAACGCCTGGCCGATGATGTTGTGGAATCAGTTGCCTGCATTAGCCTCAGGTCCCAGGAGAGCAGGTTAAAGTTGTGTGATGAAGACTTCGGTAGTTGCATAGCATGAGATCTGAAAACTAGATGGCCTAATGGTCCCAAACATCTCGATACAGCTGTACTGCTGTACTCTGCAGCAAAATTTTCCTTATAACATGGATATGACCTGGAGGAGGCATGGTGTCAATTGGTCTACAGTTTATATTCCATTCCTTTCCTTCTTAAAGGTGATAATGCTCACATGTTCATTGTTCTAATGCAAATATTCTTCCAGTGGGTGTCCCTCAAATTGTTAGAAAATATTTTAGTTCATCAACTCAAATTCTGGTGTATTGGAGGTTTTTTGTTTTGATTTTTTTTTTTTCTTTTAATTATTTTTACTTGCCATAAGAAAGGTTTGGGCATTAAGAAATCTATGCTAATGAAAGTGCTGGAAGCAACTCTTCAGCCCAAGCCTGCGGTATATTTAGGATAAACTTAAATCAGAATTTTTGGAGTAGATTTCTTTTATTGTCTGAATGCTTTGTTTTTCCTTGGATAAACCTGTGCTAAACATGTGGTAGGGGTTAGTAAGCCATGCTAAATATAAGAAAACTCATGTTTCTCATCCTACTCAGATATGTGCAGTAATTTTGGATATGAGCCTACTATTTGATAAACTTAGCTTTTATTTCTGCTGCTCTTGTGACTTCCGTGTCATCACACATTCACTCAATTGCTGCATGTGTGACTTTATTCTTTACTGTCCTTGTACCCACCCTATACAGAGGTAGTACTTTGATCCCTTGCTCTTTTTAAAGGGATAGCATGATATATAGATTGATAATCCACATTATCTGTATAATGGGCTTGCAGGCAGGATCCACTCAGACATAATGTATCTTTTATGACTTGTCTCCGGTTACTTGGTTATATTAATGTGATACATGATGTTATAAATTTGATAATGTTTGAAAAGAGAGCAAAGATAATTTATATTCTAACTGTAGTGGAAGGTTTCATCTAGCAGAATTCTACTTTCTGGCAAAAACCTCTATTCTGTCTCTTTTTGTATGGCAGACAAGCAATATTTGAAAAGACTGTTAATCAGTAATAATTCTGTTGCCAGTATGGCAGCTTTAGTATTGTTAGTGTTTTCTTCAGTTTCAATGCAGCCTAATCATCATGTTTATTCCAGCCAAACTTTGCTTTTTCTTACAGCATTGATTTGGTAACACTGCTTCAAAAGCCTGTGACCTCTACCCAGGAGACAGAAGGCAACTCATTTGAGACTCCTCGGCAGCAGACCTTTGGCCAAGCCCTAGTCTTCACAAATTCTCAGCACAGCACCCTGATGGCATCAGGAACTGGCAGTTCCAGTGCTGTAAACTCTTATTCTCCTCAAAGTCTGGTAAAATTATCTTATGCTTTCTAAATTTTCTTCATGAGTAAATATTTCAGGTTAAACAACTTTTCCAGTACTGGTCATTTCATGAGATGTTTCAGTATTTGTAAAATTCAAGTTGCAAATGTTCCATTCACACACACAAAAAAAGGATTACTTTTTTCTGGGTTTGCTAAGTAGTTGTTTCTCGGTTTACGTGAAGTACTTATATTTTTGAGTTGAGAGCAGATGTGTTTGCTGCATGCTGACTTAGGATGAAATCACTTGTTTATAGTGAAGAGTTCTATGCCAGAAAACTATGATGTGTTATTTCCAAGCACGTATCTGACTGCTTTTTGTGCAAACCTGATTATTTCCGAGTCAATTGTGAGGGCTTGAAATTGGGCACTTGTATTTATTCTCTGAAAATCAGTCCAACTATTAGTAAATACATGCTATTTTGAGATGCATGGATTCAAGTAAATCAGTATTTTTGCAATCAGTGGTGGAAGTTGTATCGGTGATAACCAGAGAGGATTTGGCCATATGCTACAACTGCTGAATTTTTTATTGGTCATTTATTAGTAATCTAGGACTGAAGAGGTTTTGGTTGCTGCCAAATATCAGCTGTAGGCATTGACCCTATGCTTATGTTCAAATTATTTATTAAATACTTCACTCCTTCCCGTTGTCTTTTTTTGTCTTTTGGTAGTCTGAAGTTCTTTGTTCTGGCTTTGGAGAACTTGGATCCTCTAAATTGGCAAACTCTACTGGATCCCAAATCTTGGACCAATTGAAATCTCCAGGTTTGGGTCAGTTTACCTCTCAACAAAACAACAGTAGCTCTACCACCACTACCACCACAACTACCACATCATCCTGGGATCTAAAACCGCCCATTACTCAGTCCTCAGTCCTTAGTCAGTTTGGTAAGTGTTTTGACATAGTTTTCTCTCTCTTTCTCTCTCTGTTAGCCTGTAAGATTTCTTAATGCCAATGACAGTTTAAAACTACCTTAAATGAAAAGCTTTTTCTAAAAAATGTAATCCTAATAATATAATTGGTTACAACATTGTGTTACACTTACTTGCTGGTAATAGACATTACGAGTATATCACAAACTAAGTTTTGATAGGCTTAAGCCTATCCATAAATGTCATTGCATCTTTAGAAGTTGTTGAGCCTTCGTGTAATGCCATCTTTGATTTAATGTGCTTGAATATGCAAGTGGAACTTTGATGTGACTTTGTTTCTCAGCAAATCCTGGAAAATACTTATTTTCGTTGTGCCTATGCTGCTTCTAGCTGAGTATAAGGTTGTACCATATTTTGTCTTTTTTCCCCCCTAATTTTTTCTCTTCTAACCATTACATGAATTTTGAATGAGTACTATATAATTTCTTCATAATATGCATCACATCTCAGTGTTCTTTCCCTAGTGTGAAGTCTACATGTGCCGAGAATGATGCAGGTTACCCATTTTGTCTATTCATAATTGTATCGATTTTTCATTTAACTGAGTAAAATTAGTAGAAACAGTGAAAATGACACAAACTTGTTTTTTGCAGTGTAGTTCCTAGCAGTATTCTCACTGTGAAGAGTGATAGCTCTTGTATCTATCTTGTGTGTATGTGTATATGTTTCCAGATAGATAAGCAGCCAATTTGGTAGCAGTTATAATCTTTTACACACAGCAATTCTGAAAAAATGTTTATGTACATTTTAAGTTGCTTTCTAATGCGCTTTATCAACTGAATAAAAAAAACACCTTCACATTGCAAATGCTGTGGATCTCTTATGGTTGTTGGCCAGTGCTCTGATCCACTGCCTGGCTTTCAGTGTCTGAAAAATATGAAAGGGGAAGACTTGGAAAAAAAACAACTGTCAGTGTCCAGTGTCTCTTGACTTTCAGCCAGATTGAGATGGTAGATGACTTCCTATTTGTGTTGAAAATCTTCTCCTTTGTAGGGGCAGGAAATCCTAACTCATAATCCCTCTAAATTGCAACTCCAGACCCCTTGGAAGTAATCACAATTTATCGGCACAGTTAATTGCAGTGAAACTTGCAGCGCTTGATTAAAATAATCTGTAACAGTTTTTGAGGCCTAATGTGTGATAGTATTATGTGACTGTATAGATAGGTTTGTCTTCATATTTTTGAAGAAAGCTAAATAATGCTTGCCCACAGCTGTTTATTTAAAGTAGAGAATATCAAATGTTGGCCTTATTATTACAGTGGTAATGTTCAATGTGAAACTCGTGTGATGTCTGAAAGAGACTTGCATGCTCTATAAAATCATAGCTGTCGAGTGTGTCAAGTCACCCAGATTCTTTCATAAAGAGTAGAAGCATGAAGAGCAGAGTTTAATGCTTTAATTTTGTTATCTTTTTCCCAACACTGACCAGACTTTAAATCCCAGCCTGAACCATCCCCAGTTCTGAGCCAGCTGACCCAGCGACAGCAACAACAAACGCAGGCAGTTCCTGTTCCTCCTCCTGGGCTGGAGTCCTTCTCCTCCCAGGTAAAACTCCGAGAGCCATCGCCAGTAGACACCTCTACAGCTGTTAGCAAAATGTTACAGCTCCCCACTCTATCTATGGATAACCAGGCAGTGACTGCCCATCAAACCCAGCAGAAACAAATAAAACCACCAAAACGGAGGATAAATCCAGCATCCAAGGTGGGTAATTGAGTGGTGGCTTGTCCTTAGTAAACATATAAACATACAAAAGCTTGTATCAGAAATAGTGTGGCCAGCAGGACTAGGGAAGTGATTGTCCCTTTGTACTTGGTGCTGGTGAGATCTCACCTCGAATACTGTGTTCAGTTTTGGGCCCCTCACTACAAGACAGACGTTACAGAATCACAGAATGGTAGGGGTTGGAAGGGACCTCTGGAGATCATCTAGTCTGACCTCCCTGCTAAAGCAGGCTCTCTTAAATGAGGTTCACCTCACACTGAGGGTGCTGGAGCATGTCCAAAGGAGAGCAATGAAGCTGGTGAAGGGTCTAGAGCACAAGTCCTATGAGGAGTGGCTGAGGGAACTGGGGTGGTTTAGTCTGGAGAAAAGGAGGTTCAGGGGAGGCCTTATTGCTCTTTACAACTACCTGAAAGGAGGTTGTAGCGAGGTGGGGGTGTCGTGGTTTAACCCCAAATTGTAACCCAATACCACGCAGCCGCTCGCTCACTCCCCCCTCCCCGGTGGGGTGGGGAGGAGAATTGGAGAGAAAGGAAAACTCACGGGTTGAGATAAAAACAGCTCACCAGGACAGCAAAGGAAAAATATGAAAATATATTAATAATAATAATAATGATAATCTATACAAGGATAATAGAATATATAAAACAAACGATACACAACTTCTCACCACCCGATGACCGATACAGCCCGTCCCGAGCAGCAGGCAGGGAGCAGGGGTATCCCCCCCAGCTATCCCAGAACAGCAAGTTCCAGGGAAAGCAGGCGAGGGAACAAACAGCCGAACGAACGAAAAACAAAAAGGAAAAAAATAGGGAAACAAAAAGCAACCCAAAGGGAAGCTTAACGATTAGGGCAAGTTAAAGGTCTCAAAAGCTTCAAAAGCCTCCAAAGCCTAGTGGCCCACCGACTGACCCTCGCTTATATCAAGCATGACGTCTATGGTATGGAATACTCTCTTTGGCCAGTTTGGATCAACTATCCTGTCTCTACCCCTCCCAAGTTTTTGCCCTTGCATGTTAGCAAAACCTGGAAAACAGCAAAATGTCCTTGGTCGTTCAGCAGCAACCAGCAACATCAGTGTGCTATCACTGTTCTTCTCACGCTAAAGCCAAAACACAGGAGCTGCTGAAAACAAAACTAGCTCTGTCCTGGCCTAAACCAGGACAGGGGGTTGGTCTCTTTTTTCCAAGTAGCAAGTGATAGGGCAAGAGGAAACAGCCTCAAGATGCGGCAGGAGAGGTTTAGATTGGATATTCGGAAACATTTCTTCACTGAAATTGTTACCATGCACTGGAACAGGCTGCCCAGGGAAGTGGTTGAGTCACCATCCCTGGAGGTATTCAAAAGACGTGTAGATGTGGTACTTAGGGACATGTTTTAGTGGTGGACTTGGTAGTGTTAGGTTGGACTCGATGATTTTAAAGGTCTTTTCCAACCTAAATGATTCTATGATTCTATTCTATATATAAATTGCTAGGGAGAAGGAGAGCAAAGACCGTGGTCTATTTCTTTTTTATAAAGCAGGAAATTCTAAGCTGGATAGTTTTTAGGTCCAAAATACACCTATGTTGTCTTTTCCAAGCACATATCTGATTGCTCTGTGTGGAAAATGACTGTTGTTGAGTGATTTTTGGATTGACTTAGTAGCCACAAGATGAATGTTGGCTGAAGGGAGATGGACACGGATGACATTTTGATATTGTAGAATAGTATGACCTACTCTTTCAGCTCCAGATCAGGGCACAGAATCAGTGAATTAATTTCAGGTTACAAGAATGTAGTTAATTTATGTGATGTAACGTGAGGGGTTGTTGCAGATCTAGTTAGCAGCGAAGGCTGAGGCAGTAACCGAAGAAGCCTGTAGTTAAGGGAGGAGAGGGTGTCAGTTACTGATATCTTTAATACAGATAGTGCATGCAAAGGAATGATGGCTGCTTTTTTTTTCCTCCTTTAAGATTCCTGCCTCTGCAGTGGAGATGCCTGGATCAGCAGATGTGACAGGGTTAAATGTTCAGTTTGGAGCTCTGGAGTTTGGATCGGAGCCTGCATTCCCAGAGTTTGGATCAACTTCAAGCAGTGAGAATACCAGCCAGGCGACCAACAATAGCTTGTACTCAAAATCTGTAAAGTATGTGTGAGTTCCCCTTGTGCATCCTTACATGTCTTCTTTAGGGGGTCAAGTTTGTGCCAAAAACATCAAGGCACAGTTACCGTGTAATGGGAGGGGGAAATATGATGACTTGTGAGGCTAAGTGTTTTCTGTGGATGGCATCTTAAAGGAGAAATTTATTTTCTAATGACAATCAAAATTTCCCTGGATGGGTCAATGTGAAGCTGGAGATGACATGAATGTAACTAACCTTATAATAAGCTACCCTTTATAGAATTGCTTTCTCATGTTTAATTGTCCTAATTTTCAAATTTGTTTGAGGGTTTGTTCCTCACAACCCGAATTTCTCTGCTTTTGATCCAGGAGAGATGAGTCTTGTACCATATGTGTGTCAGTAGACTGGCACCAGATTACAGATCTGATGCTCCTATGGGATGAGAAAAGAAGCCAGACTTTCAGTATGCAGAAGCTCTTACTGAAATGCTAAAATAGCCAATGATAAATGCCAACGTACCAGTAACCCATTTTTTTTCTTCCTTATTCATTCAAAAATTAGCTTCAGTAAAAAACTTCCTGAAGTTAATTCAGAAATACTAGTAAAAATGAACTTTCACATTCATTTCTAGTTCTAGAAATGATTTAAGCTGTTTAGAAAGTAAAACACTCCTGCATGTTTTAAAGTATTTTTTCCTCTTTGCATAGTTCATTCTGTTAGACTGCTACTGTAACGTTAGAATTCTATTGTAAAAAGAGACTAGGTGTTTCTTATCATATACCAGACTTTATGGATCTAGTTGTTTAAAAAAAAAGAAAGATTATAATCATTAATTTATCCTTTGAGAAGGTGGAAAAAACATGACTGAAAAGTTTTGGTTGGGCTGACAGGAGGAAAGCGAATGGTGCTTAGTGCAGCTGATGGTTTTGAAGCAGTGATTACTGGGAACCAAAGTAACTTTTTTCATGATTAGATTTTCTAGTATAAATGTAGATTTGACTACATGTTTAAGGTAGTTCTGGATAACTGTATAGGAGCTGATATTTTCATGAAGGTGTTTGAGATCTTGTTTACCAAGATGATAAATAATTTTTACTTTTTCCAGTGATCCTTTGAATACCTCTTTGCCAATATCCAATACAGTACAGGAGTCCACCTACACAACCTCTGCCATCACCTCTTCCAGTCTGACCTGCTCATCCCAGAGCACTAGCCCAGTAACAACAACTTCCTCCTATGACCAGACTTCTGTGCATAGTAGGATAGCATACCAAAGCTCCATGGCTCCGTCTGAATCAACCCCTGTTGCAGTTACGGTCAGTGAATTTCAGAAATAAGACCTTGAAAAAGGTGAAATATTCTTATCTGTGTTAGACTTGTATTACCCTGCTATGTTATTATTTTAACCAAGCCAAGTGGCATTTTTGATTCCCAAGTCCACTGTGTTATTTGTTTTTTCTTTTCCTATCATGTAGCCATTTTTTGTATTTGGGGGTATAAGAGCCTCTGATTTCATGGGTTTTGACATCTTAAATTGCTGTTTGACCTTTTTTCTTAGTAACACTTAACATTCTAGTTGAATTTCCTCCCCTGAAGCTTAGCTTTTAAAAAAGGAACTCTCTCTGTGTAAATATTAGCCATGGTATTTTGCAATAACTTGACAGTTTCTATCCAAAGGTATATTATTTATTAAATTTATATGGCACTTTAGCAAATGGATCCCAAACTGTTTGTGGCCCCTCCAGCATTACTCTTTTGTTGGATTTAAACAGCAGTGGGAGTTAACGTCATTTTTCATTTTAAAAAGCATAGGGAGAGGTCTAATTTAGGACAGAAAGGATCTCTCTCAGGAGATATTCAAAAGCACCTACTCTCTTTGTATATGGAATGTAAGTTTGTTTTAAGAGAAATTAATTTATTAAATGTTTAAGGAACTTGTGAAAGTTTGTAAGTTTATTTACTTCTGGCCTTTGTTATGTAATGGCTCAGTCACACTTGTCTTCTGCACTAGCTCGTATGTACTGGTGAGGATCAAGCGTAGACTATCCACTTCTGTACCTCCAGCGTTATCCAAAAAACAACTGGTGCTTCTCAAGTCTTATCTTTCAATGGAAAAAAATTGGCGTCTCTGTGTAACTTGGATAGTTAAAATTGTGAGTTGCATTAGATCAAAAGCACAACCATTTCCTATATGTTAATGCAATTCTTTCATATCGATGTGAACCTGAAGTTTGTTATATACAGTACATGGGAAGGTCTCCTGCTGATGGGTGTAGTATGGGCAGTGTATGGGATTCTGTATGTTCAGGACACCTTGCACTTGAACTTTATTATGTGGTTTTGTTAAAGGCAGTAAAAAGTTAATTTTCTACCTTTTTTTTGGTCTTTCAATTTAGAGTGAATATAGAATTTTGCATGAAGCATGTTCAATGTGTGATTCAGTCTGAAAACTTAATATACCTCCAAGATGACTTATTCATTTCTCCTTTGTTTACAGAATGGGCACAGTGGTGTTAGAACACAGGCAACTCTTGACAGTAAGTTTACAAAGCTTGGTTGTGCACAGGACTTTCTGATCTTTCCTTACTACTTGCTGTGCGCACAACTGTAGCAGTGACATCTGGTTTAAGGTTTTGTATTGTTCTCACTGGCTAATTTTTGACTGACCCATTTGAGTTTATTTTGTACTTGCATAGGACATACTGCTTGCTTCTTGACTAAAACTGAAGTATGAAAGCAGCCCTATTAAATCTACAAACCTAAGCAGTCTTAGAATTAGAGAAGCTACTTTTTCTTTTGAATTTATCTGCCAAAAATTAATATAAAAATAAAATATAAAATTAAAAATCAATATCAAATTTCTTAGCAATTCTTCCAATTCTCAGTTGGGAAGCTGTGAGTAGCATTGAGTTGTAATGAAACAAAGTTACATTCTTTGAATGCACCTCTCGCTGAGTATAGTGCTACTTATGCCTTGTTAGAAGCCCATGGGGAATAAGGGTGACTAACATGCTCCCTCTGTCGGGTAGTTTGCTGCCTTGCAGTGGAGTAACAATAACACAGTACTAGCTCTGATACAGGCGCATTACTGTTATCTTTATCTCGGCCTGTTTCTCATGTGGTATTTTACTTGTAGCACCCCTACAGCTCTCTTCCTGGAGTTAAAATAATTATAGTATTTGCTCTTCTGACCTTTATGTGTTGCTCTATGGAAGTTTTCAAGGGCAGCAGTGGAAACTAACATATTTTGGAATTCCAACACTTCAATTTTAGGTCTATTCTCCTCTTAAACACCTCTTCAGGTAGGTCATTAGTGGGACAGCCTTTTTTTTTTTAATACTTCTGAGTAGAAAGTTGTTGAGTGTTCAGACCTGTAAACAGTGTTTTGTTAGTGCCAAGTTCAATTTAAATGAGCAGGAGGAGTGTATATGCCCAAAGAGTTACCAATTAAAAGATTGTAATATATAAAGACAACTTTTCAAGTGGAAAACTTTCTTACTCTCATGTACAGAATTAATAAACAATTTATGAAATTCACTACAGGACTTGTCTTTTTGCTACGGAAAACAAAGATCTGAGAATTCCTAATATTTTTGTAATTATTCTATAATGGCTTTATTAGTCCCTTTTTCTATGCCAGTTCTCTTTTGAGAACACTTTTGGGGTTTTTTTCCTGTATCTCAAGCACACAAACTGGAATCAGTCGTCTTCCATGTATCTATTTCATGCATCCAAACTTATTTTGAAATTCTCTCTTCTTAACATTTGAAAGTACTGACCTTTTTCCTTTTGTATATGCTGATAATATTCTTAGTTGTTCATCTCTCATCTTTGCTGCTGTTGTCCTTCAATATCCAGATTTCATGCTTCCTAAACCCTTAGTTCAAAGCATGGCCGGTGTGTTATAATTCTGACCATCCTACTTGTCTCCTCTGGTTTTCTTTGTCTTGCACATCGTGTTCAGGCATCTTGTAAGGGGTGATTTTTGTCCCTTGTATTGAGGACATCTACTTTTACTTCAAGGAGGACACCCTGCTCTAAATGTATTGAGTGTTGTAAATGTTATTTACTTATTTTTATATATATCTTGCCAGGAGGTATCAGGTGATATAGTTGTCGTCTTCATAACTATGTTTCTGTTTGTCACTTGAATTTCCTTCTGTGTTGTCAGTTACCCTCATACTTATTGCCAAGGTCAAGACCTCTTGATTTCTTTTTGCGTAGCAACCTGACTTGGGTCATTTAGCGAGGAAACCAAACCAATAACGTGAACAAACTGTGATGCATAACTTCCAAGCATATATCTGACTTTTGTTTGGTGACCATTCTAAGACTGTCTTCACATGCATTGCAAGTTAGTGATGATCCACTGGGTAGTGGTCTCTGGTGTGGTATGGAAGCATGGCCCAGCAGAAGGCAGGGCTCAACTCTCTGAGTTTTATCGGTGGGTGAATGCCTCTAATTCTGTGTATTATCTTCGGAGGACAAGAGATAAGTGTAGAAACAGCTGGGTATTATGTTGGGCAGTAGAGTTGTTCAGTGTCTTATTACAGTATAGTGATCCTTTGGAAAGGCACATCTGTGGTAAACAAGTTCTATTCTGTATAGCCTAAAAAGTAATATTAATGCTAAATGCTTTTTGTTATCTAGGTCAAATAAAGTAAGAAAATATTTGACAACTCTTTAGCCATTAAAAGTGCTTAATGCTGTGCTCAATTGTGGCCTTTTATTGTAGCTTCTTTTATTCTACTGCATTACACATTTGACTCGGTTCTCCAAACTGGTAAGTTGTATGTGCCCTTGTACTCCAGCGATCCTAGTCTCAAACATCAAAGGTGCCGTGTAGGTTGGAATGAAGAAGCAGAGCTGTAGGTAAAAGCAGATTTGTGCAGTGCCTTGAAAAGCACAAATGACTTTTGTTTGCAGAACCAAATGCAAGGAATTTTAAAATGAGGATTGACTTGCAAGCAAAAGTTAATAATCCAGATAGTGGGAGGTAAAGTGCAGAAGACTGTAGTTTACTACACGTGTAGCAGTGAAAATTATAAATATATTGTAGGTTAAAGGGAAAAAATGATAGTTCTGTTGCTGTTTGAATTTTCATTAATAGCCAGGTTGCTTGATACTGTTACTGATTCTTAATGGTCAGGTTTTTGTAAACCAAGGGGGAGAATACTGTTGTGTTCCTGGATCCGGGCTGGGATGTCAGGTATGCTGGAATTTGTCTTTGAATGCCTCTCTTTAACTCGTTGCAGCTACTTCATCGGTTCCAGTGCCTAAGACAGAGCCTTCTCCTTTGCTACCTTCTGCTGGTTCTCTGCCTAGCGTGGCATCCACCACTGCTTCACTTCTGCCTTCGGCATCGCAGCACACGGCAACGTTGCCCAGCTTGCCTCAGTCCAGTGATTTGGCCAGCAGCTCACTTTCCCAGTTAAGCAGGTACAGTAGGAGTTGTGATAAACTGAAAGGGGTTCAATTTTGGGGAAAGGGCAAACATGAGGGTGATTGCGTATGGGGCTGTCAGACACCAGTGTCCCCTTTTCTGACACTAACTAGAATTAGGAGAGAGATTCAGAAGAGACCAGGATGTTTCTGGTTGCAAAGTATGAGCTCTGGGCTGCCTCTTTAATCATAGAGCAGCTGCTGCCCTCAAGTTTTCATGGTATATAAACAACTTTGTGTTTCAAGGGGCTCTTGCTTCAATCATGCCAGCTAAATTGATTCCCCCAGTTTGTTTTTCCTACTTTGTCCACAGTGCCTGCTGTTTGTTTAGTGTTGTATGTTTGAAATCATTCCTTAACAGTTTACTACTTGGCTAATTTTTGAAATACTGTAGTTTCATTTATATTTGTATTTCTTAAAATTAAAAAATGGAAATAATTCCACAGGGACAGTTTGTTTTTTCTTTTTCTAAGACTTTTCCTTAAGACACTTTGAAATATCAGATTGGTGTTCCTGGAAGTGCATTTAGCACAGCTTAGCTCATTTGCACTATCTGTCTGATTTTTCAGTGCCTGTTACTTGAGCTTCATCCTCAGGCAGGTGACATCTGAGGCAATACTGGTTGAGTTATATTTTAATACTCACCTTTGTACTGTATTTGTTAATATAAGAAACTAATTTGATGGGCTATCACAGGGTTTTTTCTGTTTCACAGCTAGGACATGGTTGATTCTCTTTTCATACACTAGTATTTTCTGTTGAATAAAATGGTAAATGTGTCAAATAACAAGAATTACTCTATTCACATTAGAAACATCTTCTTCCCACATTTGTTTGTTGAAAAGCTGTGTATATTGGTAGAAATTTTAGTTGGAGGATTGATGCTGTTGGACAGATACCAAGCACCATGAAAAGATGATTCCTGAATTCCAAGCATGTCTGACTTGGTTGTGCTCTTGTCTGTGTCTCTACTGTAGGTCAGATGGTCAATTAAGGCTTATTAGAAGAGCCAGGGAGAGTGGGCGAGGGAGTGGTTTAAAACCGTATGTTGGACTGAACCATTTCTTTCCTTGCTGCCTGAAGTGGTGGCATTGTAATTCCTGCAAACGGGGAACAGTGTTAGAGAGTCAAAGTAAAAGTAATCTATGAAACTGCCAAGATTTATTCTGGTCCCACACCTCGAAGAGCTGCCCAGAAGTGTTTGCCCTTAAATTAGGGCATATAATTTAGCCTGCAGCTTTGTTATGAAAACTGCTGTATTTTCTTGTGGCTATTTCCATAGAGATCACCAAAATATTTGTTATGGTTAGGATCTCTCTTGCTTCTGATTTCACATGAGGAGGGGCTTTTTGAGCACCAAACCATACATATTTTTTTATGGCTTTGTTTTGTTTGCCTTTGTTCAGTGTTCATTCTGTTTATTCCATACTGTACTGTAAGTTATGTTCTTGACCTCAAATGTTTGTCAGTGTAAATGTTTAAGAACCGGTTTCAGTCACCTTTCAGGGAGACATTTAAAGATCTTTGGATTACAGATGAATGTCAGTGCTGCTGTTACTGCCAAAAGTTCACAGGCTGGTCAGCTAGGGAAAAAAGATAGTGCTAAAGCAGAGTTGCTTCCTAAAACAAAGTTATCTGCAGATGTTTTTCATCGGGGATTCTATATTTTCATATTTTACAGTGTATTTATAAAACTGAACTGATAGTTCTGATTCATCTTTTCAAAGAGGAAATGGCCTTTGGTGGGGTGTAGTGGTATGAACCGGCCTTGATTAAATTGCCAGATTCTGTAGTATTTTGGGGCTTTCACAGATGCTCTTCATTTGCTGTTTTTTTTTTTTTTTTTGAGCCCTGTCTTTTGAGAGTGTGTTGGGGCTTTTGGCAGAGTTATGGGGCAAATACCCAGCAGTTCTAATTGGTTGAACTAATGTCATGCAGGTTATGTGAGAAATACCATAGTGAGTCAAACCAAAGCACTGCCTCATCTAATTAATACCTGTGCCCCGTGGCAGGCAGCAGCAGTTGCTCAGGGAAAGAATGAGAAACAAGCCATGTGTTGTATGAACCTTCTTCTGGTTTTGGACTTCACGTGTTCAGGAGTCATTGCTACATAATTCCTGAAGCAGCTGTTGTTTTTCTAAAAATATAGTAAATTGATAAATACAAATGAATGGTGTTTTAGATGATTCTTGTTAGTAATAGTTGTCTCTGTACTTCAATTTTTTTTCATTAAATGGTAGTAGGATATTAGTTAAAGGAAAAATGTCTGTAGGGGTGTGTGTATATATACACACGCACCCCTACAGACATTTTTTCTTTAATATCCTACTCTGTGTATGTGTATACACATACCTACAATTTTTATTCTTTAATATCTGTGTTTGTGTATATACGTGTGTATTATATATACACATATATATTAAAAAATGTTCTAGGAAAAATTAACTTTATTAATTCTTTGCAATTTCTTCCTAGCTCCCTTTCTAATCATCAGAGCAGCCTCTCCCCTGCCTCCGTGTTATCATCAAGCACATCACATGCAGTAAGTCTTATTTGCATTTCAACAGATGTTTGGCATATAGTCAGTTTATCTGATGATTAAGACCCTCTCTTAAAGTTCATTGTGTCCCAGTACACGAAAAACTGAAACAAGAGCCTTATCTCAGGGAAGGAGGACTGCCAGCCCTCTAGTGGTAAAAAAAGTCTTTACCGCTTGTGATTTGTACCACATCAGGAATAGCTATTACAGAGACTTGCCAGTCACACAACTGTAGAGGGAATTTTCGTGCCAGCAAGGGGGGGGTGGAATAAAGAAAGAATTTCTTGTAACAAATTGTCGTGGTTTGACCCTGGCTGGACGCCAGGTGCCCACCAAAGCTGCTCTATCACTCCCCCTCCTCAGCTGGACAGGGGAGAGAAAATATAACAAAAGGCTCGTGGGTCGAGATAAGGACAGGGAGATCACTCAGCAATTATCGTCATGGGCAAAACAGACTTGACTTGGGGAAAAAAATAATTTAATTTATTGCCGATCAAAATCAGAGTAGGATAATGAGAAATAAAACCAAATCTTAAAAACACCTTCCCCCCACCCCTCCCTGGGCTCAACTTCACTCCCTGTTTCTCTACCTCCTCCCCCAGAGCAGCGCATGGGGACGGGGAATGGGGGTTGCAGTCAGTTCATCACACGTTGTTTCTGCCACTCCTTCCTCCTCAGGGGGAGGACTCCTCACACTCTTCCCCTGCTCCAGCATGGGGTCCCTCCCACGGGAGACAGTCCTCCACAGACTTCTCCAACGTGGGTCCCTCCCACGGGGTGCAGTCCTTCAGGAACAGACTGCTCCAGCATGGGGTCACAAGTCCTGCCAGCAAACCTGCTCCAACGTAGGCTCCTCTGTCTCCATGGGTCCACAGGTCCTGCCAGGAGCTTGCTCCAGTGTGAGCTTCCCACGGGGTCACAGCCTCCTTCAGGCATCCACTTGCCCTGGCGTGTGGGGTCCTCCGCAGGCTGCAGATGGATATCTGCTCCATTGTTAACCTTCACGGGCTGCAGGGGGACAGCCTGCCTCACCATGGTCTTCACCACGGGCTGCAGGGGAATCTCTGCTCTGGTGCCTGGAGCACCTCCTCCCCCTCCTTCTTCACTGACCTTGGTGTCTGCAGAGTTGTTGCACTCACATCTTCTCACTCCTCTCTCCGCTGCTATAATCCTGCAGCAGGTTTTTTTCCCCCTTCTTAAATATGTCATCACATAGGTGCTACCACCGTCGCTGATTGGCTTGGCCTTGGCCAGCAGTGGGTCCGTCTTGGAGCTGGCTGGCATTGGCTCTATTGGACATAGAGGAAGCTTCTAGCAGCTTCTCACAGAAGCCACCCCTGTAGCCCCTTGTCGTGGTTTAGCCCCAACTGGCAACCAAGCACCATGCAGCCGCTCACTCGCTCCTCCCCTCCCAGTGGGATGGGGAGAGAATCAGGGGAAAAAGAAAGGCAAAACTCATGGGTTGGAATAACAACAGTTTAACAGGACAACAAAGGAAAAGAAAACAAACAAACCAACCAACCCCAACAATAACAACAACAGAGTGTACTTCCCAGTGCAGGTTGCTCCCCACCCAGAGCCCAACGCCCAGCCTGCTCCTGAGCAGCAATCCTGCCCCTGGCCCCCTCCCCTCTATATAGTGAGCATGACAGTCACATGTATAGAATAGACCCTGGCCAGCTTCTGGTGAAAATTAACCCTATCCCAGCCAGAACCAGGACACCCCCCCACTACCAAAACTTTGCTATGCAAACCCAGTACACAAATGTATTTGAAAAAAAAAAAAAAAAATCTTTAGAAGTGGCTGTCTGAAACTTCTCCAAAATGTGGACTGTTAACAGTCTCCACTGGAGAGGTTAGCTGGCAAAATGCAGGTGATGGAATGATACATGTCACGACAAATGCCTCATGACATGATTTTAGAGTTTACCATGTGGCATTGTTGTCACCTGTGTATTTAATGCATTTGAGATAACAAGGCAAATGGTAGTGAACACAGTGCTCTAGATGAGGTTGCACAAATGAAAGTCAGAGAGACACTGCCTTGTTCTGTGATGGGGTACTTTTGTACAATCCCAGTTGGGGTATGCAGATAGGTTACTGCTTTTCTTTATGCCTGTATTTTGGTTTGTAATGCTCCATCCCTACTGAATAGGTAACTTAAAAATTCACACATATCCAAATGTCCTTCTTTTCTGTTGTCAGAGTGTTTTTGGCTTCTGTGTGTTGATGACACTGTTTGCAAGTGTGATCAGCTTACAGCTAAGGCACTGTATTGTGCTGGATTCAAACCAGGAACTCCTCTATCCTCATGTGTTCCTGTAATACATCTGGTCTGCCTTTCAGGTTACCACATTGACTCTGTTGTGGGGCACTGCAGTTTTAATCTCTCAAATTCCGCAAGTGCATTGAGGAAATTGTGATAGCGGTGTCCTGTATTTTGAAAACAAATACTGTCTTTTGGAAGAATATAGGAGTTTATTTAACATAACAAGTACTAGCTTAAAGTAGTATACAAGCAAAGGGCAAGAAATTAATGCGATGGAGTGACATTTGAGTTACTGTGGTATAATTTTGTGATGATATAGTGGTTTGAATTTAACTCTCACGTAACAATTTTCTTTGAATACTTAAAAATCACAAGCATGCAACTTAGTTGCTTGCTTGGTACATAGATAATGCATATCTTTTTCTTTTTGCGTGTGCTGCTGTTACTTAAAAAACTGTTGGTTTGGGGGCTTTTTTTCCACAGCATCTTCCACTGTGGTTTATTTGCTCTGTGACCCTCATTCTTTTTGTCTCCTTTCTAGCACACTACTGTTGAGAACACAACTTCGCTCCAGCCCTCAACAACCTTTTCAACTGTTTCAACCTCAGCCACTAGCACCTCCTCTTCGGTTGTCAGCATGGCAAGCAGTATGAACACTACAAACAGCCTTGGCCTGAGCGTTACCAGTGTGTCTATACCAGCTGCTACCACACGGGCAGCTCCCTTAGTGTCTTCAGGTTCGCAATATTAACAGATCACGTGGATAGACAGAGGACTTCAGTCAGCAGGGCTGTCAGTTGAGCGTCTCACCAGCCATAACTGTGCTAAGAAATCCATACTCTTGACTAATATTTTCAGCATGCTTTATTTGCTGGCTTATAAAATAAAGTTGCCTGGTTTTGTGTATTTGAAATATTTGTTAGGGTGTTATGTGGCATTTATATGGCACATTCCATCCCCAATGAACTTTATAAATAGACACCAGAGCAGTTCTGACTTTGGAAGTTTTGGGCTAGGAGATTTGCCTAGTTTGTATTCCAGGCTGTGATCAGCTCTTGGCTGTGAGTTCATATGAGCTTTAATTTCAGTCTTCTCTGTGACTTGAATTCATTTAGCAGTATCAAAATATACTGCAGTGTCCTCATTATCATATGCCACATCCCTACTGCCACATCTACAGAAAGGAAAAAAGTGTCTGATGTCTGGGTCATTCCACAGCAATTAGCACTTCAGAAAAAGGGTCCACAAAGAGAGAAGGTGGGGAGGCTTCTTGCACTGAAGTGGAAGCAATGCTAAATTCTCTCTTGCTTCTCTAATCAACCTGAACTGCTAAAAGGAAATCCTATGGAGGGAAGTGACTGATTTAAATATTAAGATCGAACTAACTTACAGAAGGATTTCTCATTTCTTATTCCAATACCTTGTAAATGAAGTGTCTGATGACTGGCCAAAGTGCATTTTTTTTTACTCTTCTGCTTCCTAGCACTGCTTCATGGAGGCAACTGAAACTGTTTCAATCTTCTTCTCTTTGCTATTCCCAGCTGCAATAAGTCAACCACAAAAAGTATGCTGGCAACCTTTTGTGTTTTCCAATCTTGCTGGTGGTAAGGGGGAATGTGTTGACAGAGCAGAAAATGAAAGGAGAGAATTTGCTCTCTTAGATTGAGAACAATGCCTGAATTTTGCCTTCAGGAGAGGACTGAGGAAAGGAGAAGTTCCTGTAATTCTTGTAATCCTCTTGGACAAAGTAAATGGCAAAATCACCGTTCTCTGATGGGACTGTTTCCAGTCTTAAGTAGCCTGTGCTTTCCCTTCCTTGAGGCATGATTAAACTCTTCAGGCTATTTTGAGCATTTTCATCAACCAGCACAAAGTTCTTCTGGGTAGTTCTGCTCTTTACAAGCTATGACAGTGCAACCGCCAGGGCTTGTGAACTATCTTGTCTCAATGCTGAAGCCTTTTCTTTTCTAAAGGCTTGTTAATGTGTCTGTATTTTGATTCTACAGGCAAAGCTCCCCCAAACCTGCCCCAAGGTGTACCACCCTTGTTGCATAACCAGTATATTGTGGGACCTGGAGGACTTCTGCCTGCCTACCCAGTAAGCAATTTAATTGTTCCTGTCCTTGATTGCTTAACCCTTGGTGCAAGTGGGCCCTCCAGACCTGCTGCTGTCTATGCCAAGGCATTTCTGTTGGCACATGTTGCACCTGGAATTCTTGTTCCAAATGCTGAAGAATATGTGAAGTATATTCAGTGAGGGTTTACTGTTGATAGTAAACTGCAGAACTGTTGGTACGGACCTGATTTGGCCGCTGTTGAAGCTAAACATGCATGTTGCTATGGTTTTCAGTGGTATCAGGTTTTAGGCTCTTTGAGTAAAATTAGACTCATTCAGGTTTGTGTTACTGGAATAGATTTACTATAGTAATGGTTGAAATGTGCCATGTGTCCTGTCTGTCATACTTTGAAAGATTGCACATAGCTTTTTGATGTCTGACCAGGATCAACATATTTTTGGATATCTGTTTTTTGAATCAGAAACTTTATTCTAATCATTTTTCTGTATCACACTGAATGTGAGGGGATACCATAGGTTGCTTTGTGGTCTAGTCATTAAATCTTAAATCCTGCTATTCTCAGAAGTAATGATTGAAGCAAAGGAGGCTGTTGCTCTTATTCCCAAATCTGAATGCCCTGTAGTTTTTTCACAAGTTGATGAATGATGCATCTGTGAAAACAGTATTGAAGATGGGACAGTCATACTCTCCTCAGAGGACTGCTGTCACCAAGAAACAACATCAGAGTGACAAGCCATTTTAAGCTTAACTCTACTAGCCTTAAAATGCTACAGTACACCATGATAGCACAATGTGACGTATAGCTGTACACCTTTAAAATAGACTGGGCCTAGGTCAAACTCTGTTTAAAGCCCCAAATTGGTCAGCATTAGAGAAAAGTGTTATAATGATGATTTATTTTTATCTGTCTTTAAGCAGATTTATGGTTATGATGATCTCCAGATGCTTCAATCCAGGCTGCCAATGGTAAGTAAATGGCTTGTTTTTTTTTAATTTTAAACAAGTTATCTTCAGTGTTGATCATTTGTGCGACACAAATTAGTTCATTTGATGGTGATTAAGAGCTTATCCTTATGTTCTATATTGTGTTTTTTTAAATATCCACAAACAGTTTCTCTAGGTGGTGTAAATTGATATAGAGCAACTGTTGCATCATGCATTTGTCCATCTGTAAATTCTGTAAATAGAAGCAAGTGTGCTCTGTGCTTTTGAGTGGAGAAATTTTTAATTGTTATAGCAACAGTATGACATCTTGTCAAATCTAGTTGAACTCTGAGCGTGAATGCTTTCTTTTACCAAGAGGTAGGGTTGAACAGCAAGTACACAAATTGGCAGCCAATAGGTGCATCTGACAGGTTTTGGAGGTGCTCATAGGTGGAGATCTTTGTGTATGCATCATGGCAACAAATGCAGATGAGCTGCAGGAGGGAGAGTATACGAAGTTTTTTTCCTTACCTGGATCCAGAACGTAAATGGCATGTGAGAGAAGCTGAGAGTTAGATTCACAAAGAGCCTCATCTTAGTTAAAGAATTTTGTTTTCAGAAAACTAGGATAAGGAACTTGGAGAGAAAGTTTGGTAGTATGTAACTGAGAAAAGTCATAGGATTAAGTGGTGCAGTGTATCCGTAGAGGCAGAAATGGAGCAATGAGCAGTGATCTGGAAAAGAAGTATCACTGGATGAATGCCATAGTTAAAGGTCCAAGTCAGTACCAGGTTTTCCACGTGGAGTCTGGGGACAGCCAGAGTCAGATAGTCAAAGGTGAGTACAGGGATGTCCCAGACAAAACCCTGTCCAGCTGCACATCCTGAATTAAAAAAAATAAAGTTGAGCGCATTAATGAAAGCATGATCCTTGGAAGAATTGTCAACTGAAATGGTTGTTATTTTCAGATGAAAATGGGTTATTTTCAGAGCAGCAAAATGACAAAATATATGTAGTTCTGGGGCCAGGAGAGACGTGGTTACATTGGTAGGAGACAAAATGTTTTCTAGGAGTGCTGTTCAACTTTTATCAGCCTGCGCTTCCCATCTGTTTGCCCAATTTTTTTGTTGCTCTCTGAACAGGAGTGCTTTTTTTCATGTAGCTGTACCACAGGGCCATGCATGGGCTGGAGCAGAGCATGCCTCTTGATGGGGAGGTTTGGTTCTGAGGGGCCAGGAGCTGAGAATTATTGACGTTATTTACATGTAGTGACAGCAAATGGAGAGAAAAAATGAATGGGTAATACTTAATCTAAAATAAGTACAGTAAAGCACATGGAGAAAAAAAATTATTAACCTGTCCACTCAGTCCAAGAGTAAGGCTGAACAAGAGAAAATGTAAGGATTCATACCTTGTCTGTGTTGCCCTGGAATAATTCATGCTGTAAGGTGTTTTCAAGCAGCACGACGAGAGAGTTGTCGTGAAAAATGCCTGAAGTGGCAAGAGTAGCCAAACTCAGCCTAATCAAAGTGATCTCTGCCGTGCCTCTCCTTCATCAGCCAGTCTAAACTGGGATGGAAGGTGGAAAATGTTGAGGAGATAAGGACCGAAGAGATGATTCTGATGATGATGGCTAAACCCTGGCAGAGATTTTCCAGAGAAGTTGAAGAAAGTTCATCCTTGGGGAGGTGCCAAAGAGAAGAGTGGGCACGGGATCTGCAGAGCCCTGTTTGGAGCAGGGCTTGGAGTGGAGGTCACTTCTACCCACCCCAAAGGCTCATTCCTGTGCTTCTGAGACAAGAGGCACTGGCAAGCTTTTTGCAACAGGTCTTTATTTTCTGGCAAATAAATAGATGAATGAATAGATAAAAACCATTGTCAAAATAAATAGAATAAGATATATAAATAGATGAGTAGTCAGTGGAGGCTGAGGGTGCGGGGCCGTTGTTGCAGCGGCTCTTGCCGTGGGTCAGGGGAGGCGGGAGGACAGAGGTGGGGATGGGGCGGCGGTCCCGAAGTGGTGGTGGGGGAGTGCGGGGCCGTGCGGGTTGGTGGGGGTCCTTGGGCTAATCGCGCATGGTGCGGGTGAGGTTGTGGAGGCGCAGGAAAGAGGCGCGAGCTTCGAGGCGGACGTGGTCCCAGGCGCAGGCGCTGTGGTTGTGGGTGCGGAGGAAGTCCTGGATGTCCCTGAAGTACTTGTTGATGCTGAGCAGCACGTTGCGGGGCCCTCGGCCTTGGAAGAGCGTGCCGTTGTCTGTCAGGCATTGCTCCAGGTGGCGGATGTTGTGCTGGAGGTGGTTGAGGAGGTCATGCCGTGCCTGGGCGTCCCAGTGGTGGGGGGTGCTTGGGCTGCTGAAGGTGTCGAAGAGGTGCTGGAGGATGCGGAGGGCGGTGGCGGCGGCTTGCTGTGGGTGGTTGGTGTGGAGGAGGGTGTCGGGGAAGGGCATGTGCTGGTGGTGGCAGGGCTGTGGCGGGCTGGGAGCCATGGCCTGGAGGAGCTGGAGGCTGTCCCAGGCGAAGGCGGTGTCACGGGGACGCAGGTGGTGGCAGGCGAGGGCGGTGGTGGGAGCTGGCAGGAGGAGCAGGAGCATCAGGGTGCCGTGCTGCAGACAAGTCTGTGAGGTTACGGGCACAGCCATGATGGGTCTGTGGGTGCTCTGTTGGGCAGGAGCCTGGTCAGGCTTGGTGGTGTGGTGCAGGTGTCAATACATCATTTCTTTGTACATTTTGGAAGATTTGTAAAATTATGTATTTTTCAGGAGCTCTAAGTCCAGATGTCGTTTGAGGAGGTAGCTCTCTAAGCACTTGAGCACTGATGAAGCTTCTACAGTCTCTTTGCTTCCCTTTCCTTGGGTTGAACCTCATTGTGATGGGGTATAAGTAGTCTTTATAAGCTGTTGTTTATTGAATGAAGGTGACGCAGCCAGAAATATTTTTGTATACAGTGATTTTTGCTATTTTTGCCAGTTGAGGAATTTTTCATGACTGCTGTCTCATTGTGCTGCGTGGAGGAAAAGTTCCTCTACAAACAATTCCATTTTTCCAATTTCCAGTGTTTGCCTGGTGAAATGCTTGTGTCTTATGTTATGCCGTCATACTACTGGAACTTCTGGAACTTCTCAGTTTCTCTCTCTCTCTCTCTCTCTTTTTTTTTTTTTTTTTAAATCACTGTGAGTGCATCATTTCTTTCCATTTTTTAAAATTCTTTTTCAATGGTCTATTTTGCTTTGGAGGTCCTGAGTACAATCTGGTGCTGAGGGTAGGTGGTGTCAGAGGAGGTTGCTGATGGCCTTGTCCAGTGATGTTTTTGGATATATCTCCAGGAATGGACATCCCACAACCTCCCTGATCCCTCTTCTGGTGTTGTATCACCTTCGTGGTAAAGATAATAGTGTGTTTATTCTTTCATCTTTGAATTCCCTGTATTCCAGCTTGTGTCGTTACCTCTCCTCCTCTCTGTTTTTACGTCTGAGGAGGGTTTGCTTTCTTCAGCCACCTCAGAGAAGACAGAGCCAATGAGGTTGCCCCTGCCTGGCATCACAGGGTATTTCTTGTTAGAAGACTATCAGAAGGACTGTAGTACAACCTGGAAGTTGCATCTTGAGGGGTCCTGCTGTGTACCTGAATATATTTGGTCCCACTTGTTTTCTCGCTCTCCAGCTGCATGGGAAGTCCCCATTTGTGTTTGCACGGAGCAGTGTCCTTGCAGTGATGTGGGTGGTGGAGGTGGTGTGACTGAGCATGGAGAACAACCTCTTTGTCCCGTGCAGGAGGAGGCCAAAGCTGCTGAACTTTTGTGTTGTCTTGCTCGGGCTTACCTGGGGAGGGCAAAGCACCCGGAGCAGATATTTTTGGGGTGGTGGTTGGAGGGCGAAGGAGCAGCTGGTGCTGGTAGTGGGCAGTTTCCTTCATGGGGAATGCTGTGCTGGTCTGTGCTGGTTGGTTTTGGACCATGTTGGGTGCTGGTGTTTGGGGGTTGTATCTTTTTGTCTGCTAAGGATGTGTTGGGGTAAAGAAGGCCTAGGCTGATGTGCTCTACGTAGTGAGGCAGGTCCCCATGGCCACTGTGTGTGAGCACAGGCAGGAGCATCCTGGGCCAGTTGTGGTGGTTGTAGGAGAGCAATGAGCAGTCCTGGGCATCTCTTATGTTTTTTGTGGCTTTTTGGTGTTTCTTGGGTGGGGTTGGTAGCACTGGGGTGCTGTTCCTTGTCCAAATCTTTGCAGGCCTTGATGGGTCCCCTCCTTGCCTCTTTGAGGTGTACCTTGTCCATGCCACCCTGCTTGGCCCCAAGCAGTGCTGTGATGTTGCTGAATGATTTTGTGATGGGGTGGTGGTTTGGAGGTGACTTTCATGTCTTGGCAGTGGGGAGAGGGTGGGTGGTGGGAGAGGAGGAGCATGCAGGGCAGGCATCATGTTGTCTGGGCGAGTGTGTGCTCCGAGGGTCTGGCGTCAGCGGGAGATGCCTGTGGGCTTGGAGGACCATGGTGGAGGTCCCCAAGAGTGGCCTGCTGTCTGGAGCCTTCGACCAGGTCAGGAGGCATCGGTGGGACAGGCTGCAGGAGGGAGGCTCATCCCTGCCTGTCTGCAGAGACCCTGTCTTTGCCTGTCAGGTACATGCATGATGAGACCACTTCCTCCTTCCTCCTCCTTCTTTCTTTTTTTTTTTTGAAAAAAGTCTTTATTTCCAACAAGTGAATAAATAAATAAAATATATAAATATATAACTTAATGGCTGGATAAATAAATAGAGTTCTGTGATAAATAGTCATTGGTGTGAGAGTCCTGCAGTGTCCATGGGGACCTCCCCTCCATCAGGGGAGGTTGCAGTCCCGATGGGCTAGATAATGCTGTGGGTAATAAATACCACCTCTCTCCCCATCACCTTGTGGCTGTCCATGAGTGTGCAGCACAGCAATTTCCTCCTCCTTCCTTTCCAGTGAAGATGTGGTCATGGTGTGGGTGCGTGGGCTGTGCCACAGTCTGGCTCTGGCCTTGCTGCAGTGCTGCTGGCCTCACCGCAGTCATGCCTGTTTCCCTGTCGGCACAGGCTCCTGGCTGGAAGAGGTGTGAGCAGTGCTGAGCAATCCCAGCCCAGGCTGCTGCTGCCTCCACTCAATCTGTGGCTGCCGACGTTGGCTGGGGATGGGCATTTGTCACGGGTGAGTTTGGTGGAGGGCAGGAGCGGCTCGGCTCCTCATCTGCTGTACGAGCGTGTCCACGCGTTGGAAGCAGATGCAAGCTTTGAGGCGGACATGGTCCCAGGCGCAGGGCCTGTGGTTGTGGGTGTGGAGGAAGTCCTGGATGCGCCCGAAGTATTTGTTGATGCTGAACAGCAGGTTGCGGGGCTCTTGGCCTTCAAAGAGCATGCCATTGGCTGACACACATTGCTCCAGGTGGTGAATGTAATGCTGGAGGTGGTTGAGGAGGTGGTGCTGTGCCTGGGCATCCCAGTGATGGGGGGTGCTTGAGCTGCTGAGGGTGGCCAAAAGGTGCTGGAGGATGTGGAGGGCAGTGGCGGCGGTTTGCTGTGGGTGGTTGGTGTGGAGGAGGGTGTTGAGGAAGGGCATGTGCTGGTGGTGGCAGGGCTGTGGCAGGCTGGGAGCCATGGCCTGGAGGAGCTGGAAGCTGTCCCAGGGGAAGGTGGAGTCGCAGGGATGCAGGTGGTGGCATGCAAGGGTGGTGGTGAGAGCCGGCAGGAGCGTTGGGGTGCTGTGCCGCAGGCAGGGCTGTGAGGTTGCGGGTGCAGCTATGGTGGGTCTGTGGGTGCTGTGTGGGTGGTGCTGGGCAGGAGCCTGGTCAGGCTTGGTGGTGGTGCGGGTGGGCGCTGTGCTTGGGGTGCTGCTGGGTGGGCGGCTTTATGTGGTGCCACAGCTTGCTTTTCATCATCATCTAGACAGAATTTCTGTTTCCATTTTCAGTTTTGCTTTCCATTTACTTTCTCCTGAGGGCTTTTGTTGTGCTGGTCAAAGTGTGAGCAGGAGGTGACCATAGGGAAGGGGAGCTGGTTCTTTCCCAGGGCTGCTGTCGGGGTGTGGGGGGAGCCCGGCTCCTGTGCTGTTATGGTTCAGCGGGGGATGTGAAAGCGCAGCAGCAGAGGCTTTTGGGGCAGCTATGCTGGGGATGCGTTTCAGGGTTTCCTTTTTGTCTCTTCTGTGAGTGGTCTTGCTTGGTTTTTATTTTCAAGTTTCTTTGCCTACCAACATCTGTTTTTCTTATTTCATGCTCTGATATTATTTGTATATATGAGTTAATGCATGTTTTCCTTTATTTCTTATTGACAAATATTTTTAGTTTGTCAGGCTTTTTTTTTTCTCCTTTCTCTATAGCTTTGCTGGTGGAAGAGTTTTTCCTCTCTCTGCAAATATCTTGCAGAATGTTTTTGGGGTCATCTGTCATCCTCCCCGTCCCTTGAGTTATTTGTCCTCAGTGTGTTGATATTTAGAAATAAATGCATAAATGAATGCATAAATGTTGCAAAGGATTTTTCATCAACTATTCATGCAATGATTGTGACTTCTAGATTTTGGTTTTTTTATTGTGTTTTGAATTTGTTGTAGAAATTAGGCAACATTAGGTGTATGGGAGGCAGGAGCTGGTGGGAATATTTGTCTTTGACATGCTGATCCGTTTACATCTAGAAAGTAAAAGTGGGCAGAGTCCCAAGTGCAAGTTGTCACTGCTTCCTGGGAAGCTTCCAGCAGTGAGAGGTACCAGTGGCTGCTGATAGAGCGAGAACGAGAGTTTCCCCTGAAGTTTGGGGGGGTGAGGGGGGGGGGGTCTTTAATTTAAATCAATTTCTTAATGTGTATGTTGATGCTGTAAATTCTCACTGTGTTGTTTTTTTTGATTTTTTTTTTTTAATATTTTTTTATTTTTCTGTGTATTACATTGGGATATGCTATCTTTTCTGTTAGTCTGCTGCAGGCTGCCTGTGTAGTAGAGATCTTACAAATGTCTTAGCTGGTGTGCGTGGTACCTAGCGAGCTGCTTGGTGGAGCTTAAATCTATTACGTCAGATCATTTATCATTTTTCAGTCCTTTTCTGTCTCACCTTTTGAGTCTATTCCTGATATTTCAGTTTTGACTTTAGGCACCTTATACTGCGTGCCTTCTGTAGGTCAGGAAATACCCATGTTGTTTGAAGAGTAGAGTATCTCTTCTGTGATGTTTTCCTATGAGTGGGCATGAAGTGCAAAGATAACTGGTTTGCACTCATATTTTCTAATGATTTTTGTTTTGAATGTGTGTATGTGCAGATGTGTGGGATAGGGATATGCAGTGCTGATGTGGTTTTCCCCACCTGAGGGGCAGTGGGAATAATTGCAACCCTTGACCCCGTTCTCATGTGGATTTGGTTATATTTTGTCTGGTTTATATAGGGGAAAATGCTAGTGTGTCAGTTCCAGTTCATATCCACCAAGTCCTGTTCAGATCTCTTCTCCAAATCTACTTTTTGTGTCATTTTCCTCAGAAGCAGATGAGAGCGCTGCTTTTGAGTAACCTGCAAAGACTTTTAATAGGAATTTGCTTGTGCTTTAATTGATTCATGCTGGAGTTGATGAGGTGGAATTACCTGGGAAGGAAAGGATGATGAAATATGGCACTGTTTCAAGTTACAGAAAGCACCTGCAATACCAAATCTTTGCCAGATTATTTCATGTTCAGTGATGGAGGATTGGGTGTAGAAGACGGGGGGTGATACACAGAAATGCAGCAAGGTGGAAGGTGCTATCAACTCTGAGAAAGCATTTGGGGTGCTGGGGAATTTGCAGAGGCAGGTATGAAGGAGGAGGATGCTTTTCCAGTGTTGAAGACTGTGTGGAAATGAATACGTTAGTGGTTAAAGCATTAACTCTTGATGAATTGGAGGTGGTGAGGAGTAAACCATGAGAATTAGGAGGAAAACCCCTTAGTAGAGTACCAGCCCCACATGTGGAGTTCACCCAGAGAGGGAAGGGCAAACTTTTCCCTTTTTCCTCTCAAACTGAAGACAAAATGCTACTTTGGTTTTGCTGGCATGTCCTGTTATCTTGAAGTGTGAGCTTTCTAGGGTGAGGACTGTCTTACCTTCCTGTAGAGGACCTAGAAGAATGATCTTAAGGCAGTGGGTCTCCACCTTATTTGATCACACACCCCATCAGTAAAAAATTTGTGAGCACTCCCGATGGATTGTCTTGCGCACCCCACTCTGGAGACTACTGGAGGTCTCCTGTAACATAGTTTAAATAAATTTTCCAATCATCAGGTGGTAGCTCTTTTTCTCCTTTTTTTTTTTTTTTTAATGTTTGTGCTGTTTTCTTAGCTGATGTTTTTACTTTTAGAAAACAGGGCATGATACAAGGGTAAAACCTTTAGACTACATCCACATTGTAGACCTGACCCCAGGTCTTTGCCCCCTGATGGTCTGTTTCTCTTCCAGGCACAGTCTCACTGGAATATGACAGCTCAGAGCTGAGGGCTGGGAGGGGAAAGTATTTAGTTGTTGCCTTTAACTTACCATTAAGAGATGAAGTATTTGTATATAATATTAAAAACGTCTATAAAGTAGGTTTATTTTGAAGTTGAGGATCCAGGTAGATCTTCAGCTCTGCTGTAAGTGATAAGGTCAGCTTCTGCCCAAACTTCCTTTAGTTCTTCCTTCTTAAATTTTCTTATGCATCTAATACGGGGTTCATAGGAGCTGTCCAGCTCTGTTACAGTTTCAACTATTAATAAATGATGATGTTTCTTTCCAAGGATTACTATGGAATTACATTCCCTGCTCCTGCAACCTTGACAGGCAGAGATGGGAGCCTTGCTAACAACCCGTACTCAGGTGAGTGCTATTTAAAGATGAGGAATGGTAAGTGAGATATGCTGATTTCTAAATGCAGGTCACCCTGCCTTTGCTGAAAGAGGAGTCGTTTTTCCCTTCTGTAAGCAGTTAAACCTGTCAGTCCAAACTAGTGAAACAAAGTGAGCATCTCCCTCTCAACCCTGACATTGATGTTTCTTCATGGTTTTGGTTAGTAATTCGTATGTGACTTGGGGGACTAAGTTGGATAGCCTTTGAAAATAAGTCCAAAATTGTTACGAATGTAAATGGCGGTGTCATCTAGTGCCCTTCCTGAGCACAAAAGGGTGCTTGAAAAATATTCCATAGCTTAATCATTTTTCTAGAAATTCAACTGACTTGCTTTCCTTTTTTGGCACTGGAATAGACCCCCCTCAGCAGCTCCCCATAATTTGGTACTGCTGTTTTAGCATTTGTATGTTCCCAGCAGGAGCTGCATCTAGCAGGCTCTCCCTCACCTTCCCCAAATCTAATGGACTTCATTCCCAGAAGCATGTGGTCTAAGAAGCTCTTGCTCTTCAGTTATCATTGTGCAAAGATGGCATTAATGCCATCCAGGATTTTCAGCCAGTGGTTTTCATCCACGGCCATCTGATTGTAGCTTAAAACTGTAGCCATAGGCATTATAATTCCTAGAATGATGGTATTAAGTGTTGTCATACTTCTTGGTAACCAACAAAAAGGAATGCTGGTTGGGAATGAGATAGATGTGCTGATGTGTGTCACCTCCCTAAAAACAAGTGAACGTGCTGCTCTGTAGGCTGACAGAAAATGCAAGTGTTTGGGAGTTTTCTGCTTCGTAATCACTTCTCCCGGGAGGCTGCTTTTGGGTTAATAACTGAATTTCCCTTCCTACTTCTTCAATAAGGTGGCCCACGATGCAAGCCTTGCTTTCCTGGCCTTCAGCTACTGTCTCCAGAACTTTGGTGGTGTGAGGAACCAGACATCTAACTAGTCATGCTTGACAAATAAACAGACATTGACAAAAATATGCCCATCACTGCCTGTAAATCCTAACTTGCTTTCAGCCCATGAAGCTTAGCTAATCAGTTTAACCTCCAGGAGAGTCACACTTTAACCCAACAACCATTTGCTCTTTGGCTATTTACCATACTTCTGCTTTTAGCATGTTTTATTGCAATGATCAGATAGTAATGAATCTGCTCAGACCACGTGAGATAGGTAAGTATTGGTATTTCCATTTTATCAATGGATTAGCCATGGCAGGGAGTTCTGTGCCATGAACAGGCAATGTCCCTGTGGCCGTCAGGAACAGAGACCAGGAGAGTTCTTCCCATGAACAGCTGCAGCCTTTCAAGTGTAGGATGTGCTTTCTTCTGTAGTTGTCTACTTGTATTCAGAGGATTTGAATCCTTTGAATCTTCCACTTTTGGAGTGGCTTTGATAGTTTTTTCTGATCAGTTCTTTCTCTCACAGGTGATGTAACAAAATTTGGCCGAGGGGATTCTGCCTCCCCTGCTCCTGCTACCACGCTGGCCCAGCCGCAGCAGAATCAGACGCAGACTCACCATACAACTCAGCAGCCCTTCCTCAACCCGACCCTGCCCCCGGGGTACAGCTACACTGGGTTACCTTATTACGCTGGTGTGCCTGGCGTACCCAGTGCATTCCAGTATGGGCCAACCATGTTTGTAAGTGTGACAGCCTAAACTGTAACCCTCCCTTTGTGCCTCTCTGGTTTTGCTCTCTCCAGCCCAAACCTACATCTTGGAATTACAGGATTGTTTAGGTTGGAAGGGACTTTAACGATCATCTAGTCCAGCCCCCCTGTCATGGGCAGGAACATCTTTCACTAGATCAGGCTGCTGAAAGCCTCATCCAACCTGACTTTGAACACTTCCAGGGATGGGGCACCCATAACTTCTCTGGGCAACCTGTTCCAGTGTTTCACCACCCTCACCATAAAAAATTTCTTCCTTATGTCCAATTTAAACCTACCCTCTTTCAGTTTAAAACTGTTGCCCTTTGTCCTATCACTACAGGGCCTGGTAAAAAGTTTTTCTCCATCTTTCTTATAAGCCCCCTTTAAGTATTGAAAGGCTGCTAGAAGGTCTCCCTGGAGCCTTCTCTTCTCTAGGCTGAAGAACCCCAACTCTCTCAGCCTTTCTTCATAGGAGAGGTATTCCAGCCCTCTGACCATTTTCATGGCCCTTCTCTGGACCTGCTCTAACAGGTCCATGTCTGTCTTGTGCTGGGGGCCCCAGAACTGGATATGGTACTCCAGTTGGGGGTCTCATGACAGTAGAGTCATCTTCCCCAGTCTGCAAGGGATCTCCAGAAACGTGCAAGCATGAGAAAATAGCTGCGGTTTCTTCCACAAGAAAACAGGTAATTTAAAAGGCCAGAACTCATGGACTCCTGCGCAGGTTACTGTAAATAGTAGCTCATGGACTCAGTGTTCCTGAAAGCCTGTAGCAGCCTCTGGAGAGTCAAAGGGAGACCCAAAGCTGAGTCAGTGAGCTGAGAGCGCCTAGGAAATCCTTTTGAGGATGGAGGAGACCCTATTAAGTCAGAGAGCAGGGCTGGCAGTCTCAGGAGGGAGAATCTTATTTGGGAAGAGGTGATGCTCCAGGCAGAAGGGTAGATGAATCTATTTTGGGGCCCTGTGTTTTATAAAACAGCCTCAGTCAGGAGTTGGTGTTTCATTTGATTCTGGAGGGAGAACACTGTGGTTGCTCCTTCTTGGGTCTGTGAATGAGAATTTGCTGTTTACAGTCAGCGTATGAAAGAAATACGCAGCTTGTTCTGAGCCAGGGTTGCACTGCAATCAGAGGGGCGGCTCTAGCAGAAAACTTGGGGCTTGCACAAAGCCACTACAGTAAGTTACTGCTGGAAGCGTGAGTGCCATGTCCCATGCCACCCCACTGCTCCCAACTCCAGATTAAATTTCTCACATGAGGTGGAGGTGCCTTCCCCACTAGATGGCAGAGGGAGCTTGTGTTTTGCGAGCCATTCCCCAGTTAACAGCGCCTTTTGTTCCCTTCCTTTGTCCAGGTACCTCCAGCATCTGCTAAACAACATGGAGTCAACCTGAACACCGCGTCGACTCCTTTCCAGCAAGTGAGTGGCTATGGGCAGCACGGCTATGGAGCAGGTATGCTTACCACTGCGCTTTTCACGTGAGTGTCTGCAGAGCTGCTTGCACGCTGTAACACCTTGTCCTGTACACATCAGCAGGCTATGATGACTTAACGCAGGGAACGGCATCTGGAGATTACGGCAAAGGAGGCTACAGTGGGTCATCTCAAGCACAAAACAAATCTGCTGGCACTGGACCTGGGAAAGGTAACACATGAGACTTGAGGTTGCTCTTGAGTGGGATTTAGTAGGGCAAACTTCCAGTGCTGTGCAGTCAACACAGTAGCCAGCTCTAAACAGGGTCACGATCCCAAGCTGTTTCTCCATCTCCTGTATACAAAATGCTTTTTTAATGGCCCAAGTGTTCCTTCTAAACCTCATGGCTGAACTTTGCGTAAGGATTTGTGTGGCTGATGCACAGCTTTGTCCACAATTATACATGGGAGAAATGGTGAGCTGTTTTCTCTGCCAAAGTTTTCTTTGCTGAAGAATATAGTGATCCTGCAGCAGTGCTGTGTTTTTGAAGCCTAAGCAGTTGGATGCTGCTGCTGAAATGGTCCTCTGCCAAATGAAGACTAGATTTTGAGTTTCTTGGTAGGCACCTGAGATAGCTGTGTGTTAGGAGCAAGCAGGGCAGTTCACACATCTCTGGGCTGTTGTTTCAGCTGCTGTCTGTACACCCTGTAACTCATTGCATTGTTTTGTGCCTGGAAATGTTTCCTTTGTGACTGTAAAGGCTGAAGAATTTGTACAGCTTATATGAAAGCTTTATTCTGCCCATGCTGATTAGACCTGAGAAATGTATACTGAATTGCTTAGCACTAACTGGTTCATCCTTGGGCTTAAGCAAATACCAAGCGTTTGCTGTGCATTTGAAACACCAACTGGACGGTCTTCAGCCAAGAGCTGATCACACTCTCCTCTGTGGAGGAGCAATCCAAAAAGGAGCAATGTCCTAGGAAGGGTACAACCTTAGAGCAGTGCACACCTTCTGAGTCCAGTCAGGACTTGGATTCACTGGCCAAAGGAACTGCTGGTTTTATTCTGGTCCAAGTGAAATGATTAGAGCCAGTCTTTGTAAGACTGTGAATAAGTGGCTGGTTTGAGAGTCACCTCACTGGTGAGTGAGTGTTTCTGAGCCTGTTGTGGCACCAGCTGGTCCAGGTGGAAGCCAGCCTGAATCAGTGGTATTAATTTTCTCAGGGCAGAGGAGCATTGCAGACCTCACCCTTCTGCAGGATGTGAAAGGACGAGGGCTCAAATGTGTAGCAGATGCTGAGTCTCATTGCTCGGTGCACTACTGGAAAGCACTTGAATGCTGCAATAGAGCCAGATGCATCCCTAATCCTAGGGGAAAGCTCACTTTTTGTGAGCTTAAATGAGTGTTTGGTGCAGCCAGCTGCTGCCTGGTGAAGTGCATTTGAATCCAAGCAGTAACTGCTGGGTCGTGGACGTGGGTGATTTATCCCAGTGGGCTGGTTTCCCACTTTGCAGCAGGAGCGAGAAACCAAGCCCTTTCTTCTGTTCCTGTGTGGGGTGCCGTGGGTCTGAGAGCACGGAGAACCCCACTGGGCTGGCCAGCAGCAGCAGCAGGGCTTTGTGGTGCAGCGACTGCAGACGAAGGTGCACCCACCGAGGCCAACAGAGGTGCCAGGAGCAAAGCACAGGGCTCAGGCTGGGTGGTGGTTGACTTTCTCATTGTGGGTGGCTTTTTGTTTTCCAGGTGTTTCTGTGACCTCAAGTAACACAGGTGTGCCTGATATCAGTGGCTCAGTCTATAACAAGACTCAGGTGAGCAATGCTGGACCCTCCTCCCGCAGGGCCTGAGGCCAGGCTGACGGCTGCTCCTGCAGAGCGCTGGCAGCTGGGGCCATTCCCAGGCCAGTCGGTCTCAGGGTCAGCAGGCCATGGCACTTCTTACGCTGGCTCCGTTTGCTGTCGGAGAGGAGTCTCGCCCTCTCTCCTGCTGCTTCTGCCATGTCAGCTCCCGACAGCAGCTGCTGGCATAGGCATAGTGCTCTACATTGCCCACACTGCCCTGCGTGTGCTGTGTCCTGGGTGCAAATGAAGTGTGATGGCACTAATGTTTTTAGTCAAAATAGCCCCCAAAGCAGGTGAGTCAAGAGGCTGGGTTGAGCTTTGGCCAGGGGGAGGAAAATCTTATTGCAAGTTCTTCTTGTGTTTTTGTTGGACCTCCCTGGGTAGGTTGAGTAATTCCAGTCTGAGCCCCCACAATGTGTGAAGGACTGATTTCAGTCAGCTGCTGCCATCCCATGTCCCACTGAGTAAAAAGAGGTCAGGGAATAAAGGAGCACAGTAGCTGTGGAAATAAAAATAAAAAAAAATGTTGGAGGCATTAGTGCAGAAGTATGGGTGAGAACAGGAGCTGAAACTCATCTGCTGAAGTGCTCGCAGGTGTGACTTGGCTTGCTCATGGGATTGGTGAAAAGTTCAGGTGATGTGTGTTTGGGCCACTCTTGTTCTTGTCTGGTCACCGTGGGGCTGCTCGCACCAGTCTCTGATGCTGTCCCCCTCGCCTCCGGTGCAGACATTTGACAAGCAGGGATTCCACGCTGGCACGCCGCCTCCTTTCAGCCTGCCCTCTGCTCTCGGATCGACTGGGCCCCTGAATCCTGGTGCTGCCCCGGGTTATGCTCCAGCCCCGTTTCTCCATATCCTGCCTGCGCATCAGCAGCCTCATTCCCAGATGCTGCATCACCATCTTCAGCAAGATGGGCAGGTGAGTCAGCCCCTTCCACATCTACAGTGTGCCTAAGGGCAGATTGCTCCCACCCACATCCCAGCAGGGTCTTGGGGGGTTTTGCTTCCTTCTGTTTTTTGTTTTGCTCATTGGGAAAGGGCCTTGACAATGATTGCAGACTGACAGACTCATTGTCATTGACCAGCTTGGGGAGGGAACCTCATGAAGTTCAGCAAGGGGAAGTGCAAAGTTCTGCACCTGGGGAGGAACAACCCTATGCACTACTATATGCTGGGGGCCAAAGCAGCTTGGCAGAAAAGGCCCTGGGGGTTCTGGTGGACACCAAGTTGAACATGAGCCAACAATGTGCCCTTGCAGCAAAGGCAGCCAACGGTATCTTGGGCTGCATTAGGCAAAGTACTGCCAGCAGGTCAAGAGAGGTGATCCTTCCCCTCTGCTCAGCACTGGTGAGGCCATGCCTGGAGTCCTGTGTCCAGTTCTGGGCTCCCCAGTACAAGAGAGACATGGACATATTGGAGAGAGTCCAGCACAGGGCCACAAGGATGATGAAGGGACTGGATTCTCTCTCCTATGAGGAAAGGCTGAGAGAGCTGGGACTGTTCAGCCTGGAGAAGAGAAGGCTCAGGGGGGATGTTATCAATGTATATAAATACCTGAAGGGAGACTGTAAAGGGGACGGAGCCAGGCTCTTTTCAGTGGTGCCTGGTGACAGGACCAGAGGCGGGTTGTGGACCAGGCCCAGGGAGGTTGTGGAGTCTCAGTCCTTGGAGCTGTCTGGCCATGGTCCTGGGCAACTGGGTCTAGGTGACCCTGCTTGAGCAGAGGGATTGGACAAGATACCTCGAGAGGTCCCTGCCAGTCTCAGCCAGCCTGTGATTCTGTGAAGAGGCCATCCTGATGTGGGGTGTGGAGAGGTGGGCTGTGAGGTGTGAAGCCAAGACAGGTGCTGCTGTCCACTGGCTGCGGCAGGAGAGCAGGACGTGAGCACTTAGAATCACAGAATCATAGAATTGTTCTGGTTGGAAGAGACCTCCAAGATCATCGGGTCCAACCATTAACCTATCACTACCAAGTCCACCACTAAATCATATCCCTTAGGGCCTCATCTAAATGCCTCCAGGGATGGGGACTCCACCACCTCCCTGGGCAGCCTGTTCCAATGCCCGACAACCCTTTCGGTGAAGAAATTTTTACGAATGTCCAATCTGAACCTCCCCTGGTGCAACTTGAGGCCATTTCCTCTTGTTCTGTCATCTGTTACTAGGGAGAAGAGTCTGACCCCCATCTCTCTACAACCTCCTTTCAGGTAGTTGTAGAGAGCAATAAGGTCTCCCCTCAGCCTCCTTTTCTCCAGACTAAACATCCCCAGTTCCCTCAGCCGCTCCTCATAGGACTTGTGTTCCAGACCCTTCACCAGCCTCGTTGCCCTTCTCTGGACACGCTCCAGCCCCTCAATGTCTTTCTTGTAGTGAGGGGCCCAAAACTGAACACAATACTCGAGGTGCGGCCTCACCAGTGCCGAGTACAGGGGGACGATCACTTCCCTAGTCCTGCTGGCCACACTATTTCTGATACAGGCCAGGATGCCGTTGGCCTTCTTGGCCACCTGGGCACACTGCTGGCTCATATTCAGCTGGCTGTCAACCAACACCCCCAGGTCCTTTTCCACCAGGCAGCTTTCCAGCCACTCCCCCCCAAGCCTGTAGCGTTGCCTGGGGTTGTTGTGTCCCAAGTGCAGGACCCGGCACTTGGCCTTGTTGCACCTCATACAATTGGCCTCGGCCCATCGATCCAGCCTGTCCAGGTCCCTCTGTAGCGCCTGCCTGCCCTCCAGCAGATCAACACTCCCTCCCAACTTGGTGTCATCTGCAAACTTACTGAGGGTGCACTCGATCCCCTTGTCCAGATCATTGATAAAGATATTGAACAGGACTGGCCCCAGTACTGAGCCCTGGGGAACACCACTTGTGACTGGCTGCCAACCGGATTGAACTCCATTCACCACAACTCTTTGGGCCCGGCCATCCAGCCAGTTTCCTACCCAGCACAGAGTATGCCCATCCAAGCCATGGGTAGCCAGTTTCTCCAGGAGGATGCTGTGGGAGACGGTGTCAAAGGCTTTACTAAAGTCCAGGTACACAATGTCCACAGCCTTTCCCTCATCCACTAGGCGGGTCACCATGTCGTAGAAGGAGATCAGGTTGGTCAGGCAGGACCTGCCTTTCATAAACCCATGCTGACTGGGCCCGATTGCCCAGCTGTCCCGTACGTGCTGCGTGATGGCACTCAAGATGATCTGCTCCGTAAAGAGTTACTTGTACTGTAACTCTAGGGGGAAAATCAAGCATCCCCTTGCAGGTTGCATGTGGGCTCTGATTTGATTTCACCAGCCCATGCGTTTCCTTTCCTTGCTATAAATGTTCCCTGAAAAAAGTGTGTTCTGCCTTAGAGTTCCAGAAATAGGAAGTGACTTCTCTCTCTCAGTGTGTGACACCCTTGGCTGGTACACTGCTTCCATTTACCTTGAGAGCGCTCCTTTGCTGTCCCCAGTCCTGCTCCTCTCCTTCCTTGTGCTTGAACCTGTCTTGGGTGGGGGGGAGGGGGGGGGGGAATGGTGTGTCCCTGCGCTCCTGCTTGGTGTCTCTGTGGCTGTTTGTCCTGGATTGCAAGATGTGGAGATGTTGCAGGGTAGAAATGGATCCATTCAGAGGGGAGCATTGCTGCCTTGGTTGGTGTCAGGGCTGTCCCTGGGGGTGGCAGCTCTTCTGCTGATGTACAAACAGGCTTGTCTTCCTGGGAGTGCTGGTGCTATGGCTGATGCCCATGTCTCCTTCCTTTCCAATTTCTAGGGTGGATCTGGCCAACGCAACCAACCCAGCACCATGCAGCAAAAGTCTCAGGCTACCAAAACTGCCTATGGCACTTCTCCATACTGGACAAACTAAATCCGAAACCAGGGAGGGGGGAGAGAATAAAAGGAGAGGAGGAGGGGAAAAAAAAAAAGAGAAAAAGAAAAAAAGCTGAAGCGCATTCCTGGAATTATTAGGAGAAGTAGTAACTGCTCAGCCAAACGTCTGTGCGGGGAGAACTGCAGCCAGCCAGCCATTCTCTGCGTGACTTGCCTGCTTCCTCTTTGAGTTGCTGTTGTATGTAATATATTTATGTATGTATTTGTAAATGTAATAGAGCCTAAATGTGGTTTTCTGCATCTTGCAGCCTGTTTTATTTTTGTTGTAGGAAAGCTACTTATTCATTTCCTATTGGCATCTTTCCTTCCACAAACTGTGCCATTTTTTTTGAGTTCTAAATTTGGGCAAATAAGGAGCCCCCCCCCCCCCCCCCCCCCCCCCCCAAAAAAAAAAAAGTATCCTGCCTCCAGCCCCCAATGTAGCTGTTACTTTAACGAGGAGGAAGGGCCCTTCCCCTTCTTTTTGTCTCCTCCCTCTCTCCTGCTCTGGAAGACAAACTCTTGTGGGCAGTTTGGTCTGTGTGGCCCTAAGCTGCAGCCTCACCTTTTTATTTTTCAATTTTTGAATAATATTAAAAAAAAGGCTTTTCTTTTTGGTTTGTGTGTGTTTGGTTTGGTTTTTTTTCTCTAGCAAGAGACTTTGGATGGCTCAGTGTGTCCTCGAACCTCCTTTGCATCATTAGAGGCAAAAACATGTACTGGTTTCTTAAATAAAAGTATAAGCTGCATTTTGTACCTCTTTTTGCCCTGAGCCACCCTGCCTTGGAAAGGCAGAGCTACTAGATGGAAATTTCACTTATCTCTCCCTCCTTTTTTTAAAACAAGACCCTGGAGGCAACTCCTGGTCCTTCTTGTCCTGCACCAGTGCAGTGAATGTTTTAGGAGTTTCATTTCTTTTTAGCCCTTCCTCCACCTAATAAAGATCTAAGCATATCACTGGTGTTTGTCTGCATTTTCAAAGGCTCCACGAGCAGTTTTGCTTTTACAGCCTGTGCTTTTTCATCTGCTTCTGCTGGGAGGGTAAGAGCAGCAAATGAGGGCAGATGAGGTTGCAGGGGATGCAGAATACCATGACAAAGGTGAGTGCACCTTGGTTCTGAGAGCTCACGGGCAGCTGCAGTGGGGATAGGATCCTGGGCAGTGCCCTGACTGCTGCCATAAGCACCATGTCTCTGCCTTTGGTGTCTTCTGGCATTGCACGCTGAGTCCCTCCAGAGCAGCTGGGATAAGTAAGGAGGGAGCACAGTGGCAGCACTGCCCTCCCTTGCTTTGCCCATGAGGTCCATGGCTTCTACCATGAGGAAGGTCAGTGGTGGGGAATGTCAGTGGCAGAGGGATGGGCTCCTGCCTGAGGCTGATCCTCCTGAACATCCTGGCCCCTCACAGCAGAGGAGGTAGGTAAATGTTGAAGCTGTATGTGTCCATGCAGCAGGTGAGGGGCTTTTTTGTACTTCCCAATTCTGTTTCAAGACTCACAAAGAAAGAGGAGAAAAAAAATGTTTCTACCATGAGAACCACTTTTCTTTCTTAGAGTCTACACTTTCACCAGCTCTCAGGTCCTGTGGGCCCCAGTTGGCTAGGAAGAAGTCAGTGTGTCACCCAGCCCTCCCCTTGAACTGCACTGGCATTCCTCTGCCCCAGCTCAAGTTTTGGTAATGGTCAAATGCAAGCCCTTGGCAGCCACTTGTTCTCTGCCAAAAATCTTTCTGCAAGCTGGGGCCTTGCTACCAGCTAGCAGCAGCTGAGCCCACAGGGCTTACAGCAATGGCACCTTATTTACCCACAGTCAGCACTGCTGCTGTGCAGGAGCTATTCTTTGAAAAACAAACTAACACCTCCAAAGCCCTTGTCACACACTTAGAAATCCACTGCTGCCTATGCCTTAGGTTTGTTGCAAGGGGCACTTCCTCAACAAGGACGTCAGCCAGTGCTTCTTTGCTGTCCCCAGGTGCACAACTTCCATCCTCAGCAGTGGCTGTGGGCACATAAGGCAGCCAGCACTTCCATGCCTGGAGGCAGTAGGCTGTGTTGTCCTCCAGCACCCTCCTCTTCCCCAGCACAAGGCAGCAAAGGCAACTTCAGCAGTCCTACCTGCAGGCAGCATTGTGCACTCAGCCACAGAGTCTCCCCTCCTCTGCAAAAGAGGATGCTTTTTTTCCCCTTTCCCTACAGTGGTGGTTCCAGGAGGAGGGCTGTGCTCCTGCTGTGCCCAGGAACCAGCCACCAGCAGTACCCCAGCCCCATGGCAGCAGTAGCTTTACCTCAAGTCCTGCATCCCTGCTGCAGGTACATGCCACCATGAACCATCTTCCCACTGGTCTCACCTTTGCTGATTTAGTTTTCCTAACTGCAAAGCCCATGGCATTTTTGCCAGCAGCTTTATTTTCCAAAACATTTAGCTATTTATGATATTTAGATACTGGAGCAGCACTAAACTTGTGAAGAGCTGTTATTCAAAGCTTTAAATAACCCATGCGAATAAAACAGCTCAAGTAACAGGGAAGTAATTAACAAGGAAGTAACAGTTCAGAGATATTTTCATTTCACATTTTATTAGTAGACAGATGTGCAGAAAAAGACAAAATATAACTACTGAATGGGACGACAACACAAAAATGCATTAGCTAGTTGTCTGGTAAGTTAAAAAAAAAAACCCCCACACATCTGGGATTTCAGCTAGAACTACTAAGAAATCTAGTGTACCCTGCTGGTTTCAGAATGGTTGAAAACTGCATTAGAAGGGCATGTAGTTGCAAGTGTAAATGCTAATATTGGCCAAGACAGGAAAAAAGTTAAGAAAAACAGAATACACAGATCAAGTAAACATTTTTCCACAATTTCTTAGTTTCAAAAAAAAAAACACAACACCCCTCATAGTTTGTATCTCAAAAAAGGAAACCAGCACATCAATGAGCAGTGACACTGCACAGGACAGCGAGGAAGAGAAATTAGTCTGGTTAATGTAGGAGCTCTCAAAATATGGTGCTTTTTGTTTTTTTAAAAAAAAAAAAAAAAGGTAACAGAAGACTCATGATAATGCATCTTACAACACCAAGCTTGAAAATACAAGTCACTGGAGAATATACAGTGAAGACAGTCAAAAGTACAAGAGAAATCCTGAAAGATGCAGTATCATTTCAAATCATCAGCACAGCCAGCACTGCCCTACTCCACTCCTTTACTCCCCCACTGCCCCCCAAAAGCTAGAGGTTGGTGTCCCAGTGTGGCCCTCAGACAAAAGTCCTGTAGCCAGGAGTGCCAGGGGCCCATTTGCTAACACTGGCACTTCCCTTGCAGGGCTGGAGTGAAGCTGGGGGTGCTTCACACTGTCACTAGATGCAGGGGAGCCCTGCTGCTGGCTCCAAAAAGCACCAGGGGCTAAGTCGGGGCTGGAAGGATGACCTGAAGGAGCCCATGTGGGAAAACTTCAGGAGGGGTCCAGCTGCCTCCCCAGGTAACATGCAAGCAGGAGGGCAAACCATCACAGGGAGCACTGGAGGACAAGGCATCACCACTTGGGCTGCCTTTACTCTGCAGGGGGCAGAGGGATGCACCACCTGCACACCCTGGGGCAGGGACTGTCCCTGCTGCAGCAAATCCCAGCCAAGCCTTGCTCACTTCAAACAGAGCCCCACCAGCCTTCCCCCCCTCCCCAAGGGCTGCCTTCCCCTCCTCTCCCTCCAGGCAGCAGACTTTGAACTTGCTCACTCTCATCCTCCTGCTTACCCCAGAACACAGTTTCCAAGCTGATCACAGAACAAAATTTATTCCCAGCAAAGCACCCCTTGAGGGACCACAGCTGGTGACATACCATTGAAAATCCCAAGATATACAAAGGGGAGGCATAAACAAATGCCCAAGCTGGCAGTTACCCTGATAAGAACTGCATCTCTACCTGTGGGAATTGAGGGTCCCGCCCAAGCAGGGCCAGCACCTCAGATCTGCTCCTGGGGGTGCCAGGGCTCAGCACAGGAAGGCAGGGCTGGCTGCTGACCAAGGAATCATGTGAAAGGTGAATTCAGGCCACTGCACCACAACTGAACAAGAGCAGCACCCTGCAACAGGGTGAGGGTGCTGAGGGATTGAGGAAGAGGGTTCTGCAGATGCAAGCATGCAGGAATCCCCCCTGCCCACAAGGGAGGGCCCTAAGCTCTGCCAAGAGCTCCCAAAAACATGCAGGAGGCTGAGCTTGGTGCACCAGCTGAAGCATGCTGTGAAATAACCTGTCAAACCCTGCCACTGGCCTTCTTTTCCAGCCTGAAAGCACTGCAGCCCCCTCACCTGTAGGGCTGCACACACTCACCCATGCCCCAGCCAGCCAGGCTAAGCTGAACTTTTTCAATCCTGACCTAGTCCGAAAAAAAAAAAAAAAATTAAACAGCAACCCAGGGCTCAGTTGTACAGATGTGAAGTGTTAAGTGTTTATTTTAGGGTTCATATCAAGCCTTTTTCAGAGACAAAGCTGATTGTGCCCTCTGGGGCTCCAGGGGCCAGCTATTTCCTAACTTGAGCAGGCTGAAAAGGAATACTGTACCTTTCAGTAACATCCCATCAAGCTCACACAGCTTTACACTCTCTGCCCCACACCTTATAAATGAAAAGCCACCACCCACAAGGCTAAACAAATGTACACACGCTATTATTGTAAATGGAGCAGCTAAACCTTGGCAATTTACTTTGTGTGGATTTTTTTTTTCTTCCAGTAAATGCAGCACTTGAGCTCCTGAAAACCCAGCTTCCAATGGGCTTGTTCCAGCTTTAAATACATTAAACATCTCAATGCAAGACTGTTAATTCAAGAATCTAAACTTGAGCAAACCTGTTTCGCTGTGAGCATTTTGTAGAGAAGTGAAAAAGGGAATTTCCTTTTTAAAAGGAAATCATAATACAGTGATGAAAGGGTTAAGAATGCAAGAATTCAGACATTCTGTGAAGGGTCTCTAAGAGGTCCATAAAAAAAAAGGAGCAAACAGATCCATACAACAGGAGACAGCAGGAGACAAAGTTTTTTTGATTTCCTCCCCCCCCTCCTTTTTTTGCTGGACTGCTGCTAAGTTACCGCTGCTCCCTTCTGGCCTGAGTCGGCAGGGCAGTACAGGGGCATAGAGGGAACAGGTCACGACTCCTCGTTTCCAGAATCATCGTCATCATAACAGTCGGCATCCTCCTCCTCCTCATCTTCATCATCAATGTCATCATCATACAAGTCGTCATAAAGCAAATCTGAACTGTTGTCATTGGAAGGCACTTTAGTTTTGATGCAGTACTCTGCCAGCGTAGTGGGGACCTTCACACCATCCTTCTCTGCCTCGGCTTTGGTAGCCAAAACCTGTTTCCTGCAGGGAGGATGACACAGCAATATGAGCAGGGCCATGTGCTGGCAGCAGCATGGCTCAACTCCCCACCTCCCGGCCAGCCCCAGTCCAGCCCTCCTGGCAGCTCAGAGTCAGGAGAGCCAATGTTTGGCTGAAACACCACAAGCAGCACTAGAAACAGATTTAGTTCCCACAGCCCCAGGCTTGGGAGCACTCCCCGTTTGCAGCACACACACTCTCAGCAACATACGAAATCAGTTACTCTACAGGACTCCACATTAGAGTCTAAAAAAAGAACAATTCAAAGACAGATCAGTCTGGTCCTCCTGCTCCAGAAATTTGCACTTCTGTGTGCTGAAAGTCCTAGAGGGACCAGAAGCGTGGACTTGAAATAAAACTGTAAAATTCATTTCCAAAGGAGCAACCACAGCAAGAAGCTGGTTTCAGCAAATTCTGCAAGCAGCCTGTTTGATAGGATTCAAAGCAAGAGGCCAGTAGCACAGCATCACGCATGGCAAAGCTTACCTTATGATTTCAGCGTACTCCTTGTCTTTTCCTTTACTGTCCCTCCATTTCCTGAACATGACTGATGCATCCACATTGGCAGGAGAGAATGTGTTGGGCTCATTAAGCAAAGAGATTACGCTCAGTAAGATAGTCCTGAAAAAGGTAACCACAACAGTAGAGTTAGAGCTAACATATTCATGGATTCTGGATGCTGATGAGTTCTTTAGGTGATATATCAGAAACTTGTTTAAAGTCAAAAGTTAAGGATAGCTAAGGATAATAGTTGAAATGAGAGCAGATATTTATGAACTTCATACCCTGGCCATCAGCATAGGGAAGATGACACAATACAAACCTCAAAGACCTAATCTGACAGACTATCACATCCATACACATGCTTGTGATGGGGCAGCAGGCAAAGCTTACATTAGACCAGAATTCAGCTTGTCCGCACCGCCCATGGATGGTGCAGGGTTGGAAACCTGCTTGGTGAACCTGTTCCTCTTGACATTTGGCCTCCCAGCAGAAAGCCAAGCTCTTTGCCTACCCCTGTGTAGGGAGGACCACTATGACCCAAGGCCATCAGATGAGGCTGCACTGCCTTCCCTGCCCCACAGCGTATTAAGAGGTTGGAGCTGTGGCCAGGTCTCTCCTCAGCCCATGCACCACTAAGGCTGCTGTAGCAGCACCCGAGCACAGTAAGGGGAAGACAGTGCAGATGTTTTTCAATACCCGGGCAAGCCATCAAGGGCCTGGCAAGATTCAGCTACTGGTACTCAGCAAAGCCAGCACGAGCCAGTCATGTAACCCCTGGCAGACAGTCAGCCTTCCTGGATTTCTAGCAGCAGCACAGAGCTGCTAACTGCTCTGCTGGCATTTACCAGGGGCATACACCACCTCCCTCACGCAGACTCTTCTCCTGCATTTCCTACAATCCTTTGCACTTCAGAGATTCAGCCCTTCGCTGCTCACACAGTGCCACAACCAGCACAAAACCCAACAGCAAGTCCCATCAGGCAGCTCTACACACCCAGCCACCTGGCTGTAGCTACCACCGCAACAGCTTCACGTGTCTGAGGTGATCCTGCTGGCAACAGCTTTTGATTTAAATGGAAGGGAAGAACAAGAGACAAGGAATAAGTCTTGAAATACAGCAGTACATAGCAACTGCTCTGCAGAACTGGATTAAAAGAGACTATAGCCCCAGCTGTACTTGCATTGATTTAGGGGCACATTCAGAGCAGCATGTGCTGAGCACATCTACCAGATTGTACATCTGGGATACAATTCCAGAAAATGCTTGGTCATTTGGATGCACAGTTTCTTGAAAGGTTTTGAAACTAAACACTTGTGTCTAGCTGTGCTGAACAGTCTGGCCATCAGAAGAGTCTTATACAATTTACTTTCCAAGTGATATAATTCAATAGAAAAAAAGAACAGCAGCTCTGGAAAAAAACTTTCTGGTCAGACTGGAATGATAGGCAGAAGAGAGACTGTCTTCTACTTCATCTCAAGAATTCATTTAAAAGCCTTTGATTCTCAGCAAACAGGCTGTAAAGCCAGCATGTCAGCTCCAGCATCATCACAGCAGCTTTACTGTAGAGCAAGCAAAGTCTAGGGAAGGCCAAGGACAGGAAATCATGTCTGGATTTAGCATCTGCTCTACCACACTTCCATCAACAAAGTGAGGAGAAGCAGGTTTCCACTGTGGTACCCCCAGACTCCAAAGTCAGTGCAAAGCTACTTAAATACACTAAGGCAACTGTCTATTAGAGGCGAGGCTCTCTGTACTCTTCATTCCTGACCAGCACATTAGATCAGCTCTATCACTGCTGATACCTTAAGAGCTGGACAGTCTCCTCAGACTCAAACCCTGCTGCTGTGGGTAAGCAAGGTGAACATGGTACAGTAACAGGAAGGTATCCCAGCACATGGGATCTGATAGGACCAAAACCACAAAAAAGTTCAGCCACATGTGACCGAAAACATCCTCTGCATCAAATACAAACTGCACTGGACTGGATACAGACTGACTCTCTCCAGTATTGTCATGGATCTGTTCATCCCTCAGGCAAGGTTGTTCTAGCATGTTGTTTCATGCAAGTTGTTTGCATGAAGAGTGGGGATTTCAAGCCCACCTTCTGCTTTCTTACATCCCCCTGCTCCATTTTGGGGAACAGTGTGCTCATCAGCTGCCATGCCACTTTAAGTGTTTACAGTGCTGTTGTCTTTAGAGTGAGTCCCTCTACATCCCTTTATCAGCAGAAGAGAGAAGCCAGTAGAGGCTCAAGGAATCGGACCTGTTAAGTACCTTTTTCTCTCCACATACCAACAGAAGGCTCAGACATGGATGAATTTAATCTAAACAAAAAACAGACATTGCATAGAGCAGCTGGGGCTCTGAACCAGCACATCTGTTACATACCTTGTTGAAAAGGATTTTTTTTGTTCCAGCTACTATCTACACTGTAGCTTCTCAGAGCCACCTTTAGAGGTACATATAGATTTGTCCTAGCACATTTTTACTCTCCAGTATAAAGTAAGAGGTTTTTGCTTAGGCTGTACTGACAGTAATGTTAGATCTGGACAGTTTCTGCAACCAGCTCAATGCACTAAAGCAACCAAAAAAGCCAACAAAAACAGGCATCCTCAGGAAACAAAGCAATAGTGAGACAGGACATCACCTATCTTCACAAGATATAGATGTACCAACATCTTGAATACTGTGCTCAGTTCTGGCCTGTGCACCTCAAAGGACAGAGTGAGGCCAGGGGAGATATGGAGAAGGGCAACTAAAATGATCAAAGAGCCTCAGCCCCTAAGCCCTGCCACCACTTCCTCAGCTTTACAGGACACAAGAAAAGCAGTATTCTCTGCCACACAAATCACAGTTGCATTCCTTCACATCTTGCTGCATGTTTGCCATATTTACTTATGCCTGCCTCATCTAGCTCTGAGTGATGGGGAAGTCCATATTGACTGTGTTTAAAAAAAAAATTAATGAGCATACTTGACACCATTAGAGGTAGAAGCACAGGTGCTCTCAGAGTTGAAGAATGACATTCCCCCCTCCAGACACTTCAACCAGTTATCTGTAGTAAACAGTCAATACTCAGCAGGATTTACAAAATTCAGCAGCTGAATCATAGAATAGTTTGGGTTGGAAGGGACCTTTAAAGGCCATCTAGTCTAACCCCCCTGCAATAAGCAGGGACATCCTCAACTAGATCAGGTTGCTCAGAACCCCATCCAGCCTGACCTTGAATGTTTCCAGGGATGGGGCATCTACCACCTCTCTGGGCAACCTGTGCCAGTGCTTCACCACCCTCATTGTGAAAAATTTCTTCCTTATGTCTAGCCTATATCTCCCCTCCTTTAGTTTAAAGCCATTACCCCTTGTCCTATCACAGCAGGCCCTGCTAAAAAGCTTTTCCCCATCTTCCTTATAGGCCCCCTTTAAGTACTGAAAGGCCACAATAAGGTCTCCCCAGAGCCTTCTCTTCTCCAAGCTGAACCACCCCAACTCTCTCAGCCTGTCTTCATAGGAGAGGTGTTCCAACCCTCTGATCATTTTTGTGGCCCTCCTCTGCACTTGCTCCAGCAGGTCCATGTCTTTCTTGTACTGGGGACTCCAGAGCTGGATGCAGTACTCCAGGTGGGGTCTCACCAGAGCAGAGTAGAGGGGCAGAATCACCTCCCTTGACCTGCTGGCCATGCTGCTTTTGATGCAGCCCAGGATACAGTTGGCCTTCTGGGCTGCGAGCACACATTACTGGCTCATGTCCAGCTTTTCATCCACCAGTACCCCCAAGTCCTTCTCAGCAGGACCCTTCATCCCCCAGCCTGTATTGATACCAGGGGTTGCTCTGACCCAGGTGCAGGACCTTGCATTTGTCCTTGTTGAACCTCATGAGGTTTGCCCAGACCCACCTCTCAAGCTTGTCCAGGTCCCTCTGGATGGCATCCCATCCCTCAGGCGTGTCAACCACAGCACCACTCAGCTTGGTGTTGTCTGCAAACTTGCTGAGGATGCACTCAATCCCACTGTCTACGTTATTGATGAAGATTTTAAACAGTACTGGTCCCAATACAGACCCCTGAGGGACACCACTGTCACAGATCTCCATCTGGACATTGAGCCGTTGACCACTACCATCTGGATGCAGCCATCCAACCAATTCCTCATCCACCAAATAGTCCACCCATCAAATCCGTATCTCTCCAGTTTAGAGAGAAGGATGTTGGGGGGGACTGTGTCAAAGGCCTTACAGAAACCCAGATAGATGACATCCATAGCTCTTCCCTTGTCCGCTGATGTAGTCACTCCATCGTAGAAGGCCACTAGGTTGGTCAGGCAGGACTTGCCCTTGGTGAAGCCATGCTGGCTGTCTCCAGTCACCTCCCTGTCCTCCATGTGCCTCAGCATAGCTTCTAGGAGGATCTGTTCCATGATCTTCCCAGGCACAGAGGTGAGGCTGACAGGTCGGTAGTTCCCAGGGTCCTCCTTCCTACCCTTTTTAAAAATGGGGGCAATGTTTCCCTTTTTCCAGTCCCCAGGGACTTCACCTGACTGCCATGACTTTTCAAATATCATGGAGAGTGGCTTTGCAACTACATCAGCCAATTCCCTCAAGACTCTGGGATGCATCTCATCAGGTCCCATAGGCTTATGTATGTTCAGGTTCCTCAGGTGGTCACGAACCTGATCTTCTCATACAGTGGGAGGTACTTTGCTCCCCCAGTCCCTGCCTTGCGGACCATCCACTCGAGAGGCGTGGGAAGAGAGGATGCCAGTGAAGACTGAGGCAAAAAAGTCATTGAGTACCTCAGCCTTCTCCTCATCCGTTGTTACCAGTTTGCCAGTCCCGCTCATCAGTGGGGGTACACTTTCTTTGATCTTTCTTTTCTGGCTGACATACCTGTAGAAGCCCTTCTTGTTATTCTTTGCATCCCTTGCCAAGTTCAGCTCTAGCCACGCCTTGGCCTTCCTGACCCCATCCCTACACAACCGGGCAGCGTCCCTCTACTCTTCCCAGGACACCTGTCCCTGCGTCCGCTGCCTGTGTATTTCCTTCTTGCCCTTTAGTTTGACCAGCAGGTCTCGACTCAGCCATGCCAGTCTCCTGCCTTCCTTGCCCGATTTCTTACACCTGGGGACCGAGAGCTCCTGTGCTCTATGGAAAGCATCCTTAAAGATCTGCCAGCTCTGTTCTGCTCCCTTGTCCCTGAGGGCAGTTTCCCAGGGGGTCCTATTGACTAACTCCTTGAAGAGCTGGAAGTTTGCTTTCCTAAAATTCAGGGTCCTGACCTTACTCTTTGCCTGACCCATATCCCTCAGGGCTGTGAACTCCACCAGCATGTGATCACTGCAGCCCAGGCTGCAGATAAGCCCTAGGTTACACAGGCAGCTCATGACAAGCAGAATGCTCCCATCCCACACCTTCAGCCCTGCTGCCTCCTGTCTAACACTCTGGAGCCTTGCAAAGCCAGATGGGACCTCAGCAGGGCACGTTTCTACTGGCACTTAGCCCAATAGGTGATGCTGGCAGCAGGCTAACAGTTAAGGACAAGTTTTATTTCCACTTGCTGATACAGCTGAGGAATGTTTTCTTCCCAAATGTCACCCTTAAGCCCAACATGTTCCAAGAGAGTAAGCACCAAAAACTGCACCATGGTAAGGAAAAGCAGAAATTGGAGAACTAGCACTATGAGAAGCTTCATGTCAATCTTTAGGGTTGTATATAATGAAATACTCAAAATTTGTGTGCAATATAAGCAATTAATTCCCCAAACTGTTTCTTAACTATGAGTTGAGGCTTGTCACCTAGTCCTAACCATATCAGATGGCTATTAAACTGTTTTTTCATACACATGAACAGGTGAACATAACTTAGCAATATATAGCTTAAAATAGTATTTAAGTTTTGGGGGTTTTTTTAAGTCTGAACTAGAACTTTGAGAGGTTGCTTCATACTCACTTGTACTTGGTACAGATGGATTGGATAACGTTTACCTCAAGCTCTGAAGGTCAGATTCCCAACCCTTCGTGACTTCACACAGCTAAGACACACCATTTTCTCTTGAGCCTTTTTAACTTTGAAGTAGCATACTCCAAGAGGAACATCAGTTGTTATAGTTTGACTACTACAATTCCTAGTCTCCTGCCACATTAGCTCTAGTTCAGCACTTTGCTGAGTGTGTGTGTTACAATCCTATTCCAAGGGTCAAGAATCCAATAAATCCCCCTTGCTAGATCTTTATTTTGACAAAGGCTCTTTTCAAATGAATTTCATGAAGCCAAGTTAGATGAAAGCCGAGTCAAATTATCAGACAACCCTTTTCAAATCACTGCACTCCCTCAGGTGTGCTGAGATCCCTAGCTGGATTTACCAATAAACAACAGATTTCAAGTTGGGGAACCAACATCTAATAAATCACTCTGAAAGCAAGCATAATTCCCATATGATATGCTAAAAATCTAGAGGCAATTTTAACCTTATTTGGATTAAGAAAAAATCAGATTAAGTTAGAACAGGAAGTACCTTACTTCAAGGTTTTTCCACTACATCACTTACTACTCCAGCTGTACAGGTCAGTGAGCTGCTACTTGATATGAGTTTTATCAGTTCTTTATTGGCCGTGTCTTGTAATGAGAATGAAATTCAGCTGGTGTTTAAAAAAAATGGACAGGTTAGCCTTGAATGCCTCTGGTACTTAGTGATCCTTCATTTTTTTGTCAGGAAGAAAACTACCTGGTTAACTGCTCAAGATACCACACTGCAGGACAGGAGACAGACAAATACTGGAAGGCAAACAATAGGTAGGATTATGCACAAAGTTACTCCTACTGGGCCCGAATACCCAAAAATGTTCTTTGCCACTAGTGGTATCTTGGAGGAGATTGAAAAAAGTAAGTGTAGGATAACATGGACTGGGAAAGGCTAGAACATTTGAGATAATTTGCTTTAAAAGCATGAAACCCTGTGAACAGGACAGAAGTCTCCACATTGTTAGCCCAGCATCAGGACACACAGCACTTCAGACAGCTTGATAAGTCTGGTTCCCACCCAATTCAAGACCTAAAGCCCCCAAAGTCTTAAATTCCCTTCCAAACCTTTCCCAACACAGGCCTTAGTCTTGGAGAGAGACAACAGGCCTTTGAGGTCACTGCTGTACATCAGATTCACACTGTTACCTGACGTTTTGGGTAGGGTTCCACCTCTCGGATGGCAGCTCTCCACTTTGTGGGTCATCCACAGGTGGGTGAAGAATTGAAATACATACATCTCCATTCTGCAAGACAAAAACAAAAGTTGAGAATAGCCTGGCTTCAGGCAGAGGTCTGATGACTCAACTCCAACACTATGTTCTGAGCAGTTTAACCTTGTTGACATGGACACCCCAAATACCAGTAAAAAAAATACGTGCAAGAACTGGAAAGGGTTCTCAATTCTTCCTGGGTCTACTGTATATGTTCAAAAGCGTCCCTTGCTAAACAGGATTAGTCTGCAAATTGGTACAAAACAATCTCAAGTCAAGAGGTTTAAAGAATGTAGCAAAGCAAGCAAAAATAAAGTCTCATAAATATATAAAATACATAAATATTTAAATAAATATAGTCTTTGGCGACTATAACCTATTGGGGAGGGATGGGATCCACCTGTCTAAGAGGGGCAGGGGAATCTTTGGCAGCAGGCTGACCAACTTGGTGAGGTGGGCTTTAAACTGAAGGACTTGTGGGGGATGGGTCCAAAGTGGCGATGCTCGTGCCAGCGCATCTAACTGTGGAGTAAGCCAGGCCAACCTGAGCAGAGACAAATCTTCCTTAGCTGCCTCCCAAGAAGAGAACCAGAAGGCCAACCACCCTAAGGGTGTGTATGGCTATGAAGGATCCTCCTGCACCCCTCCAGGGAGACCTGCAAACTCAACTTCCTCTCTGAAATATGCCTGTACACAAACGCACGCAGCATGGGGAATAAACAGGAAGAACTAGAGATCTGTGGGCGCTCGCAGGGCCATGATCTCATTGCGATTACAGAGACATGGTGGGACAGCTCGCATGACTGGAAGGCTGTCATGGATGGGTACGTACTTTTTAGGAAGGACAGGCCAGCAAGGCGAGGTGGTGGAATTGCTCTCTATGTGAGAGAGCAACTGGAGTGTATCGAGCTCTGCCTAGGGGAGGATAAAGAACGAGTGGAGAGCTTATGGGTAAGGATTAAGGGACAGGCTAACATGGGGGACACTGTTGTGGGTGTGTACTACAGGCCACCTGATCAGGACGAGGAAGTCAATGAGGCCTTCTACAGGCAGCTGAAAGTAGCCTCACAATCGCAGGCCCTGGTTCTCATGGGGGACTTCAACCACCCCGATATCTGTTGGAGGGACAACACAGCTAGGCACGCAGAGTCCAGGAGATTCCTGCAGAACATTGATGACAATTTTCTGATGCAGGTGGTGGAGGAGCTGACAAGGAAAGGGGTGCTGCTGGACCTCTTACTAACAAACAAGGAAGGTCTGGTTGGGGATGTGAAGGTTGGGGACAGCCTTGGCTGCAGTGACCACGAGATGGTGGAGTTCAGGATCCTGCGTGGAGGAAGCAGGGCAATAAGTAGGATTACAACTCTGGACTTTAGAAGAGCTAACTTTGCCCTCTTCAAGGACCTGCTTGGAGGAATCCTGTGGGTTAGGGTTCTAGAAGGTAGGGGGGCCCAAGAAAGCTGGGCATTGTTCAAGCATCACTTCCTCCAAGCTCAAGAGCAGTGCATCCCCAGGAGTAAAAAATCAGGTAAGGGAGGCAGGACACCTGCATGGATGAGCAAGGAACTATTGGCAAAACTCAAGTGGAAGAAGGAAGTCCATGGAATGCGGAAAAAGGGGCAGATCACGTGGGAGGAGTACAGGGATGCTGTCAGGGTATGCAGGGATGCTACAAGGAAAGCTAAGGTCCACCTCGAATTTAATCTAGCAAGGGACATCAAGGGCAATAAGAAGGGCTTCTTCAAATATATCGGCAACAAACGGAAGACTAGGGAAAACATGGGCCCTCTGCTGAATGAGGTGGGTGCCCTGGTCACGAAGGACACAGAGAAGGCAGAGTTACTGAATGCCTTCTTTGCCTCAGTCTTTACTGCTAAGGCTGGCCCCCAGGAATCCCAGACCCTGGAGGGAAGAGAGGAAGCCTGGAGAAAGGAAGACCGTCCCTTGGTTGAGGAGGATTGGGTTAGAGATCAGTTGGGCAAACTGGACACCCACAAATCCATGGGCCCCAAAGGGATGCACCCACGAGTGCTGAGGGAGCTGGCAGAGGTCATTGCCAAGCCACTCTCCATCACCTTTGAAAGGTCACGGAGAACGGGAGAGGTGCCTGAGGACTGGAGGAAAGCCAATGTCACTCCAGTCTTCAAGAAGGGCAAGGAGGACGACCTGGGAAACTACAGGCCAGTCAGCCTCACCTCCATCCCTGGCAAGGTGATGGAGCAACTCATCCTGGAGGCCGTCTCCAAGCATGTAGAAGAAAAGAAGGTGATCAGGAGTAGTCAGCATGGATTCACCAAGGGGAAATCATGCTTGACCAATCTGATAGCCTTCTACGATGGCATGACTGGCTGGGTGGATGAGGGGAGAGCAGTGGATGTTGTCTACCTGGACTTCAGCAAGGCTTTTGACACTGTCTCCCACAATATCCTCATAGGTAAACTCAGGAAGTGTGGGCTAGACGAGTGGACAGTGAGGTGGATTGAGAACTGGCTGAATGGCAGAGCTCAAAGGGTAGTGATCAGCGGCACAGAGTCTAGTTGGAGGCCTGTGGCTAGTGGTGTCCCCCAGGGGTCAGTACTGGGGCCAGTCTTGTTCAATTTATTCATCAATGACCTGGATGAAGGGACAGAGTGCACCCTCAGCAAGTTTGCTGATGACACAAAACTGGGAGGACTGGCTGATACACCGGAAGGCTGTGCTGCCATTCAGCGAGACCTGGACAGGCTGGAGTGTTGGGCGGAGAGGAACCTCATGAGGTTCAACACAGGCAAGTGCAGGGTCCTGCACCTGGGGAGGAATAACCCCATGCACTGGTACAGGTTGGGGGTTGACCTCCTGGAAAGCAGCTCTGCGGAGAAGGACCTGGGAGTCCTGGTAGACAACAAATTCACCATGAGCCAGCAATGTGCCCTTGCAGCCAGGAAGGCCAATGGCATCCTGGGGTGCATTAGGAAGAGTGTGGCCAGCAGGTCGAGGGAGGTTATCCTCCCTCTCTACTCTGCCCTAGTGAGGCCCCATCTGGAGTACTGCGTCCAGTTCTGGGCTCCCCAGTTCAAGAAAGGTGAGGAACTACTGGAGAGAGTCCAGCGGAGGGCTACAAAGATGATTAAGGGACTGGAGCATCTCTCCTATGGGGAAAGGCTGAGGGAGCTGGGGCTGTTCAGCCTGAGGAAGAGAAGACTGAGAGGGGACCTCATCAACGCTTATAAATATCTCAAGGGCAGGTGTCAAGAGGATGGGGCCAGACTCTTCTCAGTGGTGCCCAGCGACAGGACAAGGGGGAACAGGCACAAAGTGGAACATAGGAAGTTCCGTCTAAATATGCAGAAAAACTTCTTCACTGTGAGGGTGACAGAGCACTGGCACAGGCTGCCCAGGGAGGTTGTGGAGTCTCCTTCTCTGGAGATATTCAAAACCCGCCTGGACGCAGTCCTGTGCAGCCTGCTCTAGGTGACCCTGCTCTGGCGGGGGGGTGGACTAGATGATCTCCAGAGGTCCCTTCCAACCCCTACCATTCTGTGATTCTGTGATAAAACTAAATTAGTCTCCAGATAGCAAGTACTGTCACAGTAATAGAAGTGAGCTTTAATCACAAGAGACCCAAAGTAGGGTTAAAAAAAAATTTGTTCCCAGTGGTAGCTGAGTTAGCTACAGGAATTTTTGAATTGAAGGGTTTAAGCACTCTGCTAGCTCAGATATCAAAACAATGCTTCTCCCAGGACACAAGGAGGTTGAACAGATAGTGTGAGGCAGCTGTGTCCTAGGGGAGCAGTGTAAGCCTGTTTGAAATATCAGGTGAAAAAGCAGGAGATGCTTTCTGAAGGTTTCACTGAAAATCCCTTCCAGCATGCAAGAGGAAGAATATTTTGGCAGCATATGGAAGCCATACAGCCACATAATCCTCAATCTGTGTTCTACTCACCAGTGTTATAGCCTGAATATAGATTTAAAGCTCCATAATGCCTACCATTTGTAAACACTAAGCCTGTAAAATCGATTCTCCATCAGCAACAGCATTCTGACATGATTGTAGGAGTGCTGTAGCAGTATTCACCACAGCTGATGTTCTCCACTGAAGTTAACTCCAGGGGCTCATGGGGTCCCAATGCCTTACTGCAGGATGGGGTGAAGGTGCAGATGGGGCCTGAGGCTGGCCAGCAGATATTGGCCTCTCCAGGTCCCACTGGCTTGCTGCCTCTTGCAGCCAGCTGCTGGGATGACTTACGAGTTCCCAGAGGCAGTCCAACACCTTCAGGTGGCACAGCCTCAGCTGACTGGCAGCACTCACACTGTCCCTTGTCACCCTGATCCAAGGTACAGGTTGATGATAAGAACAAGAGAGAAGCTGCAGATCAGTTCTGTTCAAGACCACAGGCTGCCAGTCCCCCATGCACCTGGTCTCAGCTATGTCCTGAGGACCCTCCAACACTGCTCAACACACAGGAGCCAAAACAAAGTAGCACTGCTCACAGCAATAGCATCCATGCCTTTGAGCTTGAGTTAGTGATCACAGCTACAGATAGCAACAGCTCACCTGAAGGGCCTCCCAAACATTTCAACTCTCCTTGATTAACAAGGACATTTGTTCTATAGCCAAACAAGATCCTGCTTCAACATTAGAGGCTTGTGATTGGTATCCAGATTTCAGCAGCTCACCAACCCTGCCAGGTATGCTAATTTAGCAAGCCCTCATCATTTTGAAGCAGTTTTTTTGTCAAGAACACAACTAAAACCAGCAACATAGCACCTGGAGCTGCTGAATACCCAAGCACCCACTTATGTTGCTGGAACAGTTTGCCATAACAAGGCAGTTTCCTTTTTAGGACTCCAACAGGCTTGTGCAATCTAGAAAATATTTTTTAATATCATTTTAAGGTGAAGTTAACCTTACTAAGGTTAGATTATGTTCACAACCTATTCTGGTTTTATTCATAATTTCCATGAGTTTACCCCGTTTCTCCTTTAACCATCTCCTGGGAGAATGCAGTGCTGGTGGCCAGGAGAAGCCATTGCTGCACTCAGGGGAAGTTCCTCATGTGATCAGGTAAGCAGCATGTGGACAAGCAGATATTTGGCAATACGAAGATATAGAGGGAAGCAAGAATGTGAGAAGTTTCCCTCACAACAATCAATGTTACACGTTTGGGAATTCAAGCAGGACAGCACTGCATTAGAGTCTGGAAGGGTAAAGGTGTCATGGGGCCTGATGAGATCAGCACAAGGTTTTAGGGATCACTGTAGTCAATGGGAGAGCCTTTCCCCACATACATTTTTGAAAGATATAAACAAGGAGGATGGGGTATTCATCTGCCAATGGGAAATAGCCTGTACTTCTATTAGGACTGAACTTATGTCAAAAATAAAAAACAAATCTTGAATGCAGTTTTACCAAAATTCAACTAGATGACCCAAGTAAACTGGAGATGGGGAAAACACACAAGTTACTCAAATCTCATTGCTCAGAACTGGAATGTCAGCCTCAACCTCTCCATCTGGTCCCACTAGCAGATTCTGTAAACTGCTGCTTGCTTTCATCTTCCTTACACTGAAAGATCCCCCCCCAACCCTCAAATCTCAAGCCCTTTGCTGATTTATTCTCAGTTTCTTTTGGAGTTATCCCAGTGCCTCATCTTCGTTGCTTAAACGCTGTTTCCAAAACAGCCTGCAAGATGCTTCAGATTCCCTCAGCTCCAAGAAATACTGCTATGAACACAAAGTACAAAGCTGAGAGCTTGAGCATTTGAAGAGTAACCCCAAAATACACCCATCAAGTTTTGGGTTAGGTTCTCCTCCTACCTTCAGTTGTTTCTAGAGCCAATTTTTCATCTTTCCCACCAGGACTAGGAGAGGTCCTTTCCAAGACTCATTTTGTACGTACCATTTTGGTAACCGTTTCCCATCACCTCCTGCATGAGAATTTCTGGATTCAGAATCAACATCTGCAGTAATCTGCAGGTCTCAAAGTTGTCTTTATTTATAGATCAAACTCCCACGTAGCTGAAATAGAGCCTTAAAGAGAAACATCATCCTTGGCTACATGCAAGATTCAGTGCCAAGTCCAAAACTCAAGACAGAAGACTATCAGATGACCGATTTCAGGATGTCCCTGGGCTTAGGGCAATCCTCCTGAGCATCCAGTAATTAAAGCTGATTACTATCTTGTTTTGCACTGAAGTTTGGTGAGGCTTTTAGCCATTTATTACTAAGACATGAGTGCTGTTTTCACCATGACATTTGAAGCACGCTCATTCCAGGCTGGGCATTTAGCAGCAGCAGCTTGTTAGAAAAGGGCCTTCCAAGCCCAAGGCATCAACTGAAGCCATCATTTGTTCACAGCAAGGAAGAGAAGTGACATTCCTGTTTTGAAGTGGACCCAAAGGAAGCCTGCAGAACCTCTCATAGAAAGACCTGTGATAAGGTGACAGAGCTGCACCAAACAGGAACATTTTTGAAAGGCCTTTAGCTCCTCATAAACTATTCAAGCTGACACTTGGCTAGGATATCCAAAAGTTTAGCAGGGATTTGACTGGCCTCCACTAAAAGCTTAAGTTTTGAGCCAAAACAGGCCTTCAACTTTCAAATACAGCTCTATGAAATTTGGTCATTTTGAACCAATTGTATGAAATAAATGCTGCTTCTCACAGTCTTTGCAGCAGTACTATTAAACTCTGTCTCAAGCTGCTGCTCACATGAGCTTTAACACAACAGCTCAACTCAACCAGGCTCCAGGATAAACCTTAAAAGTCACTTGATAAATGAAAGCCCAGCAAGAAATACAACATAGTCCATTCACACCAGATACAGGGCAACATATGCTATGCCCCAGCAACAGCAGAGGTTAGCCTGAGCACTGCCATATTAACACAGCTGGGCCACTGTCAGCCCCGAGCTAGTCCATCAGCAGAGCACCACACCATGCTGAAATGCACCACACATTCTCATTGTGGCACTTCCCCCAGTGCTTTGGTCCATGATGACTTTACCTTAAATCTCTCCAAGCAGCCTGTGCTCAGCATCATGAAGACAATGCTTTCAAGCTAGGGAGTGCTGCTTTCTAAAAAGCATTTATATAAAATCATTCCCCTTCTGGACCTGCTATGTAGTTGTACCATGATCCAATCATGGACTTGATAGCCCAGTGCTACACTCTGAACGTGACCCATACATGCACTGAACTAAGGGCCACTTCAAATTGGCTAGTGGACATTAAGTCCAAAGGTATCCGTTCACTCTGGTCCCATGGTGACCAGGCTGTGCATGACTCCTCCTGAAGCTGGACTCCAGCTCTGGTTCTTTCTGCAGTCAGAACACTCCAAGTCCAAACCCCTTCATCATAGGCTGACTGCTGCAGAAGACCATTTCCCACTATTCTTATCTCATCACACAATTTTGTAGGATATACTCAAATTAAAAGTGTACTTGAAAGGTGTACAAACAACAACTAGTTGCCTATCTTGCCTATCACAATAGAGCAAGACCCCACACACCAGCCTTGATCCCCTGAAACTGCCAACACTCATGACAGTGCTTCAGCTGGGGCTGCCTGCTGCACTTGCAGGTATGAGAAAGGCTCCATCCCTGCCTACAGGAACAGCATTTCCTACAACATTTAGATTTAACTTTGCAACCATGAAGCTGACATTTAAACACAAACAGCTAACCACTTTAGTTATGGCTAGATATATTTAGTGCCTTAAATACTTTCAGAAGTTTAAGGACATGGAAAACTTTCTCACATGCCTGAGAAAAAAAATAATTAGTTTAAAAAACACCTTACCTCATAAATGTTGGGGTGCCACATTTTGGTCAGGAATCTGAAGGTAGGTGGTGAATACGGATAGTCAATAGGAAATTTAATGTGAGCCTGGAAAAAAGCAAAATATTTTAGTTATGAAACAGAATGAAGAGAGATTACCAAGCAACCATTACAGTGACAACAATTTCCATTAAGTCCATTAAATAGTTCATTTTATATATCAGTGCCCATGTGGACCCACAGTATAACTCTACACAGTTTCTTATGAGCAAAACACTAACTGAACAAAAAAAATCTAAACACCAGGCCTTACCTGGGCTGGTAATGCTCAGAAAACAAGCCAAAAGGCATTTACCAAGTCCTAAACCAAGCAGTACTATCCAACAACTGTTGTTCAACAGGGTAAAATAGATTTGAGGTCTACCTTTTCAAGATATCATTGCTGCCTCGCTAGGTTCAGAAGCAGGCTAAAAACATTTGCCAAGGTGAAAAGACCTGTTTTACATTTGCCAGTGCAAAGATTTTTAATTATACTCTGTATGGAAAAAATTGTTAAATACTTGCTCAATTGAGATCCGAATGTTTTTCTGCCTTTCTTGTGTGAGAGTTCATAGAATCATAGAATTGTTCTGGTTGGAAGAGACCTCCAAGATCATCGGGTCCAACCATTAACCTATCACTACCAAGTCCACCACTAAATCATATCCCTTAGGGCCTCATCTAAACGTCTTTTGAATACCTCCAGGGATGGGGACTCCACCACCTCCCTGGGCAGCCTGTTCCAATGCCCGACAACCCTTTCGGTGAAGAAATTTTTACAAATGTCCAATCTAAACCTCCCCTGGTGCAACTTGAGGCCATTTCCTCTTGTTCTGTCGTCTGTTACTAGGGAGAAGAGTCCAACCCCCATCTCTCTACAACCTCCTTTCAGGTAGTTGTAGAGAGCAATAAGGTCTCCCCTCAGCCTCCTTTTCTCCAGACTAAACATCCCCAGTTCCCTCAGCCACTCCTCATAGGACTTGCGCTCTAGACCCTTCACCAGCCTCGTTGCCCTTCTCTGGACACGCTCCAGCCCCTCAATGTCTTCCTTGTAGTGAGGGGCCCAAAACTGAACACAGTACTCGAGGTGTGGCCTCACCAGGGCCGAGTACAGGGGGACAATCACCTCCCTAGTCCTGCTGGCCACACTATTTCTGATACAGGCCAGGATGCCATTGGCCTTCTTGGCCACCTGGGCACACTGCTGGCTCATATTCAGCCGGCTGTCAACCAACACCCCCAGGTCCTTTTCCACCAGGCAGCTTTCCAGCCACTCCCCCCCAAGCCTGTAGCATTGCCTGGGGATGCTGTGTCCCAAGTGCAGGACCCGGGCACTTGGCCTTGTTGAACCTCATACAATTGGCCTCGGCCCATCGATCCAGCCTGTCCAGGTCCCTCTGTAGCGCCTGCCTGCCCTCCAGCAGATCAACACTCCCGCCCAATTTGGTGTCATCTGCAAACTTACTGAGGGTGCACTCGATCCCCTCGTCCAGATCATTGATAAAGATATTGAACAGGACTGGCCCCAGTACTGAGCCCTGGGGAACACCACTTGTGACTGGCCGCCAACCGGATTTAACTCCATTCACCACAACTCTTTGGGCCCGGCCATCCAGCCAGTTTCCTACCCAGCACAGAGTATGCCCATCCAAGCCATGGGTCGCCAGTTTCTCCAGGAGGATGCTGTGGGAGACGGTGTCAAAGGCTTTACTAAAGTCCAGGTACACAACGTCCACAGCCTTTCCCTCATCCACTAGGCGGGTCACCATGTCGTAGAAGGAGATCAGGTTGGTCAGGCAGGACCTGCCTTTCATAAACCCATGCTGACTGGGCCCGATCACCCGGCTGTCGCATACGTGCCGCGTGATGGCACTCGAGATGATCTGCTCTATAACCTTCCCGGGCACCGAGGTCAGGCTGACAGGCCTGTAGTTCCCCGGATCCTCCTTCCGGCCCTTCTTGTAGATGGGCATCACATTTGCCAGCCTCCAGTCAACTGGGACCTCCCCAGTTAGCCAGGACTGCTGGTACATGATGGAGAGTGGCTTGGTGAGCACTTCTGCCAGCTCTTTCAGCACCCTTGGGTGGATCCCATCCGGCCCCATAGACTTGTGCGTGTCTAGGTGGTGTAGCAGGTCACTGACCATTTCCCCTTGGACTACGGGGTCTTCATTCTGCTCCCCATCCCTGTCTTCCTGCTCAGGGGGCTGGGTGCCCAGAGAGCAACTTCCCTTCCTGTTAAAGACTGAGGCAAAGAAGGCATTTAGCACCTCAGCCTTTTCCTCATCCCTTGACACTAAGTTTCCCCCCGCATCCAATAGAGGAGGGAGATTTTCCTTAGCCCCCTTTTTATTGTTAATGTATTTGTAGAAGGACTTTTTATTGTCTTTTATGGCAGTAGGCAGACTAAGTTCTAGCTGGGCCTCGGTCCTTCTAATTTTCTCCCTACATAACCTCACAACATCCTTGTAGTCCTCCTGAGTTGCCTGCCCCTTCCTCCAAAGGTTGTAGACTCTCTTTTTTTTCCTAAGTTCCAGCCGGAGCTCTCTGCTCAGCCAGGTTGGTCGTCTTCCCCGCCAGCTCATCTTTCGGCTCATGGGGACGGCCTACTCCTGCGCCTTTAAGATTTCCCTTTTGAAGAATGTCCAGCCTTCCTGGACTCCTTTGCCCTCCAGGACTGCTTCCCAAGGGACTCTGCCAACCAGTCTCCTAAACAGGCCAAAGTCTGCCCTCCGGAAGTCCAAGGTGGCAGTTCTGGTGACCCTCCTCCTTACTTCTCTGAGAATCGAAAACTCTATCATTTCGTGGTCACTATGCCCAAGACAGCCTCCGACCGTCACATCACCCACAAGACCTTCTCTGTTCACAAACAACAGGTCCAGCGGGGCGCTTTCCCTCGTGGGCTCCCTCACCAGCTGTGTGAGGAAGTTATCTTCCACACACTCCAGGAACCTCCTGGACTGTTTCCTCTCTGCTGCATTGTATTTCCAGCAAACATCTGGCAAGTTGAAGTCCCCCACGAGAACAAGGGCTAGCGATCGCGAGGCTTCTCCCAGCTGCCTGTAGAATACTTCATCTGCCTCCTCGTCCTGATTGGGTGGTCTATAACAGACTCCCACCACAATGTCTGCCTTGGTGGCCTTCCCCCTGATTCTTACCCATAGGCACTCAACCCTCGCATCACCGTCCTCGAGCTCAAGGCAGTCCAGACTCTCCTTAACATAGAGGGCTACCCCACCGCCTCTCCTTCCTTGCCTATCCCTTCTGAAGAGTTTATAGCCATCCATCGCGGCACTCCAGTTGTGCGTGTCATCCCACCATGTTTCTGTGATGGCAACTATATCATAGTTTTCCCCTTTCACAACAGCCTCAAGCTCCTCCTGTTTGTTGCCCATGCTCTGTGCATTCGTGTAGATGCACTTCAGCTGGGCTAGTGATCCTGTTGCCTTTGTGGTGGGAGAAGCCCTACTCCCTACATGTCCCATCTCAGGCATTTCCGTGGTTCCTAGCTGATCAATGACCCCTGTGTCCCTGCTGCCGCACGGGTCTCTCTGTCCTACCTCATCTGAGACAGCTGACCGAAGGGCCTTGCTGGCACGCCATCCCTCATTCATTGGCGTGCCACCCCCAGGCTTCTCTCTAGCAAGCCTGGTTTTATCCCCTTCCCCCTTCAAATCTAGTTTAAAGCCCTCTCAATGAGCCCTGCTAATTCCTGTGCTAGGATCCTTTTCCCCCTTTGGGACAGGTGCGCCCCATCTGCCGCCAGCAGGCCTGGTGCCATGTAAACCAACCCGTGGTCAAAGAACCCCAAGTCCTGCTGGTGACACCAGGCTTGGAGCCAGGCGTTGATCTGCTGGCTCCTCCAGTTTCTTCCCTCATCCTTCCCCAGAACTGGAGGGATAGAGGAGAACACTACCTGTGCTCCTGATCCCTTAACCAGTCACCCCAAGGCCCTGAAGTCCCTCTTGATTGCCCCGGGAGTTCTTTTTGCCACCTCATCGCTGCCTACCTGGAAGATCAACAGGGGATAGTAGTCTGAGGGCCGTACTAGGGTGGGAAGCTTCCTCTTCACATCTTTAACCCGGGCCCCAGGGAGGCAGCAGACTTCCCTAAGCAGTGGGTTCGGTCTGCATATGGGCCCTTCTGTTCCTTTCAGAAGGGAGTCACCTATGACAACGACCCGTCTCTTGTTTTCCTTTGTGGGGGCAGTTTTGATGCAGGACATAGGCTGACTAGTCCTCGGCAGCACCTCCAGGCTGGCTGAACCATCAGCCTTGTCATTGTTTGGTTCCAGTGGCAGGGCCTCGTACCTATTGTGCAAGGGCACCCGCGGAGGTGGGGTAGGCGCTGAGGAGACACACCTGCCTCTCCAGGGAGGCACTAGTTGCCATTGTCCCGTCCCCTAAGTCACTGTGTTCAGCCATGTGGGGAGAGGATCGGGATAGGGAGTCCCCTGCGACAGGCACCTTGGCTGCCTGTTGCACCTGTCTCAGGGAGGGCAGGGTGCGAGTCCAGTCGTCGATCTCCCTCTCGCACTCCCTGATACTCCTCAACCTGCTCAACCTCCTCCCAGAGCTCTGTCACCAGGCAGAGGAGTTCCTCTACCTGGGCACACCTCCCACAGGCGTGCTCGCTGCTGCTGTCGCCCGGTGCTGGCGTCAGAGTAGGGTACACCCTGCAGTCTGACACCTGGGTGGCAGCGTGTTCCCATCGCAGCTCCGTCTGGGAAGCTGCGTCAGCTGTGGCGGGTGCAAGGCTTAGAGCGGCCATGGCTTTCTGCCGGGTGGACACCATTGCTTCCCCCGTCGAGCCGGCGGAGCTTCGGCGCCCTGCCTGCACGCCCTCCCTGGGCAAACCGCCCCGCCGCGCCGCGCCCTTCCTGACATGCCGCACTCCGGGTCGCTGGCGCTCCCCAGGGGCTTTTTTATACGTGGGGGCGCTTAGCCGCCGCGGCTCCTGGCCCCGCCCAGGTCTCGTCAGCCGCTCTCGCGCGAGCTGCCGGCTCCTGGCGGGTCCCTCGGCTCCCTCTGAGGCTCCCGGTTCGGGAAACCCCCCTGTACGCTGCGCTAGGACGCTCCGCTGCAGGTCGTGCCGGCACCAGAGTTGATCGCCTCGGCAACTGAGTGCCAGTGACGGTTACGCCGCGTTTGAATCTCCCGCCGCGGCTCCTGGCCCCGCCCAGGTCTCGTCAGCCGCTCTCGCGCGGCTTAAATTGGTCCATCTACCTGTGGTCCTAATACTACATTTCTTGCCACTGCAAGCATTTCCCAAGTCTGAATACCATCTGTGTCTGTTTAATAAATCAGTGCAACTTGATGAACCAAATACTGATGGGCAATGACAGCAAATATCACCTTCCAGTGCCTCCGAGGTCAGCAGCCAGCTGTGGGGCAAGACCCTCAGAGCTGAGTCAGTTGTGGGAAGACTGCAGAGATCCCAGTACTTCTCTGTGCTGTCCTGCCATTCACAGCAGTCAGAAAAGCCAGCCAGTAGGAAAGAGAGCTGAATCTGGACTGATTAAGTGCCAAAAACACTCCCCTCTGAAAGGGCTTGCACACTGCTTTCTGCACTGTGGAGCAGAGACCCTTCCCTTGGCACTGCTCAACCTGCCAAGGAAGTCCCACCAGTCCAGTGTGACATCTACAGAGAAGCATCTCCTGGCACTTGCACCACAGCTGAGCTCACGTGCAACTGAGAATACAAGAAGAGACCCCAAAAGCAGGTCACATACAGCAAGAGCAGAATCCTGGGTCACCTCTTCTGCTTAAGCATCTAGCCATGCAAATTGGATGTGGGGTGCTGACCTTGTTCAACAGGACAAGCTATGGGAAGTTTTATTCCCGTAAACATAAGCAGGCAAACAAATTGGATTACCAAGCCATTGAGTACCTGGCTACAGTTTTACTTAGACTGGCATATGCTTTTGCCTTGTAACCCAAGTTTTACAAGGCCAGAGTGCCAGGTAGCCAAGAAAAGAAGGTTTTCCGTTCACCTTTATGAAACAAATTCAGCAGCTCACATGGCTTTACGTTCTGCACATGCCCTCTCATAATACTGACTATACGTGGGGATGTTACAGTAGCACTGAGTCTTCACCTTGCAGTCATTTGCCACAGCATACTCGCAACCAAAAGACTTGTGATCCACTTAAACAATCCTAGCCCACAGTTTAAGGTCAGTTACACGAAATGCATTGCTCCAAGAGCAGCAAGCAAATGCCTCTTGTCACCACACCACCGCAGAAGAGAATGGCTGCTGGGAGCAGAGCAGGGATTTACCCAGGGCAGAGCAGATTCACTTCAGCTCAAGTGCTTGCATCATGTAGCTGCAGACTCCTCCGAACCACTGGGGTTTTCCCAAGAAAGCCCATTCCTGTGCTTACGTGCAGTTTCATGAGATTTAAGACATAAAACAGCCCAAGAACCGAGATTAAAAATGCAAGAGACAACAAAACTCAGGGTTGAGCTAACTACAAGATTTCTTGGCAGAACCTACATCTTCTACACAGGTATAGTTTCTAGGCGATCAAAAAAAAAAAAAGCAACAACAGCCACAGTTACAGGTCAGTTTTTTCACTAAAAGCCCAATTCTAAACATGTTGAGACAAAAAGACCAAATTAGGCAATAAACTTATTTTTTAAATAAAGCAGCAGCTCACAGAAAGGTTTCCCCCCCTACAATTTCACTAACGTAAAGCTCAGATAGCTGATTTGCCTATTTCTGGTAAGTTCAGCCAGGCACTGCTAGGTACTAGAGAATGGCAGAGTTTTAGAATCATAGAATTGTTCTGGTTGGAAGAGACCTCCAAGATCATTAGGGCAGCTTGTTGTTAGCTCAGTTACAGCCAAACTAATTTAGGAGGACTACAGATGCAACTCAGTCCCCCACCTACAAGTACCCAACTGTTACTGCATTCACCATGTGTTTGACTCCTCTAACTGAGCTTAAACTGAAGAGAAATAATTCTGTTTCAGTGTCCTGATTTTAGCCACCTGCTCATCATGGATCTTTGACACCACTGAACATACTCAATAGCCAGGAAGGTGGAGACAACAGTCATCAACCCATTCCCCGCCTTCCCCAATTTATAACTAGTCACGCTTATAGTCCCTAGAAAAAGAATAAACTCCCCTGATGTTACGCTCAATAGACCAGCCTGGCAGAAGATTCAGCCCTTTATAGGCATTTACAGCTACTGCACAAGAACTTCAACCTCTAAGTAGCATCATAGCATAGTTTGGGTTGGAAGGGACCTTTAAAGGTCATCTAGTCTAACCCCCCTGCAATGAGTAAGGACATCCTCAACTAGATCAGGTTGCCTAGAGCCCCATCCAGCCTGACCTTGAATGTTTCCAGGGATGGGGCTTCTACCACCTCTCTGGGCAACCTGTGCCAGTGTCTCACCACCCTCATTGTAACAAACTTCTTCCTTATGTCTAGCCTATATCTCCCCTCCTTTAGTTTAAAACCATTACCCCTTGTCCTATCACAGCAGGCCCTGCTAAAAAGTCTGTCCCCATCTTTCTTATAGGCCCCCTTTAAGTATTGAAAGGCCACAATAAGGTCTCCCCGGAGCCTTCTCTTCTCCAGACTGAACCACCCCAACTCTCTCAGCCTGTTTTCATAGGAGAGGTGTTCCATCCCTCTGATCATTTTTGTGGCCCTTTATTTTAAGAATATTGCTACCAGCACAGTCACTTTGTTTCCTATTTTACTGCCTTGCTCCCTGACATCCTCATTAGCGCCTGCACTTCAAGGTTGTTATTTTTCTTCTATTTGGATAGGGCAAAGCCATAGCGAAATCTATGTAGGTCAGAAAAAAGTCTTACTAGATACCATGTTATTTGACTGAAAATACAAACCTAATGTTTCTACCAAACACTGAATTAAGTCCCGATTCAGTCACTATGAACAACTACTACAGTGACTTTGTTTCTGGAGATCCTGCCATGCACTTGACACTTACATATCAATATCATCTCCCTCTCAGTGGGGAGCACTAAGGCAGACAGGATTCCCTCCTAGCTTCAGCTGTCTAGAAATTCAGTATTTATTCCAGCCTAGCTGCATATGACACTTCTATATAGTCTGACACTGATTTCTTCTACTCCTCTCAAGCTGACAAAACCTAGATCCCTGATTTTTAAGCAGCAAGGGTAGGAATGGTGAATCCACCCTACCTGCCCACTGCAGAGAGGCAAGGGGGGGGCCACATATTTCCTGGAAAGCCACCAGCATCACAGCTGACCTGATTTAGGGAAATCAGGAGCACCAGCAGCTTTTACAGTGGCCAACAGAAACTGCAGCTGCTCAGCATTTCTAGAAGCACCAGTTAAAGATAGTTTTTATTTTAAAACATCACAAGCTTAATGCAAACCCTATGAAAACACAGCACCAGTGAAACTGAGCATCCTTTGAAAACTGTATTTAAGTTCAGATACAAAGGAAGCATTTGAGTTTTTAAAGTATTTTGTGCTTTTTTTCTAATCATCTGCTACAGCCAGCTCACAGACAAGCTCCTACCAATTCCGTGTGCAGGTACCACCGAGGTCTCCTACAGATCACCCACCCTGCCCCGGTAAGAGTTACAGCACTTGCAGACAGCACAAGGCCTCCTCATTCTTCTTTGGAACAGGCATAAGCAGGCTCCTCGCTGTGCACATCATCACTTCCTGTAGCTGCACGCCTAATGAATGCCTCCTGCCAGCGTGCTGCTAACTACACCATACATTTAACATACAAAAAAGCCAACAAGAACAGGAACCACAGACCACTACTGGGTTAAGTGTTAATATCTAATCCCACAAAATGCCCTTTACTGCTTCTAGTGCATCAAGCATTTATACAATTCATCTAATGGATTCTCCTCTTCCACATTAAGCCTGGATTAGTGTATGCAGAATTAAATACTATGTGCCAGAAAACATGTTCAGTAGAGGTCAGCAGTAAGTACTAGCAGCCTGTTTTGCACATCAATGAGGTTTAAAGCACCTTGATATCCTCCAGCTTCAGAACCTGTAAAGCAGCGTTAAAGCTAGCCACACCGCATTGTCAACTATTTGACAAGGTAAAAATGAATGTAGGACCAATATTGCTATTTCAGCTCCAGATATTATGACTTAGGACCAAAATTGTTTCTTGTGGCAGAGCTGGGCACTAGCCTGGTAATTTAGTCCCAGTTCTGGCTTCATTTCCCAGGAGCACCATAACAATATTTATTGACATTTGTTGTGCTTTTAGAGAACTAGGACCACATCTCTGATCCAAGTTAGAAGATGAGTGACTTGTGAGTCCTGAAAACTCCCTTGCTGCTGCAGCAGCCATATGAACACTAACAGCAGCAAACCCCTTATATTCTATATTACCTGCGCTATTTCATAAGGAATTTAAGTCACAAAGACCTGAATGTGAAGAGTGAACTAGATCTCATAAAAGGACATGAAGCTTCTAAACAAGAAAGAAAATAGAGCCACAAGTCAGTAGGGCAAAGATGAGTCAAGAAGTGAGGTTAACTTACAAAATCAGAGACTGGTTTGACAGGCAGAAGCCCATTCTTCTTTCACACTAAATCATATCTTGTATACACTTGCTAATTTAGTTATCTGCGGCATTACTAAAAGTTGTCATTTCCAGTGGAAGACTCCTCTGGTATAAACTAGGTTCCCTTTTACCAAAAGGTCTTTGAACAGTAAATTGTTATTAAATATTTATCTGTCCATGTAGCTATGTTCATAAAGCTCGGACTGTTGTTAAGTCACCCAATCTGGACCAAAGCAGCAAGCCTGCAATACGAAAGGCAAAGTTACAATTAGACCTTTAAAGAAAGGGCTTTCACCCACATATTAGTCTTTTGCTCCTTAGATCTGAAGTCAGGACTAACAATAGACACGAAACCAGGGTTGAGCTGAATAAGGGGGGATTCACTACAGCCCTGTTAAGCTGGTTTGCATCCAAGCTCCTGCAATCTCATAAATTCACATTCCTGTTGCCTGGGCCATGACAAGGCTGATGGTTCAGCCAGCCTGGAGGTGCTGCCGAGGACTAGTCAGCCTATGTCCTGCATCAAAACTGCCCCCACAAAGGAAAACAAGAGACGGGTCGTTGTCATAGGTGACTCCCTTCTGAAAGGAACAGAAGGGCCCATATGCAGACCGGACCCACTGCTTAGGGAAGTCTGCTGTCTCCCAGGGGCCCGGGTTAAAGACGTGAAGAGGAAGCTTCCCACCCTAGTACGGCCCTCAGACTACTATCCCCTGTTGATCTTCCAGGTAGGCAGCGATGAGGTGGCAAAAAGAACTCCCGGGGCAATCAAGAGGGACTTCAGGGCCTTGGGGTGACTGGTTAAGGGATCAGGAGCACAGGTAGTGTTCTCCTCTATCCCTCCAGTTCTGGGGAAGGATGAGGGAAGAAACTGGAGGAGCCAGCAGATCAACGCCTGGCTCCAAGCCTGGTGTCACCAGCAGGACTTGGGGTTCTTTGACCACGGGTTGGTTTACATGGCACCAGGCCTGCTGGCGGCAGATGGGGCGCACCTGTCCCAAAGGGGGAAAAGGATCCTAGCACAGGAATTAGCAGGGCTCATTGAGAGGGCTTTAAACTAGATTTGAAGGGGGAAGGGGATAAAACCAGGCTTGCTAGAGAGAAGCCTGGGGGTGGCACGCCAATGAATGAGGGATGGCGTGCCAGCAAGGCCCTTCGGTCAGCTGTCTCAGATGAGGTAGGACAGAGAGACCCGTGCGGCAGCAGGGACACAGGGGTCATTGATCAGCTAGGAACCACGGAAATGCCTGAGATGGGACATGTAGGGAGTAGGGCTTCTCCCACCACAAAGGCAACAGGATCACTAGCCCAGCTGAAGTGCATCTACACGAATGCACAGAGCATGGGCAACAAACAGGAGGAGCTTGAGGCTGTTGTGAAAGGGGAAAACTATGATATAGTTGCCATCACAGAAACATGGTGGGATGACACGCACAACTGGAGTGCCGCGATGGATGGCTATAAACTCTTCAGAAGGGATAGGCAAGGAAGGAGAGGCGGTGGGGTAGCCCTCTATGTTAAGGAGAGTCTGGACTGCCTTGAGCTCGAGGACGGTGATGCGAGGGTTGAGTGCCTATGGGTAAGAATCAGGGGGAAGGCCACCAAGGCAGACATTGTGGTGGGAGTCTGTTATAGACCACCCAATCAGGACGAGGAGGCAGATGAAGTATTCTACAGGCAGCTGGGAGAAGCCTCGCGATCGCTAGCCCTTGTTCTCGTGGGGGACTTCAACTTGCCAGATGTTTGCTGGAAATACAATGCAGCAGAGAGGAAACAGTCCAGGAGGTTCCTGGAGTGTGTGGAAGATAACTTCCTCACACAGCTGGTGAGGGAGCCCACGAGGGAAAGCGCCCCGCTGGACCTGTTGTTTGTGAACAGAGAAGGTCTTGTGGGTGATGTGACGGTCGGAGGCTGTCTTGGGCATAGTGACCACGAAATGATAGAGTTTTCGATTCTCAGAGAAGTAAGGAGGAGGGTCACCAGAACTGCCACCTTGGACTTCCGGAGGGCAGACTTTGGCCTGTTTAGGAGACTGGTTGGCAGAGTCCCTTGGGAAGCAGTCCTGGAGGGCAAAGGAGTCCAGGAAGGCTGGACATTCTTCAAAAGGGAAATCTTAAAGGCGCAGGAGTAGGCCGTCCCCATGAGCCGAAAGATGAGCTGGCGGGGAAGACGACCAACCTGGCTGAGCAGAGAGCTCCGGCTGGAACTTAGGAAAAAAAAGAGAGTCTACAACCTTTGGAGGAAGGGGCAGGCAACTCAGGAGGACTACAAGGATGTTGTGAGGTTATGTAGGGAGAAAATTAGAAGGACCGAGGCCCAGCTAGAACTTAGTCTGCCTACTGCCATAAAAGACAATAAAAAGTCCTTCTACAAATACATTAACAATAAAAAGGGGGCTAAGGAAAATCTCCCTCCTCTATTGGATGCGGGGGGAAACTTAGTGTCAAGGGATGAGGAAAAGGCTGAGGTGCTAAATGCCTTCTTTGCCTCAGTCTTTAACAGGAAGGGAAGTTGCTCTCTGGGCACCCAGCCCCCTGAGCAGGAAGACAGGGATGGGGAGCAGAATGAAGACCCCGTAGTCCAAGGGGAAATGGTCAGTGACCTGCTACACCACCTAGACACGCACAAGTCTATGGGGCCGGATGGGATCCACCCAAGGGTGCTGAAAGAGCTGGCAGAAGTGCTCACCAAGCCACTCTCCATCATGTACCAGCAGTCCTGGCTAACTGGGGAGGTCCCAGTTGACTGGAGGCTGGCAAATGTGATGCCCATCTACAAGAAGGGCCGGAAGGAGGATCCGGGGAACTACAGGCCTGTCAGCCTGACCTCGGTGCCCGGGAAGGTTATGGAGCAGATCATCTCGAGTGCCATCACGCGGCACGTATGCGACAGCCGGGTGATCGGGCCCAGTCAGCATGGGTTTATGAAAGGCAGGTCCTGCCTGACCAACCTGATCTCCTTCTACGACATGGTGACCCGCCTAGTGGATGAGGGAAAGGCTGTGGACGTTGTGTACCTGGACTTTAGTAAAGCCTTTGACACCGTCTCCCACAGCATCCTCCTGGAGAAACTGGCGACCCATGGCTTGGATGGGCATACTCTGTGCTGGGTAGGAAACTGGCTGGATGGCCGGGCCCAAAGAGTTGTGGTGAATGGAGTTAAATCCGGTTGGCGGCCAGTCACAAGTGGTGTTCCCCAGGGCTCAGTACTGGGGCCAGTCCTGTTCAATATCTTTATCAATGATCTGGACGAGGGGATCGAGTGCACCCTCAGTAAGTTTGCAGATGACACCAAATTGGGCGGGAGTGTTGATCTGCTGGAGGGCAGGCAGGCGCTACAGAGGGACCTGGACAGGCTGGATCGATGGGCCGAGGCCAATTGTATGAGGTTCAACAAGGCCAAGTGCCGGGTCCTGCACTTGGGACACAGCATCCCCAGGCAATGCTACAGGCTTGGGGGGGAGTGGCTGGAAAGCTGCCTGGCAGAAAAGGACCTGGGGGTGTTGGTTGACAGCTGGCTGAATATGAGCCAGCAGTGTGCCCAGGTGGCCAAGAAGGCCAATGGCATCCTGGCCTGTATCAGAAATAGCGTGGCCAGCAGGAGTAGGGAAGTGATCATCCCCCTGTACTTGGCCCTGGTGAGGCCACACCTCGAGTACTGTGTTCAGTTTTGGGGCCCCTCCCTACAAGACAGACATTGAGGGGCTGGAGCGTGTCCACAGAAGGGCAACGAGGCTGGTGAAGGGTCTGGAACAGAAGTCCTATGAGGAGCAGCTGAGGGAACTGGGGATGTTTAGTCTGGAGAAAAGGAGGCTGAGGGGAGACCTTATTGCTCTCTACAACTACCTGAAAGGAGGTTGTAGAGAGATGGGGGTCGGACTCTTCTCCCTAGTAACAGACGACAGAACAAGAGGAAATGGCCTCAAGTTGCACCAGGGGAGGTTTAGATTGGACATTCGTAAAAATTTCTTCACTGAAAGGGTTGTCAGGCACTGGAACAGGCTGCCCAGGGAGGTGGTGGAGTCCCCATCTCTGGAGGTATTCGAAAGACGTTTAGATGAGGCCCTAAGGGATATGATTTAGTGGGGGACTTGGTAGTGATAGGTTAATGGTTGGACCCGATGATCTTGGAGGTCTCTTCCAACCAGAATAATTCTATGATTCTATGATCTCTCAAGGGATCCAAGTAAATAAAACTGCTCTGAATAATGATATTAGAACAAGCAGTGCCTGGAAACCAAACCATTTTCTTCTAACATTACAGAAAAGGTTTGTGTTTGTTTTTTTTTTTTTTAAATATCATCTCCCTTTGATAACCTAGAAGTTCAGTCTAGCCTTCATGACAGCTCATGGCAGCTGCTACTCATCTAGAGACTGAGTTAGCCTGCACAAGTCAGCTGTGTTTAGGATCTCAAGCAGTTCAGCAGTTAGAGAAGATATTTCTTTCTTGCAGTGGGTTTTACTGCAGAGACAGTCCGTGGTATTGCCCAGTTAATTGTGCCATTCAGTCTGAACCATGCAACAACCACTTTGGCTCTGGCTAGAAACACTCATTGTCAGTGATCTTGAGCCAGGGAGCATCCAGCTTCAGACAGGGCAGCTGTTAACGCTCTTGTGTTGAGAGCTTGCTGGGGACAAGCTGGAAGCTGAATAAGAAGTTTCCCTTGGCCAGAGGCTACCTGCACACTCCTGAAGCTGTTCCCCTCCCTGGTTGCACAACCAAGCACAGCCCCACCAGCACGGGGCCAGCAGTTGCCCATCTCCAGTTGTGCACAGGTCAGTACTGCAGTGCCCATGGTTTGAGCGAGGTTTTTCCTGCCTCAGCTCTATGTCCCAGGCTGATAAGGGCAAAGCAAGAGCATTTCCAGACAGGGCCAGACTTCTGAACTCCTTAGTATAAACCCCTAAGACACAGTTGTGTTACTTTGACAATTTTTTCCCCAAAACTGCAGGTCAGTGCCCTCAGAGCTCAGGCAAACAAGCAGATTACAGGAGCACTCACCTACATTAGGCTAACAAGTGCCAGGTTCACTTCTATTACTTTTATTGTCAGTTTGACTTCACACAATACTACAGAAAACACCATCATTGCAGCAGCTGCAGGAGATGTAGCATCCAGCAAGCGATACTGAGTTGGAAACAGTGGCATCCTGAGCCATCCAAGTATTTCTTCTAACCTGTCCATTTTCACTCAGTTTTTGCATGTCTGCCACCTCATCACAGAAAAGGCAACTACCAGCAGCTATAAGACCTAACACCAAACAGAACTACTTGGTCCTCTTCTGTACAGCAAGCTGCCAGCCCAACAGCTTTACTGAGCTTCGACCACAGGAGCTGAGCACTAAAGCAATTTCAGATTATCACGTGAGAAAACTGACATCATACTGATGTTTCTGTACTTTCCTAGGAATTCCCATGCTGAAATATTACTAGATTCTGCCTCCAATTCAACCTTCACTCCAGGATCAGGCCTGATTAAGAGAAAAAAAATTAAGATTGAATATATTAGAGATTGTGGCAGGCCAGATGTGAGGAGACTTCTGCCATCACCAAAGGCCTCATGTCGAGATTGTGCTCTTGAGTCTGACGCCTTCTGGTTGTCCGCAGACTGTACACGAGTTGTATGGCTTGAAATCAGGCTCACTGGGTGTGTGTTATGCAGAGAGACTAGTCTGCATGACTATTTTTCCAGGCAGAAACAGATGACTCCATTCTTATTTGTATCTGTACAAACACACAGACTTCCCCATTTGGACAAAATAGGAAGAATAACTTCAAATGCGTGAAACTTAAGTCTCCCTATAGTGTCTAATACTTGCTGAAGGAGCCAAAGATACTTGGCAATACTGCACCTAAAGTTTACTCCAAATCATACATCTCCTCTTAGGTCTCTGCTTTAGAGGAGAAACTGGCACTTGAAATAGTCCTACTGCAGGTATAGCTAAGGATGCTGGTACCTGAACCAGTAAATCTCTAACACTAGTGCAGCTGTTCTAGAAACTGTTTGTGTTTTCCAACTCTTTCTATTTGCAAAAATAGAGTTTTGCTGGAGCAGTGGCAAGAATATTTGAGGCTGCTTATTCAAAGTATCATGCTACATTACTGGCATCTCTGGCAGCATGTGTGGAAGTCCTCCAGTTACATGTGCATTGGGTTGATATCCTGGGCACCTGCCTCCACTTGCCAGGCTTCAGGGTCCAGAAGATTGACTCTTTTATTAAGAGCTGCATTAGCCTACGACATCTTCAGCATCCTGTTCAATCTTATATTTTGAACTTACCCAGGTCATGAAAGTAATTTACTTTCTTGAAGCAGATTTATATACAGGCATGTCTATGGAGTGGTTGAGCATGAGACAGTATGATATACTTTGGACTTATCCTGGTCATTTCTCTAACTTAGTTTGCTCGAATTCAAGTAATCATGACCAAAGCATATCCCAGTTTCGCAGCATTTTGCATCAGGCTTGACAGAGTGAACTCACCTATTCATTCCCCTATTTGCATACTCACCAAAACACAGTAGATTGCTTTACTGTTCAGTAAAGCAAACCATACCATTTGCAACTGCTGAGTAAAGAGATGTCCAAGCTAGCTCGATATACAAACACCCTTTCCTTCAGTCTGTTTTAACTATTTTTAGACAATTCTTTAAACAAGCACCATTCATGAGTCAGTGAATGATTAATTGCCTTGGTTCTCTTCATATGCAAGCCAGGCTGGATGCAAGAGGAAAGCTCTCCTCAAGGGACAGCCAGTCACATGTTCTGCTAAAAACACAGGGCAAGTCTTGATGCAGTCACCTCTTTCATAAGCAGCAAGGGGAAAGGAGTATTTATAGCATTGTAAGCGTAAACCATAGCACTGTGCTGCAGTGTTACACAACTTCACCTTTCTCAGCACAGCAGGCAGCAGTTCTTCTAACAAGACTTTTCAAGCTGGCATACCAGTGTTTAAATAAACAAGAGATATAGGTTTCTAGAAACTGAATAGCAACACCTAGGAATTGCATTCAAAAACTTATCTATGCTGTCTGCCACACAAGCCAACTAAGCACTTATGCAGCCATGCTACTTATTTTTCAGCCACTGCATTACTGATCATGAACCCTCATGTTTGGAGCTGGTCACAGGCAGTAAATCTAGGGAGACACAAGTAATACTTACTGATACAACTGTATTATGCATAGCCCCAGCGTGCAACCCATCTACAAAGTGTCTATAATCCTGTATGAGCCAGTGAGGTCTGATACACCTATGCAAACTGCCTCCCTGCCCAGCATCCTCTAGTTCACTGCAGGAACCAGCACTATGTCAGGTGAGAAGCCTATGTTTGAGACACAAAAGCATATTTTCACATTATTGCATAATGATGCACCTGTCAGCTCCATTATCATAGGCTGCTTCAAACAGATCAAGTTTAAAGTTTAAGCTAAAATAAGTGCATTAGCTGATACATACCCATCTTTGCTCCTCAGGCTATTGTTTCTACAGTAACAGGTTTTGGTTGGGCTTTTTTTGCTAGTGAGGAGCCAAATTCAAGAGGCATTCAGTATTCTGTCATTCTCTACCTCTTTTCACCCCTGCCTTGTGCTTTAGACTATTTGGAGCTCACAGCATTACAATCAGTGTAGCTTTACTCATTAGCAATGACTTGGTTGCCAGCAAACTGCACTGTAAGGGATGAGAATTAAAGAAAGATGAATCCTAGCTCAGACCTCAGATTTATTTTTTCAAAACAAGACAAAAACCCAAATTGCACAATATTATTGAACTGTTAGAGTCTCAGTTAGAGCTTTGGCCTGCTAAGGAAAGGGAGTCCAGTTCAAGTGATATGTTTAATTCATTTAATGACTTCAAAACACAGACATCCACCTTAAGTCAAAAATCAAAACAGAGGCAGATCACTGAGGCCCGCAGAGCATTAAGCTGCTACTTCTCACACTACAAAGGACTCTTGCCTAGGCTTGGGGAGCAAAACCAGCAACTGCCAGCCCGAATCTGCCACAGTACCAGCTCCTGCAAATGTATGTTTAGCAGCTGCATTACACCAGGCAGAAGACTAGCGCTTATGCTAAACATCTGCTTAAAAAAAGCAGATCACACAGCACTGCTGCTGTAGTCACAAGGACAAGATATTCAATTGCTTCGGCCTTCAGTGGCTCCAAAGCGCTACTGTTTGAACCATATCTTGGGTTGCCTTGTGTTAGGTACCACATAGTCCTTATGCTCCCAACATGGGCCTAAGGAAGCAGCTACTGAAAAACACGTCCCTTCATAGAGTTCTTATCTCCTGCAGATCACCAGGAAGTCACCTCCCTGCTATAACAACCATGCTCCATTTAAAAAGCTAATTACACATGGCTAGACAAGAACCATCTACAAAATGGTTTTTCTTGATCATCGTTAAAACACACATCTTTCAGGCCAGATGGATATCCAAGAGAAAATACAACATTGAAGTGAAAGCTAGCATTGATATTTCTACTTATGTTCCAACTAGTTGCCACGTGAATGACTAATATGACATCTAGATAAAGCCAGAATCCTCAGTTTGCCGAAATATCTCCTGAAAGAGCCAGCAAAAGGGTGCAAAGCAGGTTGATTCATCTGCAGTGCAGCACAGATATTTAAAGTACCCTTTATACTTCTGATAAAAGCAGAACCAGTGCAATTGAGCTAAGCTCAGTACATGAATGAGCATCCTTGAAATTCAAGCTTGTATCTAATTAATTGTAACCATTTGCATTAAGTTTGAAGGCATACAGGGTAAGAGTAGCAGTCAGGAAGAACCACTTCAGACTACCACAGGTCAAGAGGATTTCAAGGTCAAGACAGAAATTTAATGAGACAGATGTAAGATGAGAATACAGGCAAGGGATCTGATCATTTGGACAGAAAAAGCTGGATCTTGTAGAAAAGTCAGAGGAAATTTGTACAATTGTGTGACTAAAAGCAGCCCTTAAACTATGCAGCTCTAACACTATGCAGTATTGCCTACCAGTACCAAGAAAGGAACTGGGAGAAATTAAAACCCATTTAATTTTTCTTCCTGTATTTAAGCACATCATAGATTATATTCTTGAATTGAAGGGGCAGATCTGACTTAACTTTAGAAGAATTTGTGTGACAGATAAGCGACCACCCATAAGTGGCATACCAGGGAAGAGAAGACAAGATCTATGGTAGATCAACAGTCTACTTTTAGTGAGAACTGGAATGTGGATGAAAATACTTCAAGAAAAAAAAAAGTAGAGAACTTCAAGACAGAGCAATTTTTTTACTGTGAGACATCACTTTCTACTTAGACCCTTCTGATATCTACTTTCTAGTGAATTTTGGATAACTTATTTTTCAGCTTCGCCCTTCCTTTTTAAGGTCTTGAAGTTTAAGAACACTAACTGAATGCTAGAGAAACAGATAAAAACCTTCCAATAGGTCCTCATGTGTGTGCCAGTAGCCACACAGCACCTTCTTATTTTGAAGTCTCCACAGAAACAAGTCACGTTGCTTTCCTGCAGAGACTCATCTAAAAGCTCCTCCACTTTCTAAATAATAGGATCATCACATGTAAGTATCTGTGACTACAGAGATCGCTGATCCTTAATCTACAACAATGCATGCTGTGTCTCCAATAGCTCCAGTACAGTGCTCCAGCATGCCACCATGCTCAAAAATTGTAGCATCCACATGGTCAGTTTCAGAACTGGATTATCTCTTACTCCGTTCAGAGAAAAATAATACCCACACATCTGCAAAAACCTAAGACCTGAGCACAGGACTCGCTTGTATATGGAATAAGCTGAGGCTACCAAAATCCAGGAATGGCAGAGAACAGAAAATTCATCCTTATTTGTATGCTAGCCACGATCCCATGATGACTCTTTCCTGTCTTGTAAGATTAATTCTTGAAAACTTAGTCTTAATGTTGTTAGGCTGTTTGATCAGAGCCTGTATCTCAAACACACCGCATCTGATGCGAGATGCCTACACTCTATCAAATTACAATGCAGTCATAGTCAGTTTACACCAAAAGTTGACAGTGTTTTGAGAATACAAGCGTAAGTAGAGCCCTGTCATGGGAAACCTACCCCAGGCATACATGGAAGTGTCTGAACCCTAAAATAATCTGTGTTGGTAATTATAGCCTTATCTATGCTGGGATAAAATATGTTGATGTTAGAAGAAAATTATTTACCCACACTCATCATTACAAATATTTTCATATTTGTTTTTTCCAGTTACTAGCAAGCAACGCTACAAGCTTCTACTCAACATCACTTTAAAGTTCATCAGTAGTTAATAATCAGTAACTATTTCAAATTGATGATTTAGGTTCAACCATACCATCAAGAGGATGACTATTTTGATTTAAAAAATTAATTGCTTGTAAAGAGGTGTTACACTGACAGATTCAGACATCTGCATGCTACTTAAAGCATAAGATGCTTCCTGACACAGAAACATATCCAAAGCATAACTTGGAGGAACCTCTAGTGGTGATAAAGTAGATGTGATTATGAATTAACAGATGCTCAAGTATAAGCTAACAGCCTTGCTGGTATTCACACTAGCCTACAGATGCATTACTCCTAGTCAGGTTACCAGCAATCAGCATCCGAAAGCCACACGCACACTTTGTACCAAGTAGGATGATTTAAATAGTGCTCTACCTACAAGTTTTACCTTGCTTTGATTCAATAAGGGAACAAACCAGCTTGCTTCTTGTCCTCTTCTGCTTGTAGATAACATTTAGTACGTAAACCAAATTAAGAGTTCCAAAAGCTTCCTAGAACAGGAAGCAGTGTTCATACCCAATTTATGTACGAAGTTACATACTGACACAGGTAGACCACTATTTTTAAATAAATTGTGTCTATGCACACAGAAAGTAAGGACGTTTAAAATTTGCACTGCAGAAAAACATCCTTTGAGCAATTTTACACAGACATTAGAGTAGTATCTTCCATAGGTACCAAGACTGGAGAACGTTTTGCTGCTGGAAAAGGACTTTTCCAGAGCATGAACTTTGACAGTATCAACTGGAAGCAGTTCTGTTTGCACTCTATTTGGCAAGCCTGAGAGCAGGTATCAACAACTATGCAGTTTCTCCAATCTTGCAGCCTGTTGCAGCCACACTGATATGGCATATAAAAACTGGAAAGCTAGTTTCACTCTTTCAGGAAGCCCTGAAACATTACACTTTTTGATAAGCATTAATACTGATGTAATGCTTTCTTTAGCCTAGCACAAAAAGAAAAGCAAAAAACCCACATTTGGTTATTTAATTGCCTCCACTCACATACCATTTAGGTTCCAGTAAGAGCCCTTAAAGAACTGGAGAACTTAAAGGCTCATCTGGCATACAGGTACTGAACAAAACAGCCAACTTCTGTTGGTAGTTAAAAGGTTCAGACACTGAAAAAGTTAATGCTGTTTCAGCACTTTGCAAGTACAATTGCAGACTAGACACTGTCAAAGTACTTCAGAGGTTTGTTTTTTAGCAGCTGAAAGATTTGTCAGACAACTATAGGTCAACAACATGCATTTAAGAGCTCTGTATGTCTTGGCAGATTTTTCGGGGAGATCAGCACACTATTGACTGGGATGGGAGAACGCTGCAAGGTGACCAACAGGAGTCAACTGTTTTCCTCTAGCTGCTTTATTCTGTACTTCTTTCAGTTGTGTTTCTGTACAGGAGCAGCTACATGCTAGAAATTTTAGTTTAAGAAAAGCCTTACACTATACATATATTTTCAGTTTTAAGAGTATCTAGCCATACAAGGGGCAATAATGGAACATAACAGCTCACAAAAACACATCTCAGGTTATGCACCCTGTCATATTGCACAGTGTTTCAAGTAACACATGGAGGAAGTACCTGCACTACAAGGGTGGTGGCATGGGGGACAACTGCAGGAACTGATTCCAAGCACTTTCCCCCCCGAAAAAACAAACAAAAAAACCCCACACACCACCACAAAATTCCCTTTCTTCCTATTCTTGGACATTCAGCATTATTCGCTAGAACCACTGCTCAGTCCCTCCTACCCTACCTTGTCCCAGTTCTCATAGCCTCTAAGGAAAAGCATTTTCAGTCGAGCAAAATGGTCTCCAGAGACTGCAACAGTAGTAACCTTCACTGGCACTAAAGGCAGCCTGGGAAGTTAAGTATCAGATCCAAGAGCCTCCCTTGCTGTACCAAAAGGGTTATGCATTTCCCAGATCAGTACAATTTGCCTCCACATCTCTCCAACCCTAAACTGGCCCTGTGAAACAAAGATTATACACCTCTTAGGAACAGCCCCATCAATGCCTATAAAGTACACCAAGGCAGGATTTTGGGTGATCAGTGCAAAATTCACTTATATGCCCATTGCGAAGAAGGATCAACAGCCAGCGGCCTTGGCCATGCCACCACACTCATTTTCTGCATCAGGCACATGAACAGTTCAACCAAGCTGCACAACTGCCTCTAAAGACCTCTGCATATCTGACCCTTAAAAATTACTCATGCCTGCTCAGCATTATACTTATTTATATCCAACATTATTAGTTCTGGTACAATATAAAATTATCCTGCAGATGTCCAAAACTACTTGGCCTTTAACTGTCCCACTGGAAGCAGAAGTTTGCACTATGCTACTCAAAGCTTAAAGACCAACCAGCTTGCTTTTTTAATGCCAAACACCTTGAACTCAACAACTCTATCAGACTTTAAAGGACAAAGTGGTTCAACAAAATGGCAGCATCTTTTCCTATGCACCAAACCCACGGACAAGTAACATTGCTAGCATTCGTTTTAATGTTCACACAAGCACTACCATCTTTAACTTGTTAATTTTAAAGAAAATCCTCACGCTGCTCTTATAAATGGACAAATTTATTGGAAGTACAAAAATAAAAATGCAATCCCTCACTTTAACACTTTAGTGCACCTGAACACACTCAGACACAATGCTTATACTTTAATATTAACATCTCCTTACTACAAAGATGCTTTGCAGTAACAGAGGAGCTCTCCTCCCCTGCATAGCAATAGCTAAGCAATCACACACAGATAAGAGAATCCCTTTTAACTCCCACTTTGCACGCACCCATTAGTACACTCATGAATACCTACTCTAATAGGACTGCCTTCAGAGCTTTTTAGAAAGCTTCATTATCGCCTTTGGCATCAATTAGGTCAGAAGAAGTTGGTGCTTTCTGAAACCTGCTGGAGAGCAAGACAGCTCACTTACCACTGTCATGTGAATTTAGGAGGGGAAATCAAAGCCATTACTATCCCAAGAAATAGCAGAATCCACATATAGTATTTATGACATCAGTTATATATGCTTTTGTTTCAAGTCAGATTTAGAATCAGAGGGAGTGAAACAAGGATTTCCATTGCTCAACAAGGATTTCCCCCTCCCAAACAGGGTACCCTACAGATTTCTTGATGCTCAGTCTCCTCATCTCTTGGCCACACCACTGCTGAAGGACTTTAAAGTATATTAACTTTTAGTTCATTATCATCATCACAAACATTAGATATATACATTCAAACCAAACTAGGTTTTAGCAGTAGGGTAAGGATCTGTCTCAAACAGGCTGCAATTCAAGACACTCAATACAGTTCCAAATTAGCATGCTATGCTTTGAAGTTTGGAAAAGTTGTCCCCCCCCCACCTCCCCAATTACCACCACAAATGGCAAGAGGTTTCCTACAAATTTCTGTTACAGAAAGTATGCAAGTTTTGTTCTGAAGGTTGCTTTTCAGTATTTGCTATGTGAAAAGAGAAGCTCAAAAAAAAAAAAAAAATCACTTTTCTTCAAGGGACCTTTTGATATTCCCAACATTTGAAGTGCTCAGGTCAAAGCTTGCTAAATTTCAGCATCAGTATTAAAGTAGGAACAGCACACAACTCATCTGGGTATCAAAAAAAAAAAAAAAAAAAAAAAAATATCAGAGTGCTTGACAAGTTATCCTCTGTGTCTCATTTTAAAATAGACAACACTTACACTAATATACAGCATTGTGAGGAATCCTTAACCTTCCTAACAGGATACTTGGGAGTCAGACAAGTAGATGTCCTGCATCTACCATAGAAACCAGAGCAAATTATAGAGATACCTGCCTTTGACTGCATCACCAGTTTTCAACTTCATGTGCTACAAGATAAAAATTACTAGGATTTTGCTAATCCTTTCCAAATATTGTACACTTCAAAGAAACCTGCAATGTAAGTTGATTAGACAACACTGACAACCTAGTCAATGAGTCCAAGAGCAAACTGAGAACAACATCTAATCCATTTGTGGCTTCTGCTCTGGCATCAGGAAACCAGCTGCAGCTGCTTGGTTCAAGTTGTGTACTATGGCAAGAATGTCTGCAATCCAGCTCTAACGACCAGCATTTCTACAACTGCTAAGTAATGTTTATAAAGCAGAGCAGCAGCTCCTCTATAGAATCTGGAGCATGAACTGCACATGCAAAAGCATGGTATGTCTGGGGAGTCAGGGCACTCCCATCTCAGAAGTGTTTTGGCTAGGTCAGACACTTACTACATGAGATTTGCAGAGACATCAGTATAAAACCTAGCTCACTTGCACAGAGTAGCCTAATGAAGTAAGGGAGCATGTGATGCCAGGGTATCCCAAGCTAGATGGTCACTTGGATCCCTTCCTTGGAACTGACCCCAGTGACCCCTTGGTCATCTAACTCAAGAAAACTTCCTTAACTTCATTAAACACATTTAGTCCTTCCCAAAATGTAAGCAAAAAGCACTGTCTGGAAGGTTTTCTACCTGGTAGCATTTAGTTTGTAATTTCAATGTCCTAACAGCCCTGGTCTCCTCCAAATTATTAGGTCATTAGCTTCTAGAATAGTCTAAAATCCAAATTTATTTCAGGTACTATGTGTGCCATTTTAGCATGCCACTTTGTAGCCTTGAAGCGTTTATCTGTCTGTACAGGAAAGATGCAGAGAAGACACCCAGCCAACTACCCACACTCCAGAAGTCAGACTCCTGGATTCTTAGAGGATGCTTTCAGAAAGCCATATTTAGTCCAATATTATTTTTCAATGTGCTATACAGTTCAAGCAGTACTTACTAAACTGTGATAATGCAAAATAAAAAAAGACTGTGGGAGAAATTAAGATTTACAAGGTTAACTGAGAAATTCAGTGAATTATCTTCCTGCTAACATGAAAGATCAGGAGTACTAAGTTGCACTGTGCCATTCTCAATTAAAATACTCTACAGAGACCCCAGGTGAGCCTCTGGTGCCCATCTTTAGGGGACAGGCTACCACATTAGCAGCAGATGAGATGCTGAAAGTAATTGTTCACACAAATGCCTATAATCATTTACAAGGGGTGACCAAACCATATTTAAAGCCTTTATTTTGTTGCTCTGTTCCTCCCCACCAAAATAAGGCAGCTGAACTCACACTACATAAGTGTTTTTTTTTTTTATTAAAACATACCAGGCAGTATCAGGGACAAAACAGTGGACTGAGCAGACATAAGCAATTGTGATTTAGTGCATAAATCAGTATTGGGAAGGACAAAAAATTAAAATGTGACAGCGATTCAAATATCAACTGTTTGGAAGTAACTGCATATTAGTGCCAAAACCAGATCTGGAGATTCTTTCAAGCTGATTTTCCATGCAGTCAGCTTCACTGTGCTGTAGCATGAAGAGCCTGTCAACAGCAAGGAGGCGTTTTAAAGTAACAGAAAATACTACAGTGAACTCATTAAAGCACTGAGAAAGCTCAAGGGGTATTAGATGGTGAACACAGATGAAAACTAGTTTTAAAAGGAGATTAAAGATGTGGCTTGGACTTCTCAGTTGAAGAAAGAGATTTCAATTCCAAGAAGGTATTGCAAAGAGAAAGCAGTACCCTTGTAAACTTTGTTATAGTTGTCTAGGAGAAGTGATGGTAGAAAGTCTCCATGCTACCATCTGATCAATTTCTACTGAACCAAGTGATCAATTTCTAGAAACCTGAACTTGTGTCTATATTTTTTCTATTAATGAAGATGCCCTCCTTCCCCAGCTATCTTTGAAGAACATCACACATCATCTCAGTATCAAGCTTGCTCACTACCAACATGCCTTCTCTCCACTGCTACAAATGTTTGAAGTAGCAGCTATCACGATGCTCATGTGTACAGTTCTGCTTGTGCACAAACAGCTGCAGTGTACAAACTGCTAAGGGAAACAGCAAAGCACTGGAAGCTCAATGCCAAAACAGTACCAGAGCTTGTTTAGATTTATAGCCTTTAAAAAAGTGAGGACTAGCAGGTACCATAAGAGCAGCTAACCAGCTGGACACTGAGCAGGACAGCTCAGGGTCCCAATCCAGCAACTGAGCACCACAGTGAATGTGTTGTCACATTAGGACACAAGCAATCAGAATTACTATGTCAAACAGATTATTAAGAACCAGATGAATGTCAGTGTGGGCAGCATTAGTTGTCACTGACATTTGAAGTCCCCAAAACTAAAAGTGCATAAACTGTTGTTTCCTACTTCTTACACTCAACTATGGGTTTGATAATCCTCAGTATTATAGCTTAAGAAATATCTTAGCATCCAAACACTATAAGCCCTAAGCAATAAGTAAAGAACAAACCAGCACAAGTCACAGCAGAGGTTCCTCCTCCCACACCTAGCACCACAGCTGGTACCACTGTTTGTGCATCCAGGTAACAAACCAGCCAGAAAGTCCCTCATTTTTAACTTAAATGGTTTATTTTGGAAGAAGTGATCACTTAGACCTTTATTTCTGGAGTTAAGCGTCAACAGTTTAGGCAGGACACACTTAGACCAAGCAGCCAGCCACTTGGTTCTTTAAATAAGTGTAGGATTGCATACACAGGAAAAAAATCCCAGTTTGGCTACTACTGAAATCCTGCACAAATGCCTGTTACCTTTCCTAGTAGAAAACTCATAACAGGACAGTTTTGTATACTGTCAATTGTGGTTTTAAGTGTTAATAATCTGAAAACTGCATATGTGCATATATGCAGTACATATACTCTATCAGTACTTTTCTACTCTGGGAAGAACAACACATAACCAGGGGTTTCCTTCCTTTTCCATCCTAATACCTGAGCAATATCTTGGTAGCTGTAGTGCAGGGGGATGGCAGCAGAGAAAAATAATCTAAGCAAGTTTAATTAGTGACCTACTTGCTTGTTTAGTGATAAAGATAGCCAAGTCAGCATTTTTTGACCAGACTTAGGGATCACCTGACTTACAATGTAGATTTTAAAGTTACAGCTTCAGCAGCACACGTACCTCTACAGAGCACGTCATTAACATCCCGCGTTTAACTTTTTGGGAGAGCGGAAGCAGCAAGCACTCGCCAGAAGCCAGCTCTTACATAGCCTAGTTACAGCAGAAAAATCACCCATCGCCACCCTTCAGAGTATGCTGGGCTTTCAAGAGAGCTCCAATTTACTTATATTTGCATACCGCAAGCTGTACAGTAACCATCATTTTTGCAGCTCATTAGTAGCCACAAACCTCTTATTGCATTTGTGGACTAGGTTAACTTTGCAGGTTTGCGAGCACCTAGCAAGTCACAGCCTCATCGCACTGGACATTACACAAGCAGCAACACATATCTTGCCCTTAAAATATGCCAATGATACCTTCTGGCCAAACATTCTTTTACTTTCAATAACAATAGTCTTGAGCTCTGAAGATAAGGAAGGCGTGCCTGCGATCAAAACTGGCATACCTGACAACTTAGATAAGGTAAAATAAGATTGCCTTGTGCATACATAATGAAGATGCAAACATTGCAACCCCTTCCCGGAAATGATTCGGATATGTCCCGGAAAAGTAATGAATTTGTAAATCATTTTCTGGAAGTTACACGAATATACATGTTGAAAGTGTGTATATATGCTGGACCGACAAAGTGTTCAGCATGCACGTTAGGTGGAGTGATCCCCCGTGCATCCAGCACTGTAATAAAGAACGCCTGCCTCCTAAAACTTAAAAGGAAGTGTTAGAGGGTTCTTTATTTAACTGATTTTTCAGGTATCAGTTTTGGCAACCCAGGTGGGACACTGCTTCTGAATCTCGACATATCCGTGGGATTGCAGGACCTCCAGCTGGTACCGAGGGATTCTCGGGGAGAACCTCCGATCCCCGGACTGAAGAGTTCTGAGCAAGACCACTAGAAAAAGGTAAAAGGCATTCTTTTTGGGTTTGGTTGCCTGCCCATAAGACGGCGGCGAAAGCCCCGCAGGGTTGGGCTATAAAGGTACCTAGGGGTTCAAGTCCCCATTGGAAAGTTCCATCAGATGAAAGTCTGTGGAACGCCGGGGTTTGGTAAGGGGTTCGAGTCCCCGACTTGGTTAATTGTCCTATTCGGTCTCTGAATTTTGGCTTGGTTATCGGAACTACGAATTTGGTTTTTGTTCAGATCAGATAGTTGCTTTGTTATTCACATGGGTGGGGGATCATCTAAGGGAGGAATTTTGAAAAAGTCGCCTTTGGGTTGTATTTTAAAACATTGGAAACAAATTGCCGGACCCCCAGGTGGGGCCGCCGCGAGGGAGAATTTAATTAAGTATTGTAATCAATGGTGGCCTTTGTATAAGTTGGAAGGTGGGGAGAAGTGGCCAATAAATGGTACTTGGTGACAACTTATTTTATTTTTGAGACAGGAAGGAAAATGGGATGAAGTGGGTTTATACAGATATGTTCTTTACTCTGCAAGACCATCTTGAGTGGCAAAAGGAATGTCGAATTAATTTAGCACCCCAGGATCCTATGATCCTAGGAAAAAAAAAAAAAAAAGAAAAAAAAAGGCAGAAAGGGAAGTTAAAAAGGTGCTGCTCGGCTTGTAGCATTGGACAAAGACAGCCAGAGAGAAAAAATAATGGGAAAGACAATTGCCAATGCTACAGTGGCCGCTTTGCGCACCACGAGGAGTCAAGTACCCTCTCAGAGTTCATTAGGAAATAACTTTAATGGAGGGAGAGGAGCTGTGAGAAGTGGTGTAAGTATCCCGCATAAAGGAAAACAACCCCCCCGAAAGATCAGTGTGCTTATTGTAAGAGTATGGGGCATTAGAAAAAGGATTGCCCGAAATTGAGCACACTGGTGACGGTTGCTAACATGGAAGATGATTGACGGGGACCAGGGGAATCTTCCCTAGCAGAACCCTTGGTTAAAGTTCAGCTAGGGAAAGAAGAAAAACCTGTAGAATTTCTAGTAGATACAGGTGCCACATTTTCAGTATTAAACCAGACTTTATTTACCCGTAAGTAGACAAAATGTTAATGTTCAACCAGACAGGTCAAGAAAGCTTTCTTTTTGAAACCTTTAAAATTCAAAATTAGGAAGAGTGTAGGGATTCATAAATTTCTCTACCTACCTGAAGCTCCTAGACCACTTCTGGGAAGGGATTTATTAGAACAATTGAATGCTGAGATAAAATTTAAAAATGGAGAAATTGAATTTAAAATACCAGAAGAGAACCATATTGAAATTTTAAGTCTGGTTCTCTCTGAACCCGAAGTTAGGGAAGAAGAAATCATACAAGAAATAAAGGACCAGGTATACCCAGGGGTATGGGCCTTGGGAATACCTGGAAAAGCTAACAATGCAGAATTGGTAGTTGTTAAACTCAAAGAGGGAGCACGACCTGTTAGGGTAAAGCAATATCCCTTGAGATTGGAAGACAGGCGAGGAATAAAAAGCGTTATAGAAGAATTTATAAAATTTGGGCTATTAATTGAATGTTCTTCAGAATATAACATTCCTATTCTGCCTGTCAAAAAGCCTGATGGCAAAACTTATCGATTAGTGCAGGATATGCGGGCAATAAATCAGATAGTTGAAGATTTGTACCCGGTAGTGGCAAACCCATATACTTTGTTGACCAATCTAAAGAAAACCTACAAATGGTTTACTGTATTAGATCTGAAGGATACATTCTTTTGCCTCACCTTATCTCCTGAAAGCCATAATTTATTTGCCTTTGAATGGGAAAATCCTGATACAGGACAGAAAACCCAACTAACCTGTACAGTGTTACCTCAAGGATTTAAGAATAGCCCCACCATTTTTGGAAATCAATTAGCCAAAGAATTAGAGACCTGGGAAAGGCCTTTGGGAAATGGAGTTCTTTTGCAATGTGTGGATGATATTTTGGTAGCCACAGAAAAGAAAGAAGAATGTAAAGAATGGACTGTTTGTTAAATTTTCTCGGACTAAGTGGTTATCGAGTCTCCTTACAGAAAGCCCAGATCTTGAATAAAGAAGTAATATAGCTGGGATTTGTGATTTCTAAGGGAGAGAGACAGCTCAGGAGTGACCGAAAAGAAGCCATTTGCAGGACCCCAGAACCGAATACAGTAAAAGAGCTTTGAACCTTTTTGGGAATGACAGGTTGGTGATTTAAACCTCTATATGAACTGTTGAAAAATGGTCAGACTCAAGTGACATTGGCTCTCACCATCACGGTTCCTGAAATATCAAGCAGTCCTGATGGAACAGGATGATATAAAAATTGTCACATCTACTATTACCAACCCTGCTTTCTTTTTAAGTGATAAACAGGAAATGGATACTGTTGTGCATGGTTGTATAGAGACCATTGAGACTGCGTATGCGAGTAGGCCTGACCTAAAGTAAGAGCCGCTGGAAGAAGCTGATCATACTTGGTACACCGATGGGAGCAGTTTCGAAAGAGAAAAAACAAAACAAACAAACAAAAAAAAAAGAGTTCAAATGACAGGATATGCTGTGACCAAGTGGTGGAAGCAAAGTCACTCCCTAAGGGCACCTCTGCACAATGAGCTGTAATAATTGCTCTAGTGAGAGTGTTGGAACTTGCTAAGGGACTATGAGTGAATATCTGGACAGATTCGAAATACGCCTTTTATGTAGTCCATGCCCATGGAGCAATTCAGAAAGAACAAGGACTCTTGATGGCTCAAGGGAAAGGTATAAAGCATGCTGATATAATTTTGCGACTTTTAGATGCTGTACAACTTCCGTCAGCAGTGGCGATTATGCGTTGTAGAGGACATCAGAAAGGTAACACTGACAGGGAAGTGGGAAATAAATTGGCCGATCACAAGGCAAGACGAGCTGCGGAACAAGGTGAGGTATTAAGTTTAATTCCTGAAAAGTCTTTGCCGCTACCTGAGACGATCGAATATGATGAAAAGGATCAGAAGTTAATTACCGATTTAGAGGCTGAAATTGGCCCATCAGGATGGGCAACATTGAAAGATAACAGGATAATAGTTCCCTTTAGAATATTATGGAAACTGATAAAAACGGAGCATGACAAAACTCATTCGGGAACTGAAGCTTTGTATAGTTCCCTTACCAAGCAAAGAGTAGCTAGAAATTTCTTTCAAACTGTGAAAACTATAGTTGGTAGATGCGAAATATGTTTAAAGAATAATCCAAAGGTAGAAAATCGTGTAAAATTTGGAAGCATTGGTAAAGGGAATGTTCCAGGTCAAAATTGGCAGATAGACTTTTTGGAACTCCCTAGAAGGGGGGGGGGGGGTATAGGTATCTATTAGTGTTAACTGATACCTTTTCTGGGTGGCCTGAAGCTTTCCCGTGCAGAACGAACAAAACCCGGGAGGTAACGAAAATTCTACTGAGAAATTATTCCTAGATTTGGAGTACCAGAAGTGATCTCCTCTGATAGAGGACCACACTTTATATCACAAATAGTTCAACAAGTTAGTAAATTCTTAGAAATTAATTGGAAACTGCATACAGCTTATTGCCCACAAGCAAGTGGACAAGTGGAAAAGATGAATCATTTAATAAAGACACAATTGAGTAAAATTTGTCAGGAAACCAATTTAAAGGTGGGATCAAGCTCTCCCTATTGCGTTACTAAGGCTCCGAGCCAAGCTGAGAACTAAGGAAAAATTGAGTCCTTTTGAAATTCTATACGGGAGGCCATTTCAAACTAGATATCAAGGGTAAGATCTCACCCAAGCAGGAGAAATTAATCTACAGCAATATTTAATTGCGTTAGGGAAACAATTACAAGAGGTGAATAAATTAGTGATGTCTACCAGAGCATGGGGATTAGACTCCCCGGTGCATTTGTTTAAACCTGGGGATTGGGTTTATATCAAAATAGTTCAGGGGATCCCCTCGAAGAGAAGTGGAACGGCCCTTTTCAAGTTCTGCTCATGACCTATACTGCAATCAAGCTTGAGAAGCACGCTGCTTGGATCCACTATTCAAGAATCAAGAAGGCACCTGATGGACCATGGGACCCACATCTGTAAGACTGATTAATAACCAGAGACAAACTTGTTGGACTGTCTAGTCAAATTAAAGATGATACCGCCCATCATTGGTGGGATATCTTTTCAGGATACTCACCCTCTGCAGAAAAAGCTTTGAATGTTCTAATCCACCCACTCTTGATATTGTTAGTGTTTGTTATTGTACTAAGTCATCAATTGCCTTTTGTTGTATAAGCTGAAGAAATTGACTATGAGAGTTTGGGCCTTGCCTAAGGTGATGAAATATGCAAACTTAAGAACTTCGTAAAGGTTTTTTTGTTTTTTGGTTTTTTTGTTGTTTGTGGTTTTTTTTTGTTTTTTTTTTTTGTTTTTTGTTGTGTGTTTTTTTTTTTTTTTTTTTTTTTTTTTTCAAAGTTTAAAGACAAGGAGGGGAATGAAAGGGTTAAAGTCCAGAAACATGGAGAACCATTGCAAGTGCCCTGGCTATTGTGGTTTTGGAATAGTTGGAATAGCTGTAAGATAAGGGAGGCCGAGACAATTGCTTTAGGCAACTCTGCCTGGCCTTGGGAAACAGATGCACAGAACCATGAGATAAGAAAATTGATGAACAAAATTTGGCTCTGTCTTTATGGTTCAGGTAACGACTCTGTATCAACACCAAATACAGGAGATGATGGATGTGATAATTGCGCATCCCAAAGGAATAATGAGACCTTTGTAGGATGCTATCCAGGATGCAATCGAACTAGATCTTTATGAAGGCATAATACTACGGGCAAAAATTGTGTGCTCCCAGCCCCAGGGATGGGTTTGTACTGGTTACGCGGAGATTCAGCACGAGAAGCCTTACCCCCAAATTGGCAAGGGTCTTGCACTCTAGGATTACTGGTTCCCAATCTGACAATAGTTGAAAAATTACATAATCAGAGGGGGTGGGTAAGGACCTTTATCAAACAAACCAAAAGAACCCCCAACGCTATTGCAGAACGGCCTACAGCATTCCATAGCTTTGTCAGATGGTTTCTTCCATGGCTTGGAGTAAGTGAAGTGGAAGAGACAATTGTAAACATATCTGCAGTAATTGAGGAGATTAACAACAGAACTATGGATGCCATCAAAGCTTTGCAAATCGAGATATCTAGCCTGTCCCGACTTGTACTACAAAATCGAATGGCACTCGACTTGTTGCTAGCTTCCCAGGGAGGGATTTGCACAGTTATAAATACAAGCTGTTGCACATATGTAGATCAAAGTGGGAGAGTCTCTACAGACTTGGAGAAAATTTGGGAACAAACTAAAATTTTACATCAAGTTACTAAAGATGACACATCCTGGGGATTTGAAGAAATATGGAACAAGCTCACGTCATGGTTACCAAATTGGACATGGTTAAAGAACTTATTATCATTATAATATGTGTCTGTATTATAGCTTGTGTCATGATTCAATGTTGTAATTGCTGTGCATAATTGAATATGGGGACCAAGTTTGGTTATTGAAACTTTGGGTTTATAAATCCAAAGTTTCAAGAAAAAAAAAAGGGGGGAAGTGATACCTTCTGGCCAAACATTCTTTTACTTTCAATAACAATAGTCTTGAGCTCTGAAGATAAGGAAGGCGTGCCTGCGATCAAAACTGGCATACCTGACAACTTAGATAAGGTAAAATAAGATTGCCTTGTGCATACATAATGAAGATGCAAACATTGCAACCCCTTCCCGGAAATGATTCGGATATGTCCCGGAAAAGTAATGAATTTGTAAATCATTTTCTGGAAGTTACATGAATATACATGTTGAGAGTGTGTATATATGCTGGACCGACAAAGTGTTCAGCATGCACATTAGGTGGAGTGATCCCCCGTGCATCCAACGCTGTAATAAAGAATGCCTGCCTTCTAAAACTTAAAAGGAAGTGTTAGAGGGTTCTTTATTTAACTGATTTTTCAGGTATCGCCAACAGCACTGACTACCTCCTGCAAAAGGATGGAAGTTTCAAAATATGCTCCTTTAGTCTCATTATGCAGAGATTAGCCTCATTTGAGTAGATTGATTGCTGCTCAAGTTACTCTGCAGTATTTTCAGTTGGCCTTTTCCCAATAGGGCATCATTCAAAGTAAGTATCAATGTGCGATGGCAGAAAAAGAAGAATCGGGTGCTGAAATTAACACAGAAGCACTAAAGTCAGTTCCAGGTACTTTAAAAAACCCCATGCACACACCCCAAAAACAACCAAACACCTTTGAGTCAATTTGGGTTTTGTAGGAAAAAGTACTTTCTCCTGCTGGCAAGATAGCTCTTGTGCTAAAAGCAAATATACTGGCAGCTTTGCTGCAGATCCAGTACATTTTATGGCTTCAAAGTGTTTATCTCAAAACTAATATCTGGAAGACATCTACATAATTATTTTTTAGTGTTGCTCAAAGTCATGTCATCTTTTCAAGATAAAAAGCCTGCAGAGATACAAAGGTTGAACACAGTGGCTGTTTACAGCCCATATTAACAGCAAGTGGGACAGCATTTCAGGCTCAACAATCCCAGTCTTCCTCAGAAGGAAAAAATCAAGGAGTCAGATGCTGGGGAAGTGGCCTCAGGAGTATCCAAGCAATAACATATGCAGCACAAGCTCCATGTTTGCTGCAATGCTGTCCAACCTTGCAGGGTAGTATGTCTGTGGACACCAGATTTCATATTCCACGTAGGGCCATTTTATTAGCTGCAGCCATCAGGATTAAAATGCTGTCAGCAGGGGAAAAAAAAAAAGTTTTCCTCAGCAAATCCAAAGCAGGGTAACCCATACTGTGCACTAAGCTGTATGTACTGCAGAGCTCACATCCATTGTACAATCACTTCTACACTAGGCTTTGCAACCTATATTGTAGGGTTTTTTTTTTAATGCTTCTGCTCTAATCTCCAAAATAAACATAATTAGATATACTACTGCCTTGTATATCTAAGGCAACAACTCATTTGCTTTTTTACTGTGAACAGTTAGCTTTAAAACACAGCTAGTGCAATATCAGATTAATGATCATGGAAGTCTGCATTACTAGTTCATTGTCATTACAGTTCAGTAGTTTAACACAAAAAGCCACAACAGCAAGATTTTTAATTTGCAAATTAAACACCAACTGATCTGACATTCTTGTACATGTTATCATAGGACATTAAAGTTGCTTCCAATGTGAAATGATGTCTTTAAAATCACAGCTTCATCCAAGAGACAACTGGCTACAGCAAACCAATAAGAAAGTTTCACTAGAAAAACCTAAGAATATGCAAAAAAGAGAGTCAGCCAATGACAAAGTGTTTATAAGGATGGATTTTTAAAGTCATCATCCTTTTACACTGAAAGACTTTCTCCCATATTTCCCCCATAAATACATAGCACAGAACAGGAACTGGTTGAGGCTACCTCCTTATCCCATATGTAACAGAAGTGTCCTCCAAAAAGATAAGCACAGAAGTTTAACAAAGTAAAAAGGATCCTGCGCTCTCCAGAAGAAACTTAGTTAATAGCTATCTACAAAATAGCTCATCCTTTGATTTTCTGGACACTGCTAGAACAGGAGTGACACGATAAGCATTGCATGGGTGAACATTACAAGTCTGGTGCTTGTGAAGTGCATCTCAGGAGCCACTGCTGACCTAGGGACCCACCCTGGGAAACTTCAGGTCTAAACCCAGGATTCTCCATATATCCCTTCTCAGTAATGCTTGGTGAGCTGCCCAAAGGAAGTGACAAGGAAGGAAATGCCTTAACATGTCCTGAACACTGAACTCTGAATTTAATACTGAACTCAAGGTTACAAGCAGGTACCTGTACAAGGCTGACTCAGAGCCCAAAATCCTGTACATGACCACCTTTACCATGCATTTGGTTCAGATTATTGTTCTATTTTCCTCAAAAAAAAGCTAAATTGGGACACCTTATTCAGTCAGCTGGCACTGGGGCATTTGGCCCAAAGGCACTTTAACTTGCATCCTCCACCTTCTGGGTGGATGCCCTACCCTAAAGGGCATTAAGGACAGCTCTCTTCAGTTTTCCCCTTGGTGTCAGGCCACTGCCCAGACAGGAATGCAAAAGCCCAAGCCAGAAGACAAAAGAAACCTGACTGCTCAGAGCACAGAGCTTGGAAAAAGCTGTCAGGATAAATATTTCACACTGGAAAGTGAGCTGATAAACAGGAGCAGTCCCTCCTTCCAGCCAAGCACCTTAGGCTACAGAGGCACATTCCCTCACTGCTGGCTGGGTTTTGGCCCTACCCCACTATGCAGCCAAGGGCCCAGGAGGCAAAGGTTTCAACAAGGGGAAGGAAGTATTCCCCAGTATAAACTCACAGCCTGATAACTATGTTATCCCCAAAAAACAGAAGATATGAACTTAGTCTCTTCAAGATGAAGAGGGAACTGAACCCATCTCCAAGCAACAAGCCAAGGCTGACCAGTACTTTTGGCTGAGCACCACATATTAAATTTCTTGCACAAGGCAAAGCCCTGAGGGGAGCACAGTTGTCCCCAGACAAGAGATGGCAGAACCCCTCCAAATCCCACTACAAACCTGGGCACTTAAGATAAGTGGGGTGGCCCTTAACATTGCTCTTCTGTACTGAAGATGTTGACACTTCAGGCACCTCTGCACAATTTTAGTTCTTTACCCTACTTACCACAGATTGCTCTAAAACTGTGATAGAATTACAAGACAAGATTGCATGGGATAAAAATATTGCAACAAAAGCATAGCAGGGATTATTTAAGCAGCCTGTATTATTCCTTAACTTTCAGTAGAACTTTGACCTTGAACAACCAAACTTGCCTATAACACACGCACCTGAGAAAGGAAAAACAAGGAATCAAAATCATGAAGTGAAGGCCTCTCCATTATCCTAGCAAAGCTAAACAACCTCCAGATCAGACACCCAAAGTGTCTGAACACGTAGCTATGTGTAAGAAGAGCATGGTTAAATTGAAAGTAGCAGAACGGAATCCAGCAACGCAGCTCACAAATTTGCATGAAAAGGGACACAGATGCTTTGTTTTCTTTATGAATGCAAATCTTCCTACAAAATACTCCATACTTTGGGAAGGAGGCTATCAAGTACTCTTAAAAGCCTGCTATGTCAAGTGGGAACACAACACAAGAGCTTTGAAGACAGACTTAAGAGATCTGAGCTCAGGGCTGGCAATGAGGCCGATGCAAGCATCAGTGTGAACAGGTTCCCATTCACCATTCAGCAGTGGAAGTATTACCAACATAGAAGCATAACAGGTCAGCAGAAACAAAGGTTTGATCAAGAGTTAAACAATACACAAACCACCTGTATTTTGCTAGTTATTGCTAAGCAACATCAAGGCCAACAGTTTAGCAAAATTCAAAAGGGATTAGGCATTATATGGGTAATAAGAACATCCACAATTACATCAGGTAGGATAAAACAGTTCATAAAAGGATTAAGGGAACGCCAACCCTTGTGGCATGAGTCAGCCACTATATCATAGAAAAATTGTTCTTCCTGATTGTTTTGCTTAGTACAGAGCAGTAGAAGCCATGTCCATTGTTCTAGCAACTGTTAGCTAAAATGCACCAAGGATCAGTGTCCTAGTTGAGGCTGGGACGGAGCTAGTTCTGTTTTCAGCAGCTCCTGTGTTTTGGCTTTAGCGTGAGAACAATGGTGATAGCACACTGATGTTGCTGGTTGCTGCTGAACAACCAAGGACATTTTGCTGTTTTCCAGGTTTTGCTAACATGCAAGGGCAAAAACTTGGGAGGGGTAGAGACAGAACAGTTGATCCAAACTGGCCAAAGAGAGTATTCCATACCATAGACGTCATGCCTCATAAAAGTGAGGGTCGGTCGGTGGGCCACTCTGCTTTTAGGCTTTTGAGACCCTTAACTTGCCTTAATCCTTAAGCTTCCCTTCGGGTTGCTTTTTGTTTCCCTATTTTTTCCTTTTCGTGAGGATCAAAGAGCAACAGGTACCAATTGCTACCACAACAGTGCACCGACGGCAATATCGCACCAACCGAGACTCCCTGACCCCCATCCATAAACTGATTCGTCAACTGGAAAGCCAGGGAGTGATCAGCAAGACTCACTCACCCTTTAATAGTCCTATATGGCCAGTAAGGAAATCTAACGGAGAACAGAGATTAATGGTGGACTATTGTGGCCTGAATGAAGTCACGCCACCACTGAGTGCTGCCGTGCCGGACATGCTAGAACTTCAGTACGAACTGGAGTCCAAGGCAGCCAAGTGGTATGCCACCATTGACATTGCTAATGCATTTTTCTCAATCCCTTTGGCAGCAGAGTGCAGGCCACAGTTTGCTTCCACTTGGAGGGGCATCCAGTACACCTGGAATTGACTGCCCCAGGGGTGGAAACACAGCCCCACCCTCTGCCATGGACTGATCCAGACTGCACTGGAAGAGGGTGGAGCTCCAGAACACCTGCAACACATTGATGACATCATTGTGTGGGGCAACACAGCAGAAGCAGTTTTTGAGAAAGGAGAGAAAATAATCCAAATCCTTCTGAGAGCTGGCTTTGCCATAAAACAAGGTAAGGTCAAAGGACCTGCACAGGAGATCCAGTTCCTAGGAATAAAATGGCAAGACAGACGTCATCAGATCCCAATGGACGTGATCAACAAGATAACAGCGATGTCTCCACCAACTAACAAAAAAGAAACCCAAGCTTTCTTAGGCATTGTGGGTTTCTGGAGAATGCATATTCCAAATTACAGTTCTATTGTAAGCCCTCTCTATCAAGTGACCCGGAAGAAGAACGATTTCACATGGGGCCCTGAGCAACGACAAGCCTTTGAACAAATTAAACAGGAGATAGTTCATGCAGTGGCCCTTGGGCCAGTCCAGGCAGGGCAAGATGTTAAAAATGTGCTCTACACTGCAGCCGGGGAGAATGGTCCTACCTGGAGTCTCTGGCAGAGAGCACCAGGGGAGACACGAGGTCGACCCCTAGGGTTTTTGGAGCCGGGGATACAGAGGATCCGAGGCCCACTACACTCCAACTGAGAAAGACACCTTGGCAGCATATGAAGGGGTTCAAGCTGCTTCGGAAGTGCTTGGTACTGAAGCACAGCTCCTCCTGGCACCCCAACTGCCGGTGCTGGGCTGAATGTTTAAAGGGAGAGTCCCCTCTACACATCATGCCACCGATGCCACATGGAGTAAGTGGGTCGCATTGATCACACAACGAGCTCGAATAGGAAACCCCAGTCGCCCAGGAATTCTGGAAGTGATCACAGACTGGCCAGGAGGCAAAGATTTTGGCATGTCGACAGAGGAGGAGGCGACGCGTGCTGAAGAGGCCCCACCGTATAATAAACTGCCAGAAGATGAAAAGCAATACGCCCTGTTCACTGATGGGTCCTGTCATATTGTGGGAAAGCATCGAAGGTGGAAAGCTGCCATATGCAGTCCTACACGAAGAGTTGCAGAAGCCACTGAAGGACAAGATCAATCAAGTCAGTTTGCAGAGGTGAAAGCCATCCAGCTGGCTTTAGATATTGCTGAGCAAGAGAAGTGGCCAAAGCTCGCCTCTATACTGACTCATGGATGGTAGCGAATGCCCTGTGGGGGTGGTTACAGCAATGGAAGCAGAGCAACTGGCAGCACAGAGGCAAACCCATCTGGGCTGCCAAATTGTGGCAAGATATTGCTGCCCGGCTAGAGAAGCTGGTTATAAAAGTACGCCACATAGATGCCCATGTACCCAAGAGTTGAGCCACTGAGGAACATCAAAACAACCAGCAGGTGGATCAGGCTGCTAGGATTGAAGTGTCTCAAGTGGATTTGGACTGGCAACATAAGGGTGAACTATTCCTAGCTCGGTGGGCCCATGACACCTCAGGCCACCAAGGAAGAGATGCAACATACAGATGGGCTCGTGACCAAGGGGTGGACTTAACCATGGACACTATCGCACGGGTTATCCATGAGTGTGAAACATGCGCCGCAATCAAGCAAGCCAAGCGGTCAAAGCCTCTCTGGTATGGAGGACGATGGCTGAAATATAAATATGGGGAGGCCTGGCAGATTGATTATATCACACTCCCACAGACCCGCCAAGGCAAGCGCCATGTGCTCACAATGGTGGAAACAACCACGGGATGGCTGGAAACATATCCCGTGCCCCATGCCACTGCCCGGAACACCATCCTGGGCCTTGAGAAGCAAGTCTTAAGGCAACATGGCACCCCAGAAAGGATTGAGTCAGACAACGGGACTCATTTCCGAAACAACCTGATAGACACCTGGGCCAAAGAGCATGGCATTGAGTGGGTGTATCACATCCCCTATCATGCACCAGCCTCCAGGAAAATCAAACGGTACAATGGACTACTGAAAACTATACTGAAAGCAATGGGTGGTGGGACCTTCAAACATTGGGATACACATTTAGCAAAAGCCACCTGGTTAGTCAACACTAGGGGATCTACCAATCGAGCTGGCCCTGCCCAGTCAAAACCTTTACGTACTGTAGAAGGAGATAAAGTTCCTGTGGTGCATGTAAAAAACATGCTGGGAAAGACAGTCTGGGTTATTCCTGCCTCGGGCAAAGGCAAACCCATCCGTGGGATTGCTTTCGCTCAAGGGCCTGGATGCACTTGGTGGGTAATGCAGGAGGATGGAGAAGTCCGATGTGTACCTCATGGAGATCTGATTTTAGGTGAAAATAGCCAATAGTCTGAACTGTGTGCTGTTAATTGCTATAATATACTGCATATAATCATTTATATTATGTATATATTGTATATAATCATGTATATAATCATTTCTATAGTTGTGTTCTATATCAAAGGTATTACAGTGAGAATCACCCAACTCAATGAAGAGCAACCTCTGATGAAACCGAGCAAAGTGCGGCAGTGATGGACTGACTTCAACAACTGGCGCACAGTCGAGATCAACACCTTTGACCTGCCGACTGCGGACAAGCTACACCAGCCTTGCCAGATGCACCAGCTATAAGTTCCAGATGCAGCATGCAACAATCCGACACCGCACACCATCTCTCCTGCCCTGAGAGACTGTTAAGACAGATGCAACCCAGGATTGTGGACTAAATGAACTCAATAGACATTTTGGAGGGATGGTCCATAGACTAAGGGGATGGTATCTGTATATATATTAAAGACATAAAGTGGCAGTGATTAACTGGAAAGTGAGAGACCTGAGCATAACGTAAATGGTATGGAATAAGGGGTGGATACTGTCCTGGTTTAGGCCAGGATGGAGCTAGTTTTGTTTTCAGCAGCTCCTGTGTTTTGGCTTTAGTGTGAGAACAACAGTGATAGCACACTGATGTTGCTGGTTGCTACTGAATGACCAAGGATATTTTGCTGTTTTCCAGGTTTTGCTAACGTGCAAGGGCAAAAACTTGGGAGGGGTATAGACAGGATAGTTGATCCAAACTGGCCAAAGAGAGTATTCCATACCATAGACGTCACGTCCGATATAAGTGAGGGTCGGTCGGTGCGCCACTAGGCTTTTAGGCTTTTGAGACCCTTGCCTTAATCCTTAAGCTTCCCTTTAGGTTGCTTTTTGTTTCCCTATTTTTTCCTTTTTGTTTTTCGTTCATTTGGCTGTTTGTTCCCTCGCCTGCTCTCTCTGGAACTTGCTGTTCTGGGATAGCTGGGGGGGATACCCCTGCTCCCTGACTGCTGCTCAGGACGAGCTGTATCGGTCGTCGGGTGGTGAGAAATTGTGCATCGTCTGTTTTATATAGTCTATTATCCTTATATGTAATTATCATCATCATTATTAATATATTTTCATATTTTTCCTTTGCTGTCCTGGTGAACTGTTTTTATCTCAACCCACGAGTTTTCCTTTCTCTCCAATTCTCCTCCCCACCCCACAGGGGAGTGGGGGAGTGAGCGAGCGGCTGCATGGTATTGGGTTACAATTTGGGGTTAAACCACGACAATCAGCCTACAAAAAACAAAAAGTCAAACTAGATTTCACTTGCTCAGGTTCAAGCTTCTCTAAGGAGCTTGTTCAACTGTATATTACATTTATCTTGGAATAAAAGCAACTCAGGACAAACTTTAGCTGATTTATGTTCAAACACTTGCAACACATTAAACTAGAATTGAGACATTTAACTCACAGAAGTTGATGTGACTCACCCTCAAAGCCAGATCATCACAATGCAACACTTAAGTAAGCAATCCTCTGCTAATTTCAGTAACCAGCTACTACCTGGAGCTAGAGGGAAAAAAACAAAGGTCTCTAACAACAGGTTTGCCTTGTCCTGTCTTAAAACAGATCAACCAGAGAATCAAGATCCTTCTCCATTCAGAAGAATGTTTGTCACCAGTGGTAGGACTACTCACTCATTTTAGAAGAGTTTAACCACTTTGACCTCATACCTTGGACTCCAAGCTTTTGGCCCAGTGCAAGTCTGATAGACTAAAGATGTGCAGAAACCAAATATTTTTAGCAGCCTGCCTTCCTTGCATCTACAAAGAGCAGCTTAGTTTGCCATTAGGCCCATGAAATGGCAGGGGGATTCAGACAAAGGAGCTATAATTACCAAGTCATCTCCAGCTGAAGTGTCAGCTACCATATGCTCTCTTCAGAAAACCCAGACTACTCATGTGCCTAGTTCATAAAGCTCCCTAGATCAAGCTTCGCTTTGACAAGAGGGTGGTTTTGATTGTACCAGGCCTTTTTGGAACTTTTAGCTGTTAAAACAGTGAAAGTAAACTGTCAAAAAAATAGCAGATCCAAAAAGCAAAGCAGCTCACTATCTATTAGTACAGAATTCAAACAGTTCACATCAGGTGATCCAGGTTTCATCCCATACTCCCTCACTTTTTATTAAATATTCTTTGCCCGTGATAGGAAATATTTGGAAAATGTACCACTGTTTTCAGAGGCGATTAGTGAGCCTCAATCTGTTGATCATAGTGTCAGATGAAGTTTCGGAAGCCTTAAGAAGTCTGAAGTCCTGTATTTGAGATAAGCACTTTCAGTGTAAGAACACCTTGAGGAGTCAGAGGGAAATGCGAGAAAGGTTAAAAGCTTATAAACCAGAACGATAGAATTGTTTTGGTTGGAAGAGACCTCCAAGATCATCGGGTCCAACCATTAACCTAGCACTACCAAGTCCACCACTAAATCATGTCCCATTATCCACCCAAGGGTGCTGAAAGAGCTGGCAGAAGTGCTCATCAAGCCACTCTCCATCATGTACCAGCAGTCCTGGCTAACTGGGGAGGTCCCAGTTGACTGGAGGCTGGCAAATGTGACGCCCATCTACAAGAAGGGCCGGAAGGAGGATCCGGGCAACTACAGGCCTGTCAGCCTGACCTCGGTGCCCGGGAAGGTTATGGAGCAGATCATCTCGAGTGCCATCACGCGGCACATACGGGACAACCGGGTGATCAGGCCCAGTCAGCACGGGTTTATGAAAGGCAGGTCCTGCCTGACCAACCTGATCTCCTTCTATGACATGGTGACCCGCTTAGTGGATGAGGGAAAGGCTGTGGACGTTGTGTACCTGGACTTTAGTAAAGCCTTTGACACCGTCTCCCACAGCATTCTCTTGGAGAAGTTGGGTACCCATGGCTTGGATGGGCACACTTGGTTCAACAAGGCCAAGTGCCCGGGTCCTGCACTTGGGTCACAACAACCCCAGGCAACGCTACAGGCTTGGGGGGGAGTGGCTGGAAAGCTGCCCGGCGGAAAAGGACCTGGGGGTGTTGGTTGACAGCCGGCTGAATATGAGCCAGCAGTGTGCCCAGGTGGCCAAGAAGGCCAATGGCATCCTGGCCTGTATCAGAAATAGTGTGGCCAGCAGGAGTAGGGAGGTGATTGTCCCCCTGTACTCGGCCCTGGTGAGGCCACACCTCGAGTACTGTGTTCAGTTTTGGGCCCCTCACTACAAGAAAGACATTGAGGTGCTGGAGCGTGTCCAGAGACGGGCAACGAGGCTGGTGAAGGGTCTGGAACACAAGTCCTATGAGGAGCGGCTGAGGGAACTGGGGATGTTTAGTCTGGAGAAAAGGAGGCTGAGGGGAGACCTTATTGCTCTCTACAACTACCTGAAAGGAGGTTGTAGAGAGATGGGGGTCAGACTCTTCTCCCTAGTAACAGACGACAAAACAAGAGGAAATGGCCTCAAGTTGCGCCAGGGGAGGTTTAGATTGGACATTCGTAAAAACTTCTTTACCGAAAGGGTTGTCAGGCATTGGAACAGGCTGCCCAGGGAGGTGGTGGAGTCCCCATCTCTGGAGGTATTCAAAAGGCGTTTAGATGAGGCCCTAAGGGATATGATTTAGTGGGGGACTTGGTAGTGATAGGTTAATGGTTGGACCCGATGATCTTGGAGGTCTCTTCCAACCAGAACAATTCTATGATTCTATGTCCCTGAGCACCGCATCTACACGTCTTTTAAATACCTCCAGGGATGGGGACTCCACCACCTCCCTGGGCAGCCTGTTCCAGTGCTTGAACAACCCCCTTTCAGCGAAGAAATGCTTCCTAATATCCAATCTAAACCTCCCCTGGCACAACTTGAGGCCATTTACCTCTCATCCTGTCATCTGTTACTAAGGAGAAGAGACTGACACCCATCTCTCTACAACCTCCTTTCAGGTAGTTGCAGAGAGCAATAAGGTCTCCCCTCAGCCTCCTTTTCTCCAGACTAAACATCCCCAGTTCCCTCAGCCACTCCTCATAGGACTTGCGCTCTAGACCCTTCACCAGCTTCGTTGCCCTTCTCTGGACACGCTCCAGCACCTCAATGTCTGTCTTGTAGGGAGGGGCCCAAAACTGAACACAGTACTCGAGGTGCGGCCTCACCAGGGCCGAGTACAGGGGGACGATCACTTCCCTAGTCCTGCTGACCACACTATTTCTGATACAAGCCAGGATGCCGTTGGCCTTCTTGGTCACCTGGGCACACTGCTGGCTCATATTCAGCCGGCTGTCAACCAACACCCCCAGGTCCTTTTCTGCCAGGCAGCTTTCCAGCCACTCCCCCCCAAGCCTGTAGCGCTGCCTGGGGATGCTGTGTCCCAAGTGCAGGACCCGGGCACTTGGCCTTGTTGAACCTCATACAATTGGCCACGGCCCATCGATCCAGCCTGTCCAGATCCCTCTGTAGCGCCTGCCTACCCTCAAGCAGATCAACACTCCCTCCCAACTTGGTGTCATCTGCAAACTTACTGAGGGTGCACTCAATCCCCTCGTCCAGATCATTGATAAAGATATTGAACAGGACTGGCCCCAGTACTGAGCCCTGGGGAACACCACTTGTGACTGGCCGCCAACCGGATTTAACTCCCTTCACCACAACTCTTTGGGCCCGGCCATCCAGCCAGTTTCTTACCCAGCGCAGAGTATGCCCATCCAAGCCATAAGCAGCAAGTTTCTCCAGGAGGATGCTATGGGAGACGGTGTCAAAGGCTTTACTAAAGTCCAGGTACACAACGTCCACAGCCTTTCCCTCATCCACTAGGCGGGTCACCATGTCGTAGAAGGAGATCAGGTTGGTCAGGCAGGACCTGCCTTTCATAAACCCATGCTGACTGGGCCCAATCACCCGGCTGTCGCATACGTGCCGCGTGATGGCACTCAAGATGATCTGCTCCATAACCTTCCCGGGCACCGAGGTCAGGCTGATAGGCCTGTAGTTCCCCAGATCCTCCTTCTGGCCCTTCTTGTAGATGGGCATCACATTTGCTAACCTCCAGTCAACTGGGACCTCCCCAGTTAGCAAAGGGGGGAAAACCTAAATAGGTATTTTTGCCATTGCCCCTTCAGCAAAAGCTACTCATGAATAAAAGAAACCTACCATCGGTATCTGCGTTACACCAGAGACCGCAATTTTTTACTTTAACATTTCAGTACTGCAGAAGCTGATGTCACTTGCCAAGGAAGATTCCCCTCTAATTTGGCAAGGCTTCACAAGTCCAATCAACTATTAATTGTAACACTAGCTTACATTGCTAGTAGAGAAACTTAGAAAGGATTTAGCCACATTTTTTAGCACAGGCAAAGTAGAAATAGCTGGTCAAATGATGGAAGCTTTGAATGAATTAACCGCAGCACCAACTGGATCCGCATCACAGGAACATCAAACCTGCCTAGTATCTTGACCATGACCAGTAGAGTCAGGTAGCTTTTAAACATGCGGGGGGACACGACACAAACCACACAAATATAGGTACTGTTCCTATTTCTAGGAACAGTAAAGGACCTAAAACAACCCCTGACACAGTTGCAGCTTCTGCAATTTAGCTCTGACACAGAATACAATTCTCATATCTGCTTGCATACAGGGTTTATTTTGTACTGGGTTTTACTGCAATATTTGTATGACTACATTGAACAGCAGGGCTGCAAAATAAAGCACTCCAGTAGTACCAGAATTCACACCACATTCATCTGCCACTTTTTTTGAGAATGAATATACCCTGGGGGGTCAGCGTTTCTCCCCAAGGATCTTGCTTCATGCAAGAAGAGTGCAGCCAGACACTATCATTACAAGATGAGAACCATCAAGGTTGCATCACTCAAGGGTCCCACCACTGAAAACAGCAACTTCCTAATCCTCAAGCTGCTCATTGCTCCAGGTTCTTCTGTCAATCCATCGCCATTTCTCAATCTTAACATTCGCTATTTATTTTCCTAGAGATATTTAAGCAACTGCAGTTGCCAAGACAACAGCTTCATCAACACCAGCACCTCAGCTCATCTATCTTGGGCTTCCCTTCAGTTCACTATGGCTAAGAAATCAGCTGCCAGAAACAGTCATTTTGAAATCTGGCTTTTTCTTTTTTTTTAAACTTTTAGTAGCCTTTGAAATCTTCTGTCCTAAGAATCTCAAGTTCCTTTCATAGGAACAGATTGTTTTAATTATACCCTCAGAAGTGAGGTTTCCTGTAAAGCTGGAAGAAGTCCGATAGCTTAAATTCCAGGGTACTGAGGCAATGAAGGAAAAGATGAGATAAGAGGTATACATTCAAACCAGGTTTATGCACGCCTATGCTGATGCTTTCAGTAACTCACTGAAGTCTCCTTCTATTTTGTTTTCTGTTACCAAGAGAAGCAGAGAGTTACTCAATATTTGTTATAATACTTGCCAAACTCAGCTAGGCCTTGAAATGCATGCCCATATAGGTTTCTTTAAAAAAAAAGAAGATCACAGAACTTCCACAAAGAAATTAATAAGTGGATAATCCCCATAGCTATATGCATGTTTCAACTAAGCAAGGCTTAAGCTGTCACACTGTCCTGCCATGGCAGCCATGAAACATGGTGGCCAATTCAGATGGGTTCTGCAAGCAGCTAAGTCCTCAGAAGATACAATACAGATTCTAGGAGTTTCACAACAGTAAAACTAAGGAAATAAGACCCTGCGTAGCACTCCCTTTCCTCCAATCCATCTATGTTAGACACAAAAAAAGAAGACATCACAACAAGAGCTTTAATCAGAATTTACACCTTATAAAATATGGGATAAGCCAACTGTCCTGGTTGCGGCTGGGATAGGGTTTATTTTTGCCAGAAGCTGGCTGGGGTCTACTCTATACCATGGGACCACCACAGTCACTATATAGAGGGGGAGGACTGGAGAATCGCTGCTCAGGAGCAGGCTAGACATTGCGCTCTGGGCAGGGAGCAACCTGTACAGGGAAGCACTGCTAAGTACACTCTGTTGCTGGTATTGTTAGGGTTTCTTGTTTGTTTGTTTTTCTTTCCCTTTGTTGTCAAACCACAAGTTTTGCCTTTCTTGGTCATGATTCTCTCCCCGTCCTGCCGGGAGAGGTGGGGGGTGAGCGAGCCACCGCATGGCTCAGCCTCCAGCTGGGGCTAAACCACAACAGTCCTTTTTGGTGCCCAACATGGAGCACAACAACCGCACTTCTGCATTAACTACTACAGCTATAGCACACTTATTAAGTGACAAGCTCCTGTACGGGTCATAAAGTTCATTGGCTGCACTGTTTCTCTCTTTACTTTTGACAACATGTTAATGCAAACAATGGGTATGTGCTTTGCCCTGGCATTGATGGCCTCACTGTGCTGGGGGAGCTATCTGGTGGAGAGGATGAGGGAATACATCATCTCCCTCTCCTTACCCAGGATTAATGTGGATAGGTTTATTAGGCAGGCTCCTGAGGTCCTTGCTCACCCTTATGTGACCTGCTTAGTACTACTAATTAATATTGTTGGCATATTATGGGGTTTGTGAAATCTGGTCTCATCCTGGTGGAAGAGAAGACAACTTTTGGGTGAGGCAATATTGAAATGTGACCTGAGGCGGCCGGTCCCAGGGTGGCAGGGTGTGCCACCTGATGGAAGGGTGCCTTGCCTATCCCAATGAAAACCAGCAGCTTCTAGCGCTGTACTGGGGCCTGGCCTGTGCCTATCGAGCCGCAGCTCAGCATTCTCAGAGGACTCTGGTTGAGGCAGGGACCCAAACTGCACCTGAGGACACCATGGTTGAGATAGGGACCCAAACAACACCACCAACTACAGTAATTGCCCCAGTAGTTAAAAAGAAACAATGGACAAGGAAAACAACGGGTCCTTATCCTTGATTAGTAAGGGAGGAGGAAGAAGAGGAAAGGTTTGATCACGAAGCCAGTCCTTCGACAGACATTGGAGGAAGGAGTGAAAGAATTCCAACAGGAAGCGGAAACTACCCGGCTTTAGTAGACACCGGTGCACAGTGTACCCTGATGCCATCAGAACATAGGGGCACGAAACCCATCTGGATCTCGGGAGTGACAGGGGGATGTCAAGAATTGTCAGTATTGGAGGCTGAGGTGAGCTTAACAGGGGACAAGTGGGAAAAGCACCCCATTGTGACCGGCCCAGAGGCCCCTTGTATCCTTGGCATAGACTACCTCAGGAGAAGGTACTTCAAGGACCCAAAGGGATACCGATGGGCTTTTGGTGTAGCCACGGTGAATGCAGAGAAGACCAGACAGCTATCTACCCTGCCTGGCCTCTCGGAAGATCCCTGCGTTGTAGGATTGCTGCGAGCTGAAGAACAGCAGGTACCAATTGCTACCAGGACAGCGCACCAGCGGCAATATCACACCAACCGAGACTCCCTGGCTCCCATTCATCAACTAGAGAGCCAAGGAATCATCAGTAAGACTCACTCACCTTTTAATAGTCCTATATGGCCAGTAAGGAAATCTAACGGGGAATGGAGATTAACAGTGGACTATCGTGGCCTGAATGAAGTGACGCCACCACTGAGTGCTGCCGTGCCGGACATGCTAGAACTTCAGTACGAACTGGAGTCCAAGGCAGCCAAGTGGTATGCCACCATTGATATCGCCAATGCATTCTTCTCAATCCCTTTGGCAGCAGAGTGCAGGCCACAGTTTGCTTCCACTTGGAGGGGCATCCAGTACACCTGGAATTGACTGCCCCAGGGGTGGAAACACAGCCCCACCCTCTGCCATGGACTGATCCAGACTGCACTGGAAGAGGGTGGAGCTCCAGAACACCTGCAATACATTGATGACATCATCATGTGGGGCAACACAGCAGAAGTAGTTTTTGAGAAAGGAGAGAAAATAATCCAAATCCTTCTGAGAGCTGGCTTTGCCATAAAACGAAGCAAGGTCAAAGGACCTGCACAAGAGATCCATTTCCTAGGAATAAAATGGCAAGATCGACATTGTCAGATCCCAATGGACGTGATCAACAAGATAACAGCTATGTCTCCACCAGCCAACAAAAAGGAAACCCAAGCTTTCTTAGGCATTGTGGGTTTCTGGAGAATGCATATTCCAAATTAGAGTTTTATTGTAAGCCCTCTCTATCAAGTGACCCGGAAGAAGAACGATTTCACATGGGGCCCTGAGCAACGACAAGACTTTGAACAAATTAAACAGGAGATAGTTCATGCAGTAGCCCTTGGGCCAGTCCAGGCAGGGCAAGATGTTAAAAATGTGCTCTACACCGCAGCTGGGGAGAATGGCCCTACCTGGAGCCTCTGGCAGAGAGCACCAGGGGAGACTCGAGGTTGACCCCTGGGGTTTTGGAGCTGCGGATATAGAGGATCTGAGGCCTGCTATACTCTAACTGAGAAAGAGATCTTGGCAGCATATGAAGGGGTTCGAGCTGCTTCGGAGGTGCTTGGTACTGAAGCCCAGCTCCTCCTGGCACCCCGACTGCCGGTGCTGGGCTGGATGTTCAAAGGGAGAGTCCCCTCTACACATCATGCCACCAATGCCACATGGAGTAAGTGGGTCGCACAACAGGCTTGAATAGGAAATCCCAGTTGCCCAGGAATGTTGGAAGTGATCACGGACTGGCCAGGAGGCAAAGATTTTGGAATGATGACAGAGGTGACACGTGCTGAAGAGGCCCCACCGTATAATGAACTACCTGAAAAGGAGAAGGAATATGCCCTGTTCACTGATGGGTCCTGTCACATTGTGGGAAAACATCAAAGGTGGAAAGCTGCTGTGTGGAGTCCTACATGACGAGTCATAGACTCATAGAATAGAATCATAGAATTGTTCTGGTTGGAAGAGACCTCCAAGATCATCGGGTCCAACCATTAACCTAGCATTACCAAGTCCCCCACTAAATCATATCCCTTAGGGCCTCATCTAAACACCTTTTGAATACCTCCAGGGATGGTGACTCTGCCACCTCCCTGGGCAGCCTGTTCCAATGCCCGACAACCCTTTCAGTGAAGAAATTTTTACAAATGTCCAATCTGAACCTCCCCTGGTGCAACTTGAGGCCATTTCCTCTTGTTCTGTCGTCTGTTACTAGGGAGAAGAGTCCGACCCCCATCTCTCTACAACCTCCTTTCAGGTAGTTGTGGAGAGCAATAAGGTCTCCCCTCAGCCTCCTTTTCTCCAGACTAAACATCCCCAGTTCCCTCAGCCGCTCCTCATAGGAGAAGTCGCAGAAGCCACTGAAGGACAAGGTGAATTGAGTCAGTTTGCAGAGGGGAAAGCCATCCAGCTGGCTTTAGATATTGCTGAGCAAGAGAAGGGGCCAAAGCTCTACCTCTATACCGACTCATGGATGGTGGCAAATGCCCTGTGGGGGTGGTTACAGCAATGGAAGCAGAGCAACTGGCAGCACAGAGGCAAACCCATCTGGGCTGCCAAATTGTGGCAAGATATTGCTGCGCGGCTAGAGAAGCTGGTTATAAAAGTACGCCACATAGATGCCCATGTACCCAAGAGTCAAGCTACTGAGGAACATCAAAACAACCAGCAGGTGGATCAGGCTGCTAGGATTGAAGTGGCACAGGTGGATCTGGACTGGCAACATAAGGGTGAATTATTCCTAGCTCAGTGGGCCCATGACACCTCAGGCCACCAAGGAAGAGATGCAACATATAGATGGGCTCATGACCGAGGGGTGGACTTGACCATGGACACTATGACACAGGTTAGTCCATGAGTGTGAAACATGCGCTGCAATCAAGCAAGCCAAGCGGTCAAAGCCTCTCTGGTATGGAGGAGGATGGCTGAAATATAAATATGGGGAGGCCTGGCAGCTTGACTATATCACACTCCCACAAACCTGCCAAGGCAAGCGCCATGTGCTTACAATGGTGGAAGCAACCACGGGATGGCTGGAAACATATCCTGTGCCCCACGCCACTGCCCGGAACACCGTCCTGGGTCTTGAGAAGCAAGTTTTATGGCGACATGGCACCCCAGAAAGGATTGAGTCAGACAATGGGACTCATTTCCAAAACAACCTGATAGACACCTGGGCCAAAGAGCATGGCATTGAGTGGGTGTATCACATCCCCTATCATGCACCAGCCTCTGGGAAAATTGAATGATACAATGGACTACTGAAAACTATACTGAAAGCAATGGGTGGTGGGACCTTCAAACATTGGGATACACATTTAGCAAAAGCCACCTGGTTAGTTAACAGTAGGGGATCTACCAATCGAGCTGGCCCTGCCCAATCAAAGCCTTTACCTACTGTAGAAGGGGATAAAGTTCCTGTAGTGCCCATGAAGAATATGTTAGGGAAGACAGTCTGGGTTACTCCTCCCTCAGGCAAAGACAAACCCATCCGTGGGATTGCTTTTGCTCAAGGACCTGGGTGCACTTGGTGGGTGATATGAAAGGATGGGGAAGTCCGACGTGTACCTCGAGGGGATTTGATTTTGGGTGAGAATAGCCAATGAAACTGTATGATGATAATTGCTATATAACCCTGTCACTGTATGTCATCTCCATCACAGTTGCTATATGCCAGATCAATGATATTATAGCAAGAATTACCCAAATTAATCAGGAATGAACTATTGATAAAACTGAGCCAAGTGCAGCGGTGATGGAAGCAGCACTGGCTTTAGCAACTGGTGCCCATCAACTTCCTCAAGAGATCGACATCTTCAACCCACAGCCCGTGGACATGATGCCCCAGCCAAGCCAGATACCACAACTGCAAGCTCCAGATGCAACATGCAAGAATCCAACACTACACACCTTCCTCCCACAGTGTCCAGCGTCACCTGCCACACTGCACCGCGACCCAGCCCTGTTTCGCCAGCCGAGCAAACTCCATGTCATCTCTCCTGCCCCAAGAGACTATTATGACAGATGGAGTCCAAAGTCATGGACTAAATGAACTCAAACACTTCAAAGGGATGGTCCGTAGACTAAGGGAGTGATGTCTCTGTGTGTGTGTATATATATACACACACACACACCAGGAGAAGTGATGGTGATTAATTGGAAAATGTAGGCTCTGACCATGACGTAGATGGTATAGAATAAGGGGTGGATAATGTCTTAGTTGTGGCTGGGATGGGGTTAATTTTTGCCAGAAGCTGGCCGGGGTCTGTTCTATACCATGTGACCATCACACTCACTATATAGAGGGGGACGACCGGAGGTGGTGGGGGGATCGCTGCTCGGGAGCAGGCGTGACCTGTCCGGGAACCACCACTAAGTACACTCTGTTGTTATTGTTGGGGTTTCTTGTTTGTTTGTTTTTCTTTCCCTTTGTTGTCCGGTTAAACCATTGTTGTTGTTAACCCACAAGTTTTGCCTTTCTTTGTCCCAATTCTCTCCCCCATCCCGCCGGGGGGGAGGGGCGCATGGTGAGCAAGCAACTACATGGCTCAGCTGCCGGCTGGGGCTAAACCACAACAGCCAACAGAAACAGTTAAGCCAAGTTTGGTTAAGTTCTACCACCAACAAAGCTACCAGCATCTTTGTAGCACCAGCATTTGAAGCCATTCAAGAGCAGATTCCCAAACTTATGTCTACATGGCCCTTGCTGCTGTGACTTACGCACATATTTACAGCTGCAACTGTACTAGCTTTGCATCTGTTAGCACAGATACTGGTAGCAGTCTAACCATGGCAACATGGGATTAAGCATGGGCTGCAAAAGCAACTCGTAAACTGGGTCAATTCACAACTAGTGTTAAATATCATGCTGTCGCTACCAGACCACTACTGTGCTTGAGACAGGTCAGTGTGCCACTGCTGCAATGCAGACATACTTAAACACTATAAAATTATCTCAACAGTTTGATACTGCAAACCTTGGTGGTTTGCCATGGTTGACACAGTGTCATTGAAGAAAGCCCTGAGTAGTCTTTTCACCATACCTATTAATACAAGGTTAACCAAACTAGAGCAGGAAAAGACTTTATATTCTGCTTGAAACTCAAACTCTAAGTGGCAATCGCATTAAGCTGTGACCAAACATTATTTCGGTGAATAAGTATTATACAACAACATTTATCAATGCATTCATAATTAAAGCAAAGAAGCCTCTGGCAGTTAGAAACATCAGCTTTCCTTATAAAAGGAAAGGTATCTGCAGGTCAGTTGTGCTGTAGTTTTCTATTTAAAGTCCTTGCTAAGTGTAGAATTTGGCTTTCTGCCCACGTGTTTTAAGCTGTGTTGTGGCATGGCCTGAGTAATTGCACTTCAGATGACAAGCACAACAGAACTCAGCAGCATATCAATAAAATACTTTAAACCTTGTCTTAACTTACTAGAAACAAGTCTTGCTCTGCAAAGTCACCAGCTCCATGAAGCACCACCATGCCAGGTTGTTTCCCTGGCTATGCTACAGAGCTGCGAGCCATTTCACACTTCCACACTTGACATCAAATCCCACATGCCAGTTCTGCTACACTGAGTGGCTTTATTTTGAACCTAATCTTCAAAGCACAGGAGATAAGACCTGGGGTGGCTGTAGTAGAAGAGCACAGGAGCTGGAGCAGTTAAGACAGTACAAGAAAGAAATCCCAGAGGTGAGATGTAAAAAATCTGGGTAGCTCTGAAATCAGTGCAGATCCCTCTGACATTTCAAACAGTTAGGCAGCCAAGGCATAGCTTTGCTTCCTCCAAGGAGGAGTTCACCCAGATTCTCCCCAATACTCTGAGAATTATCTGTGAAGCCTGCATAGCATATGTCTCCCCCAGCAAGCCTACATACCCAGGCCTTGACAGCTTTCTCTTCAACACCAGGAATGTCCTCCTCCTCCCCCAGGTTAAGTTACACAACCACAGCTTTATTTTTTGCTCTTAGAGAATTGCTGCAGCTGCCTCATGAACAAAGTCTGTGCAGAGCATGACTCGTCAGTACATCAGGATCTGTGCTGGGGCACTTCAGGAAACTGCTCAGGTTTTTATTTATAAAAGCCAGGAATAAGCAGTCATTCTTATTCCAAAAATCTCTTTGCTTTTGTGCTTAAGCAACTTGAAAGCTATTCACTTGACAATTTCTTCAGCTATTCCAAGTTTCAATACTGTACTTATAAACATACAAGTTAAATTTGTTTTGGAAGAAAGCTTTCCCATGTGCTATTTTATAAAAAGCAAACCACTTTCTACCTATAGATTTGGTCAACTACGCTATTATAAGATATACCCATCTTACATAAAAATGTTAATTTATCCAGGGTCATGCATATGAATCCATTACAGATAGAAGTCTTTTAGTCCCTATCCTGTTCACTAAATTATACTGCCTCTTTCTGTTGTCAAAGAACATTTTGGCCCTACCTTACATTCAAAGCTGTACAAATCCCCCCATACTTGTACATGACTCTTCCAATCCTAGCCCTGTGTCCTTCAGATGAGCACCTCTTACAGTCACCAACAGATCCTGACACAGCTGGTGAGGGAGCCAACTAGGGAAGGCACCCTGCTGGACCTGTTGTTTGTGAACAGGGAAGGACTTGGGGGTGATGTGATGGTTGGAGGCCATCTTGGACATAGCAAACACAAAATGATAGAGTTTGATTCTTGGAAAAGTAAGGGGGGGGGGGGGCACCAGAACTGCTACCTTGGACCTCCGGAGGGCAGACTTTGGCCTGTTTAGGAGGCTGGTTGGCAGAGTCCCTTGGGAGGCAGTCCTGGAGGGCAAAGGAGTCCAGGAAGGCTGGACATTCTTCAAGAAGGAAGTATTAAAGGCACAAGAGCAGACCATCCCCATGAGCCATAAGACAAGCCAGCAGGGAAGACGACCGGCCTGGCTGAGCAGAGAGCTTCGGCTGGAACTTAGGAAAAAAAGGAGAGTTTATGACCTTTGGAAGGAGGGGCAGGCAACTCAGGAGGACTACAAGGATGTTGTGAGGTTATGCAGGGATAAAATTAGAAGGGCCAAAGCCCAACTAGAACATAATCTGGCTACTGCTGTAAAAGACAACAAAAAGTGTTTCTATAAATACATTAGCAACAAAAGGAGGGCTAAGGAGCATCTCCATCTAGAAGGGCCAGAAGGAGGATCCGGGGAACTACAGGCCTGTCAGCCTGACTGCGGTGCCCGGGAAGGTTATGGAGCAGGTCATCTTGAGTGCCATCACGCGGCACGTACGGGACAACCGGGTGATCGGGCCCAGTCAGCATGGGTTTATGAAAGGCAGGTCCTGCCTGACCAACCTGATCTCCTTCTACGACATGGTGACCCGCCTAGTGGATGAGGGAAAGGCTGTGGACGTTGTGTACCTGGACTTTAGTAAAGCCTTTGACACCGTCTCCCACAGCATCCTCCTGGAGAAACTGGCAACCCATGGCTTGGATGGGCGTACTCTGCGCTGGGTAAGAAAGCAGCTGGATGGCCGGGCCCAAAGAGTTGTGGTGAATGGAGTTAAATCCGGTTGGCGGCCAGTCACAAGTGGTGGTCCCCAGGGCTCAGTACTGGGGCCAGTCCTGTTCAATATCTTTATCAATGACCTGGATGAGGGGATCGAGTGCACCCTCAGTAAGTTTGCAGATGACACCAAGTTGGGCGGGAGTGTTCATCTGCTGGAGGGTAGGCAGGTGCTACAGAGGGATCTGGACAGGCTGGATCGATGGGCCGAGGCCAACTGTATGAGGTTCAACAAGGCTAAATGCCAGGTCCTACACTTGGGTCACAACCACCCCGTGCAATGCTAGAGGCTTGGGGAAGAGTGGCTGGAAAGCTGCCTGGCGGAAAAGGACCTGGGGGTGTTGGTTGACAGCCAGCTGAATATGAGCCAGCAGTGTGCCCAGGTGGCCAAGAAGGCCAATAGCATCCTGGCCTGTATCAGAAATAGTGTGGCCAGCAGGACTAGGGAGGTGATCGTCCCCCTGTACTTGGCCCTGGTGAGGCCACACCTCGAGTCCTGTGTTCAGTTTTGGGCCCCTCACTACAAGGAAGACATTGAGGGGCTGGAGTGTGTCCAGAGACAGGCAACAAAGCTGGTGAAGGGTCTAGAGTACAAGTCCTATGAGGAGCGGCTGAGGGAACTGGGGTTGTTTAGCCTGGAGAAAAGGAGGCTGAGGGGAGACCTTATTGTGCTCTACAACTACCTGAAAAGAGGTTGTAGCAAGGTGGGTGTCAGTCTCTTCTCCCAAGTAACAAGCAATAGGACAAGAGGAAATGGCCTCAAGTTGTGCCAGGGGAGGTTTAGATTGGATATTAGGAAAAAATTTCTTCACCAAAAGGTTTGTCAAGCATTGGAACAGGCTGCCCAGGGAAGGGGTATTGATTTACCATCCCTGGAGGTATTTAAAAGACATGTAGATGTGGCACTTAAAGACATGGTTTAGTGGTGGACTTGGCAGTGCTAGGTTAAGAATTGGACTCCATGGTCTTAAAGGTCTCTTCCAACCAAAACAATTCTATGATTCCATGATCTAGAACAATGAATTGCATTGGCTCTTTCATCCTGTTTGCGTAACATCTGCAGACTATTCTCGACAAGTGCCACGCTTCACCCACACAAAGGGCCTAACAGATGATGAATTCTGGATTCTGCATCCCTTTCACCCAGTCTAACATCAGATTGTAGTAATTCACATTCAGAGTAAATGTGACACAGCAATATTTAATAGCTTTACCAAAGCTCAACTAAACATGTACCAAAGAAAGCTTGTTGGCTGCTACCTAGCAGAAGACAATATTTGGTTGACCATATGAGCATCTAGCAACAGACGCAAACCTTTCTTGGAAGAAAGAAGCTTATTTCCCATAATCCTCTTATTTCAAGTTGACATCATCTAGTTATTTATCTGCAAATTTAGATCCAAATTCAACACACCAACCAAGTGTTAATAGTAAGCTTTAGGCTCAGCCTAAATTTTGTCATCCTCAGTTTTTCTGCATTACTACAGTTGCACAAGTTATGTATCACAAAAGTAGCCTAACAAAACAGAAGCACCTTCCAAGCGTAGGGACTCTCCTTCCCAGTGTCATTATCACGTTCTTCTGTCATAACACACCTCCTTCATAATATATATTTTTTTTAATAAAAAGATTTAGAATAGAGTTTATATTACAACAATACAAAAAACCCTGATATTCATACAGAGTTTGTTCCAGGAAACATACGACATCTGTTCTTCTTTCTAGACTACAGAAGTCACTCTATACTTAAGAGGAGGGAGAAAAAAATCCCAAAACTTACTCATACCCCCAAGCTATGAACTAATGCATGCTGAACAAAACAGCTAGGAGATCACAAATAAATTGGTGCATACAAGAGTTAAAGATACAGAATTGATGTAGCCTTCCAACACCTCAAGAGTTTCTTTCTATCCACTAACCTCCATCCAGAGCTTTGCTAGTTTTGCTGAAGTGTAACTCACAGGCTTTCCCTAGCATCACCAGCAAGCTTACTTTTGTTTTAATAGCAGAAACTAGCCATTTTAGAAGTGTTTGTTAGGAGTAGACAGGTCAAAAATACTTCACTGTTCTCTTGGAAATAGGTTAAAGTCATTCATGTGCTCAAAGCTGATAGCTGCAGAGGGGAAGACAAAACAGAACAAGGCTGAGACACCAGGAGCTCTAATCAGGTCACACATGGTGACCTTATGTCAGCCCTCAGTCATGCCTCAAAGTACAGTCGGTTCAGTATAGGAAAGAGATGAAGGAAGAGGGAGACACCCAAGATGGGCTTGAATTCCCAGAGAACCCAAGACAGACAAAGAGGCCTGGTAGCATCACGATGACAGGTCTTTTGTGGCCAAGCATACTAGAGCCTTCCTCCATACCTCTGCCATTGCACAGAGCTGACCCCACAGTATGTGGCATTACCTACTTGGACAGCAGGCAAGATCAAGTACGGTGCACGTGCCAAAGATTACTGAAGATATCCCTATGTGACATTTCATTGCACCCCCATGAGGCCTGGGAATAGGCAATGCCATGCTTTGGGACAGTTACTCACTACCCTCACCTCAACCTGACATGATCCACCACTTAGCAACATGCCTACAACTCCTAGCAGGAAGCTCCCTGGCTAAGGTAGGCAGCACATCCCTACAGCAGCCAGCCTAGCTGTGGTCTCCATGGACAGTACCATTAAGCAGCATGGCTTTTCACAGCTCTTGTTGATTGCCAGCATGTTACTTAATTGCCCCTTGCAGGCAAAATATGGTGCCTGGTTGAAGAGCCCAAGCATAAGCATATCACTCACACCAGAGACGTGAGCCAAAGTGAACAACTAAATACATAGCAAGTATGGGATAAGCCTACAACTTGGATGAAAATTAACAATGATTTGTCCAAGTTGAACATTAAGGGGACTACGTCAAACCAGTGAAATCCAAGTATCACCTCTAATAGCATTAGAAACCAGACTTATTCTATAACATCCAAAAGAAAATGGCCAAGACCAGGAGCCTTCTTACCCCACCCCTCCTTAGTAGCAGCCAATACAACTATGATCTCTTTCCAACTGGAGAACAGCCATAGATGATATGGGTTCAAGACCATGAACTGTACATTATTGCCATTTAAAAATAGAGCTCCAGAGTGACGTTCCACAATGACCCTGCCAAGGCTGGCCTTCAGCTCCTGATAAATCTGCCCATAATCCTCCAAGGGTCAAAACAAACTTCAGTATTAACAAATTTTCAAAAATAATCCAGTTGATTCCAAAATGTAAAAGCCCAAATGTTCACAGCCTCAGTGAAGTCTACCCCACCTATCCAACTTCTCCCAGCTGCACCACTATTGCTGTATTTCAGGCCAAAGGCAGCCAAGCTTCTTCCACACAAATGAAAGACTGCTACCAGCGGGGGGGGGGGGGGGGGGGGAGAAAAGGTAAATTTCACAGAAAGCATATTAGTCAGATTTTGAAGCACTTCAGGTTTCTGGCAGACACTGAGAAATGGAAATCATTCCATATGTTGGTCTCAAAACTTTCATTTTTATATGCTCTAATGGAAATCATGCAACAATATGAAATGCCTAGTTTCATTTAGAAGTTCATTGGTCTTTCAAAAAAAAGAAGTGACAACAGGTCCTCTATAGAGAATTGTTTAAACATGACTGTAGTTGCCTCAAGGAACAGCCACTTGACACAGAGTTATACAAGAGAAGAAACATTACCGTCATCCAATGAATTTGAACACTAAGTTTTCAACAAGAGTTGAGCTTCAATGCCTTTTTTGCTTAGCATTTTGAATAACTTATGGTCACAAAAAAAAAAGAGGTTAAGCAGAGATCTCACTGAAGTAGCAATATCATTAAGATCAGACAAGACCTTCTCTTTCCACCTTAAGAGTGCCACACATCTTCATCTGAAACATTTGGGTTATGGGCATTTTATTACCACGTAAGTGACAAATTAGAAAGGATTTAGAAAATAGCTACAAGACACTTAAAGTACAAAAAAAAGACCTTAACCTCTCAAGTTATACTGCTTAATGCACCACTGAAAGGGATTCAGCTACTAAGTGTGGGTACAGTTCTCTTCTGCAAGAGAAGTAACCATGAGCATCAAGATGAAATTCAGTTTTCTTCAATACAAGTAGTCCATTCTTTTAATAAAGGTGAGTGCTTTAAGAAATAGTTATTCTAGTCAAGATAAGCAAACATTTGCACACCAGCGTAGTTTACATCCATGAATTAGAGGCTTATACGAGCAGACTTTATGCAAGAACAAATGCATCTTCACAAAATGTAAGTCAAAGCTACTCCACTGGCCAAAGAGGGTGCTTTATTTCAGCCTTTGCCTAGGTCTGACAGCAAAAGGTTTCTAGCTGCAGTCTAAGGATTAATTTAAAAACAAGAATTTTTGTACAATGGACAAGCGCCTACCACACAAGTGATAGACCCAAGCGGCACAACTGGCTAAACATTGGTCCTTACACTGTTCCAATACTCTGGCAGAGGGTTTTGCATCTTAACCCCTCCAGATATTTTGCTACAATGAACATTAAAACATATGTTTTAAGATATGTATCCTAGTTAAAGTATTAACTTGGGGAAGAGTCACATAGCTATTGCAAACATGTCCCTACTGCTATGAACTTAAGTTTCATCTCCCAAAAGTCCTTTATCTGAATTTCTAAATTACTTGTATAATTTTAAGAGAACAAAACAGACCAATGGGAACACATCATGTCATGCTTTTAGTACTAAAACTTTGAGGAATAAGACACAGCCTGCCTGCCAGGCAGCCTCCTCTGTTAATCACAGATACTATGATATCTGAAGGTGTCACCCACTTAAGACAGCCCCCTTTACATTCCCCTTGTTCTCCATGCGATAGCCTCAATTAAAAAACAACCAAACATCCAGGAAGTCTTAAAGTCACATATCTTCAAGTCAAGCAAGATTCCAAAATATCCTACATGCACCCCAAATCAGTAGCTTTATCATTTTTCTCCTATTTGTAGGCCACTTTGGGCAAATATTTATGCATTTTAAATATTTCAAAAAATGTGGAGATAGGCAATCAATCAATTTGGCTCATCTTGGCTACTAGTGCTTCAGGGAAGTGTACACAATGCCAAAGTTGTTGTTATTAAACTGGTCTGGTGAGATGGAACATTCTCAGTAAGTTGCTACCACAAAAAGCTTAGTAAGATTAACTGCAATTCTTCCAACTCAAAATGCTGGATAAAACACTAAGGTTTTAAAAATGAAGTAGCACTCTGGAAATAACAAGCTAATTTTGTACACATGCATATGTGTATGCACACGTCTGATCACATGCAGCCCAAGTTATAAGAGGGCCTGCTATATTACGAGTCACATATAACCTCTAGCCCATCTACACTGCAGTCCATTCTGTAACTCTGCTACATTTCCAGCTTCAACTCAGTTAGAATTAAGTTCAACATAAAATCTCCACCATATAGTCTATACTGTTTATTACTATGAATTACCTGATGATGGCCAAAAACTACAGAGCCAAACTGCATGTCAAAGATCAGAGTTAAGGTTCTGCAAGCATTTTTTTTTCTGGCTTATTTTGTATCTAGAGGGTAGGAAATGCATCATGCAGTAGACCTAAAGTGCTATTAAAAAGATACTCAGTGTGAATATATCACTATGTAAAATAGCAGGCAGTGTAAGCGTGACTTCAGAAACAGCAAGGTAAAAACATGTTTGAGCTTTTGAGAAGTTACAGATGTGGTCCCACACTCGGACACTGGCATAACATCACTGCAATACTAGAGATCTTAAGGATTTACCAGGTGAACAAAAAAAATTAAGAACACCCTTCTAACACTATAGAGTCAAAAACTTCCACTAATTCCTATAATACGAACGAGATCTAAAGCTATCTACATGCTTTTAGTTACTATCTCTTGAACAGACCGGCAAGAAATTAAGATGCACAGTTCTTCACATTGTTATCCAATAAAGAAATTCATGCTGTATTTTACCTTATCCAAGGATCATTCTGTGCAAACTCATGGAAATAGAGCCAAACAATGGAAAAATTATGCAAACCAATGGTGCTCAAGCTTTCCAAATGGAAAGCTGTCCATTTTTATTCTAATGGCAGAGGCGGGCTGTGCTACAGCTCTCCTCTTGCCATACAACAGGACCTAATTGCACATGATCTTGTATTTTCAGGCAGTATTAGAACTGGAAATTCTATGCTGTGCTTCTTAGCATACACAATAACCCTACCTGGATCAGAGAAGCCCTAGGGAAAGGGCTGGGAGCTGGCTACCATCAGAGTGACCACGAGATGGTGGAGTGACCACGAGATGGTGGAGTGACCACGAGATGGTGGAGTGACCACGAGATGGTGGAGTTAGCGTCCTGCTTCCTCCATGCAGGATCCTGAAGCAGGATTACAACCCTGGACTTTAGAAGAGCTAACTTTGCCCTCTTCAAGGACCTGCTTGGAGGAATCCTGTGGGTTAGGGTTCTAGAAGGTAGGGGGGCCCAAGAAAGCTGGGCATTGTTCAAGCATCACTTCCTCCAAGCTCAAGAGCAGTGCATCCCCAGGAGTAAAAAATCAGGTAAGGGAGGCAGGACACCTGCATGGATGAGCAAGGAACTATTGGCAAAACTCAGATGGAAGAAGGAAGTCCATGGAATGTGGATAAAGGGGCAGACCACGTGGGAGGAGTACAGGGATGCTGTCAGGGTATGCAGGGATGCTACAAGGAAAGCTAAGGTCCACCTCGAATTTAATCTAGCAAGGGACATCAAGGGCAATAAGAAGGGCTTCTTCAAATATATCGGCAACAAACGGAAGACTAGGGAAAACATGGGCCCTCTGCTGAATGAGGTGGGTGCCCTGGTCACGAAGGATGCAGAGAAGGCAGAGTTACTGAATGCCTTCTTTGCTTTGGTCTTTACTGCCAAGGCTGGCCCCCAGGAATCCCAGACCCTGGAGGGAAGAGAGGAAGCCTGGAGAAAGGATGACCGTCCCTTGGTTGAGGAGGATTGGGTTAGAGATCAGTTGGGCAAACTGGACACCCACAAATCCATGGGCCCCAAAGGGATGCACCCACGAGTGCTGAGGGAGCTGGCAGAGGTCATTGCCAAGCCACTCTCCATCACCTTTGAAAGGTCACGGAGAACGGGAGAGGTGCCTGAGGACTGGAGGAAAGCCAATGTCACTCCAGTCTTCAAGAAGGGCAAGGAGGACGACCTGGGAAACTACAGGCCAGTCAGCCTCACCTCCATCCCTGGCAAGGTGATGGAGCAACTCATCCTGGAGGCCGTCTCCAAGCATGTAGAAGAAAAGAAGGTGATCAGGAGTAGTCAGCATGGATTCACCAAGGGGAAATCATGCTTGACCAATCTGATGATAACCTTCTGTGATGGCATGACTGGCTGGGTGGATGAGGGGAGAGCAGTGGATGTTGTCTACCTGGACTTCAGCAAGGCTTTTGACATTGTCTCCCACAATATCCTCATAGGTAAACTCAGGAAGTGTGGGCTAGACGAGTGGACAGTGAGGTGGATTGAGAACTGGCTGAATGGCAGAGCTCAAAGGGTAGTGATCAGCGGCACAGAGTCTAGTTGGAGGCCTGTGGCTAGTGGTGTCCCCCAGGGGTCAGTACTGGGGCCAGTCTTGTTCAATTTATTCAACAATGACCTGGATGAAGGGACAGAGTGCACCCTCAGCAAGTTTGCTGATGACACAAAACTGGGAGGACTGGCTGATACACCAGAAGGCCGTGCTGCCATTCAGCGAGACCTGGACAGGCTGGAGTGTTGGGCGGAGAGGAACCTCATGAGGTTCAACACGGGCAAGTGCAGGATCCTGCACCTGGGGAGGAACAACCCCATGCACCGGTACAGGTTGGGGGTTGACCTGCTGGAAAGCAGCTCTGCGGAAAAGGACCTGGGAGTCCTGGTAGACAACAAATTCACCATGAGCCAGCAATGTGCCCTTGCAGCCAGGAAGGCCAACGGCATCCTGGGGTGCATTAGGAAGAGTGTGGCCAGCAGGTCAAGGGAGGCTATCCTCCCCCTCTACTCTGCCCTAGTGAGGCCCCATCTGGAGTACTGCGTCCAGTTCTGGGCTCCCCAGTTCAAGAAAGGTGAGGAACTACTGGAGAGAGTCCAGCGGAGGGCTACAAAGATGATTAAGGGACTGGAGCATCTCTCCTATGGGGAAAGGCTGAGGGAGCTGGGGCTGTTCAGCCTGAGGAAGAGAAGACTGAGAGGGGACCTCATCAACACTCAAATATCTCAAGGGTGGGTGTCAAGAGGATGGGGCCAGACTCTTCTCAGTGGTGCCCAGCGACAGGACAAGGGGCAACGGGCACAAAGTGGAACATAGGAAGTTCCATCTAAATATGCAGAAAAACTTCTTCACTGTGAGGGTGACAGAGCACTGGAACAGGCTGCCCAGGGAGGTTGTGGAGTCTCCTTCTCTGGAGATATTCAAAACCCCCCTGGACACAGTCCTGTGCAGCCTGCTCTAGGTGACCCTGCTCTGGCAGGGGGGTTGGACTAGATGATCTCCAGAGGTCCCTTCCAACCCCTAACATTCTGTGATTACTTTGCCCATTGCCTCCTGAGGCTAGGCAGCTGTCCAAAACAGGCTACAGGCTGGGCGAGTTGTCTGGAGGGAGGTTCTGTGGGGCCCACAGATGTAACCATCCAAAAAACTATATGCAACAGCAGAGTGAGGGTCAATCAAGTATTCCCCAGGCCTGAGATTTAGAGATCATAACTGTGCTTATGATCAGTGAACCAACATCAGGAGTAGTTTCTTGCCTCCCTGCAGACAAGCTTAGCATCTCTTTCACTTTAGAGATAGCCTCCTCTGAACAGAAGCTCTTCAGACCTCGAGCAAGCAACTCCAGGCTCTATTCACCTGCAGTTCCATATCCCTTTGCTGCACCAAACCTCTGCTTATTAGCATCAGATACCTAAGGGCAACAAAAATAGAAGATTAAGTACATAGACAGCAGCTCTGTAGCACCTTGCAATGCAGAGGCCTGCAGAAGGCAGTTTTTGTGCTGAGTACCATGCATTTTTTTTTCCTTGGCGCCAAGGAATTTTTGTGGAGTTAAACGTTCTACCAGTTACATAACCAGTAACAACTTCTATTTGCTTCATTTTAAGCTTCCTGGGAAGTAGCCTACAATACCAAACTTTTAAACATGGTGTTCATACTTGCCATCAGTTATCTGTAAGTTCCATATCAATTCGCTGCTCTGAAAAAAATTATTCCCATATATTACAAATTGCTTTGAAATCAAAAACAAATCACTTGGAAAAAGCTGAGATCCAACAATACAAAACTCTAAACAGCACATGGTTAATGAGTTACAAAAAGTAAGGAAAATAATGCCTTGACAAGTATTTAGCCCCCAAATTACTTGAGAAAAGACACTGAATTTCAAGGCAGGCAGAGACCAATCAACAGTCAACTGATGGTGAAAATTTCACCATGCACAACTCTCAGCCATTGAAATCTATCCGAACTAGCACCTATCATCACCAGATTACAGCTTAACAACCTTTGTTGTGGTGGTCCCCATTTAAGTATCAGCTGCCAAAATTAAAGGTGAAGTAGTTCTCCTGCCATGTAGTGAAGAACCCTCTCAGCTGAATGGAAGATGCCTATGGCATAAAGGTGGCATCAGTGAACTGCTCACATGTAGTTATGCAGACTACAGCACAATTTGGTTCTCTACTGCTCAGGCACTACCTGCAAAGCCAGAAAAACACATTCCCATTGTTTCCAGAGCAACTCGGAACTACCACATAGCCCAGTGGAGTCTGATCTAAAGATCTGTCTTATCACACCATGTCCTTCCCAGCTGACCTAAGAAAGAAGCAACTGGTACTATGACCTGGACATGAAGCATTTCATTCTGAGAAAAATCTTCCCTTTGTCACTCAAAAAAAACTCAGTAACCGAATCTGCTGTGAGCAAGTCAACATCTTAAACACACAAGGTCTACTCACCTTTCACCCTTAAACTCTGAATGAGCCAGGGACCAAGAAAATCAAGTTTACCTATTACAATCAAATACCTGTAGCCCAACACAACTGATTATGCCAGAAACTTTAGTTAAACTGGCAGTTTCTTGTTGACAGCAGCTGAGGGACAGACATTTGCTCTTATCACTGGACCTCTATGGAGGACTTAACATCACTGACCCTGAGCTACTTTTGCCTTGCCAGCAAGAAATGAGAGGTAACCAGTGCATGAAATAGCTCAACTCCTTCCTTGAGGGTGGTAATCTGGAACTTAAGCAAAGGGTTGCCCAAAACATTATGTAGCTAGTATGACTGGGAATAAAGTCACTAGATAAGGCAAAGATTGACAAGGATAAGGACAGCCATGCAGAAACACCTGGACCCATGACAACCTCCACTGCAGATGTGCACCTTCAGCTGATCGCATAAGGGGAGCTTGCCATTCAGAACTGCTCCTATCCGTTGCTGATACAAGCTGCTCTTCACAAAGCAGTTGCTTCTGAAGGCTGCTACCCTTTCCATCTAGCTGGGAGGTCCTAAACTATGAAAGACTGCAGCAGATCTGAGCATGCTATATTAGTTGATAAAATATGCTTAGATGTTTTGCTTGAATTTTTAATAAAGTCAGGGACTTCTTATAGCCAGCACTAAGGTATTGATAACCTACCATTTAAACAAACATTCAGGGGGACTTGTTTTCTGCTTTAATTTATCAAATGCTAGAGTTACAGGATTAGCAACTGAAACCAGAATCTGTTGAAGTGTTGAACCAGCTTTTAACAGCAGTAGCTCCTGTCAAGGAGGTGCAAAGATAGCACTTTCCTCATTTCAGTTTATTCAGCTAGTTCAACAACCCAGAGAGAAAGGTTGTATTTCTCCAAGAATAAACAAGGTGCCAAAAGCTGATGTTACCAGCTCCAAGAACTCCATAAGCACAAATGAAGCATTTGTATTCCCAATCAACTATCACTAACACTTTCTTTATTAAGGTCACGTTAAACACAGATTTTCCTCAAAATATTTATACTTGAGCTTAACTAAAAGCCTTTGTACTTTCCCTCCAGTTCCTATCCTCAAACCACACCTCAAGTGGAAAAAAGTTCCCAAACTCTCATTGCCACAAAGTTTAAAAAAGTTACATCCTGTAATTGCGTATTCTAATCCTTCTTACCTAATCTTGGAAAACTAAAGAGACAAAACAAGATGAAGCTAGATATTTCATCAAGCCAAGAAACCTGAAAAATAAATCAAATGCTGATCTGAACTAGCGCTCACCTTGCATATACTATGAATATATCATAGAAGTCACTCCACCAAATAAAGTTTAGGGTATTAATCTTATCTCTAAACGATTCAATAAGCCAAGTCTAACACATCTAAAGGTTAGCCTGAAGGCCTAATACAAAGAAGTCCTGAGAAGTGATGTTCTTGGCTAACAGGACTTCTTCTCCCTAGGGACAGAATGAGGGTCTAAGACCACTTTTTCAGTGGCTCAGAACTTAGGATGCATAACCTAAGATCAAACACTACCAAAACAAAAAAAGAACACCATGCATGGCTCCTCACGGAGGAAAGATGAGACAGAAACATATGACAGACTGCAGCTATGCCACTTGAAGGGAATCCCTCTGCTGTGGAAGGGTGAAGGCATCATGAGATCTTAGTCTCCCACTCTCAAAATAAGCATCACAGGATTGGTCAGAAGAATTTAGAACAGCAGCACAACAGTTGAAGGACATAAAATACCAAAAAAGTATCACATTCATAATACTGAGGTAAGGCAACTGGCAACCTTGCCTAAATCTACACTTGTTAATGCACATCCCTGGATTGTTTCACAGGCTGCTTCAGCTTCTTTCCAGGAACAATTACAAACATACAGCCCAGAGAGCTCCTCAACCAAACAAAAATATTTTGGCCCACTGTGATTTATTTTGGGGGGGGGGGGGGGGGGGGAAGAAAAAAAAAAAAAAAAAAAAGATGAGTAATGCAAGTGCAGGAAGAGGTCACCAAACCATTCAGATGTAAAAATGACCCAGTTACCAACCCAAGACTAGAGACTTCCTGAATAAGTAATAATGGAGGTGAGTCTAAGAATATACCTGTCACACCTACATGAGTAAGTCAGCCATCTCATTATGAAAGACAAGCCTTGTGCCAAAGCCTTCCCTTCCTTCGAAACAATGATGCCAAACTGAACATGACTCAAATATATTATTCCCCAAACTACAGGTTATTTTGGTTTTGTGGAACAAAGCTCTTAAACCTTGACCCAGAGAGGCCAAGATGCACGTTAGCCAAGCAAAGAGATTATCCAAAAATTTTTTTTCAGTTTGACAGAAGTCAAAGGGCATGAAATGGGATATGCAGGAGCCACTACTAAAACAATAACTCCCGGGAGAAGCAAGCTGAAGGGGACAATGTTTTGCTAGAGACCAAGCAGACATCAAGTGCAAAGGGGTACGCCCAATGCAACATCTCTTCTGCAGGCACCAAGGTTTTTTTAATTGCTTCTTTCAAGAAAAACATGCAATTCCTCCAGTTGTTTTGAGAATTTAAGTCTGCTCCCTTTCTGGGAGAGCAGTGCCAGATTTCTTGCTTACTGTATTTACAAGAGAGGAAATAACAACCACAAAAGTTGGGGTTTTTTTTAATTAACAGAAAGACAGAGAGGAATTGAAAGCATTTATCTGCCTTCATCAATTACATGTTGCCATAACCCTTTGAAGGCTGCCCTCTAAAAGTTTGGAGAAGAAAAGGAAAATAGGGTGGAAAAAAATAATCATGAAAAACAGTCCTGAAGCTCGTGAAGTTTTGAGGAAAACACAGCCTTTATCCTGAATTAGTCATCTTACACAGGATGCTCCTGCGTGACAAGCAAGATGATTGAGGGAAGGTGGGGAAGCCCCTTTGAAATAAATATACATAGATCAGAGCCAAGAGGACAACTTGGGGATGGAAGGGAAGAATTTGCACCCTGCCATGAGGTACCTGCCTTTCTTTGGGGTTAAAATAGGGAAATAACAGAATAGAAACAGCTGCGACACGGCCCCCTCTCCCCAGAGCGCATCCCGAGGGAGAGAGGACAGGTCCTACAGGCCCCAGCCAGCCTACCCTGCAAACCGTCCCCACCCCCCCGCCACCGGGAGGGGAAAGGCAGCTCGCAGGGCACCACCTACGGGCACCGAGCCTCCCTGCCATACCTCCTCCCGCAGGCCCCGAACCCCTCCTGCGGGGGATGGAGGGGCTGACAGCGGCCGCAGGCCTGCCGCCCCACCAGAGCCCCGGCCACTCCGCCAAGCCCGACAAAGAGGCCCGGGAGGCAGCGAGGAGAGCGGTGCAGGCCCCGGCGGCGGCTCCTCGGGACCACCGCGGCGGCGGGAGGCCCGGTCCGTCGGCGGGGCGGGGGGAAGGCTGTACCTTGAAGTACCCGCCCTCGTAGAGGGTGTTGGGGGGCCCGAAGATCGCCACCTCCCAGTTGTAGAGGTCGGACTCGTCGACCAGGGTGATGCGGAAGCCCTCCACCGGCTCCTCCTGCAGCGACTTCAGCTCCAGCATCAGCGCCTTCTGCGAGCTGCTCATCTGCTGCTGGGCCATGGCGCGGCGCGGGCGCGGCCCCCCACTGCTCCCCCCACTGCTGCCCCCGCCGCTGCTCCCGCCGCTGCCACCCCACCGCGCTGCCCCGCGGGCCCCCGCCCCTCCCCACACTAACGACCGCTACCACCGCCACTTCCTTTTGTGACGGCGTCCGCTCGCCGCTGACCTCAGCGCGCCGCGCCCCGCCCCGCCGCACGCCCCGCCCCTACCGGCGCGCTTAAAGGGGCAGCGCTCCTCACTACAGCGCCTGCGGGGTGTGTGGTTTCTGGTGCTGTGTCAGCCCCCATGGGCCAAGCCCGCATCTCCTCTCCGGTGAGGCCTGGCGGCTGCGGGGCTGGGGAGAAGCCACGTGCTGGGCTGGGAGTGAGATGGAGGGGATGGTTCTGTGTGGGGGTCACAGGTGGGTACAGCGGGGCACGACCGGCCCATGCTGCTGCGCTGACAGACACTCACGGTCGAAAAAGAGCAGTTTTTGTACAAAGGATGTTTTTTGAGGAGTGACCTTGCATGACCCAGCATTCCCTAAAAATCCTGCAGCAACCCTCAAGCAGCAGTAGGAGAGGAACAGGCAGTTACACCCCTCCCACGGGTGTTATTTTCACGTGGCTCTGCAGATGTGTGAGGTGCTACAGGCAGAAAATGCAGTTTCGATCCTTTCTCCCATTCCCTGACACGGTTAAGGGAGAAAAATGTTTGCAGAGGTGGCAAGGTACATCAACCTGTGAACATGAGCAAGTGCCTCAGACAGTGCTTGCAAGCTCCTATTCCTTATCCAACCTTTAATGAATAATATAAATATTATTCATTGTAAAAATAAAAAAATGAAAATAACAAAGCGATTATCCAGGAGGAGGACAAACAGCGTAGCACAACCCCAAATGGTGCAAATCTGGGTTTCTTTTCTGGAAACATTAATGCACGCACCTGCCTGTCTGCACACAGGACCACCCAGCTGCGTGAGAAATATCTGGCATGGAAATGTAGTTGCAAGCTGGACATCTTATATCAGCCAGGACAGGAGAAGTAATAAGGACATAACAGCCCTGACAGAGAAAAGCTGATGCCTATTTCTTGATAAAGAATGTGGTTCTAGCAGGAATAATTTAAATAACTAATAGGCTGTGATGAGTTCTAAATTAATTGTAATGTCCCCCAAAATGTCAGAGTTATTTGAAGGAAATCTCTGTTGTCTGTGGATTTGCGGTCAAATAAAATTGGGGATGAATAAAAGTGAAAATCATGTAATGCCTTAATATAAATCTGTGGCATTGGATTACATGGAGTCCAGGGATGAAATGGTAAAAGACCCTGAGATGCTGCTGTATGGAGATTGAGGAGTGTTTACTTTAGAGATTAATTAAATGAACAAAGCAGTCAAACACAGCAAGAACAAGGGGAGAGTCAACAGAGACTGTCCAGAAAGTAGGAACCGATAACGGGGAATACTTATTTCATTAGACTGTGGGACTCACTGCTGCAGGATTTTACTCCATCCAACAACTCAGCAATGTTCAGAGGGGCAGGACATTTATTTAGACAATAAAAAGAGTACCACAGTTACCATGTAGAAAGGAATGAAATTCATCGGACACCTGGTGTTTGAGATATCTTAACTCATTTCTGCTTGGCATTTCTTTCATCCTTCTGCACATGGCAGGGCTTATTTCACCTTGCACTCCTTGCACAAATGGGTTGGATGATGTGTCCCATCATCCCTACATCCTTATGTAGCTTTAACCCTCTCCCTTGCCTCCATCACCTCTCACCGCTTTCCCATCCCAAGGACAGCCCCATGGGAAAGGGTGACCATTAGACCTGCTTTCTGCCTTTTCCAGAGCCATGGACTTTCCCGAAGTCACGGGACTGAGAGCGAGGACTCCCTGTACTGGTGGGGGATCATGCGGCTGGGGCAGCCTGTGCTGCAGATGGTCCTTGAAGTCTCTACCTGGCACTTGGCAGCCACGGCTCCTTCTCCAGACCTTTGCCCAGGGAGGAGAGCAGGAGGCGGATGGTTTTCCCCATGCACCAGCTGTTACCAGGACAAATTTGCTGTTGGTCCGATGGCGAGCGTGGCATCCTTCTGCTCGTCCCTGTGACTGCTCTGCTTGTCCTCCTCCTGCCTCTTGGGCTCTCCCCAAGGAGGCCCCCATCACCTTCTCCAAAGATGCTTCAGAACTGGCACTGGTACCCGGTCCAGGGCTTGCGACTTCCTCCAGGCTGTAAAATACTCCAGCTTGACATGTCAGGGGCACAGGCCCTTGCAAAATCCCACCTCACCCTGGAAAATGTCCTGTGGGGACTGGCACGGGTTTTCTCGTGAGCAGGGATGAGCTCTCATTCACTGCCATGGGGGTAATCCAGAGGAACATCCCTTGTCCATGCCCGGCTTGCTCAGCTATGCTGCGAAAAAGCATGTGTTCCCGCATGTGTGCCTCCCCACAGGCACAGGTCAGCTGCCGTCACTCACTCCTTACCACCCTGGAGTGAGCTCAGATTTACAGAAAGCTGCTTAATTCTTCTCTCACATCCTCAGCCTGGGGGCCGGAGGGCTGGATCACAAACACTTGCGTGGCCGAAATGCTGTTTGTTGGAGGAGCTCCTCGGCGGCCAGGCTGTACCATTCTGGGTGTGTTTTCTGGTAGGAGCTCAGACCCATGTTCTTCTTATTTATGTCATAGAATAGAATAGAATAGAATAGAATATTTCAGTTGGAAGGGACCTACAACGATCATCTAGTCCAACTGCCTGACCACTTCAGGGCTGACCAAAAGTTAAAGCATATTATTAAGGGCATTGCCCAAATGCCTCTTAAACACTGACAGGCTTGGGGCATCGACCACCTCTCTAGGAAGCCTGTTCCAATGTCTGTCCACCTTCTCTGTAAAGAAATGCTTCCTAATGTCAAGTCTAAACCTCCCCTGATGCAGCTTTGAGCCATTCCCACGCGTCCTGTCACTGGATACCAGGGAGAAGAGATCAGCACCTCCCTCTCCACTTCCCCTCCTCAGGAAGCTGTAGAGAGCAATGAGGTCACCCCTCAGCCTCCTTTTCTCCAAATTAGACAAACCCAGAGTCCTCAGCCGCTCCTCATAGGACATGCCTTCCAGCCCTTTCACCAGCTTTGTTGCCCTCCTCTGGATGTATTCAAGTACCTTAACATCCTTCTTAAATTGTCTTGGGTTGATGGACATAATGTTTTGTCAATATGGGATCAGGTTGACTGGCAGGACACATGGGCTGGGAGCTGCGCTCTCGCTTTGGTGCCAGGCTTCCTGGGTAGCAGGTACTTCCATCACTGTTGGGTTTGGCCAACCATCTCATCTGGGCCACATCTGGGAGGGCTGCAGACATGATGCTCTCAGCAGTGCTCTCTCCAGGAGAGAAAAAGCACTTCACCTCTGCCCGCCACATCCCACCCGGCCCCACAACGAGGGCCAGCAATGACTCTTTGGCTTCATCCCTGTTCTTCCCAATCCCAACAGCTTGGTCCCAGCTGCCCATGCTTCATTACTGCTCCCTGCTCCCCAAACCCTATCAATCAGCCCCATTCACACCTCCATCCCCACCCAAATGCCCAAGTTTAACATCACGGCCACCATCATTCCCAAATGCCCCAACCCCAGCACCCACTTACAGCTGCCCCTCCACATGCCCCGTTTCCATTGCTAATGAGTCTAATAATGCATCCAACCCGGAGGGCCATGCTGTGACCTTCCCCAGTTGACACCAGCCAGCAAGGACCTGCTCCGTTAACACAGCATCCCAGCTCACTGGTCAAACATGGCTCGGAGGAAAATGTTGGGTTGATTCAATGAGCGGGAGCCGAGCCTTTTTGGGATTGCACTGCCCCTATTTCTATAGTAATTGAAGCACCTTGCCTTGCAGCCAGCCTCCAGCGCAGGCTCTGTCTGAACCAGCCTAACGCCGGGAGAGATGGGAGAAGCAAAGTTTGGAGCTATTCAGGACTTATCTCCGCCTGCTGCCTGTCTCAAATGTTAACGAAAGAGGTAATCGTGCAAGGCAGAAAGTAAAGAAAGCCCCTGTGTATTCAATAGGGCAGGCTGAAAATTTTCCATCAGGCCTGCTTTTAGAGACGATATTGGTCTTTTTCCCCTCAACTTTTTTTCCCCTCTCCTACAAAAACATCCATTGCTCACAGAAAATAGAAACTGTTGAAGCAACATAGCACTTTGAAGCCTGGGCAGCCCCCTCCGAGGCTCCTGCCTGCATTTCTGCCCACGCTCCCGGGGAAGCTCAGCTGCTCTGCCTGGTGTCCCCTTCCCCTAGCCCAGGCTGCCCTGCAGCTGACATAACCTTTTGACTTATCATATGGCATTTCCCCCTCCTAATCAGCTCTGATATATCTCAAAGAAAGGATGAAGCCTCCTCCTCCTTTAGGTGCTCTCCCACAGATGGTCACTGCCTGCCTGCAAGCAGGGCTTTCCATGGGGTGTGCTCTGCCACAAACTGTAGAGTTATTCTCTCTTTGTCTCCATTTTTTTTTTTTCACCTGAAGGAATCGGTTTGTTCTTTGGGCTCAGAGAACAAGAAATAGGGTCTGGTGTAGGAACACGTGGCTCCAGGAAGGAGAAGTCTCACCAGGAGAGGAGAAGGCTACACGTGCCATTAATCCAGCCCCTGGCAGCAGAACTTGTTGCTGTAAACTGGACCTCAAGATGCCACTGGCACCTTATGTAAATCTGAGATGAAAACTTCTCTTCAAGTCCTTCCTGCTTTGTTCTCATCATCTATTTTTAATATCTCTCTTCCTCTTCTCTTTCCTCCTTCCTGTGAGCTGCGTTCACGAAGGATGACAAACTGAGAGTTAACTGCTCTGCTTAGCAACAGCAGAAGCTTTGAAAATGAAAATGCCATCTCAGTGTCACATTAGAGGGTTACTACCCCCTGAGCTGACAGAGAGAGGAGACAAGAGGTGGGAAGATGGGGCAGGTCCCGCCTACGCAACTCCATTCTTGGGGCAGAATCATCTCACGCAATATTCTTCGGCGCTTTATCCAATTTCTTTCCTGAGTGGCTCGAAGGATGAGACATCTGCTCCTTCCTCTAGGAAACCAGACTTGCCTGGGCTAAAACACGACACCATCTCCTCTCCTGCTGCCTCCTCCCTGCTCCTCTGCTCTGTTGAGGCATCAGCAGGGATCCCGGTGACTCTGGGCTGGACTTTAACACCATTGCACCCCTGGCACGTCAGATGGATGCTCCTGTGATGATAGAAAAGCTCAGGCAGGGGGTAGGAGCTCTGCTCATCTCCCCTATGAACTGCTTACAGCCCGCCCCCCCCCAGTCCCTTGTAACTCAAACCACTAACAGCTATTCCTTGGGCTGTACTGAAGCAGAGCAGGACATCTGGAGGTCCACCTCATCACCCTCCTGCCCCAAGGCGGTATCAGCTTGTCCTAAGCAGCCCAAGACATATTTGCCCAACCAATTCTTTAATATTTGTCCTTCAAACTGCCCAAAGTGGAGATTCACTTGCTCCTAGGTCAACGTGTCTCTGGATTCAGCTCACCTCCCTGTTAGAGAGCTGTTAGGTCCCCCCCACCCTGAATCTCATCCTGTTTCTTCCTGTCCAGACCACTATGGGGATATGGAAGATAGAGAGAGGGGCCAGGATTATTTCCTCCATCTCCTTCCTGGAGTGCTGTTGCCCAGGCTGGATGCAGATCTCCAGCCAAGGCCATAGTGGTGTTGGCAGTGCATCGTTCCCACCGCAGCAGCACACGCTGCCCGTGGGCTGAGGGGAAACACCACTTGGGGCTTTGCAGGCTGGTTTCTCTGCCCCAGAGGAACTGGTGACAGAGGAATAGGAGGTTGCTTCTTTTATTTACACTAGATACCTCAGTCCCAGACCAGAGCACCGCAGTGATGGATTTCAGCCCAGGTGCTAATGCCCTGTTGCCAAGGAAAGATTTCCCCTAAAAAACTCCCTGAGCATTTAACAAGGTGTCGTGGTTTAACCCCAGATGGTAACCGAAATACCATGCAGCTGCTCACTCACTCCCCCCAACTCTCCGGTGGGGTGGGGAGGAGAATCAGGGAGAAAGGAAAACTCACAGGTTGAGATAAAAACAATTCACCAGGACAGCAAAGGAAAAAAAACAAAAATATATTAATAATGACAATAATAATAATATATATAAGGATAATAGAATATATAAAACAAACTATGCACAATTTCTCACCACCTGAGAACCGATACAGCCTGTCCCTAGCAGCAGTCAGGGAGCAGGGGTATTCCGCCCCCCAGCTATCCCAGAACAGCAAGTTCCAGAGAGAGCAGGCGAGGGAACAAACAGCCAAACAAACAAATGAAAAGGCCCGAACAAATGAAAAAAAAAAAAAAAGGTAAAACAGGGAAACAAAAAGCAACCCGAAGGGAAGCTTAAGGATTAAGGCTAAGGGAAGTGGCCCACCAGCTGACCCTCACTTATACCGGACATGCCATCTATGGTATGGAATACTCTCTTTGGCCAGTTTGGATCAACTATACTGGCTCTACCCCTCCCAAGTTTTTGCACCTGCACATCTCCCACAATATCCTCATAGGTAAGCTCAGGAAGTGTGGGCTAGATGAGTGGACAGTGAGGTGGATTGAGAACTGGCTGAATGGCAGAGCTCAGAGGGTTGTGATCAGCGGCACAGAGTCTAGTTGGAGGCCTGTGGCTAGTGGTGTCCCCCAGGGGTCAGTACTGGGGCCAGTCTTGTTCAATTTATTCAACAATGACCTGGATGAAGGGACAGAGTCCTCAGCAAGTTTGCTGATGACATGAAACTGGGAGGACTGGCTGATACACCAGAAGGCCGTGCTGCCATTCAGCGAGACCTGGACAGGCTGGAGCGTTGGGCGGAGAGGAACCTCATGAGGTTCAACACGGGCAAGTGCAGGGTCCTGCACCTGGGGAGGAACAACCCCATGCACCGGTACAGGTTAGGGGTTGACCTGCTGGAAAGCAGCTCTGCGGAGAAGGACCTGGGAGTCCTGGTAGACAACAAATTCACCATGAGCCAGCAATGTGCCCTTGCAGCCAGGAAGGCCAACGGCATCCTGGGGTGCATTAGGAAGAGTGTGGCCAGCAGGTTGAGGGAGGTTCTCCTCCCCCTCTACACTGCCCTAGTGAGGCCCCATCTGGAGTACTGCGTCCAGTTCTGGGCTCCCCAGTTCAAGAAAGGTGAGGAACTACTGGAGAGAGTCCAGCGGAGGGCTACAAAGATGATTAAGGGACTGGAGCATCTCTCCTATGGGGAAAGGCTGAGGGAGCTGGGGCTGTTCAGCCTGAGGAAGAGAAGACTGAGAGGGGACCTCATCAACGCTTATAAATATCTCAAGGGCAGGTGTCAAGAGGATGGGGCCAGACTCTTCTCAGTGGTGCCCAGCGACAGGACAAGGGGGAACAGGCACAAAGTGGAACATAGGAAGTTCCGTCTAAATATGCAGAAAAACTTCTTCACTGTGAGGGTGACAGAGCACTGGCACAGGCTGCCCAGGGAGGTTGTGGAGTCTCCTTCTCTGGAGATATTCAAAACCCGCCTGGATGCAGTCCTGTGCAGCCTGCTCTAGGTGACCCTGCTCTGGCAGGGGGGTTGGACTAGATGATCTCCAGAGGTCCCTTCCAACCCCTAACATTCTGTGATTCTGTGATTAGCAAAACCTGGGAAACTGCAAAATGTCCTTGGTCATTTAGCAGCAACCAACAACATCAGTGCACTATCACCATTCTTCACACACTAAATCCAAAACACAGGAGCTGCTGGAGACAAAGCTAGCTCTGTCCTGGCCGAAACCAGGACACAAGGGAAATCAAAGTGCAATTCTCTGCTCTGCTGCCCAAGTGAGCAATTCAGCGTTACTGCATGGGCCGATCCTCACCTCCTGAAAAAGAGAACAGGCGTACAAGAGTCCTCGCTTTCACGTTGGCACCTATATAGGTTCCTATATTTGGGGAGCAGAGCATCCGAGTACTCAAGGGAAGCGACTGTGAATCTTTGAGGATAAAGGTCTGTCCGAAATTCACCTTTTGGCTCTCTTTCACCTAAAAATGGGGCAAGCCAATACTCAGGCAGAACTCATCACAGGGATGAAAGGATGCTTTTGAGCATCAGTCTGCAGCATCTGGGTTAACGGGAGCCTCCTGCATCAAAGTAGCCACCAGCAGAGAAATGCAAAGTTTGGAAGATTCAGAACAAAGCAGAAGAAAAATGAAGAGAAAAAAACATCTTTAGTGGGTTTTTTTTAACCTTATTTTGATTTGCCCTTTTTCCTGCTTGTTTAAATTTGAATCGAATAAAACTGTCTTCGTGGTTTTTTTGCCTTTCTACTCTAGTTTGCTTCTTTAAAATGGATGAAGTCCATCACAGGGGGTTGATAAAAGAGTGCCATCAAAATGCCTGCTGCTGCTCTCATTCAGCTGATGAATAAATTATAAGTGCATTACAATGCTATTTCAGCTGTGATTCCAGAGCCTGGGGAGGGTGACAGCTGTGACCTTATGCCTGTCAGACAGTAGTTTGCATTTCCAAAGAGTTTGTGTAACCGACTGTTCAGGTCATCTTACACCTCCTGTTCTGGGCTCAGTGTGCAGAAATATCTGAGCCTGTTCAACCTGCCAGCTACGGGGACAGTCCTCCAGCTGCACAGTGGTGGTGGTACATGCTGTGGTCCTCAGAGGCTTCTGATCTGATTTCTGTTGAAGCCTGGAGTGACCATTGTCATCCTCCAAAGCAGCAATCTGGGGGACATCTCACTTTATTGATGGGGATGTAACCGAGATATCCATATGGTTCGGTCCCAGCAATAGTTTCTGTGTTGGGGACTGGCGTTTTAGGTTATTCTTGCTGCACAAGACATCCCTGTCTCAAGCATTATGGTGTGGCTGAGATGGCATGGCCATCAGCATCACTGGCACAAGCTGGCATAGGACCCTGGGTGTGCCCTGGGAGAGGCACCAGCCTAAGCCGACATCCCCAGTGTTTCACCTTCACCTCCGCTGCAGTGTCAGCTCTGCAGGTCCTTCCCTTGAGAGTGGGTGACCATCAAGCAGGGATGCCCAGCTGTCCCCATTCCTGGGGATGAGCCATCTGGGTTAGGCAGGTACTGGCAGCAGGGTGAAGGAGCCGTAGCCCGTGGAGCAGCTGGTTGGTGGACTCCTGAGTGGGTCCATCAGACCCTGGTTTTACCTTCAGAGCAGCCAGCTCCTTGTATTTGGGCAGAAGCCACGGTGAGAAGGGACAGCATTTTGCAGAAGGCGAGTGAGGGGGAGCAGGAAGCTCTTCTGGGTCTCACATTGCTCCTGGTTCAGGGGCTGGGTGCACATCAACACCATGATCTGTGCTGGGCTGAGACCTTTCACTTCCAGCACATTATCGGCTGCTATCAGCTGAGCTTATGAGTGCTCTCACTCACTGCCATACCTCCAGTGGTCTCTGTGGGCTGGTCTCCAGCAGCAATGCTTTCATCTTCTGCCAGTAGCTCCATTAAAACGCATGGCCAGCTAGGCTTAGCTGAAGATGCACAGCTCAGGTCCTGCCCAGGGCCTTGAAAACTGACCACAAAGAAGAGTTTCCATTAGGAAACAGCGGGAGGGCCAAGTGAGTTGAGCTGGACCTTGTTTTGCTGAGGCTGAATTTGGCCTTTTCATGACCCTTCCCACAAAAATATGAACAGATTCAGAGGAAGGAAACCAAACTGAAGTGTAAGTGCCAAGCCCCAGACACAGGCAACAGGCTTGGGTGGCTGAACAGTAGAGAGACTCCCTTGGGCGAGGTCCAGAGAGGGGTTGGGGCAGGAGATGTTCCCTTAGAGCCTCCAGCTTCCTATAAAAATTAGATGTTCCTCTGCAAAAATGCTTGCAGGGCTCATGTGGCAGATGTAACATCTCACTCCTCTGTATGCACAGGTAGGCTATGAGCTCTGGAAACTACACTGTGGTGGGTGTGAAGCCCTGCTCAGCAGCATTGAGAAGGGGAAGACCGTTGCATTGACCCTGCAAACTGCTCTGTGAGCCCATGTGTGGCAAGGAGGAGGCTGAACTTTCCTGCTGGAGCCTGGAGGGTAATTAATGCAAATTTCCCAGACAGGCAAACAAGTCTGGAGAAGCCACGCTGCCTGGCCCAAATGTACTGAGCAGCGCAGTCATCTCCACCTCGGGACTTGCCGTCCTGTGGAAATTTGGGAAGAGCTTCTAAGGGGTCTGGGAAAAAAACAACCAGAAAACCACTGGTCTGGTCTCACAAGGCCAAAACCCTCCCGCGTTGTCCATGTGGGAGAGCGGTGCTCATGCGTCCTCCTGGAGAAGGGAGGCCCACGGAGGGATGGGAGCCTCAACGCCAGCTTGCAGGGACGAGGGCTCAGGAAGCAATAGCTGGAGGTTGAATGTCTGCCCCTTGGTCCCACCAGCTCCCCTGCATCCATGTCCACTACAGCCACCCCTTGCTGGTCCCCCTTGCTCCATTGGCACCCTGTTGCAGACCTTGGGGCAACCCCAGTTATGTCTCTGCCCTTTTTTTGTGGCTGTTGCTGGAGAGCTAAGCCCTGCGAGTGGGTCCCTGGGGGAGCTGTGGACAGGGCAGAGGGTGGTTATGCCCTGTAGGTGCTGTGCCTCAATGCTTTGCTGTGCCACCATCTCAATCCCCACCTACAGCTGCCCGCAGGGCCAGGTAAGTCTCCTCTAGACTTGTTTACCTGCTGGGAGATTTCCATTAATTACTTGCATGCTTCTCCATCCTGCAGGAAACCCCTTGGCCACACCAACTTGAAGCTCTCAATGCATGGTGGGTTTGGCACATCCCATGTCCTTGTACCATCTAGCACATCTCAGCATCCTCTGCCTGGCCTGTAAGATGGGTTATTCCTCTTCTCTGAACCTTGGCTGTTGATTCAAGGGCTGGCAGAGCGCAAAGGGAACCAGCACTGGGCTGCACACCTGCATCTGGGTGTGCATCAGGGCCAGTCCCCTCTGCAGGAGCATCCCAATTTTAAAGGTGGAGAAGGCTCTGATGCTGCCCAAACTATCAGCTGTGGATTTTATCTCAAATGGGTTTGTTTTGTCTTCGCATGGACGTCCCAAGGGTCTAGAAGAGTAGGAGGGAGGGAGTTTAAGAGCCAACCCAAGCCTTTGCATCCGGACCTTCATTCGCGCAGTGCTTTAAAATAAATTGCTCTTGTTCTTGTCTCTGGTACAGGGTGGGAAATGGGTGGGAAAGGGCGACGCATTCACTGGCGCTGCAGGGGAGGCATTCAGCTGGGTGAGCTGGCTGCACCCTGGTCCTGTCTGGCCTGCACTTTCCTTATCTCCGAGATAATCAAAGGACCTTTCCTTGCTCTCGCCCTGGGGAAGGAAAAAAAAAGGCTGAATATACTTGCTGGCTGGTGGGAAGGACCAAAAAGGGCAAGTTTTAGCTATTTCCCTCTTCCTGCTGCCCCTCTGGTGTGAGAGGGGGGTGAGTGGGCCAAGCAGGGAAGCCCTGTGGGGTGGAGGCCTGAAAGCATCTCCCTCCATAGGGAAAACATGGGGCTTCACAAGAGATACTTTGCACACACAGAGAGGGATGGTAACACTTTGCAAAGCCCTTGGTGTGAAGATGGTATTCTTTCAATTCAGTGGTTGTACACTAATATGGGGGTAATGGAGGGCTTGAAGACTTGGAGGCTGTTTTGGGGGCAATGGACTTGTCTCTTTTATAGACACAGACATGAGAGCAGCCCAAAAGATGGAAAGGTGCTACCATCTGCTGGGATGACTCTGAATCCAGCTCCTACCGGTGCTTTCACCGTCCAACTCTCAGGGCATCTTGGTCATGAAGACCATGAAGATATTGCACATGCCGTACCCTGTTGTCCTGGTTTAGGCTGGGACGGAGCTAGTTTTGTCTCCAGCAGCTACTGTGTTTTGGATTGAGTGTGAGAAGAATGGTGATAGTGCACTGATGTTGCTGGTTGCTGCTAAAGGACCAAGGACATTTTGCAGTTTCCCAGGTTTTGCTAATGTGCAGGTGCAAAAACCTGGGAGGGGTAGAGCCAGGATAGTTGATTCAGACTGGCCAAAGAGAGTATTCCATACCATAGACAGCATGCCCGGTATAAGTGAGGGTTGGCCAGTGGACCACTTCCCTTAAGCTTCCCTTCTGGTTGCTTTCTGTTCCCTGTTTTTCCTTTTTTTTTTTTTGTTCATTCAGGCCTTTTTGTTCGTTCATTCGGCTGTTTGTTCCCTCGCCTGCTCTCTCTGGAACTTGCTGGTCTGGGATAGCTGTGAGGGGGGAATACCCCTGCTCCCTGACTGCTGCTCGGGATGGGCTGTATTGGTCATCGGGTGGTGAGAAATTGTGCATTGATCATTTTATATATTCTATTATCCTTATATATATTATTATTTTTATCATTATTAATATATTCTTGGGTTTTTTCCTTTGCTGTCCTGGTGAACTGTTTTTATCTCAACCCACGAGTTTTCCTTTCTCCCTGATTCTCCTCCCCACCCCACCGGGGAGCAGGGGAGTGAGTGAGCAGCTGCATGGTATTTCGGTTACCATCTGGGGTTAAACCACAACACCTGCTCACCTCTTTGGAGCCCGACCCTGCAGCTGGGTCTGTGGCAGCTGGGGTGGGCTGTGCCTGCCTGGGGTATGTATTAATTGCCCTGAACATTTTCCTTTTTCATCTTGTTTTCCTGCGTCACAGGAATGAAAAAGAAGATTTGGAAATTCTCACTGCCAGGTCACAGGCTGGTTTCCTTCTGCCCTCACCTTATCTCATGGCCTGCAGGCTCAGTTTCTCGGCTGGAGAGCCAGCAGCTGGTGCTCTATCAAAGCACTGCACCAAGCGATTCCCCCTGCCATTGCCCATTGACCTGCCTGCACGGGTCCTGCTGGGTGCTATCTCCTTTCCCCACCTGCCGGGTGCCATGTGTCCCCCTCCCAGATCTCATGCTTCCAGGAGATGCTTTGCACAGCATGGCAGCAAGGTCTTGGGGCAGATTCATGCAGGTGGATAGCAAACTTATTACAACTGACACTGCATTTCAGCACTGGGCACTTCTATATTCTTAAATATAGAAATGGCCCCCAAGGGCCCGTCTAGCCCAGCACCTCTCTTCATGGAAGTCCACCCTTGAAAGGGTGTAAGGACAAGTGATACTTCCTCAGAATATTTCCTTGACCTCCGACATTTTTTTGTGACTTAGACTCCCTGAGTCAGAGGTGTCCTTGTATTTAATAGTCTTCAGTAGATCTTTCTCCCATGAATTTGTTTAGTTATTTTTGAAGCCGGGTAAATTTTAAGCATTTGCAACATCCTGTGGCAAACAGCTGCCCAATCTAATGACCTGTTTGGGTGCAGAATCATTTCCTTTGGTTTGTTTTGATCCTGCCACCTGCTCGTTTTTTTGATGCCCTCATCCTCACGGTGGAGAAGACGATGAGTGGTCCTTTTCTATCCAATCACACTCTGCCCCTTGTAATTTTACAGGCTCTACCATAACCTTTCCCGCGGATGTCTTTTGGGGACAGAAGAGTCCCAGCCTGCGCAGCTGTTTCTCCTATGGACACAGAGACCTTATGGTGTTATGATCACCTGAAGATGATTTTCCTTTTGTCTCCATCCTTTTCATAATAAGCACCATGAGCCTTGGGTACACCCCCCTAGATTATTTAAAAGACAAATCAAAGGAAAATGGCCCAAAGCGAGATGTCCACCATCTCCCAGGTGACTTCAAATTGTCCCGTGCCCGTATTTTCTCCTCTGGGTGCTGCTGCTGTCCTCACCCAGACTGCAAGACCTGCTTCCTGGGGGATCTGTCTCTTTCTGTTTCCTCCTACACCAGGCACAGGGGAGGCAAAGGAAACCCCAAATGACAGCAGAGTCATTCCTCTCCAGCATAAAACTTGAGTGCAGTAACCAGCCTGTTTCAGGACATAGGCTCATCACCCAGGGGGCAAGGAAACCTTCTGCTCATGACTTGGTAACCCACAGCAGGGCAGGTTTCAAGTGTGCCTGTCACCCCTGGGTCTGGGCATTTGGGATTTTCAGATCCAACTGGAAGTTAGACAGCACAAAGCCCTCAGCTTCCTCTGCAGCCTTCAGCGCCTTCAGGAGGCAGCTGGCCTCACCTCGTGTTCCACTGACTCATCTCGGGGCACGTCTCTCCCGGGTGTCTAAGCAAGGGCAGGTAACTCCTACCCTTTGAGCTCAAACCAGGCTAAAGGGCAGCAAAGCCCGGATTCCCCAAAGCTGGTGCCCAGTTTTTGTTTTGGTGGAAGGACCCTCATGTAGACCTCAAAGGGGTCTTCCCTGATGGGGAAGCCATCTCTGACCTCAGCAGACGACAGCTCTGGCTCACAAAGCAGCCTTGCAGGGGCTGTAGGGGACGGGGAAGAGGGGTTCATCCCAGCCAAAAGCCAGGGTGCTCCTCTCTGTCCTTCCAGCCCCAAAGCACCCCATGGGGTGAGGCCACATGCTTGGGACTCATCCCTGTGGAGAAGGAGGCCCAGGAGAACAGCCTCAACACCCACAGGGTAAGACTTTTGCAAGATGTTCCTGGAGCAGCAGAGCTTTGAAGCTGGTTTCTGGTAGCACCCTCTCGTGTGGAGTCTCGGGTGGCTAGTAACGCAGTTCAGCATGCCCCACTATCTTCCTCCCAGTGGAGGAAGACTTTGGTCTTTCTCCTCCTCCCAGCTGAGCTGCCTAATTCCACAAAACATCTCCGAAACACCACATCTGGGGGTGAAGCTGCCCCCCTGGGTTCAAAACCATGAACAAGGAGGGATCTGGCAGGGAGACAGACAACACAGTTGCATAATCTCTGTTTTTGTGGGAAGCGAGAGCAAAGTGGAGAACTGTGAGGGAGTTTCCCGAATGCCCATGTCAGCTCTGACTCAGCTTTCCTGCGCCCCAGCAAACCCTGCCACTGCCCTGCCTCAGTTTCCCCATAAGGTGAATGAGGATGGACTATACCTGTCTTGAAGAGTCATTGGGATGGGGGAGCTGGGACAAAGAAAAAAAGGGCCAGAGCTGTTAAATCTGAGCCAGGTGTGCCTGAAGATTTCAATTAATCAAGTCGTCATCATCATCGTCATCACCTCTGCTGATGTTTGCCCAGTGCCATACAGGTTGGGTTTGGCTGAAACAGAGGGCACTCACACTGCCAGGCAGTTTGGCACTCGGAGGTTTAATCCATGAATAAATAAATGCCGCATTTGCATGTTCCTGGCTCTCTCCACTTCAGTTAGTCTCAGGAGCTGCCCTGGAGATTTTTTTTTTTATTCATTATTATTTTTTGGGGGGGAGGGGAAGAGCACTATTCTGCTGCAGGGAGATTGCTGAGGGCTGCTTTGGTGGGACAGACAAGGCAAACCAACCATTGCTGATAAAACATGGCATGACTGCAAGAGGAAAAGCGGCAGAGTTTTTTCCCTCCCTCAGTGTCTCCAGTGTGATTTTTGGAGGCTGCAGGTTGTTTCTTACTATCAGAAAAAAAAGAAAAGGGTTTCTCCTCCTTGTTGCTATGTGTAAAGCCCACAGTAACAGCCGGGAAATCAGATAAATTCGCTCTCTAGCCTGTCGCAGAAAGCAAACAAAAGCAACCGGAAAATAAAAACAAGGTACACAAAACAATCTATGCAAAAAGCAAATTGGTGATTTAAAAGGAGGCAAAATATTGCTAGCATGTTACGAACTGTATCAACTTCCCATTAGTTCTCTTTGTGTAATTCAGGTCACCACAGTTTTGAGAGAAAGCTGCCAGAGCTACTGACTTCGAACAGTCAAAATCAGTCTCTCCCTCTCCGCCCCTGACCTATATGTATGGCTTGGTTTAGTCCTCTTTGAATTTTTGACCTTTTAGGCTTTTTTTTTTGCTTAAGGATGAGTGTATAACACACCCTCCCAGCATAGAATCATAGAATCATAGAATTGTTCTGGTTGGAAGAGACCTCCAAGATCATCGGGTCCAACCATTAACCTAGCATTACCAAGTCCACCACTAAATCATATCCCTTAGGGCCTCGTCTAAACGTCTTTTGAATACTTCCAGGGATGGTGACTCCACCACCTCCCTGGGCAGCCTGTTCCAATGCCCGACAACCCTTTTGGTGAAGAAATATTTACGAATGTCCAATCTAAACCTCCCCTGGTGCAACTTGAGGCCATTTCCTCTTGTTCTGTCGTCTGTTACTAGGGAGAAGAGTCCAACCCCCATCTCTCTACAACCTCCTTTCAGGTAGTTGTAGAGAGCAATAAGGTCTCCCCTCAGCCTCCTTTTCTCCAGACTAAACATCCCCAGTTCCCTCAGCTGCTCCTCATAGGACTTGTGTTCTAGACCCTTCACCAGCCTCGTTGCCCTTCTCTGGACACGCTCCAGCCCCTCAATGTCTGTCTTGTAGTGAGGGGCCCAAAACTGAACACAGTACTCGAGGTGTGGCCTCACCAGGGCCGAGTACAGGGGGACAATCACTTCCCTAGTCCTGCTGGCCACACTATTTCTGATACAGGCCAGGATGCCATTGGCCTTCTTGGCCACCTGGGCACACTGCTGGCTCATATTCAGCTGGCTGTCGACTAACACCCCCAGGTCCTTTTCCGCCAGGCAGCTTTCCACCCACTCCCCCCCAGCATACGACCCACTGAGGAGGGCTCCGGCTGTCATACCATCCGGTGAACCTTGGCTTTACCCTCGTAAAGCCCCGGAGCCCCTGCTGCCACTGGCGGGGCGATGCAAAGTGGCTGCTCCATCCCCATGCAGACAGTTGAGGCTTAATGAACCAGGTGAGACTTAACGAACCATCATCCAGCCAAGCAATGAGTGATGACTGAGGCTCGTTTTAATCAACGTGGCACTGCATTGCCTGGGTGGTCCCCAAGCGTCCAGAGGGACCTTGGCATCCCTCTGACCCCATTCCACAGGCGAGGAGCTGGTGGTGTCCATGCCAGGAGCTGAGCTCCAGCTCTCCTGGGACCTTTTTTCTTTCAGTGGCTGCCAGGAACGTGCTGAGTGCCTGCCTGAATCCAAGGGTGAAGCCCTTGGGGTTTTGTTTAAAGCTTCACTGGCTACAAACATCTTCTTTACCCTATTTCTTTGCCCTGATGAAGTCCCCCACTTCTTGGCCATCGTGAAGATTGCTCGTTAGCTATGTGTTTCTGTGATATGGCCATACTTGGGCTGGACAGTCAAACATTACAGGAGTGCTTTCTTGTGTCATTACCCTCTGTACCAGATGATTATTTTTGTCTGGGAGTTACAAATGACTCTATAATTAATAGAGTCATTAATAATTAATAATGACTCTATTAATTCTCAATAATTGAGAATTTGAAGCACTTGAAAGTACTTTAGAAACCAAAGGGAGGCACTATTTAATCCTACAATGAAATGCAGATGCTGCTGGGGTGGGACAGAACCCCCTCTCTCCAGGAGAAGCAAGAAACCCCATCAAATCTGGGTAAAGCTGCTGGGAGGGATCAGCTGGGCAATGAGAAGTGCCACATCCCTGCATGGCTGGACCATGGCTTTCTGTCTCACTCCAGGCACTATTGCTAAGATCAGGTTTTGGGGGGCTTGGAAAAAAAACAGCCATGGCTGTGGGGTGGCCAAGGGGGGGTAGAGATGGATGCAAAGGTCTGGTGGGGAGAGCCCCAGGCAGGACCTGGCTTTGCCTGTGGGGAAGCATGAGACATCCATGGGTGATGGCGAGCCCAGGGACATGCCAAGGTTTTAGCTCGAGGTTTAGCTCCCCACAGCTGCTGTGGGACCAGAGCATTTCTACAGCAGCAGCAGCGTTTGCAGAAAGGCCCCGGGGTGGGATGAGGCAGTACGGAGGGAGGGCGGATGCAACATGAGCTGGGGTACACGTGATGGCTAAACCTGCTTGGCAGCCCCATCCAACTGCAGCCCCTTCCCGCCAGCTGCATGCAATGCCAGTGGCATTCCCAGGGTGGGAGCAGAGGGAGCAAGGATGTGTGTGCACGTGAGCGTGTGTGCAGGTGTGCACTTGTGCACAGTAGTTTGAGCCGCGTGGTCGAGGGCATCAGCACCGCAGTGGGATGAGGTTTGGAGGTGCTCAGGTTTTTGAGAGATGCTCCCAGAAAAGGCAGCACCGAGCAGCCATGTGCCTCCCTGTGCTCCCAACGGCCCCTCCGCCAGCTCAGCTGGTTCAAAGGCTGCAGGCAGGAGGTTGCCAGACAGGGATCTAGCACGCTGTTTGTAAATGGCTTTGGCAGGCCGAAGGCACTTGGATCCCCTTGAAAAAAAAATGTGGGAGCCATGTCTGCAAATCACCAGCAGGCTTTTTGTTTTGCCAAGTGTAAAGGGATGGTGGGGAGTAGCAACCCCCTTTTTCTTCTGCAACTCCCACTTTTTGGGACACCAGAGATCCCCACCAGTGGTTCAACACCACCACTGGCTCTCCTTGCATCCCATGGGAAAGGACAACCCTGCTCCACCAGCATGGATGAACCAAGTGAGGAACAGATGGAAACAGAAATAACCCAACAGGGACAGGGGAAAAAACTCAGCCCTGGCCTGTTGGTCCCACCAGTGATGTTATCTCATGGGAGGTATTTCTGGTATCAATACAGGTTGGGGGATGAAGGGATTGAGACCAGCCCTGCCAAGAAGGACTTGGGGGTACTGGTGGGCGAAAAGCTGGACGTGAGCCGGCAATGTGCGCTCACAGCCTGGAAAGCCAAGCGTATCCTGGGCTGCATCAAAAGAAGCGTGGCCAGCAGGACGAGGGAGGTGATTCTGCTCTTCTACTCTGCTCTGGTGAGACCCCACCTGGAGTACTGCATCCAGCTCTGGAGTCCCCAGTACAAGAAAGACATGGACCTGCTGGAGCAAGTGCAGAGGAGGGCCACAAAAATGATCAGAGGGTTGGAACACCTCTCCTATGAAGACAGGCTGAGAGAGTTGGGGTGGTTCAGCTTGGAGAAGAGAAGGCTCTGGGGAGACCTTATTGTGGCCTTTCAGTACTTAAAGGGGGCCTATAAGGAAGATGGGGAAAAGCTTTTTAGCAGGGCCTGCTGTGATAGGACAAGGGGTAATGGCTTTAAACTAAAGGAGGGGAGATATAGGCTAGACATAAGGAAGAAATTTTTCACAATGAGGGTGGTGAAGCACTGGCACAGGTTGCCCAGAGAGGTGGTAGATGCCCCATCCCTGGAAACATTCAAGGTCAGGCTGGATGGGGTTCTGAGCAACCTGATCTAGTTGAGGATGTCCCTGCTTATTGCAGGGGGGTTAGACTAGATGGCCTTTAAAGGTCCCTTCCAACCCAAACCATCTTGTGATTCTGTGATATACACCAGCTTGTCCCAGTGTGGGGTGGCAGGCTGCGTGCCCACACATGGTTTCCCATTGTGTGGAGCAAAGGGATGAGTTGTGGCTGTTGCCCTGGGGTTGGTGGCCACGGATCTTCAGGGGTTTGGGGTTGACTGTGTAGGACACAGCATCAGGTATTTGGGTGACTTGGCCATCTATGTGACGGCAGCCAGGGGCTGTGTCATGGCTTCTATAGTGCAATGTAGGTGTTTTAAAGGAAGTATGCATTTTATTTTGGGGAGTTTTGCCATTTGTAAGATGCCACTGTTGTATTTTGATGGCAGTGTCTGGATAGCCGGTGTTGATGCGGGATTTCCCCAGGAGTGCGTTTATGCCAGCTTGCCATCCATCTGCACCTCTCAGAAAAGCAGGAGTTCTGGGATGCCACGCTTGAGAAGATGCTGGCACACAGAGCTTGGTGATGCTCACCCTTGGTTAGAAACCACCCAAGAATGGCTTCACCTGGGCTGGGAAACCCCAGATTCCTGGGGACGGAGTCAGGGGAAGGATTCCTCTGATTCCCCAGGGGTTTCTGGGTGGTGAGGATGAAGCGTGCCTGGAAGTGGGAGCCCGGCAGTGGGTGGGCAGCTGGGGCCATGCTGCGGCTCTTTGGGCAAGGTGGGATGGTGGGAGGTGCATGATGCCTGCGAGGGCAGGTGCGGGGTGTGGAATGCTGTAAAATATTTTTTTATTATTAGTAGTAGTATTAGCATTGTAGGTATTAGTAGTAATATTAGCATTGTAGGATGGGGCGTAATTAATGACTCACTAGATGCTGAAATACTTTATTAAATGACCTGTTCTGGGAAAGGCATCACTGGCCCCACTTCCCGCTGCAGGGCTGGCTGGGCTGCCTGGCTGCCCCAAGGTGGCACATCCAGGAGCCAACCTGCCCCAGTCTCCCCGGCCCCCCTAACCCTCCCCGCCCCCAGCACCCCCACGTCCCCAGGCCCCCCTGGCTGCAGCAGAGCTGGCAGCTTCTTGCTGTGGCTCTGTGTGTGTGAGTGTATGTGGGGGGTGCATGTGTCTGTAGGTGTGTGTATGTAGGTTCATGTGTGTGTGTGTGTGTATTTGTGCATATGTGTGTGTGTGCATGTGTTTGTATATAGAATCATAGAATTATTCTGGTTGGAAGAGACCTCCAAGATCATCGGGTCCAACCATTAACCTAGCACTACCAAGTCCCCCACTAAATCATATCCCTTAGGGCCTCGTCTAAACATCTTTTGAATACCTCCAGGGATGGGGACTCCACCACCTCCCTGGGCAGCCTGTTCCAATGCCCGACAACCCTTTCGGTGAAGAAATTCTTACGAATATCCAATCTGAACATCCCCTGGTGCAACTTGAGGCCATTTCCTCTTGTTCTGTCATCTGTTACTAGGGAGAAGAGTCCGACCCCCATCTCTCTACAACCTCCTTTCAGGTAGTTGTAGAGAGCAATAAGGTCTCCCCTCAGCCTCCTTTTCTCCAGACTAAACATCCCCAGTTCCCTCAGCTGCTCCTCATAGGACTTGTGTTCCAGACCCTTCACCAGCCTCGTTGCCCTTCTCTGGACACGCTCCAGCCCCTCAATGTCTGTCTTGTAGTGAGGGGCCCAAAACTGAACACAGTACTCGAGGTGCGGCCTCACCAGGGCCAAGTACAGGGGGACAATCACCTCCCTAGTCCTGCTGGCCACACTATTTCTGATACAGGCCAGGATGCCATTGGCCTTGGCCACCTGGGCACACTGCTGGCTCATATTCAGCTGGCTGTCAACCAACACCCCCAGGTCCTTTTCTGCCAGGCAGCTTTCCAGCCACTCCTCCCCAAGCCTGTAGTGTTGCCTGGGGATGCTGTGACCCAAGTGCAGGACCCGGCACTTGGCCTTGTTGAACTTCATGCCATTGGCCTCGGCCCATCGATCCAGCCTGTCCAGGTCCCGCTGTAGCGCCTGCCTGCCCTCCAGCAGATCAACACTCCCGCCCAATTTGGTGTCATCTGCAAACTTACTGAGGGTGCACTCGATCCCCTCGTCCAGATCATTGATAAAGATATTGAACAGGACTGGCCCCAGTACTGAGCCCTGGGGAACACCACTTGTGACTGGCCGCCAACCGGATTGAACTCCATTCACCACAACTCTTTGGGCCCGGCCATCCAGCCAGTTTCCTACTCAGCGCAGAGTATGCCCATCCAAGCCACGGGTCGCCAGTTTCTCCAGGAGGATGCTGTGGGAGACGGTGTCAAAGGCTTTACTAAAGTGAGGTACACAACGTCCACAGCCTTTCCCTCATCCACTAGGCGGGTCACCATGTCGTAGAAGGAGATCAGGTTGGTCAGGCAGGACCTGCCTTTCATAAACCCATGCTGACTGGGCCCGATCACCCGGCTGTCCTGTACGTGCCGCGTGATGGCACTCAAGATGATCCTTGATAACCTTGATAACCTTCCCGGGCACCGAGGTCAGGCTGACAGGCCTGTAGTTCCCCGGATCCTCCTTCCGGCCCTTCTTGTAGATGGGCATCACATTTGCCAGCCTCCAGTCAACTGGGACCTCCCCAGTTAGCCAGGACCGCTGGTAAATATATATATATGTGTATGTATATGTATGTGTGTGTTTATGTGTGCACATGTGTGTGCATGCATGTGTGTGCATGTGTGTTGAGGTATATGTGTGAGTAGGGGGTGTGTGTATATAAATATGTGTTCATGTGTGTGCATGGGTTTGTGCAGTTGTATTTGTACATATGTTAGGTGTTTGCATGTGCGTATGTGTGCATATGTGTATGTATCTGTGTGTGTGTATGCATGTGCACGTGCCTCATCCTGGAGGCTATGGGGGGAGGGCTTTTGCCTGGAAGCAGGGGAACGCAGGGTGCTGGGGGGTGGCAGGAGGCCAGGGAGGCTCCAGGTGCTGCCCTGTTATCCAGCCCGCCCCGGGGCCAGACCCTGAGCCTCTTCTGCCACCCCAGCTGGGCATTACACCCTGTCCTGGGGACAACAGGGGCTAAGGGGGGATGCCAAGGGGTTTGCACAGTGGGCACCCCAGCGACCCACTCTGGTCCTGGTGTTTATTCCCTGAGTGACCAAGTCCCTCCTTCCTTGTTGCTCTCAAGCAGTACAGGGATGTGACCTTGGGGCCAGGGATGACCAAACTGGTTTTCCCAGCCTTCCTAAAAATCCTGTGCAGGGCTGTAATTACCCTCACCTTAAATCAGAGGGGAGCCCGACACCGCAGGTATGCCCACAGCACCCAGAGGTGTTGGGCAGTGAATCACATCTCGGGGAGCAGTGCGGCACAGCGGGGATGGGGCATGACGAACTGGGAATGGGGGAGAGGAGAGGAGCTGGAGCGCAAGGGTCCTGGTCCCGTCAGGGATGGGAGGGAAGGGGGAGGAACGGGAGCTCCTCCCGTAATTCATACACAGCAGAGTCACTGGGGCTGTGCACAAGAATTACTTGCAAAACCGGATGGTAGTTAAACATCTGCGCTAACTGGAAGGCAATTTTGGAGGCAACCTCGGGATGCAAGGGAGTGCGGGGGAGCATGTGCATGAGTGCGGATGGATGAAGGGGGTTTGTCTCCCCAGCTCAAGGGGCAGGAGTAAGCCTGCGAGACCTGACTCAGGCCGCTGAGGTGGAGGAAGAAGCGATTCGGAGGTTACAATGGGCAAAAATCCTCTCCTGGGATGCTCTGGAGAGGGTTGGGGATGTTGCTGCTGGTGGCTGGGATTGAGAGAGGCCGTGATGAAGCGACTGGACAGGAGCTGCAATGAGCAGTAACAGGGACCAGAAGCCTCATCTCATATCTACAGCCATCACTCACATCGCCACCACAAGCGTTTGCGTGCAGAAGGTGGTCCCCAAATACAACGGGTCAACTCAGCTCTCGGGAGACTTTCCTTGGAAAGCAGGAGCCAAACGCCCCTGTCGTGGTTTAACCCCAGATAGTAACCGAATACCACGCAGCCACTCACTCACTCCCCCGCTCCCCGGTGGGGTAGGGAGGAGAATCGGAGAGAAAGGAAAACTTGTGGGTTGAGATAAAAACAGTTCACCAGGACAGCAAAGAAAAAGATAATAATATATTATTATTATTAATAATAATATATAAGGATAATAGAATATATAAAACGAACGATGCACAATTTCTCACCACCCAATGACCGATACAGCCCATCCCGAGCAGCAGTCAGGGAGCAGGGGATATTCCCCCCTCACAGCTATCCCAGAACAGCAAGTTCCAGAGAGAGCAGGCGAGGGAACGAACAGCCGAATGAACGAACAAAAAGGCCTGAATGAACAAAAAAAAAAATTAGGAAAAACAGGGAACAGAAAGCAACCAGAAGGGAAGCTTAAGGGAAGTGGTCCACTGGCCAACCCTCACTTATACCGGGCATGACATCTATGGTATGGAATACTCTCTTTGGCCACTCTGGATCAACTATCCTGGCTCTACCCCTCCCAGGTTTTTGCACCTGCACATTAGCAAAACCTGGGAAACTGCAAAATGTCCTTGGTCCTTTAGCAGCAACCAGCAACATGAGTGCACTATCACCATTCTTCTCACACTCAATCCAAAACACAGTAGCTGCTGGAGACAAAACTAGCTCCGTCCCAGCCTAAACCAGGACAGCCCCACTGCAGGAGTCCCTGTCCTCTGGTTGACACAAGGCTCAGATCTGGCTTTCAGCAGGTTTTCTTGCATGGAAGTTGTTAAATATTGGGGACGTGAGGCTTGTGGGGGCTCTTGGCAATGACCCTGGTGACCATGCCCAGCTAGGCAGCAGGTCAGGCAACACACGGGGTGATGCCAGCCTTTTTTTGGGAACGGAAGTGATGCCTGTCCCCAAGCAGGAGCTCAGCACTGGGATTTCCCAGGCAGAGATGCTGTGCAGTGGCAGCATGTGGAAATGAGCTCTGCAGGGTGAAAGCTGGGCAGCTGCAGGCACCGGCAGACGCAGCATTGCTCTGCTTTCCCTAGCAGAGGTAAGGGTGAGAGCCTGCCCCGCTCCGTCGCAAGCCGGATGCAGCAAAGACCTGCAGGGCAGACAGAAAATTGGTTGCAAACATCTTCTGAACACCCAGCTTGTTTTTTTTTTTCCCTTCAACACCTAACCTGCTTATTTTTCCCCGACCTGCTTGTGTTTCCTGTGAGCATAGCCCACGAGCAGAGTGGGCTGATTCAGCTTAGGGGTCCTGTGTTGGGGACAGAGCTCAGCCCAATTCACTGGGGAGTTTACTTTCAGGATGGATACATGATCTTCTGCCCTCTGTAGTAACATGCCTACATATTTGCTCTTGGAGAGATTCTGCTTATAGTGTTCCTACAGCGCAGGAAAAAACCTGAACTGAGGGTGGCTGGGGTTCAGGTAGAAGAATTTGGACCTGATGTGGAGATGACACACTCCAGGCTGGGATGCTATCCCAGAGCAGAGTCCTTCTGAAGAAGGTCAGTCCCACTGGAGTCACAACATCCCTGCTTCACAGTGGTGCATGGCATGGTGTGGAGAAATGAATTATACTGTCTACAGTTATGCAAGAGCCAGTTGAAGAGCTGGGTAACAAAACTAAAATTATTTGAGTCTCAAATCTGTGACCTCCTGTTCAGGGACACACATGGGGTGGGCTTTTAAACACCCTGACAACCCAAATCTGGTCAGACCTGGGGTTCGGAGATGCTTCCGTAAAGGCATATATATGTAAAGGCATATATATGTAAAGACATATATAAATGGGATATTTCTCCCACTCCGGTAATCTGCATGTAGGCTGCTGCCAGCCCAGCCCCGCTCCCGGTGCCTGTTCCAGCCCCTGTGGGAGCTCGCCAGGCCGGGTCAGGCTGCCGCGGCTTTGCCTTGTGCTCTCTGCAGGTCACGTAGGGGATGTCCACCCCGATTAATCATGAAGTACCAGAGCCCAGCTCCACAGCGCACAGGCAGCTCTGCACTCGCCCTACCCAGGATCAACCCAGCCATGCTGCCTGCAGCCTGGCTGCTTTGGAAAATAAAGCTGTTTTCTGGGTGTAGGAAACGGTTCTCTGTCATCTTCACTGTGTCTCAAAGTCTTTGAGTACCTCAGGGTTGTTTGAAAATCCTCATGCCAGAAGGCACATGCAGCTCTACTGCTGAGCCACCCGAGGCTCAAAACCGGAGAGGGATGATTTTCCAGACCCAGTTCAGCTGTTTCCCAGAATCGTGCATATTGTGCAAACTGCAGCTTATTTTACTACGTGTTTATTTACAGCTGGCAGCTCACGACTTTGGCATCAGCTGCTCTGAGCCCAGCTGATGTGCTGGTTACCCACCTACCCCCTACACCCAAACAGCCCCAAATTTTCCCCGTGTCTAGAGTACGAAGTCACACAAGACTGAAAACTGGAGTCCGGTATGTTTATTAAACCCAGATATACTTCATCTCTCCCTCCTCAATTATTTTAAGGTCCTGAAAGGGTTAAAGCCCAGGAACATGGAGAATGTTGCAAGTGCCCTGGCTATTGTGGTTTTGGAATGGTTGGAATAGTTGTAAGATAAGGGAGGCAATTGCTTTAGGCAACTCGGCCTTGGGAAACAGATGCACAGAACCATAAGATAAGAAAGTTGCAAGATAATGACAACAATTATTTTGAAGGACATGGTCTACTTGACCCCAGAACTGAGTTTGCACCTTCATCAAAGACCACACATGCGTATCACTTATTAGCATATGTAGATAAGTTCCCGGAAAAGTAATGAATTTGTAAATCATTTACGGGAAGTTACATGAATATACATGTTAAGAGTGTGTATACATGCTGGATCGACAAAGCGTTCAGCATGCACGTTAGGTGGAGATATCCCCCGTGCATCCAGCGCTGCAATAAAATGCCTGCTTAATAACACTCTGTTGTTATTGAGTTTTATTACATTGGTTTCCTTACCCAGTCGCACCTAACTTCCCACCTCGGTGAGGAAAGTCAGAAAGCAAGGGGGTTCAGAGAGCACCGATCTTTGTAACAGTCCCTTTTGAACACGATGTGAAAAACGTGGCACTGCTTAAATCAGGGTCTCTAAGAGGCACCGCAGATAGGCCCTGACCAGTGGGGTAATGCTGGTCCCAGGCCGGGTTTATCCTGTGGGGTGAGCTGGCTTGTGCCACACACGCACGGCCAGCCTGAACGCAAAACCATGCCGGGCTGCCCTGAGAACTGCATTTTGGGGGTTAAAGGTTGTGAATTTGGGTTATAGCCCGCCTGGCCAAGGGAAGCAGGTGGGGGCAGCTCTGGGCTCCATCCCAGCCATGGGAGGGGGAAGCCCGAGAGGGTCGGAGGGGGACGGACCCAGCCGGAGGCTTGCGGCTGGAAGGGACACCTCAGCGGGGCGACCCTGGGGCCATGCCCCGTGATGGGCCTGAGAGGCCGCAACTCCCACCCCAGCGGGACCCCCTCCCTACAGCCGTGCAGGGCGGGAGCCGTGCTACCGTCAAGCACTCACAACTGCTGCAAAACGCGCTACTCCCAGCACGACCTGCCGCAAAGCGAGGAAACACCCCCTCCCTTCGCCCGCTGTATTGGGTTTACATGGCAAGGTTTTGGTAGCGGGGGGCTACAGGGGTGGCTTCTGTGAGAAGCTGCTAGAAGCTTCCCCCATGTCCGACAGAGCCAATGCTAGCTGGCTCCAAGACGGACCCGCCGCTGGTCAAGGCTGAGCCCATCAGCGACAGTGGTAGCGCCTCTGGGATAACATATTTAAGAGGGGAAAAAAAGAAACCAAACCTGCTGCGGGAATATAGCAGCGGAGAGAGGAGTGAGAATATGTGAGAGAAACAACTCTGCAGACACCAAGGTCAGTGAAGGAGGGGGAGGAGGTGCTCCAGGCGCCGGAGCAGAGATTCCCCTGCAGCCCGTGGTGAAGACCGTGGTGAGGCAGGTTGTTCCCCTGCAGCCCGTGGAGGTCCACGGGGGAGCAGATATCCACCTGCAGCCTATGGAGGACCCCACGCCAGGGCAGGTGGATGCCCGAAGGAGGCTGTAACCCCGTGGGAAGTATGCGCTGGAGCAGGCTCCTGGCAGGACCTGTGGACCCGTGGAGAGAGGAGCCCACGCTGGAGCAGGTTTGCTGGCAGGACTTGTGACCCTTTGGGGGACCCACACTGGAGCAGTCTGTTCCTGAAGGACTGCACTCCGTGGAAAAGACCCACGCTGGAGCAGTTCGTGAAGAACTGTAGCCCGTGGGAAGGACTCACGTTGGAGAAGTTCGTGGAGGACTGTCTCCCGTGGGAGGGACTCCACGCTGGAGCAGGGGAAGAGTGTGAGGAGTCCTCCCCCTGAGGAGGAAGGAGTGGCAGAAACAACGTGTGATGAACTGACTGCAACCCCCATTCCCCGTCCCCCTGCCCTGCTCTGGGGGAGGAGGTAGAGAAAGTCAGGAGTGAAGCTGAGCCCGGGAAGAAGGGAGGGGTGGGGGGAAGGTGTTTTTAAGATTTGGTTTTATTTCTCATTATCCTACTCTGATTTGATTGGTAATAAATTATTTTTTTTTTCCCCCAAGTCGAGTCTGTTTTGCCCGTGACCGTAATTGCTGAGTGATCTCCCTGTCCTTATCTCGACCCACGAGCCTTTCGTTATATTTTCTCTCCCCTGTCCAGCTGAGGAGGGGAGTGACAGAGCGGCTTTGGTTGGCACCTGGCGTCCAGCCAGGGTCAAACCATGACACCCGCTCAAGCGCGCGCGGCTCTGTGGGCGGGGCGGGAAGGCGGGGCGCAGCCGGCGCGGCCAATAGGAGCCTTGCGCTGGTACGCGCGGCCAATGGGGAGTGGCGCTCCGCGGCCAGCAGGATGCGTGGCACTGCACGTGGTGACAGTGCCTACGCGCGCACGTGTGTGGCGGCGGCCATGGCGGCGAGGCGGCAGGGGCTCCAGAGGGGAGGATCGGCGCCGTGAGGGCCTGTGCGGCGGCGCCCGCGGGACTCTAGGGCGAGCCGTGCTGTGTTCTTCTCGCAGGGCTCTCCGGAGGCGGCGGCGCAGGGCCGGAGCCCTGCAGCCGGCGAAGCTGAGCCGGGCTGAGCTCTACAAGCCGCCGATCAGCGAGTAGCTGAGCCAGCTGAAGGAGACGGAGGACCTCTTCCACTCCAGCCTGCTCCGCCTGCAGGTCAGCCGGGAGGCCCGCCGGCCCGGGGGACCGCCGTTGGCCGCACTCTGCCCCTCTGGGGGCTAAGCTGGTGGTGGTGGTGGTGGGGAGGCCGGGGAGCAGCGGGATCCCGGACCCAGAGCTTTCCAGGAACCGCGTGGGGGGGAGGAGGCCGGGGAGCAGCGGGATCCCGGACCCAGAGCTTTCCAGGAACCGCCTGGGGAAGAGACCCCGGGCCGCTGGCAGGCCCCTGGGCCCCCCTGACCCGGTAAACCTGGGCATGGGGGAAGGGACAGAAGGCACAGGCTTTACAAGGCACCTGGTATATTACTGATATTTCCACCGTAATTCTTATTACCGTCCCACACCAGGCTCTTTGCTTCTTTTACACCACTAAAATTGAACCCCTCCAGCACATAACTGCAGTATGGTGGAAACGCAACCATTGCATCCCTTGCTGCCGTGATTTATTGCTTACCGGGGTGAGGAAGTAACATCAGGTGCACCCGGCTCCTGTCTTTGATCAGCTTCTGGATGGGACAGGAGAGTTTGTTTATGTCCTGGGAAAGCAAGCTGTCTGGGGAGGTCAGGCTGGTGACTAGATAGCTCCTTGTGGTTGTAATGTTTGTGATTTTATGAGGAGTGGTTTTGATCTCCTGGCTACCTGCTGGTGTTGGTGGCAGGATCTCTATGGCCTGGTTCATGGTGTGAACCTGCAGGGTTGTTTCCTGGAGCTGATACTGTCATACAAAAAACCTTTCTGAGAGCTATGCCTACATGAATCACGCCATTTTTTTTGTGGCTGGACCTCACACAGAAGCCAGTGGGATGGAGTTGATTGCCATCCAGCACTTCACAGGAGATGGCAGGAGCTGTGTTATCCTTCTGCCCATGGGCTGACAGGACTCCCAGATCCAGGCAGGGTTTGTGAAGAGGCTCAGGTGTATTCCCCAGCTCATCTGCTGCCCTCTTCACTAGGCTCACAGTTGGTGCTGGAGGACAAGGTAAAGGGCAGGAGCAGTTCCAGTGTTGCAGCTGCCTTTCATGGTCCCCTTTCCCCCTACAGATTGAAGAGCTTCTGAAGGAGGTGACATTGAAGGAGATGAAGAAGATGATTGATGCCTTCCTCCATGAAATTAACAGCCTGCTGAACACCATCCCAGAGACCCTAGAAACTGAAGTATGTTCCAGAGGGATGGAGGAAGTTGCAAGACCCCTGTATGGAGCAGGCTCCACTGTTGCTGTACAGGTAGAGGTCCTCGTGGAGTATCTCCCTTAGGGACTTAAAAAATATTACCTTACTTTATGTTGGAGGGGAGAGGGAGATGCTCCATCTTTAAGCTCTGGGTGCAGGCGCCTGCAGTTGTGTGGGGAGAGGGGTCCTGGTCTCTGCACATCTGCTGTTGGTGATGCTTAGAGTGTTTCATGTGTCCCGTCTGTTCCTAGCTCACCGACCAGGAATGGCTCCCCAAGGGCATGAAGGTCCCGTTCCTGCAGTGCCATTCAGCGTGAAGGGGAGGTTCCGCTTCCTGCCCCCGGCTGAGCTGAAGGTGGTGGACAGCTACCTACTGGGCACCTGCATTAAGCCGGAGATCAACGTGGATGTGGTGGTGACCATGTCGTGGATGAGTCTGGCCATGCCTGCTCCCAAGTGGCCTGGGGCCTGGCTGAGCTCCATCCCCTCCTGTCCCCTGCGGCCCCTGCCCTATCCTCTCCATTCCTGGGTGAGGTTGCGGCATCTGGACGTGCAGTGTGTTGACTCCCATGAGGAGCTGGGGAGTGTGGTCTCACCACTCGCTCTGTCAGAGCTTTCAGCTGCTTTGATTATAGTTCCTCATGAGGATCTTCCTTCTTTCTGCCTGGGCTGAACCTCTTCCACATTGCTAGGCATGCAGGATGCTGTCTGGCTTTGTACCCCATTGCACTTCTGCCTCGACACCCAAGTCTGTGTTACAGGGAGGGTGATGTTTGCAGGCTGTTACCCCTCTAGAGCTCCCTCCCCTTGCTGCCCAGACTTGCTCTAACGAGGTTTGAGACAAAGCGATGCCCTGTTTGGCTGCATGGCTCTGCTCTGTCTCCTGTGATCCTAGAGCCTGGTGAGCCAGCAGCAAGGTAGTGCTCCTGACCGAATTGGAGCTCCTTGGGGCTGTAGCTGCATGTCTGAGATGAGATAGGGGCTGCCTGTAGGGCTGGGGAGAGCGGTGGGTGGTGTAGTGTCTTGGGCTGAACTGGGCTCTGCAGGCAGGTGAGGTGGAATTGCCCCATCCCTCTTTTCCCAGGAAATCTTCCAATGGGTACCAGCGGATGGTGGTGGTCTCATACCATGTAACAGGCTGTTAGGAGAGGGGTCAGTTTGGGGCTGTTGTTGCAATTGGTGATAAATTTTGGAGCTTTGATGCTCCTAGTTGTCCTCTCTGTCCACACACACCCTAGTCCTCAAGGTCTCTTCCTCTCCCGATCTGCCTCTGCAGCTTGGCTGGGCTCCCCAGCCTTGGCCTTGCTGGCTGGCCCACCCTGTGGGTACTTTGGGGAGTAAAGCAGACCCTACAAAAACATGGCTACGTCTAGCACTGTCCTTCCTGTTCTCCCACCCCTGCTCCCTGCCATCCTCTTGCCTTCCCCAGGCAGCTGTGTGCAGTCTGGCTCTTCTCTGAGATGACGTGGGACGCACAGGCTGCTTGATGCTGCTTGTTTCCGCAGACCCAAGGTGATAGTGGGTTTGGATCTGGGACAGGCAGTGGCATGGCAAGGCCAGGGTGGACAGGAGGGTGCTGGGGTACCAGACTGGCCAGTGGGGATGAAGACGGGGCTTTGGCACGAGCAGTGCGACCTCTGGGTTATTGTTGGCTCTGGGATGTGGTCACTCTCTGCTCTGAAATGATGTCCACTGCTGCTGAGCTTTGCTGGGAAGGAGCTTTTTCCTTTCCCCAAGCTGGGGATGCTCCCCATTTTCTCAAGTTAGTCTCTGACATCTCTTCCTCCTGCACATCTATCCCCTGGTGCTTACAGGCAAGGATGAGAAGATGGTCACCGTCCGACTCCATGCGTGTCCTGCCCCGGATCTCTTCAAACCCAGCCACTTCTATCCCAGCAAGAACAATGTCCGGACAGCCTGGTTCATGGAGCAGAGCACCCCCAAAGAAGGTAGGGCCTGGGGCTGGGGGTACACGAGGCTGCTTGGTTCAGCCAGAGACTGCACCCAGCGCCGGGAAGTGGATTCGCTGCAACCCTTTTCTATGAACAGGAGGTTTGTGGTTGGGTCCAACGTGCTGTTGTCTCCCCACACAGGAGCCACTGAGCCCCCAACCCTGCACTACAACAGCTCCATCCTCTGCGACACGGTGCTACTCTCCCACCTGCACTTCTTGTCTAGTGCAGCCACTGACTTCCCGGGCACGAAGGATGGCCTGGCCTTTCTCAAAGTTTGGCTGAACCAGCGGCAGCTCAGCAAGGTATGTCCTGTGCCAGGGGACAGGGCAGACTCTGCTTGCCTGGCTAACCTGTCTTTGGCCTGCTCTCTCTTCCTAGGGGTGGAAAGGTGGTGGGCTCATAACTCTGATTTGAGCTGTGTTAGGTTTCAAGGAGCTCCATCCTACCCTGTGGATTGCAATGAGTCTGCGTGAACCGGACAATCGTGCTTCTTTGAGATCCCTGGAATGATGTAGTGGGTTTTGGGTTTGTTTTTTTTGGGGGGGAGGAATTAATCCCGTTTCCCAAAGAACTTTGAGGTGTTGCCTTCCTGCAAGGGGATCCATATCTCTGCTCATTGTACAGGGCTTTGCCTCAATGTCTTCCTGGCAGGGTTGGGGCTTGGGGGCTGCCCTGCTGGTGATGACAGAGGCCAGAAGCAGTCATGTGGGGTGGGCTCTGGGGCTCGTGGTGCCTCGTTGAGCTCTTGTTGACTCAGCCCTCTGTTTTCTCAGGGCTTGGGGTGCTTCAGCGGCTTCTTGGTCTCCATGCTGGTTGCCTACCTGCTGATGAAATGCAAGATCGTCAAGGTGATGAGTGGGTACCAGGTGCTGAGGAGCACCCTGCAGTTCCTGGGTGAGCTTCCAGGGGCCTCTCTGGGCAGGGAAAGGCTGGTGTCAGCAGAGTCTCCGTACGAAGCCTGAACACAGTGGGGGAAAGGGGAATTGTGGTGCTTCTCTCTCTCTGATGCTGAGACCCTGTGGGTGGGATGGACAGAAGGGGATGAGGCAGCAGAGCAGGGCTGGATGGAGCAGCTTGCGGAGGGGTGGGTAGGTCCCATCACAGGGTGGACGTCAGCATCGCGTTGTAGCACTGTTAATGTTGCGAGACCACGGTGGTATTGGCACGTAGCTGTACCACCGTCACTGGTGGGGGAGATGTGGATGGTGGCGTGACTTGTTCCTTCCTGTCTGCCCACAGCCACCACTGACCTGAGTGTGACGGGGATCAGCCTAGCGAAGGATACGGATGTCTCCCTGGTAAGCAACTCTCCGGGGGGGGCTTGTGCCTGTGTCTGGCTGTGCTGCCAGCGTTCCCCGGGCAGGGATGTGCCTGTTATAGGGATGTGAGAAGGTGATGAAGTGGTGGTGCCCTGGTGTCTCTGCTGCACCGTGGCACTAAGGACTGTGTTTGCTTTTCCAGCCTGTCCTGGATGATTTCCACCAGGCATTTGAAGTGGTCTTTGTGGATCCCTCTGGGCTGGTGAACCTCTGTGCTGATATGACTACCAGCAAATACCACCAGGTACCAGGCAGGTTGTAATGGCATCCTGAGATGCTGCCTTAGGAGCGAGCTGAGGCAGGCAGAGGGTGGTTAGACGTCTTGGAGGAGGATGTTGGATGTGGGGAGGGGGTTCAGTGTTGCTTTTTAAGCTTTTAACATCCATCTCCAGCTCTGAAGCTTAGAAGTGAATTTTAAGACTTGCAGGTAGTGCTGCCTTACCTGTCTTGCTTGAATGATGGAGGAAAGTTGTTTTCCTTTGTGGGCACCTTTGGGTGAAGCCAAGCAGCTGTTTAGCAGAAAAAACTGTTTTGGAACAGAAAAAAACCACCTTGATGGCAGGGATATCAAGGAGGGACTGTCTGGCCAGCAGTGACAGCTGTTGGTTACTTGGCTTCACGCTGAGGACAGAGGCTGTCTGGGATCAGGGTCTGCTGGTGACCATGGAGCTGGGGTGGCCGTGGTTGATGGGGGGGAGCATTGGTAACCACTGCTGGAGGGATTTGCTTTCCTTCTCCCCTCCCATTCATGCTCTTGCTCTGTCTTGTCTCCTTGCTCAGGTCCAGTTTGAAGCCAAACGCTCCATGGAAATTTTGGATGATCGGACAGCGGATGGCTTTCAGGTGCTGCTCATGACCGCAAAGTCCATGCTCAGAGCCTTTGACCATGTCTTCCAGTGAGTCTCGCTGTGCTGGTGGGGTGATGCTGAGGGAGCCTGTTCAGAGAGGAGTGGGCTGCTTCTGGCTTTGGACTGGGGTGGATTTGGACCTGCCTGGTGGGAGGTGGCCCTTCTAGCTCTGAGGTAGACACTGGTGTCTCTTGCATTTGGCCATTCTGCTTTTATTGTCTAGATGGTCTCCCAGGGGGAGGGGGTCAATGCTTTGGCCTTTGGGAACAGTGACTGTCCCAAGGACCAGCATCTCCTGTGGTGCATCCTGAGATGCCAAAGTGCAGTGCTGCTTCTTGTAGCCCCCATCCTGGGCCAGGACCCTCTGCTTCCCACTTTATCCATCCTCTAGCATCTCTCTCTCAGAAAGGATTTGGTGGCAGAGGTGGGTGACCAGCTTCTCTCCTCCTGTAGCCTGAAGCATGCCTCCAAGCTGCAGGGTGCCTGCAAGAAGATGCAGCTGCTGAATGAGCTGATGGATCGGGGTGGGAACTACATGGCCACAGCCCTTCCCTTTGTCATCTCGCTGCTGGCCCATGGGCTGGCCGGGAGAGTGCTGCTCGTGGCTCACTCCTTGCCCCAGATCCCTGAGGTAATGCAGCTTGGCAATGACACTGCATCCTTCACAGCACGTGAGGTCTCATGTGTCCCTCGTGACACTGCTGGGCACAGGGAGGGGATCTTTGCTCACTGGGGGAGGAGACAGACCTGTCCCCTTTGTGGGGAATACAGGACCTGAGGCCCTGCACTGGGGTGTGGGGTGCAGCTGGAAGGCTTGGTCTGGGCAGAATTCCTGGCCCAGCAATGGGGCAGGATGAAGACAACTGGTTTTCTCATTGGGGAGACCTATAAAATGAGGCTTTCCTTGTCCATGCTTGTCTGGGCACCCGAGACCACGTAGCAGGAGGTTCTAGCAGCCCGATATCTTGGCAGCCACTGCTCCAGCAACCTCCTTGTGCTTCATGTTCTGCATTTTCCCACAGTGGCTGATTGACGCTGAGCCCCTGAAACACAAGGATGTCAGGCCCCTGATGTTTGGACTCCTGTTTGTCCCCGAGTTTGCTGCCAGCACGCTGGAGAAGGGACTGCAGGCAGATCGCCCCAAGGTGAGGGGAGCCCTGCTTGTGCTGAGTGGGATGGAGCAGAGCTGGTGCCGTGCTGTGGTTGCGGATGGCTGTGGGGCTGGCTGATGGTTGTGAGAGCAGTTCGGCCGGCCCCAGTGGTGACCTGTGTCCCTGGCCTGGCTTGGCCAATGCCCCCTCACAGGCCCTGGACTTCTGGACCTTCTGGGGGGAGAAGTCGGAGCTGCAGCGGTTCCAGGATGGCAGCATCTGCGAGGCGGTGGTGTGGGAGGCCAGCACCGTCTGCCAGAAATGTCTCATTCCTGAGCAGATTGTCAGGCACCTGTTGAAGCTGCAGCAGCCAAGGCTGGGGGACCTGTGGCTGTGTGGAGTCACTGCCACTCTCCTGGCTTGTGCCATGTCCCTGGTAACCCCATTGTCAGCTTCTCACTTTGGGGGTTGTTTCAGCTTTGTGAAATCTGGAAGTCATTTCAGTTGTGGTCTTGATGCTGCGAGCTACTTCCTGAGAGAAAGTGGGGAGGGCAAGCATGTGGTGCTGTAGCTTCTGCTGATGGCAATGCTAAGGGCAAGGAGGCAGCGTGGTCCTGCCCTTACATGCAGATGGGATGTTGGGACACTCATTGTTGGCAGAGCTGGAATAGAAGCCGTCTGGACCTTGCAGGATGTTTCATGAAATCCTCTGAGACCCTGTAGTGGTTCACAAAGTTGGGTCTCCATTGCTCCCAATGGGGAGCATTGGAAAGCCTCCCTGTAGCAGTTTAGACCTTCTGCCAAAAATGAGACCCTCTTGTACAGAACAAAGGAGTTGACTGGGCGTCTTTATCCCAACTGGAGGAGGGGTCTTGTGAGGAAAGGCTGTGCATTGACAGCTTTGGCTTTGAATCCTGTGAAGCTGCACAAGTTGCTGTGCCGCTTTGGGTGGATAACTTGGGCATGGGAGGAACATGCAGAGATCTTGGTCTTCTCCTCACCATGACCTTCCTGTATGGAGGGATTCCTTGGCCTTGGACTGACCCTTGCCTGTGGGCGCAGCATGCAGCATCAGGACGGATGAGTTGATGTGTCGTAGCTCTGATGCTCTGTTGTCTTTTCCACGCAGCCACGCAGACGTTCCCGAATCCTCCATCTGCTACACAGGAGCCCTGCTGGAGTCTGTGATCAGGACTGGGCAAGAGGTACGGCTGTTCCCCCAGTGGGACTGTGGGTTTCTCAGGGAAGGGCGTTATGGGGAAGGCTATAGGGAGGTCATTTTAGCTTTGTGGCCCTGAGGCAGCTAGGTGGTTCCCAAGAGAAGGTAGCGATGGTAAGGAAAATGCCTGCCTGTGGGTGCTTGGATGGGCAGCGTGGTGCTCTCCTTGGATCTGCCGAGCCTTTTGTGCCAACCAAGGTATAGCTGCTGAAGTCCTCTTGCTCTTGCAGCCCCCAAACCTCATTCTCCCCTGCAAACATCCTACTGGCCTCTCTCTGCTTGTGTCCTCTATGTCCACGTTGTCTGAGGATATATCACTGTCCCACTGTGCTCCTCTGGCTGCACCTTTCAGGTCCTGCATCCTTCAGGACATGGGCCAGATGCTCCTGTGCCTTCATCCCATAGGTCCAGCTGGGAAACCCAGGAGAAGGATCTTTCCTGTCATGGTGCAAAGTGCTAGATCATGCCTACCAAGCCCTCCTTAGTGCTGCAGCTGAATCAAAGAAACGTCACTTTGAGACAGAAAAGATGGATCTTGGAGGCTGGGAAATGTCCCCCTCCCTACTTCTGCTCTCCAGCTTGTGAAATTAAAGCCTGGAGATGAACCCTGAGCGCTTTGGCACCACTTTGCTCGTCTTTGGTAAAACCTGCTTTTTATCTGGTTGTTGGATGGAGGAGGAAATTGTTTCCTTTTCCCCTTTTAAGAGCAAAGGGGAACAAATCTGATCAAAAGTGTCTTCTGTGCCAGGACCAGTTGCAGTCTGGGCAGAGCTGCATGTCGGATATGGGATGAGATGCTAGTTTGTACAGCCTGCTGTGTGGTGAGGCAGCAAAATCTGTGTGCACCGTGTCCCTGCAAGCTAGCCTGGGGTGAGCAGGGTGGATAAACCCCATGCTGAGAGGGGATGCACTTTCCCCGAGTCTGAGGGATGTTTAGGAGTCTGTTGCCAGTCCTTGAGGAACAAAGGAGAAACTCGCTCTTGTGCATGGGGTGGTGGGTAGGGGTGTCTGTCTCTGCTCCTCCAGCCACTTGTGTGCAGGTGGCCCGGGGAGCCAGCGACAGTTGAGGGACATGGGGGATGAGGGAAGATATATGGTGCAGCCAGCTCTCGAGACAGGCAGAACAGGGGTTTGTCATTCGTGGTGCACCCCGCAGAGGGTGCTGCTGCTCTGCCATAAAGCCCAGGCTGGCTGGATGCATGTGGCTCCATTCAGTTGCATCTGAGCTGAGCAGTTTGGTGTCAGTGATGTCTCCTCCTCCTCGTTCAGGCTCCTCTGCTGCACTTTGGGGAGATGGAAGCAGCAAGGGTAGCAGCAATTCTCCTTTTGGTGCTTCTCATCTGCCCTCCCCAGGGCTCCTGCGATGCTCTGGATATTTTCTGTCTTGGCTTTTGCCATACTTCACAGCTCTGCCTTGGCTAAGGATGTAGTCGAAGCAGTTTTCTGTTAATGTTGTCTCTGTTGGCATCACAGTAACTGGTGGGGAGGCAGTAGCAGAGCTCTCACCTTGCCAGTATGTGATCTCTTTACACCCAAATAGCTCTTAGCTTCTCCCTTCCTAGGGAGAATGCTGGCAGTACAGCTCTTGGTGCTGCCTTAGTGTCTTGCACAGGAAATAATTTCACTTGCCGCTTGAAACACAGACTCTAGGATGCCTGTGGCTGCTGGGGAGCTGCAGACAGTCTTGCCCTTGGCTTCCCTCTCTCTTACCTCCCCATTTTGCTGAGTGCTTTTGCCAGAAGCTGCTCCCTGGGGTGGCAGTCCTGGATCCTTGGAGCTTGGCTGCGATGCCAGCCCGAGAGGGAGGCGAGGTGGGCACCCGTGCAGGAGCGGGAGAGGTGAACAGAGAGGCTCCCTGTGTGTCCCCAGGCGTCGGGGACAGGCGAGGAGGCCGTGGTCAGCGTCGTCTGCTCCTACGATGACCTGAGCCGCAAGCTTTGGAACCCAAAGGGGCCGCTGCTGATGGTGACGGCCGTGCAGGGCGTCTATCCAGCCCTCTAGTACATGGACGTGAGTGTCCCTGGGCACGGCCTGCACATGGGGGTCTGCAAGGAGCTGGGGTGAAGCCCTGGGGTGAGGGGGGACAGAGAGAATTAGTCACTCTGCTTTTGTGGCTCCTGAGAGCCCTCGGGGCGATGGGGTGCCTCTTCTTTGCTGTCCTGTCCCTGGAGCTGGCTGTGCACAAGTTGGCTAAGCCCTCCATGCCAGAGGGCTTTGCTGGGGTGGGAGATTTGGGGTGAGGGGATGCACGGTGCTGCGGGGTTTCTGCTCCTTGTTCTCAGTCCCTGGGTGGCTGCTCTCTCCCAGATCTTCCCTCCCATTCCCATGAAGCTGATTTATTCCTTCCATACCCAAATCAGGACCAAGCACTTGCTGCTTCCCTTGGAAGAGAAGCTCTGCCTGGCCTACATAGCCCCTTTGAAGAGTAAGTGGGGAGAGATGTGAGCAGGAGGTGACTTGGTGGGGGGAAACAGAGGCAGGTGGTGACGCTGGCTCCATTACTGCTGCATTGGTGTGCCGCAGGTGGGAGCAGAGCCCTGGCTCCTCCTGCTCTCCTGCTGTAACCTCTAGTCCCAGCCACCCCCATCCAATACCTCATTTTTGCATGGAGCTCACTGGCCTCCTGCTGTCCCTTTGCCCCCAGTCGTCTGCCACATGGAAGGCAGTGGCCAGTGGCCGCAGGATAAAGAAGCCATCAAGCGCATCAAGGCGGCTTTCCACCTCCAGCTAGCTGAGCTCCTCCAGCAGCAGCACCAGCTGGTTTGCAGACCTGCGATCACCCACACCAATGTGTACAAGGTAGGGGGGTGACAGGGACCTTCTCTAGACCTGACTTGTTACTGAGGAGGCAGGCAGGGGGCTGTGGGGGTGGTCCCACTGGACAAAACCAGGATTTGGATGGTGGGCTCAGGAAAGAGCATGGGGAGACCACGCTGATGCCAGGATGCTGCTGTTGTGTCCCTGAGGTGCAACGTAGCAAACCAGCCTGCTTATGTTACCACCAAGCCTGACTTCACCTTCTGCTCCCATCTCAGGACGGCTACGTTTTCCGTCTCCAAGTAGCCTACCACCGGGAACCCCTGATCTTGAAGGAAGTGGTCACCCCGGAAGGGATGCTGAAGTACCAGGACACAGAAGAGTCTCGGCAGCTGGAGACATTGCACCTGCCCTATCTAACCAGCTCCCTGCATGGGTAGGTGAGGTAGGGGGTGCCTGGGGGGCCAGGACATGGGATGTGGCTGGAAGCCAGTGTGGAGGTGCCCTTGGATGTTGGAGGGTGATGGTGGGGTGTCCTGGTTGCGGCTGGGATAGGGTTAATTTTTGCCAGAAGCTGGCCGGGATCTATTCTATACCATGTGACCATCATGCTCACTATATAGAGGGGGACGACTGGAGGGGGAGCAGGCTGGGTGGGGATCGACCTGTCCGGGAAGCACCGCTAAGTACACTCTGTTGTTATTGTTGGGGTTTCTTGTTTGTTTGTTTCCTTTCCCTTTGTTGTTCGGTTAAACTGTTGTTGTTGTTAACCCACAAGTTTTGCCTTTCTTTGTCCCGGTTCTCTCCCCGTCCTGCCAGGAGGTGGGGGGTGAGCGAGTGACCACCTGGCTCAGCCTCCGTCTGGGGCTAAACCATGACATGGGGAGAGGAGCTCACTGTGGGAAGTGGCCCTTCAGCCCACCTCATGAGAGGCTCTGCGGGAGGATGGAGGGACAAATGTGGGTGGGAGCATCACCCGTTGTCCCTGTTGTCACATCTGAGGTCACTGGTATGGGGAGACAAGTACCAAAGAGCTGCATGGTTAGAGAGGAGTATGTGGCAGCATTTCCTTTTCATTCCCCCAAAATTTCAACGCCCACAGAGAGTGCCCTGTGCTCATGATGCTGCGCACATGTTTCTGGCAGACATTTGCCCCTTTCTTCTCTCCTGCCGAATGCCAAAAGGGCGTTTTGGGTCCTGGGATGTGTGGGTTGAGCATTGGCTTGTCTGCCTCCTCACAGGCTTCAGCAGCAGCACCCCGTCTTTGGCAGCACTTGCCGGCTGGCCAAGCACTGGGTCATCACCCAGCTCCTGAGTAACAACATCTCTGAGGAGTGCGTGGACCTCCTCGTGGCATTTCTCTTCCTCCACCCAGCCCCTTTCATGCCGCCCAGGTGAGGATGAGGAGCCCGGGCTGGCCCAATGGGGATTTAGTGCCTTTTTCCTTACCTGGGATAGAGGAGGGATGGGATGCTGCTAGGACAGGAGATGCTGGGAGAGTGCACAGCAGTGAGCATGAGGCCCCTGTGCTGCCAAAACGCTGTCCCAAGCCCTGTTGGGAGCAGCTGGCCAGAGGAGATGGAGATGCTTGGTGTTGCGGAGCTGTGGCTTCCCCTGCCCAGTGCGCTGCAGAACGAGGGAGGAAGCATGTAAGGATGAGAGCAAGCATCCTCATGGCCTCTGAGTGCTGGTGGCACAACTGCAAGGTGTCTTGTGCCTTCTTGAGGACTGGTGGGGCCCCCCGTCCTGGGGGTGATGGCCGGGAGAAGCAGGGACAAGGGCTGCGTTGTGGCTATCAGTGCGCTGGGGCTCCTGGGTTCACCGGGAGGGATGTTACGGTGGTGCTGGTGGCTGCAGCCTCCCTTCCTCCTAGAGAAGACTCACGAGGGAAGAGTGAGAGACTGGCCACTGAAAGCTGAATGGAGCAGTGCGTTGGTAAATAACCCCACGGGGCCAATTACTTGATGGCCCCTGGCAGGTGGACTGGGCGTGGCCCAGAGGGAGTGAAATGAAGTTAAAGGGAGTGTTTTTGCTCCATGTGGAGCCAAAAGGTTACTCTGCCCTGCACTTGGGGTCTGGTTTCCTTCCTCAAAGTAGCAGGAGTAACAGTCTGATGTCTGGAATGCTTTCATGTCTCCTAAAATACCCTGCTAGCAGGAGCCCCATCTTCTTAGCTGTCTGGCTTCACACGCATGTTGTGTCGCAGGGGAAGAGGCACAGTGGGAGCTTGGCCGGTGTTGTTCGGAGCTGCACCAGAGATGGGAGCAACCCTCTCTCAACTTCCCCCTTGCTCCAACCCTGGGAGTCTGGGTGGGGGGAGCAGTAGGAGATGGGGCGACTGGGGGCAATGTTTCACTTTCTGCTGGTTTCTTTTACTTGGGGAGGGAGGAACAAGGGGGAAAGACTTTACCTGGGGATTTGGAGAAGGGAAAGCACCTCATGCTTGTTCTGTACTTCCCTCTCCCACCACGGACATCCCTTCTTGGGCTGCGTGTGGGCTGGGCATTGCTAAGTCACCCCTGAGCCCCTCTTGCTGCCAAGGGAGCAAATGCTGGTGTTGAACTGTTTTGTCTTGCCTGCAGCTCTCCCCAGGTGGGATTCCTGCACTTCCTCGACCTGCTGGCAACCTTTGACTGGAAAAACAACCCTCTGATCGTCAACCTGAACGCTGGCCTCGCAGGTAAGCAGGCAGGAGAGCCATGGCATGAGGGTCTTGAGCCCTCCTTAGTCAGCACCTGGCTCCAGGGGTCTTGTATACATGGAGGTGTCACAGCTTCTGCCGGGGGCAAGGGGATTTTTCCACTCCCTTACTCCTGTCATAGAATCATAGAATTGTTCTGGTTGGAAGAGACCTCCAAGATCATCGGGTCCAACCATTAACCTAGCATTACCAAGTCCCCCACTAAATCATATCCCTTAGGGCCTCGTCTAAACGTCTTTTGAATACCTCCAGGGATGGGGACCCCACCACCTCCCTGGGCAGCCTGTTCCAGTGCCTGACAACCCTTTCGGTGAAGAAATTCTTACGAATATCCAATCTGAACATCCCCTGGTGCAACTTGAGGCCATTTCCTCTTGTTCTGTCGTCTGTTACTAGGGAGAAGAGTCCGACCCCCATCTCTCTACAACCTCCTTTCAGGTAGTTGTAGAGAGCAATAAGGTCTCCCCTCAGCCTCCTTTTCTCCAGACTAAACATCCCCAGTTCCCTCAGCTGCTCCTCATAGGACTTGTGTTCCAGACCCTTCACCAGCCTCGTTGCCCTTCTCTGGACACGCTCCAGCCCCTCAATGTCTGTCTTGTAGGGAGGGGCCCAAAACTGAACACAGTATTCGAGGTGCGGCCTCACCAGGGCCGAGTACAGGGGGACGATCACCTCCCTACTCCTGCTGGCCACACTATTTCTGATACAGGCCAGGATGCCATTGGCCTTCTTGGCCACCTGGGCACACTGCTGGCTCATATTCAGCTGGCTGTCAACCAACACCCCCAGGTCCTTTTCCGCCAGGCAGCTTTCCAGCCACTCCCCCCCAAGCCTGTAGCATTGCCTGGGGATGCTGTGTCCCAAGTGCAGGACCTGGCACTTGGCCTTGTTGAACCTCATACAATTGGCCTCGGCCCATCGATCCAGCCTGTCCAGGTCCCGCTGTAGCGCCTGCCTGCCCTCCAGCAGATCAACACTCCCTCCCAACTTGGTGTCATCTGCAAACTTACTGAGGGTGCACTCGATCCCCTCGTCCAGATCACTGATAAAGATATTGAACAGGACTGGCCCCAGTACTGAGCCCTGGGGAACACCACTTGTGACCGGCCGCCAACCGGATTGAACTCCATTCACCACAACTCTTTGGGCCTGGCCATCCAGCCAGTTTCCTACCCAGCACAGAGTATGCCCATCCAAGCCATGGGTAGCCAGTTTCTCCAGGAGGATGCTGTGGGAGACGGTGTCAAAGGCTTTGCTAAAGTCCAGGTACACAACGTCCACAGCCTTTCCCTCATCCACCTGTCCTGCCACGCTTAACTTGCCTTCAGGGTGGGTTTGGTTGTGGCGTGGGTTTCTTTTCCTCCTGCCTGCCTTTGAAGAGGTGGATTTCGGTGATAATGCTCTGTTGCTTCTGGTCTCGCTGAAATCTGTGACAAGCCTGGGCAGTGTTGGGTGTGACGGTGTCTTTAAAACCCTCTGCTCCTTCGTAGCTGGCATTTTTGCTTGAGGCTTTAGCCTGGCTCTTGGAGGCCAAACCTTTGGTTGTGCTGGGAGAGCAGTCAGGCTCTTGAACAGGAAGCTTCAAAGCCTCCTGTGCTGTGTCTGCTTTGAGAGCCCCACTGAGCTGCTCAAATCACGGGGATGATCTGCTAGTCCCCAATTTCAAAACCTGCAAGGGAAAAGGGCTGCAGTCCTCCAGGTTTTGTTACCTCCTGGTAAAGGTCTCTGGTTTCCAAAGGAGCACGTTGGTGCATCCAAGTGGACCCTGTGGCCCTCCCCTCTTCCTTGTGTTTTGTCTGTTCGTCTTTCAGATACTTGCCATCTTTCTCCAGGAGCCAGAAGAGACCACGGAATTGTCTTGGCTTTGGGTGGTGGTGGGGGAGATAGCAACATTCGGCTTTTAAAGCTGATTTATAAGAAAAGGTAAAGCTGCTTGGGAGTGGTGTGGGCAATGCCAGAGGGAGCAGCTGTTTCTGTGGGTTTCAGCACTCCCTCAACTTTTTCTTTTTTGAGAGAGAGAATTGGGTTTTGGAAACTGATATTTTTCTACCCTCCAGCTTTTTCTAATGAACAAAATGGGAAGTATTTTTGGCCAAAGAGCTATTTTTTTTCCTTCTCACTCGAGGAAAAAAAACCCAAAACCCTCAAAGTAGAGAACTCTTTGGGTACAAACTCTGTCATTAGCTTATGTGAATTCCCAGCCCATGTCAGTCCTAGTGCCTGCCATGTCTTGAGCCATGTCTGGGCCCACCTGGGTGGGTTTAGAGCAAAGGTCCATCTAGCCCTGCATCCTGTCTCCAAAACTTCCTGCAGGTGGATGCCAAGGGAAGTGTGAGGGCAAAGCATGCCCGAGGTGATGGAGCTCTGGTTGCACCTGGATGTAGGATCAGAGGGTGAGAGAGGATAAAAGTCCATAGTATTGCCCTTTTCTGGGATGCAATATGTGGGCGAGAAGGCTGGAGGGCTGCAGATGGGGCAGAGTATCTGCCTGCCTGTCTGCCTGCCTTCTCCAGATGCTGACTGCACAGAGATCAAGAACAAGTTTGCGGCTGCTCACTCTTGCCTCCCTGTCATGTTCATTGCCACCCCCAAAGACCGGTGGAGCTCCATGTGGACCCAAGAGTGACCTTCAGTGCAGGTGAGCTGGTCCCTCTCTCCTTGCCCTATGATGGCTGCCGGCTTGGGGTAGTTCCCTGCTCCCAGTGCTGGAGCCTGCTCCAATGGCTTTGTGGGTGAGTGTGGTCCCTGCTACATCCAGGACTGCCGAGTTTTACCCTCCAGCTTTCTTCCCTCCCCAGATCCTGCAGCACCTTCCCATGCTGGCCTCAGAGTCTCTCCGGGCCGTGGAGGAGCAGCTCATGGACCCGCTCAACAGCTAGGATGCGAAGGTAACCCCTTGGGGCACCAGCACAAGGGTTTTCAGGCTCTGGCAAAGCATACTGGTCTTCGGCGATGATCACTGGGATGTGTTAGGAGGATTCAGGCTGTGGCCATGCGTGGTTCCCCAGAATGAAGAGCAACAAGGATGGGAGCGCGAAGGCTGGTGCCCCGTTTCTGGGGGACCCAGCTCTGGATAGCAATTTGGGATGAAATATCATTGACTGTGGAAAATTTATTTTGTATTCTCTGGTTTTCTTGGGGCATGAGCAAACCTGCAATGTTCCTGTGCCGAATCAGTCGCGTGTCTGTGGCTGGAGCAAATGGTGCCTCTGGGAGACTCTGTCTAGGTGTAACTGTGCAAATCTGGCTTGTGTGCTCGAGTCTAACCAAGCCCAGGGTGGCGGAGGTTTTGGTAGGATGCTAACAGGCACTTTAGGAAGATATTATTTTGATTTGAGCAGAGGAGCAAGGCCATATGTAGTTTAACCCTCTTCATTTTCTCAGTGATTTTATTTTTTAAGTTAAAACATACATTATTCAAATGGACCTGGGAGATGCAGACACAGTTATTTGCCCTTTGAAGGGAGATATGTGTGTTTTGGAGGGGAGCTTGCTGGTGTACCAAGTAGTGACTTAGGCAATTGAAGCTGAGAGGACTCAAAAAGCCAAACAGTGGTTAGATATGACAGATTCACATTAGAAAAAACCCACATTGAGTGTGGTGTGTTTTTTTTTTTTTCTGCCTAAGCAATGAAAAAAAGAATTTACTGACATTGCTTTCAGTTCTGCTACATTTTGCGCTGGAAGTATTACAGGGGTGAGATCTACTAGATGCAGGGGCAGTGTGCATTACAGGGCTCCCAAAACAAGCCATCGCCTGTCCATGGCATCCTCTCAACCCCTTGACTCAACCTCCTCAGTCCTCCTTCCCCCTCCCCTCCCCTTGGCCATTGCAGCGGGATCCTTTCTCATGCCCAGGGTGTCCCTCTTGTCTGTACCAGTGTCCTCCCAGGCCTGTGATGTTCCTTAGGGATAAACATGGGATGCTGTTTCCAGGGCTGCTAATCTTTTTATAAGCAAAGCGTGGGGCTGAGAGGAGGGAAAAGCCTTTCCAGTGCAACTTGGAGTTGCCTCCTCTTCCCAGGTGTCTAAGAGGGTGCTCCAAGTTTTTTTTGTCTTTGCATTTGGGTTGCTTGGGGATGTGCCTGCTCTCATGCGGATGCAGATGTGGGTTTGTGAGGTCTGTTTCTTTGCTCCCAGGGGGTTACAATAAGCCATAGACTTGGTCAGCTGGGTGGGAAAGGGGGTCTGTGTGGACCAGAGCTGGGACTCAGTGCTGGTCACTAATGTTCTTCATGTGTATTCTCCCTAGCCTGGCTATAAATCAGCTCTGAGCAGTGGGTTTTCTGCCAGCACCAAGTTGGGCGGTGTCCCACACCTCTGTTCATGTCTCCGCATCATTTATTCCACAAAAACATACACATAGTTTTAAGTGTGTTCCATTTTAATACAGCTGTATCCACAGTGCCAGATCCTGCCTGTCCAAATATTTGTGTCTGGGATTGCTCCCCTCCATTAATGGGGCTTGCTCTCACCCTCTGTTTGCTTGATGGAAGATGCTACTGCCCTCTGGGGCAACTCCTGTTGGACAGACAGGACTGTCCCCTTGTTGCACAGCTCCTCATGTCCCCTGGGTGTCATTTGGCTCCTGTTAGCTTCTTGATTCCCCTCTTCATTCTGGGACTCTGCCGCATTTGGTACGGTTACCTGTCTCAGCTCGCCATCTGTCCCTCTCTCAACTGCCCACCCCTGGGGTCTGGGCTGGAGAGGACCACCTTGGCCCCATGGAAAGCTCTTCTCCAGGGACCATCCCCGAGTCCTGGGGACAGCAGTTAAATTTTTCTGCCAACATCGGAAACCAATAGGGTAGAGAGTGTAGTCCTTCTGGCTAGACGTCTGATGTGGGTAGGGAGCAGCTCCCTTCTCTAAGGGTTGAGCTTGCTGGACAGTAGGGCTGAGGCAATCAAGTGTCTCCTTCCTGGTGCACTTTGGTGGTCCAGAGAACGTTTAGCCTATCCACCAGGAGATGGCCATGGGGGAACCACCTTGCTCTCGACAGAGTCCTTGTTACAGCACTTGCACAGGGTATAGGGGAGTGAGAGTCACATCCTTCTGACGTGAGCAGAGCCCATGCTGGAACGGGGATGTGCCTCAGCCCAGAGGGAATGAGGTGGCCAGTATGGGCTGGAGCTCCCCGTGGCTCCACCACAGCCATGTTTTTCCCGTGGATGTTTTGGCAAACTTCGGACATAATCTCACAAAATTTTTGGCTTTGGTTTACTGCTTTCTAAGGAGAAGGGAATAAAATGCAAGCAATGACTTGGGAAACTTCTCTCATCTCTCCTGCTCACCTATGTCCTATATTGAGTAGCACTGGTCTTTTTTCCCTGCAGATGGTCTTCCGCCCTCCTTTGGACTTCTATGAATCCACCTGAATCCAAACCAGATTCCTCAGCATCTGGAGAGTGTGGACTGGCCACTAAAGTCATTTTCCCAGGGTGTGGTGAAGAACAGCACTGCAGTGAAGATCCTCTTTCCTGTGGTGGATTATAACCCTGTATAGTGCTGAGAGTAAGCACAACCCATTGGGGTGGCACAGGGGGCTACCTGCCTAAGGGGGAGCTGCCTTCTGGCATTCAGGTCATTAGTTGCCTGCCACTGCAGGACCTAGTTGGTGACATCTTTATGTATTTTGCATGTGATGGTCACTCTTTGTATGCATCTGAAATCACTTCAGCAGAAGACCTGGTGAATGCACCACCCGTTTCATGGTAAATGGGAGTGCTGCTGATGTGAGAATGACCTCAGATACAAAGCACCTGGAACTTTTGCTGAAGAATATGATATTTCAGTGCAAAAGTATCTTTAAATCATTTGTCTCCAGTCAGTTAATTGACTTTTCATGGCTTCTTGTACCAACTGGGGTGCATGATGGACAGTAGCTACCCATGTTTTCTGGGGGAATGTACAGGAATCCATGGCATGGTACCAGTAGGGCTCCTGCTGTTAGGCCAATGGTTGTATGAGCCATAGAGGTTGAATATTGGTCACAGGATGGTTTCTCTGGGGCTGGTTATATGCATGATGGCAGAGGAAGTCGGTAATGTGGGTATATGGAGAACATCAGTATCCAAACTTATCCCAGTGCTCTTCCACTGTGTAGCCATGCCAAAGTCTCAGCAAGCTGGGGAGATATGCAAGAATGCTGGGTGGCAGCAGTGATCCACACCGGATCTGGACAGCCAGTACTTTGCAGGTGTGCAGTCTCTGCCTCTTTGGCCCTTCCCAGCTTCACGTGCAGTAGCTGAGTAAATGTTAGTGTGCAGAGAGGTGGGGCTGTGATGCCCTTTTTTTCAAAACCTGGCTTGACTTTCAAGTGCCATCATCCCTTACCCACAGAAGTGCTGTGAACAGCGTCAGAACTGCTGTAGGAATCATAGGCTGGCTTTGGCAGGAACGGTTCTGCAGAGGTCTCTGGCCCCACTCCCCACTCAGAGCAGAGCCAGCTTTGACGTTAGAGCAGGCTGCACGGGGTCCAGTCCTGTTGAATGCTGACTGTCTCCAGAGATGGAGATTTCCCATCTCCCTGTCCCAACGTTTGGCTGCCATTGTGAAAATTTGTTTCCTAATATCTGACTGGGATTTCCCTTGTTGCAGCATGTGTTGGCTCCTCAGGTCCCTGTGGCAGCCGGGCTGTGCTAGTGGTAGCTTGCTGGAAGGCAGAGCTGGAGCTGGGAGGGCTCCAGCTTTAGCTGTGCTCTGGCAGCTCCTGGCCAGCCCTGCCAGCCCTCCTGGGCAGCATGGCAGGTCAGAGGGCTTTTCTCTTGCCCTTCTCCTGACCGACACGCCAGGAGGGTTTTGTCCACCTTCCTGTGTGCTTCTCTTGCTTCAAGATTTGGTATCAGCTTCTCTCCAAGCTTGTGTTAGGGAAGGAGGTGTGCCTGCAAAAGAAAAATGTGTTTTGGGTAGTGTCTCTTCTCATCCTGGGCTGTGAGTGAGCCTCCTCTGGATTCTGCAGGGTTTAGCATTTGCTGGCCCCCCAGTTGGCTAATCCTGCATAGGGCTGGAAGGTGCTGGGCCCTTTAGGTTCAAGCTCCCCTTTCACCTTAACCCAGGTATCTTAGGAGGTGGGCAAAGAAAACTTGCAAGGCTTCTTCGAAGATTTCTTCACCCTGGGCACAGCCCAAGCTGCCCGCAGGCTGCGTTGCGTGCTGATCTCTGCCTGTGGGAATCTGCTGTGGCTTCAGTAGAGCTGCCAGGTCTAGCAAGGTGCAAGCTCAGTCCTCCTGTCACCCACAGCAGGTTGGGACAGTCTTGGGGGGTGAGGAAGTGAGAGACAGGGATGCATGCAAGGCCTCTTTAAATTGAGGAAGACCTCAAAATTGTCCCACAATTTCCCTGCAAGTAGCACTGCTTGTTTAGCTGGAAGGACATGGAGGAGAGGGGAGAGAAGGTGCCCAGTACTCTCCTGCCTTTGAGAAGGAAGGTGGTTGAGAAGCTAGAGGTCCTGCAGACACATTGCTGTGAGCACTGGAGATTTCTTGGGGTCCAGGATATGCAAGAAGGGGGAGAAGCACCTTGCACAAGACTTTTAAAAAAGGGAGCAGGAAGCACAACAATTGGGAACTGTTTGCTATTTCACTCTCTTTTCCCAGTGTCTGGATCCAGCCAGATATAGGCCAGATATATCACGACAAGCCCCTCTCTTGTTCCCTAAATGATGAGGATTTGACCTGCCACCATGAAACCTTGACCAGTAGGCATAGATCTGGGTAGGAAATGGAGTTTCTTAAGCCTGCAAGTGATGCAGAGCTGTCTGTAGAAACTACCTCTCCACCCCATGCTGGAAGGGGGGAGGTTAGAGCTGAACGGAGCCTTTTAGCAGCTGCCAAGGCGCTGGAGGTGCCTGCATGCATGGGGCCAGAACCTCCACATCTCCGGAGGGGTCAGGGCTAAGTGACTCTCATGGAGACCTGGCAGGAGGCTGACTTCTTGCTCGAAGAGGAACTGGAGGCTGTTGGACGAGCTGATGGGGAAAGCAGGCTCCTTGGGGAGGCTGTTAACAGGCTTGCAGCAAATCCAGCTGTATATCAAGGCAGTTGATCAAGAAACTCATTGGGGTGTGTTGCAGTTTATAGGACTTTTTTGTGCTTCTAGTCAACTCAGTGTCAGCAAATGGCTCCAGAAGTGAAAGCTGCAGAAGAGACTTCCCTGGAAAGCAGCTTTCATTATCCTTTAAGCAATTATGACTTAATTGAACCAGTCAATTATGACATCCAAACTGAATTTTTACTGCCTATTTTCTCTAATGCAGGTAATAACAGGCTTGGAATAGGGTTTGATTGGGTTACAAATTACAGCTAGTCCTAAATCCAATATACTAACATCCCAATGAAGAAACATGGATATGAGCAAAGGTCACATTGCCTTGTTGGAAGCAGTGTTGTGTTCACTTGGTGTCTCTTATTCTTTGGACCGAGGGCGCTCAGTAGCGAATAGAGCAGGAACGGGTCACAGGTTTCTCTGAAGAGCGAGCTATGGGGTAGAGAGCCTGAAATCTGCCTCAGCATCCTGGCTGGGGGCTTTTTCTCATCTTGAAGGCTCCGAGATAGGTATGGCTGTGTTCCCTTGCAGCCGTTGTATTGGAGGTATCTTGCAGTACCAGTTCACTTGGCTCTTGTAGCTTCCAGATCCAGTAGCAGGCAGACCTGAAGGCGCTGATGAATATCTCTTTCTGGGCAAACAGGTGTTTCTTCTGGAAAAATCACAGAGATGATGCTGCATGGATAACTCGGCAGCGTCCACCTGTGTTGGAGGACCTCAAAAGCTGACTTTGCACTGCAGGGTCACCAGCAAGCAAGTGATGCAGAGCTGTCTGTAGAAACTACCTCATCAGAAATCATCCATCTTTGTGTCTTAACATACCAATGTTGTTGCTTAAAGGCAAGACCTTTGCATCAGCTTTGTGCTTTGACCTGGCTTTGGTTGGTAGCCTCTCCAGCACCCTTGTATTTCTCCTCCCCTGGCTTTTTCTGCTCTAAGCAGTGTTCAGCTCATCCTCATCCTGCAGGCTGGGAGCCCTGGGGGTGATCCAAACGCAGCAAGAAGTTGGTGCCAGAAAGGAGTGTGGTGACAGCAGTGAATCCTTATGAGACATTTTGGATGAGAAGGTACTTGGATGCAGAACTGGCTGGCTTTGACTCAGAGTAATTTGCTCTCCCTTAATAGCACAAACCACAGAATTGAGCAAAAGGATTGTAGCCGAGGCTGACAGTGCAGCTGTGGTGGGTTTATAGCAATGAAGGGAGACATCTGTCACAGATGCTGTGGGATTTTGTTCTCTTGTATGGACAGAAAAGAAACATCTGCCCTTTTCTGAGCTTGCCACGTGAAAAAGGGATTTAAATGCCTGGGCATACTGATCGACTTGAGAGGGGCAGGGAGTAGCATCTTCCCCAGTGTCCTTGGCCCAGTAACCAGGAGACTCACTTTTGTCCTGTCCAACCTGTTTACACCTGAGAGGTCCCTGTTCTTCTCAAATCAAAGGGGTTAGCAAGGCAGGAGTGCTCTGGAGCCGAAGGATTGCTGCGTGCCTTCCCCAAGGAGCCTAATCAGAGGAGAAAATGAAAGGAGGGGAGGTGATGAGCCCTGACTGCTTGTCCTGGTTTAGGCCAGGATGGAGCTAGTTTTGTTTTCAGCAGCTCCTATGTTTTGGCTTTAGTGTGAGAAGAACAGTGATAGCACACTGATGTTGCTGGTTGCTGCTGAACCACCAAGGACATTTTGTTGTTTTCCAGGTTTTGCTAACGTGCAAGGGCAAAAACTTGGGAGGGGTGTAGACAGGATAGTTGATCCAAACTGGCCAAAGAGAGTATTCCATACCATAGACGTCACGTCCGATATAAGTGAGGGTCGGTCGTTGGGCCACTAGGCTTTTAGGCTTTTAGACCCTTAACTCGCTTGAATCCTTAAGCTTCCCTTTGGGTTGCTTTTTGTTTCCCTATTTTTTCCTTTTTGTTTTTCGTTCATTTGGCTGTTTGTTCCCTCGCCTGCTTTCCCTGGAACTTGCTGTTCTGGGATAGCTGGGGGGGATACCCCTGCTCCCTGACTGCTGCTCGGGACGGGCTGTATCGGTCACCGGGTGGTGAGAAATTGTGTATCGTTTGTTCTCTATATATTCTATTATCCTTGTATATATTATCATTATTATTATTAACATATTTTCATATTTTTCCTTTGCTGTCCTGGTGAGCTGTTTTTATCTCAACCCGCGAGTTTTCCTTTCTCTCCAATTCTCCTCCCCACCCCAACAGGGAGTGGGGGAGTGAGCGAGCGGCTGCGTGGTATTGGGTTACAATTTGGGGTTAAACCACGACAGTCCTTTTTGGCGCCCAACGTGGGGCACGAGAGGGGTCCGGCCAGCTCAGCTGAGAGAGCATCAGATTGAGGGTCCAGGGTTTAAAGCCCCCAATCAGGCTCAAAGGGTTGAGATAACAACAGGCTTGACCAGAGTGTGTTAAAACAATTTGTTATAAGCATCCGTTGTATTACTTTAATTGCCGCTGGTCACAATGTTGTTTGAATTGTTTACAGAGTGCTTCACAGAGCTGTATCGGGTATCACCTTACTGTATGCTGTTGGTTACTGTTTATGCGTGGTTTGTTAGCTCTGGGCTTTGGATTAAGTTTATTGCTTCGGTGTGTGGTTTAGCACTGGCTTATGGCATGGTAAAATCATTGGTGTTTAGACCAGTTTACTCCCTATATTCATATACGATGGGGGGAGGCGATGTGCAGAACGAAGCGGCACCAACAGTTACAGCTTCGTACTTCGGGACCAATCTGGTGGGGACTATCAGTAATTATTCCTTTATTTTTTCCTTCCCGGGGGGTCAACAGGGGGAAACTTCCTCCTTTGCTTTCCTTTTCCCCTCCTGGGTAAAAATGCCTGCCTTTGATTTCTCGTTGCCCTCCTGGTTAGTTATGGGAGTTTCTGAAAACTTGGAATGCCTTTGGGATGTTCGGACCGGCTTGCTACTCCTATCAGTAGGAATACATTTGTGTCAAATCTTGCTTAAGCTTAGAAGCCGGTGCAGGCGTAGGCGCAGGGCCACCCCAGTTCCCTGCTACAGCCCCCGCGGCCGCGCCAGCCCCTGCCACGGGCGCCGCGGCCGCCCCACGCTCCGCTATGTGTGCCAGGGCTGCTCCGCTCCTCGCCACACGGGCACCGCGGCTGCCCCGGCCCCGACCCCCGCCGCAGGCACCGCGGCCGCCCCAGGTCCCGCCAGGACCCCTGCGCCCGTCCCAGCCCCCGCTGCGGCCCCCGCGGCCGCGCCAGCCCCCGCCACGGGCGCTGCAGCCGCTGCACCCCCCGCCGTGGGCACCGCGGCCGCTCCACCCCCCGCTGCGGCCGCGCCAGCCCCCGCCATGGCCGCTCCACCCCCCGCCGCGGCTGTGCCACCCCCTGCCACGGGTATCGCCGCTGCCCCACCCCTTGCTACGGGCACCGCGGCCGTTCCACCCCCTGCTGTGGGCATCGCTGCTGCCCCAGCCCCTGCCATGGGCACCGCGGCTGTTCAAGCCCCAGCTGTGAGCACCGTGGCTGCTATGATAGGTACTGCAGATCCACCCGTGCCGTTATCAGTTGCCCCTATACAAAAGAAGAGAAGCACCAAGAAATCAGCTCGCGTCCCGAAAGATGAGGATGAACCAGGGACATCACAGGAACAGGGAGAGGCAGAAGCAGAGATAATCACCTGACCCCTATCCCTGACTGAGCTGCGAGATATCCGAAAAGATTACAGCTGTAATCAAGGTGAGCAGCTTGTCACCTGGCTGCTCCGATGCTGGGATAATGGGGCCAGTAGCCTGGAACTAGAGGGCAGGGAAGCCAGGCAGCTGGGATCCTTGTCTAAGGAAGCAGCCATTGACAGGGCAATTGGAAGAGAGGCAGAAGCCCACAGTCTCTGGAGGAGACTCCTGTCAGGTGTGAGGGACAGGTATTTCTTTAAGGAAGACATTATATGCCATCCAAAGAAGTGGACCAATATGGAGGGAGGTATTCAGTTTCTGAGGGAATTAGCTGTGCGGGAATTGATTTATCATGACCTGGATGACCCACAGACGCCCGTAGATCCAGATGAGGTCCAATGTACCCGACCCATGTGGCGGAAGTTTGTACATAGTGCCCCATCATCGTATGCCAACTCATTGGCAACAATGGATTGGAAAGACGATGAGGCACCACTGGTGCGTGCAGTGGCTAACCAACTCTGCCAGTATGAGGACAATATCTCTTCCTCCTTACGGGCCCGTGTCTCGGCTGTGGAAAAACTGGCCGAAAGAATGTGCCGGGAGTTTCAGCAACTCAAAGAGGATAGGTCCTACTTGCCACCTGTACGGACCAGTATCTCAGCTGTTAGGAGAAAATTTTCCCCTGCTCAAGAGAGACGGTACACGCGGCAAGGTACCCTGTGGTTTTACCTCCGTGACCACGGAGAGGACATGAGAAAGTGGGATGGAAAACCCACCTCGACCCTAGAGGCAAGGGTACGTGAGTTGAAAACAGCTACAAATAAGGGTTCTTCCAGGAAAATTGCTGCTCCAGTCTCCAGTGGGCAGCTCCCCAGATGGGGTAGAAGGGCTTCTGATTCGTACTTACAAGAAATGAGAAACAGGGATGAGATTCGACCCCATGTGTCCCACACAAACCCATTGGTTGATAGCGGGTATTATAATCAGAATTAGAGGGGCCCTGCCTCCAGCCAGGTGGAGGAGAGGGATAACCGAGTTCACTGGACTGTGTGGATTCGATGGCCTGGCACATCAGCCCCCCAGAAGTAGAAGGCTCTAGTGGACACTGGTGCACAGTGCACCCTAATGCCATCGAACTACAGAGGGGCCGAACGCATTTCTATTTCTGGAGTAACAGGGGGGACCCAAGAGTTAACTTTATTGGAGGCCGAAGTAAGCCTAACTGGGAACAAGTGGCAAAAGCACCCCATTGTGACTGGCCCGGATGCTCTGTGCATCCTTGGCATAGACTACCTCAGGAGAGGGTATTTCAAGGACCCAAAAGGGTACCGGTGGGCTTGTGGTGTAGCTGCTGCAGAGACAGAGGACATCAAGCAGCTGTCTACCTTGCCCGGTCTTTCAGAGGATCCTTCCGTTGTGGGTTTGCTGAGGGTCAAAGAGCAACGGGTACCAATTGCTACCACAACAGTGCACCGACGGCAATATCGCACCAACCGAGACTCCCTGACCCCCATCCATAAGCTGATTCGTCGACTGGAAAGCCAGGGAGTGATCAGCAAGACTTGCTCACCCTTTAATAGTGCTATATGGCCAGTAAGGAAATCTAATGGAGAATGGAGGTTAACAGTGGACTATCGTGGTCTGAATGAAGTCACGCCACCACTGAGTGCTGCCGTGCCGGACATGCTAGAACTTCAGTACGAAGGGGAGTCCAAGGCAGCCAAGTGGTATGCCACCATTGACATTGCTAATGCATTTTTCTCAATCCCTTTGGCAGCAGAGTGTAGGCCACAGTTTGCTTTCACCTGGAGGGGCATCCAGTACACCTGGAATCGACTGCCCCAGGGGTGGAAACACAGCCCTACCATTTGCCTTGGACTGATCCAGACTGCCCTGGAAAAGGGTGGAGCTCCAGAACACCTGCAATACATTGATGACATCATTGTGTGGGGCAACACAGCAGCAGAAGAGGTTTTTGAGAAAGGAGAGAAAATAGTTCAAATTCTTCTGAAAGCTGGCTTTGCCATAAAACGAGGTAAGGTCAAGGGACCTGCACAGGAGATCCATTTCCTAGGAATAAAATGGCAAGATGGACGTCATCAGATTCCAACGGATGTGGTCAACAAGATAACAGCGATGTCTCCACCAACTAACAAAAAGGAAACCCAAGCTTTCTTAGGCGTTGTGGGTTTCTGGAGAATGCATATTCCAAATTACAGTTTTATTGTAAGCCCTCTCTATCACGTGACCTGAAAGAAGAATGATTTCACATGGGGCCCTGAGCAACGACAAGCCTTTGAACAAATTAAGCAGGAGATAGTTCATGCAGTGGCCCTTGGACCAGTCCAGGCAGGACAAGATGTTAAAAATGTGCTCTGCACCGCAGCTGGGGAGAATGGTCCTACCTGGAGCCTCTGGCAGAGAGCACCAGGGGAGACTCAAGGTCGACTCCTGGGGTTTTGGAGCCGGGGATACAGAGGATCCGAGGCCCGCTATACTCCAACTGAAAAAGAGATCTTGGCAGCATATGAAGGGGTTCGAGCTGCTTCAGAAGCGATCGGCACTGAAGCCCAGCTCCTCCTGGCACCCTGACTGCTGGTGCTGGGCTGGATGTTCCAAGGGAGAGTCCCCTCTACACATCATGCCAGCGATGCCACATGGAGTAAGTGGGTCACATTGATCACACAACGAGCTCGAATAGGAAATCCCAGTTGCCCAGGAACGTTGGAAGTGATCACAGACTGGCCAGGAGGCAAAGATTTTGGCATGTCGACAGAGGAGGAGGCGACGCATGCTGAAGAGGCCCCACCGTATAATAAACTGCCAGAAGATGAAAAGCAATACGCCCTGTTCACTGATGGGTCCTGTCATAGTGTGGGAAAGCATCGAAGGTGGAAAGCTGCCGTATGCAGTCCTACACGACGAGTTGCAGAAGCCACTGAAGGACAAGGTCAATCAAGTCAGTTTGCAGAGGTGAAAGCCATCCAGCTGGCTTTAGATATTGCTGAGCAAGAGAAGTGGCCAAAGCTCTACCTCTATACCAACTCGTGGATGGTAGCAAATGCCCTGTGGGGGTGGTTACAGCAATGGAAGCAGAGCAACTGGCAGCGCAGAGGCAAACCTTTTTGGGCTGCTGAACTGTGGCAAGATATTGCTGCCCGTGTAGAGAAGCTTGTTGTAAAAGTATGCCATGTAGATGCTCATGTACCCAAGAGTTGAGCCACTGAGGAACATCAAAACAACCAGCAGGTGGATCAGGCTGCTAGGATTGAAGTGGCTCAAGTGGATCTGGACTGGCAACATAAGGGTGAACTATTCCTAGCTCGGTGGGCCCATGACACCTCAGGCCATCAGGGAAGAGATGCAACATACAGATGGGCTCGTGACCGAGGGGTGGACTTGACCATAGACACTATCGCACAGGTTATCCATGAGTGTGAAACATGCGCCGCAATCAAGCAAGCCAAGCGGTCAAAGCCTCTCTGGTATGGAGGACGATGGCTGAAATATAAATATGGGGAGGCCTGGCAGATTGATTATATCACACTCCCACAGACCCGCCCAGGCAAGCGCCATGTGCTCACAATGGTGGAAACAACCACGGGATGGCTGGAAACATATCCTGTGCCCCATGCCACTGCCCAGAACACCATCCTGGGCCTTGAAAAGCAAGTTTTATGGCGACATGGCACCCCAGAAAGGATTGAGTCAGACAATGGGACTCATTTCCGAAACAACCTGATAGACACCTGGGCCAAAGAGCATGGCATTGAGTGGGTGTATCACATCCCCTATCATGCACCAGCCTCCGGGAAAATCAAACGGTACAATGGACTACTGAAAACTACACTGAGAGCAATGGGTGGTGGAACCTATAAAAACTGGGATACACATTTAGCAAAAGCCACCTGGTTAGTCAACACTAGGGGATCTACCAATCGAGCTGGCCCTGCCCAGTCAAAACCTTTACGTACTGTAGAAGGAGATAAAGTTCCTGTGGTGCATGTAAAAAACATGCTGGGAAAGACAGTCTGGGTTATTCCTGCCTCGGGCAAAGGCAAACCCATCCGTGGGATTGCTTTCGCTCAAGGGCCTGGATGCACTTGGTGGGTAATGCAGGAGGATGGAGAAGTCCGATGTGTACCTCAAGGAGATCTGATTTTAGGTGAAAATAGCCAATAGTCTGAACTGTGTGCTGTTAATTGCTATAATATACTGCATATAATCATTTATATTATGTATATATTGTATATAATCATGTATATAATCATTTCTATAGTTGTGTTCTATATCAAAGGTATTACAGTGAGAATCACCCGACTCAATGAAGAGCAACCTCTGATGAAACCGAGCAAAGTGCGGCAGTGATGGACTGACTTCAACAACTGGCGCACAGTCGAGATCAACACCTTTGACCTGCCGACTGCGGACAAGCTACACCAGCCTTGCCAGATGCACCAGCTATAAGTTCCAGATGCAGCATGCAACAATCCGACACTGCACACCATCTCTCCTGCCCTGAGAGACTGTTAAGACAGATGCAACCCAGGATCGTGGACTAAATGAACTCAATAGACATTTTGGAGGGATGGTCCATAGACTAAGGGAATGGTATCTGTGTGTATATATTAAAGACAAAAGTGGCAGTGATTAACTGGAAAGTGAGAGACCTGAGCATAACGTAAATGGTATGGAATAAGGGGTGGATACTGTCCTGGTTTAGGCCAGGATGGAGCTAGTTTTGTTTTCAGCAGCTCCTGTGTTTTGGCTTTAGTGTGAGAAGAACAGTGATAGCACACTGATGTTGCTGGTTGCTGCTGAACCACCAAGGACATTTTGCTGTTTTCCAGGTTTTGCTAACGTGCAAGGGCAAAAACTTGGGAGGGGTAGAGACAGGATAGTTGATCCAAACTGGCCAAAGAGAGTATTCCATACCATAGACGTCACGTCCGATATAAGTGAGGGTCGGTCGTTGGGCCACTAGGCTTTTAGACCCTTAACTCACTTGAATCCTTAAGCTTCCCTTTGGGTTGCTTTTTGTTTCCTTATTTTTCCTTTTTGTTTTTCGTTCATTTGGCTGTTTGTTCCCTCACCTGCTTTCCCTGGAACTTGCTGTTCTGGGATAGCTGGGGGGGATACCCCTGCTCCCTGACTGCTGCTCGGGACGGGCTGTATCGGTCGCCGGGTGGTGAGAAATTGTGTATCGTTTGTTCTCTATATATTCTATTATCCTTGTATATATTATCATTATTATTAATATATTTTTATATTTTTCCTTTGCTGTCCTGGTGAACTGTTTTTATCTCAACCTGCAAGTTTTCCTTTCTCTCCAATTCTCCTCCCCACCCCAACAGGGAGTGGGGGAGTGAGCAAGCGGCTGCGTGGTATTGGGTTACAATTTGGGGTTAAACCACGACACTGCTTTAATTTTTTCCTGCTCCGAGGAGATGTGCTGCAGGAGCTGGTCTGATCGAGTTGCTCTGGTGCCTGGGAGGCTCTGGGTAGAGATGAAAGGCTGGTCGTGGGATTCAGATGGCAAATTCTTCAATTCCAGGACAGATCTGCTAGAAAAGGCCTGTTCTGGGAGTCTGTCCAGATAAGAAGGCTTTGCAGACAGATGCTTTTGAGGGAAAGCAGGTGCCAAACATCCTGTAGAGAGGGCTTCCCTGAAGCCTCAGCCCATCACCAGCCTCCCCAGTACCTACGGTCACGGGCACCTCGGTGAGCAAACCCTGGGTCCGGTCCTGGTGGGGATTCTCCAGCAAGGCTAAATTAAGTTTAAGTGTCTCAAATGAGGCTCCTGTGGGATCTCTGTCATGACTGCTGGTCTGTGTTGTGGTGGCTGTCGAGCTACAGAACCCCTAGCTGTTTGCTGAAGATGTGGTGTGGGAAGGCTTGGTCAGTGCAGCCCTTACTCCAGGGTGGCTTGGCTGTCCTCTGGAGTTCAAGGGATGATATTTCTGCCTGCATCCAGTGAGTCCTGTGGATATACTTGCCATGCACATCTGCATGCATTCAGGAGCTCAGAAAGCCCAAAGGCTCTGGTCACCTCCCCAGGGTCCAGAGCTGTTCTCTCATGGTGGGGAAAATCAGATGAAGTTGCCTGTGCCATGTCCATCTGCATATCTACAATGGCTGTTAAAAGACCTAACATTTCTTACTGGGTCTCTGGTCTCAGTGGGTCACTAGATGTGAAGTGCTCTCTTTCACTGAGGTTTAGCTTTCTCTGGCTGCACATACCTGTTGAAGAGCTTGTGGCAGAGGAGCTGCCCATCTTGTACACGGGAGATATTTCCTGTGCAGATGAGCAGGAAAATGTTTCCTGCTTTACTGTAAACATCCTTCCCTCTAAAGCAATGTTTTGCATTTCTTGCACCTTCAGACAAGACCTATCTGGAAGACTTACAGCACTTTCCTTTCTTCTTCCCACGATGTAGGAATGTGTATCTTGCTACTGCATGTTAGGAAGGAATTAATGATATTAAAAGTTCTCGGTCTCTTACGATATATAAGTTGTGGTTACTGGATGTAGCTGGAACTGGTGAAGTCTTTTCAGGTCAGACTGCTCCCTTCCTGTTTTGACTGACAGGCCTGGCTCCTCCTATGGCAACTCCAGACAGGCAGAGATGAACTGAAAAAGCTCTGTGGGCAATTGTAGCACAGAGGAAACCTTCCTGTCTGGATCTATGCCCTCAGAGGGGCAGAGATGACAGGAAATACCTCTGAGGGTAGCTGTGACTGCATTTCTTCTGTGTTGGTAATGCCTTCCCAGAGGTCTGCCTTGGATTTGTCCCGTAGGAAGTGACTGAAGACTTTCGTCTCAGATGGTTTGTTGGATCAGTGGACAAAGCATGTTTGCTAATGCAGCTGGGAGAACATGCGTGGCTTTTTTTTTCCTTGCCATACTTCTTTGCTGCTGTCCCAAACCCCCAAAACAAGGATATGTGTGGGGCACTTGGAGGTGGAAAAGTTTGGATGGTTTGAAATAGCTTTTACCAGCTGAATAGTGGGGCTTTTTCAGGTTCTCGCATGCTCTGCTCCCCTTTGGTTCTGAAAGCGGCGCGTTTGCAGTCAGTGTGCCCTGAGCTTTTTTGCCCTTCATTAAGCTTTCCCTCCCTCCTCCTTTTGCTGAAAGGCAAACAACAGGAGTCTTCCCTGTTGCCTGGGCTCTGAGCGTAGCCAGTTGCTCTCAGCTGAGAAACGCCAGGGCAGGTTGCCTCTTTCTCAATGTATTTTTAGACAGTGTTTTTTCAAGCCAGTTTGGTGAGATAATGCCTTAACCAGCCTTGCCCCTGTGAAGATCCCATGGAGTGGGATGAGCTGGCAGGTCTTAGGATCTACCCAGCTTGATGGCCTAATCATGTTGCCCTCTGGTTTTGCTACTTCAAGTCTGAACTCATAAATCTGGCTTTGAAGGTTGCAGACAATACCACCCTTCCCTGCTTATTAAGTCTTTGCACTTAAAATGCCACCTCACCCTTTGGGATCGCTGGTAATACCAACTCAATCCACCTTTTTCTCCTCCTACTGCAATCCTGGTATGTCCATACAAGACCCCTTCCAAGCTTGCCTTTGATGTTGATTTTTTTCATGCACATCCTCATGAAAACCTCATGATACAATGATGCCAGCAGAGACCTCTCTGTAAGAGCGTGGCAGAGTTGCAGCTGGGGAAACTAAGGGAATGGAGGAGAAGGCTGAAGAGGGAGCAGAGGGTCTGTATTTCCTGCAGTAGGTTGCTCCAAAGCTGGTGAAGTCATGTGCAGAAACTTGTCCCGTACTGATGCTGGAGGCTGTTTGCTTGGCCTGGTAAACATGTGCCATTGCCTGATGCTAATCTCCACCAAGATGAACAAGCGTCAGGGAGCAGCTTCTTGGCTGTCTTGGTCAGCTGCACTCGGGGTGCATATCTCCAGGTAGCAGTGTGTTGGGTGCTGAGCTGTAGGGACAGACTTTAGGGTTCGAAAAGTTGCTTGCACACAGCGTTGTTTACTTCTGCTGCAATGCTCATCCCCTGCCTCCTCGCAGCGCTGGGAATCCAGCTTGCATGGGCTTGGGGGAGACCAGACTGTGGACTTTAGTCATCTCTTTATGCAAGATCTCTTTTTGAGCTCTGCTGCCAAGCACCACCAAAGGAGCTACTCATTGACACAGCTGCTGAAACACAGCGGCAAGGAGAGTAGATTCCTGCAGTGCTTCCGTTGAGCACTTCATCTGTTTGCACCTCACAGGACTTTGCATTACTTAAAATTTCTGCTATGTTTCCTTTTGGGATGCTGTGTGCTGACAGCACACATGGGGTTTGTCCTGGGGGAAGAAGGAGCTTTGATACCTTGGTTGCACAGATTGCAGAGCTCGAGATGCTGGCCTCCAGTGAAAGGCCCTTGACTGGGGTTTGTCTTTGCTGCCATGTAGTGAAACGTATTGTGGCAGGATTGCCTGCTGGGCAAGGCTCGCCTCTTGCCATCTGATGCACTGTGAAATCTTGGACTTGGCTGTTGGACACTGGGATAGGACAGCTTGGTAATGCCAGATCCAGCTGATGAGGGACCATGGTGAGGAACACCTAAGGGATCCAATGTCCTAAAGCTGGATGCTGATTTCTGGGTGCTCTTGCAGGCCTGTAGGAGGTGGTATATCATGTTTCTGCTCTCTGGGACAGCAAGAGGTAGTCAGCAATGAGGTCTGCATGCAAAACTTGGAGGCAGTGCACTGTATCCATCAAGGCTGGTGGAAAAGAGGCAGCAGGAGGCACCTAGGACTTGTCCATGGGCTGCCAGTTGCTTTCCTTGTTGGGAATCCACCAGCTTTGGTCCTGGCTGGTGTGGAGCTACTGTGTGTCACTGTGTAAGGAGACTGAATCAGGGATGGGTTCTGGCTCTGGGACGTCTGACACAACCTCTGTTTTCTCTCCAGGATGCCTTCAGTGATCTCGCCTTGTTCTTCTATGACAAGCATGGTGGGGAAGTGATTGCAGTTTTGTGGAAACCTTTGACCTTTCAGCCTCAGCCTTTTAAGGCAAGTTCTTCACTCTATTTTAATCTTCGTGTTACCTTTAAGCCCTGAAAGCTTGGAGGGCTTTTTTTCTGCATTGTAATTACTTTAACTCTCATCAGCCCCAAAGCCCTTTGAGAAATGGAGCTCATAGAATCATAGAATTGTTCTGGTTGGAAGAGACCTTCAAGATCATCGAGTCCAACCGTTAACCTATCGCTACCAAGTCCACCACTAAATCGTATCCCTTAGGGCCTCATCTAAATGTCTTTTGAATACCTCCAGGGATGGGGACTCCGCCACCTCCCTGGGCAGCCTGTTCCAGTGCCCGACAACCCTTTCAGTGAAGAAATTTTTACAAATGTCCAATCTAAACCTCCCCTGGCGCAACTTGAGGCCATTTCCTCTTGTTCTGTCATCTGTTACTAGGGAGAAGAGTCTGACCCCCATCTCTCTACAACCTCCTTTCAGGTAGTTGTAGAGAGCAATAAGGTCTCCCCTCAGCCTCCTTTTCTCCAGACTAAACATCCCCAGTTCCCTCAGCCACTCCTCATAGGACTTGTGTTCCAGACCCTTCACCAGCCTCGTTGCCCTTCTCTGGACACGCTCCAGCCCCTCAATGTCTGTCTTGTAGTGAGGGGCCCAAAACTGAACACAGTACTCGAGGTGTGGCCTCACCAGGGCCGAGTACAGGGGGACGATCACCTCCCTACTCCTGCTGGCCACACTATTTCTGATACAGGCCAGGATGCCATTGGCCTTCTTGGCCACCTGGGCACACTGCTGGCTCATATTCAGCCGGCTGTTGACCAACACCCCCAGGTCCTTTTCCACCAGGCAGCTTTCCAGCCACTCCCCCCCAAGCCTGTAGAGTTGCCTGGGGATGCTGTGTCCCAAGTGCAGGACCTGGCACTTGGCCTTGTTGAACCTCATACAATTGGCCTCGGCCCATCGATCCAGCCTGTCCAGGTCCCGCTGTAGCGCCTGCCTGCCCTCCAGCAGATCAACACTCCCGCCCAAATTGGTATCATCTGCAAACTTACTGAGGGTACACTCGATCCCCTCGTCCAGATCATTGATAAAGATATTGAACAGGACTGGCCCCAGTACTGAGCCCTGGGGAACACCACTTGTGACTGGCCGCCAACTGGATTTAACTCCATTTACCACAACTCTTTGGGCCCGGCCATCCAGCTGCTTTCTTACCCAGCGCAGAGTACGCCCATCCAAGCCATGGGTAGCCAGTTTCTCCAGGAGGATGCTATGGGAGACGGTGTCAAAGGCTTTACTAAAGTCCAGGTACACAATGTCCACAGCCTTTCCCTCATTCCTTTCCTGCGCACTCTTTTGCCATCTCCACTATGCCCCTGGCCATTGCTTCTCTCCCTCCCTTGCTGTCTTTGGACTGTGGCTCCAGGGTAAACCCTAAAAGGGGCCACTCTTTTAGTTTATTTGCCCTAATAATGAGCAATGATATTGTTGAGAACTGAAGCTTACAAAATTGGGTGTAGTGGAGTGGCAGGGGTTGGATGTGATGAGGCAGGAGAGAAATTTACTTCTTTTATTTGGGGCTTGCAGAGGTTGCGAAGCAGCTCTGAGCGGGTGCTCCCATTTGCACAATGTTTGTGTGTGTCCTGCAGGTCTCCAGCATGAAAGGAAGGATGGTGATAACCAATCCTCCAAGGATGGAGGACTTCGAGGTTTTGGGAGAAGGCCTGGTCAAAAGCGTGGAAGCTCGTATGGAGAAATGGACTATCTGAGGCCACTGAGAGGTGTCAGAGGGGCCCGTCCTGAAGCAGAGTTTGTTCACTCTGGAAGCATTCCTTTTTATAAGTCAGTCCTAGGAAAAGCTTTCGGCTTTTTAAATCCCAGAACTGTGTGTTTTACTCTTTATATGCCTTTTTCAGAAAAGCAATGGGACCTGTTATTGTTTTCAAGAATACAGATGCCTTTTTATTTTGAAGAAAATATAAAGATGGGATAAAGTTTTTGAAAGTGTTTCTGTTCATCGTAGGAAACAAAGCTGTGTTGACGTGAAAATATCAAGGCCTGAACATTCTGGCTGAGGTGTGCATTGGGAAGGCAGTTTCCTAGTTAAATAGAGAGTTCATAGCAGCTGCTGTTATTCTAGTGGTTAGCAAAAACCAAAGAAACATTGAGCCGTTCAAAAATGACCAGATTATTCCCCTCTACTTAGCCCCGGTGAGATACATCTGACATGCTGTGTCCAGTGCTGGGCTCCCAGTAACAGAGAGACATGGACACAATGGAGCAGGTCCAGTGAAGGGCAACAAAGATAATGAAGGGGTTGAAGCCTCTGTCATATGAGGAGAGGGTGCAAGAGCTGGGCTTGTTCAGCCTGGAAAAGAGAAGGCTCAGAGGGATCTTACCAATGTATATAAATATCTGATGGGGGAGCAGAGAAGATGGAGCCAGGCTCTTCTCAGTGGTACCCAATGATGGGATGAGAGGCATAAATTGAAATGCAGGAAATTCTACTTAAAACACTTTTTTTACCATGAGGATGGTTGAACACTGGCACAGGTTGCTCAGGAAGGTGGTGGAGTCTCCATCCCCGGAGATATTCAAAACCCAACTGGGTTGGGTCCCATGGTCCTGGTTGGGACATGGTCCTGGGCAGCCTGCTCTAGGTGACCCTACTCTGAGCAGGGAAGTTGGATTAGATGATTTCCAGAAGTGCCTTCCAACCTCAGATATTCTGTAATATTTCTCTTGTCTGAAATGATCATGGGGACTCCTGATAGGGAAAGAGAGAAATAAGAGGGAGTAAGTGCACTAGTCCCATCCCCTCTTCTGATGGAGGCAGCATGCATGTTCCAAAAGCAAAGTGTGGGTGAATCACATGCAGAGTAAATAAAAAAGACTTGGTGACAGCAGATATTGCAGAAACCAAAAATAGATCAGACGTGGAAAGACAAGTGGATGTTTAGGCAGTTTGATAACTGTAGATAGTTGTTGCTTGGTAAGGAGCATTTTGGATGGGATGTTAAATCTGTTGCTTCAAGACCTACCGGCCTCTCCAGTTGTTAGAAGTGGGTTCAAGGCTTTGTGGAGGAGATTCACAACTTGTTTTTCAAATGTTTTCTCTGAAGCTTTTGAAAGCGGGCTGTGGCAGAGATGGGGTACCGGGCTGATGCTGTCTGCCTAGTGCCCATTGATCCAGTGTTTGGAGGCACAGTGTATCCTACGGGATAGATACATGTGTGCAGCATCCCTGGTTTTGGGCTGCGGGTATATCTGCTATATTAAAATCACAAGAAACTTTTTTCTCTCTTCCCTGTGCCAGTGGCTGAGGGAGGCTGTAGGTTAAATCCTTAGCCCACCTTTGCTTGCAAGAGCTTTTTGAGTACACCTAAACTGAAAAGATCAAAAGCACTTAGTGAGCAAAACAGATATCAAACCTGAGAACAAAGCAGCACTTTCTGTTGCTACCGTGACCCCTGCAGCCTAAGCAGCTGCTGACAAGTCCATTAGCAAATGAGATGCAGGCAGTGATTTCAACAGGTTTCAGAAGCAGTTAATTAGGGATTAATTTTTAAGCTTCTCTTTGTTCTGTTTTATCATCCTCTAGATGTTGGAATCGCTCAATCTGCCTTCAGCAATGGCTGTAATTTTCCTCGGTAATCAGATTGTTCCTGCTTTTTGTGCCTATCTGCCTTCGCTCCGAATGTGCAGTTTGACATTGGGATCCTGTAAATTTGCCTGCACAACTGTTGGACAACACTCGAGTTGCCGCATTGGTTGCTTGTGCCAGAGCTCTGCCTGTTCCTTCCGTGCCCCGTCCTGCCCTCGCTTTTCCCCTTGCTGTATGTTGCAGATGTAAATGGTTTTGGGCTGGGATGCTCTCCTTGCCTTGTGTATCTGTGCTTCTCCCTAGGGCAGAGGTGTGTGCCGAAGCCTGCGTTAGCTTGCAGGGGAGCAGAGCTCCTCCAGCCCCGCTGCCACACCAGGCGGACTGGAAGGTCCTGCTCCCCCTTACCCAGGGCTGTCACGGGATGCAGCCCCTCACTGGCTTATTCCCTGCCTGGGAATATTTATGGAGAGATGGTCTCTGCTTTTGCAGCTGAGCAATGCCGTAGTCCCCCCCTGCTCTGTCCTGCCGAGCCCAGCTCCCATGGCGGGAGTAGCTCATGGAGTATGCAAAGGATATACCCTGTAGGGGTAGCCCTGCAGCACCTCTGCTTTTATCTGCTTCTGTTATGCTGTCAGGTATCGTATTGCTACTCCTGTTCCTTTTTCCCTTTAAAAAGACATAAAACTATGTGTAGCTTCAATCTACTGTGTATCGGAACCCCTCTCTGCTCCTCCATTCTTGGGTAAAACACTGCTGTTTGCAGCATGCAGCAAAAGGCCAGGAAGTGTCCAGGCTAGCCTTCTGCAAAAATAACAATGCCAAGTTAACTGATGATAAATGAACTTAGAATCATAGAATCCTAGAATTGTTCTGGTTGGAAGAGACCTCCAAGATCATCGGGTCCAACCATTAACCTAGCACTACCAAGTCCCCCACTAAATCATATCCCTTAGGGCCTCATCTAAACGTCTTTCGAATACCTCCAGGGATGGGGACTCCACCACCTCCCTGGGCAGCCTGTTCCAATGCCCGACAACCCTTTCGGTGAAGAAATTTTTACGAATATCCAATCTGAACATCCCCTGGCGCAACTTGAGGCCATTTCCTCTTGTTCTGTCGTCTGTTACTAGGGAGAAGAGTCCGACCCCCATCTCTCTACAACCTCCTTTCAGGTAGTTGTAGAGAGCAATAAGGTCTCCCCTCAGCCTCCTTTTCTCCAGACTAAACATCCCCAGTTCCCTCAGCTGCTCCTCATAGGACTTCTGTTCCAGACCCTTCACCAGCCTCGTTGCCCTTCTCTGGACACGCTCCAGCACCTCAGTGTCTGTCTTGTAGTGAGGGGCCCAAAACTGAACACAGTACTCGAGGTGCGGCCTCACCAGGGCCGAGTACAGGGGGACAATCACCTCCCTACTCCTGCTGGCCACACTATTTCTGATACAGGCCAGGATGCCGTTGGCCTTCTTGGCCACCTGGGCACACTGCTGGCTCATATTCAGCTGGCTGTCAACCAACACCCCCAGGTCCTTTTCCACCAGGCAGCTTTCCAGCCACTCCCCCCAAGCCTGTAGCATTGCCTGGGGATGCTGTGTCCCAAGTGCAGGACCTGGCACTTGGCCTTGTTGAACCTCATACAATTGGCCTCGGCCCATCGATCCAGCCTGTCCAGGTCCCGCTGTAGCGCCTGCCTGCCCTCCAGCAGATCAACACTCCCGCCCAATTTGGTAGTCATCTGCAAACTTACTGAGGGTACACTCGATCCCCTCGTCCAGATCATTGATAAAGATATTGAACAGGACTGGCCCCAGTACTGAGCCCTGGGGAACACCACTTGTGACTGGCCGCCAACCGGATTTAACTCCATTCACCACAACTCTTTGGGCCCGGCCATCCAGCAGCTTTCCTTACCCAGCACAGAGTACGCCCATCCAAGCCATGGGTCGCCAGTTTCTCCAGGAGGATGCTATGGGAGACGGTGTCAAAGGCTTTACTAAAGTCCAGGTACACAATGTCCACAGCCTTTCCCTCATTCCTTTCCTGCGCACTCTTTTGCCATCTCCACTATGCCCCTGGCCATTGCTTCTCTCCCTCCCTTGCTGTCTTTGGACTGTGGCTCCAGGGTAAACCCTAAAAGGGGCCACTCTTTTAGTTTATTTGCCCTAATAATGAGCAATGATATTGTTGAGAACTGAAGCTTACAAAATTGGGTGTAGTGGAGTGGCAGGGGTTGGATGTGATGAGGCAGGAGAGAAATTTACTTCTTTTATTTGGGGCTTGCAGAGGTTGCGAAGCAGCTCTGAGCGGGTGCTCCCATTTGCACAATGTTTGTGTGTGTCCTGCAGGTCTCCAGCATGAAAGGAAGGATGGTGATAACCAATCCTCCAAGGATGGAGGACTTCGAGGTTTTGGGAGAAGGCCTGGTCAAAAGCGTGGAAGCTCGTATGGAGAAATGGACTATCTGAGGCCACTGAGAGGTGTCAGAGGGGCCCGTCCTGAAGCAGAGTTTGTTCACTCTGGAAGCATTCCTTTTTATAAGTCAGTCCTAGGAAAAGCTTTCGGCTTTTTAAATCCCAGAACTGTGTGTTTTACTCTTTATATGCCTTTTTCAGAAAAGCAATGGGACCTGTTATTGTTTTCAAGAATACAGATGCCTTTTTATTTTGAAGAAAATATAAAGATGGGATAAAGTTTTTGAAAGTGTTTCTGTTCATCGTAGGAAACAAAGCTGTGTTGACGTGAAAATGTCAAGGCCTGAACATTCTGGCTGAGGTGTGCATTGGGAAGGCAGTTTCCTAGTTAAATAGAGAGTTCATAGCAGCTGCTGTTATTCTAGTGGTTAGCAAAAACCAAAGAAACATTGAGCCGTTCAAAAATGACCAGATTATTCCCCTCTACTTAGCCCCGGTGAGATACATCTGACATGCTGTGTCCAGTGCTGGGCTCCCAGTAACAGAGAGACATGGACACAATGGAGCAGGTCCAGTGAAGGGCAACAAAGATAATGAAGGGGTTGAAGCCTCTGTCATATGAGGAGAGGGTGCAAGAGCTGGGCTTGTTCAGCCTGGAAAAGAGAAGGCTCAGAGGGATCTTACCAATGTATATAAATATCTGATGGGGGAGCAGAGAAGATGGAGCCAGGCTCTTCTCAGTGGTACCCAATGATGGGATGAGAGGCATAAATTGAAATGCAGGAAATTCTACTTAAAACACTTTTTTTACCATGAGGATGGTTGAACACTGGCACAGGTTGCTCAGGAAGGTGGTGGAGTCTCCATCCCCGGAGATATTCAAAACCCAACTGGGTTGGGTCCCATGGTCCTGGTTGGGACATGGTCCTGGGCAGCCTGCTCTAGGTGACCCTACTCTGAGCAGGGAAGTTGGATTAGATGATTTCCAGAAGTGCCTTCCAACCTCAGATATTCTGTAATATTTCTCTTGTCTGAAATGATCATGGGGACTCCTGATAGGGAAAGAGAGAAATAAGAGGGAGTAAGTGCACTAGTCCCATCCCCTCTTCTGATGGAGGCAGCATGCATGTTCCAAAAGCAAAGTGTGGGTGAATCACATGCAGAGTAAATAAAAAAGACTTGGTGACAGCAGATATTGCAGAAACCAAAAATAGATCAGACGTGGAAAGACAAGTGGATGTTTAGGCAGTTTGATAACTGTAGATAGTTGTTGCTTGGTAAGGAGCATTTTGGATGGGATGTTAAATCTGTTGCTTCAAGACCTACCGGCCTCTCCAGTTGTTAGAAGTGGGTTCAAGGCTTTGTGGAGGAGATTCACAACTTGTTTTTCAAATGTTTTCTCTGAAGCTTTTGAAAGCGGGCTGTGGCAGAGATGGGGTACCGGGCTGATGCTGTCTGCCTAGTGCCCATTGATCCAGTGTTTGGAGGCACAGTGTATCCTACGGGATAGATACATGTGTGCAGCATCCCTGGTTTTGGGCTGCGGGTATATCTGCTATATTAAAATCACAAGAAACTTTTTCTCTCTTCCCTGTGCCAGTGGCTGAGGGAGGCTGTAGGTTAAATCCTTAGCCCACCTTTGCTTGCAAGAGCTTTTTGAGTACACCTAAACTGAAAAGATCAAAAGCACTTAGTGAGCAAAACAGATATCAAACCTGAGAACAAAGCAGCACTTTCTGTTGCTACCGTGACCCCTGCAGCCTAAGCAGCTGCTGACAAGTCCATTAGCAAATGAGATGCAGGCAGTGATTTCAACAGGTTTCAGAAGCAGTTAATTAGGGATTAATTTTTAAGCTTCTCTTTGTTCTGTTTTATCATCCTCTAGATGTTGGAATCGCTCAATCTGCCTTCAGCAATGGCTGTAATTTTCCTCGGTAATCAGATTGTTCCTGCTTTTTGTGCCTATCTGCCTTCGCTCCGAATGTGCAGTTTGACATTGGGATCCTGTAAATTTGCCTGCACAACTGTTGGACAACACTCGAGTTGCCGCATTGGTTGCTTGTGCCAGAGCTCTGCCTGTTCCTTCCGTGCCCCGTCCTGCCCTCGCTTTTCCCCTTGCTGTATGTTGCAGATGTAAATGGTTTTGGGCTGGGATGCTCTCCTTGCCTTGTGTATCTGTGCTTCTCCCTAGGGCAGAGGTGTGTGCCGAAGCCTGCGTTAGCTTGCAGGGGAGCAGAGCTCCTCCAGCCCCGCTGCCACACCAGGCGGACTGGAAGGTCCTGCTCCCCCTTACCCAGGGCTGTCACGGGATGCAGCCCCTCACTGGCTTATTCCCTGCCTGGGAATATTTATGGAGAGATGGTCTCTGCTTTTGCAGCTGAGCAATGCCGTAGTCCCCCCCTGCTCTGTCCTGCCGAGCCCAGCTCCCATGGCGGGAGTAGCTCATGGAGTATGCAAAGGATATACCCTGTAGGGGTAGCCCTGCAGCACCTCTGCTTTTATCTGCTTCTGTTATGCTGTCAGGTATCGTATTGCTACTCCTGTTCCTTTTTCCCTTTAAAAAGACATAAAACTATGTGTAGCTTCAATCTACTGTGTATCGGAACCCCTCTCTGCTCCTCCATTCTTGGGTAAAACACTGCTGTTTGCAGCATGCAGCAAAAGGCCAGGAAGTGTCCAGGCTAGCCTTCTGCAAAAATAACAATGCCAAGTTAACTGATGATAAATGAACTTAGAATCATAGAATCCTAGAATTGTTCTGGTTGGAAGAGACCTCCAAGATCATCGGGTCCAACCATTAACCTAGCACTACCAAGTCCCCCACTAAATCATATCCCTTAGGGCCTCATCTAAACGTCTTTCGAATACCTCCAGGGATGGGGACTCCACCACCTCCCTGGGCAGCCTGTTCCAATGCCCGACAACCCTTTCGGTGAAGAAATTTTTACGAATATCCAATCTGAACATCCCCTGGCGCAACTTGAGGCCATTTCCTCTTGTTCTGTCGTCTGTTACTAGGGAGAAGAGTCCGACCCCCATCTCTCTACAACCTCCTTTCAGGTAGTTGTAGAGAGCAATAAGGTCTCCCCTCAGCCTCCTTTTCTCCAGACTAAACATCCCCAGTTCCCTCAGCTGCTCCTCATAGGACTTCTGTTCCAGACCCTTCACCAGCCTCGTTGCCCTTCTCTGGACACGCTCCAGCCCCTCAGTGTCTGTCTTGTAGTGAGGGGCCCAAAACTGAACACAGTACTCGAGGTGCGGCCTCACCAGGGCCGAGTACAGGGGGACAATCACCTCCCTACTCCTGCTGGCCACACTATTTCTGATACAGGCCAGGATGCCGTTGGCCTTCTTGGCCACCTGGGCACACTGCTGGCTCATATTCAGCTGGCTGTCAACCAACACCCCCAGGTCCTTTTCCACCAGGCAGCTTTCCAGCCACTCCCCCCAAGCCTGTAGCATTGCCTGGGGATGCTGTGTCCCAAGTGCAGGACCTGGCACTTGGCCTTGTTGAACCTCATACAATTGGCCTCGGCCCATCGATCCAGCCTGTCCAGGTCCCGCTGTAGCGCCTGCCTGCCCTCCAGCAGATCAACACTCCCGCCCAATTTGGTGTCATCTGCAAACTTACTGAGGGTACACTCGATCCCCTCGTCCAGATCATTGATAAAGATATTGAACAGGACTGGCCCCAGTACTGAGCCCTGGGGAACACCACTTGTGACTGGCCGCCAACCGGATTGAACTCCATTCACCACAACTCTTTGGGCCCGGCCATCCAGCCAGTTTCCTACCCAGCACAGAGTATGCCCATCCAAGCCATGGGTCGCCAGTTTCTCCAGGAGGATGCTATGGGAGACGGTGTCAAAGGCTTTACTAAAGTCCAGGTACACAATGTCCACAGCCTTTCCCTCATTCCTTTCCTGCGCACTCTTTTGCCATCTCCACTATGCCCCTGGCCATTGCTTCTCTCCCTCCCTTGCTGTCTTTGGACTGTGGCTCCAGGGTAAACCCTAAAAGGGGCCACTCTTTAGTTTATTTGCCCTAATAATGAGCAATGATATTGTTGAGAACTGAAGCTTACAAAATTGGGTGTAGTGGAGTGGCAGGGGTTGGATGTGATGAGGCAGGAGAGAAATTTACTTCTTTTATTTGGGGCTTGCAGAGGTTGCGAAGCAGCTCTGAGCGGGTGCTCCCATTTGCACAATGTTTGTGTGTGTCCTGCAGGTCTCCAGCATGAAAGGAAGGATGGTGATAACCAATCCTCCAAGGATGGAGGACTTCGAGGTTTTGGGAGAAGGCCTGGTCAAAAGCGTGGAAGCTCGTATGGAGAAATGGACTATCTGAGGCCACTGAGAGGTGTCAGAGGGGCCCGTCCTGAAGCAGAGTTTGTTCACTCTGGAAGCATTCCTTTTTATAAGTCAGTCCTAGGAAAAGCTTTCGGCTTTTTAAATCCCAGAACTGTGTGTTTTACTCTTTATATGCCTTTTTCAGAAAAGCAATGGGACCTGTTATTGTTTTCAAGAATACAGATGCCTTTTTATTTTGAAGAAAATATAAAGATGGGATAAAGTTTTTGAAAGTGTTTCTGTTCATCGTAGGAAACAAAGCTGTGTTGACGTGAAAATGTCAAGGCCTGAACATTCTGGCTGAGGTGTGCATTGGGAAGGCAGTTTCCTAGTTAAATAGAGAGTTCATAGCAGCTGCTGTTATTCTAGTGGTTAGCAAAAACCAAAGAAACATTGAGCCGTTCAAAAATGACCAGATTATTCCCCTCTACTTAGCCCCGGTGAGATACATCTGACATGCTGTGTCCAGTGCTGGGCTCCCAGTAACAGAGAGACATGGACACAATGGAGCAGGTCCAGTGAAGGGCAACAAAGATAATGAAGGGGTTGAAGCCTCTGTCATATGAGGAGAGGGTGCAAGAGCTGGGCTTGTTCAGCCTGGAAAAGAGAAGGCTCAGAGGGATCTTACCAATGTATATAAATATCTGATGGGGGAGCAGAGAAGATGGAGCCAGGCTCTTCTCAGTGGTACCCAATGATGGGATGAGAGGCATAAATTGAAATGCAGGAAATTCTACTTAAAACACTTTTTTTACCATGAGGATGGTTGAACACTGGCACAGGTTGCTCAGGAAGGTGGTGGAGTCTCCATCCCCGGAGATATTCAAAACCCAACTGGGTTGGGTCCCATGGTCCTGGTTGGGACATGGTCCTGGGCAGCCTGCTCTAGGTGACCCTACTCTGAGCAGGGAAGTTGGATTAGATGATTTCCAGAAGTGCCTTCCAACCTCAGATATTCTGTAATATTTCTCTTGTCTGAAATGATCATGGGGACTCCTGATAGGGAAAGAGAGAAATAAGAGGGAGTAAGTGCACTAGTCCCATCCCCTCTTCTGATGGAGGCAGCATGCATGTTCCAAAAGCAAAGTGTGGGTGAATCACATGCAGAGTAAATAAAAAAGACTTGGTGACAGCAGATATTGCAGAAACCAAAAATAGATCAGACGTGGAAAGACAAGTGGATGTTTAGGCAGTTTGATAACTGTAGATAGTTGTTGCTTGGTAAGGAGCATTTTGGATGGGATGTTAAATCTGTTGCTTCAAGACCTACCGGCCTCTCCAGTTGTTAGAAGTGGGTTCAAGGCTTTGTGGAGGAGATTCACAACTTGTTTTTCAAATGTTTTCTCTGAAGCTTTTGAAAGCGGGCTGTGGCAGAGATGGGGTACCGGGCTGATGCTGTCTGCCTAGTGCCCATTGATCCAGTGTTTGGAGGCACAGTGTATCCTACGGGATAGATACATGTGTGCAGCATCCCTGGTTTTGGGCTGCGGGTATATCTGCTATATTAAAATCACAAGAAACTTTTTTCTCTCTTCCCTGTGCCAGTGGCTGAGGGAGGCTGTAGGTTAAATCCTTAGCCCACCTTTGCTTGCAAGAGCTTTTTGAGTACACCTAAACTGAAAAGATCAAAAGCACTTAGTGAGCAAAACAGATATCAAACCTGAGAACAAAGCAGCACTTTCTGTTGCTACCGTGACCCCTGCAGCCTAAGCAGCTGCTGACAAGTCCATTAGCAAATGAGATGCAGGCAGTGATTTCAACAGGTTTCAGAAGCAGTTAATTAGGGATTAATTTTTAAGCTTCTCTTTGTTCTGTTTTATCATCCTCTAGATGTTGGAATCGCTCAATCTGCCTTCAGCAATGGCTGTAATTTTCCTCGGTAATCAGATTGTTCCTGCTTTTTGTGCCTATCTGCCTTCGCTCCGAATGTGCAGTTTGACATTGGGATCCTGTAAATTTGCCTGCACAACTGTTGGACAACACTCGAGTTGCCGCATTGGTTGCTTGTGCCAGAGCTCTGCCTGTTCCTTCCGTGCCCCGTCCTGCCCTCGCTTTTCCCCTTGCTGTATGTTGCAGATGTAAATGGTTTTGGGCTGGGATGCTCTCCTTGCCTTGTGTATCTGTGCTTCTCCCTAGGGCAGAGGTGTGTGCCGAAGCCTGCGTTAGCTTGCAGGGGAGCAGAGCTCCTCCAGCCCCGCTGCCACACCAGGCGGACTGGAAGGTCCTGCTCCCCCTTA